>CM043020.1:67662431-67754497 GCA_023690525.1 Holotrichia oblita
CAATCAAATGAAATAAACACAAATTCTGAGATATATAGCACAAATTGAGCGACTCATATTGCAAGTTTTTCTATAATATGTTTACATGAAACCAGCCATCGCAATCAAATGCCACCTAAAGATACGGATTATTCATTTTAAATTAATTGTTATGCATACGCGTAAGTACATTTGATATGTAATTCTACGTTAAATAGCGTGTATGGCTTGTTAGTAATCGTCTTAAATAGACAAAATCTGAAAGGTAAACACTATTTTACTAATCCACTGCAAGACGTACAGAACAGACGTACGTAACAAGATGTCCTTCAAAACGTGGAATTTTTCAATATTTTGAGCTGCTCATAGGCAAACGAAATATATTCTTTTTATTAAAGTTGTGTTAACTTCTAGACTTTTGTAATACAGGGTATATGTTCCAGAAAATAAATCTCAGCGTGATTTTTTTAGTAACATATATTATAAATATTTACATTACATTATCTACATACATATTATAGTTGCTGCTTTATAAAATATTCTTCTTGTATATAAAACACGGCTTCAATGAGAAAACCTCTCCCCAAACCATAAATTACAAATACATAACTAAAACATTATTAGTACGTATAGAATGGCGGGTTTGCGTATTCCTCAAATAAGTTTTTCCAGAAAGTCATATTCTCCTTGTTTGGATTTATACCGGCTGTTACTTTCTTATTTATATCGATGAAGTATAATTTTTGTCTGCCTGTTGGTGTTATAGGTTTCCCAATTTACCCTCCACATATTTTTCTATTCTTAGCTACCGTTGGATGACTAAAAATTGGAATGTTATATCTAAATTCTTTCCAAGAAATAAAAATTTAAGTCACCTATATTTTACAAAATTCGTCCATAGTGACACAATGCATTTTTTTACAGATATATCAGTACTACTGTTGTAATTCGAATTGAAAATATAATTTAATTCGTCTGCATGAGCAGCACCTACAATATTTGTATTAGTAGTAGATGTTATTAGAGCTAGGATAACATCGCATACCTACTGCTCAAGTGCAGGATTGTACGAAAATCTATATAAATATGTCGTAACGTATTGCGTTGATAAAATTACATCTTTCTGAATAGGTCGAACAAATGTAGTATCACTCAAGTACTGGATGGATAGGAGTAACATGAAAACAGATGAAATATAAAAATATTTTCTCTTTTTCTAGTTATTAGGTATTTACGTTTAGGAAACTTCGTGTCTCAAATTCGCCATTTTTTCCTGTATAAAAATCCTTAATTGCTTTACCAATTCTTCGTAGTTCCGAAGAATTTGCTCTCATACTAACTGGAACCAAACGAGCCGGATCCATGTTGTATGAAGCGACATACCACTGTAGAAGTTTAAGCTCTGTAAGTAATAGCAATAAAAGATTATTTTTCTAAATTGAGTGTAGTTCATAATGAATTAGTGATAATTGTCAAAATATAGCAACCAACTTACATATATATAACTGATTGAATGATTGGAATGCGATAAAATAATACATAAAAAATATTGTTGTTTTCTTATTTCTAAAGCTTCGTTGGCACAATTTGACGAAATATTACAGGGGGTACCAAAATAGTCAATTCAAACTTTAAAAACTAAAATCGAAAAATATTGTTTTTAATATAAATCTTTATTTACTTAAGATCTCTGCGAAAAAAATAAAAATGTTACAACTATCTTTCATGAAAACTGAAAGGCTACTACAATATTATTGTTATTGAGAATCATCCAGAAATATGTGACACCTGTTCCTTTAAATAGAATATATGCTTCGATATACTTAATAATGCTTCCCACAGTTAGGGTATGTTCATAGTGCCGCGACGAAGCGAGCGACTAGCGACGAGACTAGAGTAGCGACTTAAACAAGATATTGGAATCGTGTCTCTAGCACTATAAACGCTACGCTTTGACTTGTTCTTGTTTTCGTCGTTACTCTAGTCTCGCCATTTATCGCACGCTACGTCGCGTCACTATGAATGTACCCTTAGTTACATATTTGGCCTTCACGAAATGTATCACTGGTATAAGCATGGCTACGGTTAAATATCGCAAATCAGCTGGAAGTAGTCTTTTATAAAGATAGTTCATTGAATGTTAAATGAAGGGATTCGAAGCATTGTTGTTGAGACATCTTTACTATAATCGTAAAAGTCATCAAATGACAACATTTTCGTAAGTTATACATCATTCCACTAAAATGTTTTCTAGATACTGTAGTTGTTAAGAAATTATTCAATTGACTTCTACACTGTTACTGCGAATAATATCTAATAATGTCAAATCTTAATAGCCCTATCTTGTATCGTTTATAGTATACGGCTTAGGGTACGTTCATAGTGATGCGACGAAGAGAGCGACAAGCGACGAGACTAGAGTAGTGTTGGTGGCGATAGTGGTGTTTATTTAATGTAGTAAATGTGTGTTTATGATTTCTAAAAAATATACCTGTTTCAAATGCATAAGCTTCAGCAGAAGTATATCCGACTAATTGAGGTACTTGAGTAAAATCCCCTGATCGTAATTTTTCAAAACTAGAAGCAGTAATCATAGCGTTATTACTCGCAGGTTCTATCACTGGAGCATATACAAAGCCGTCTAATGGATTATCAGCCATAATCTAATAATATAAAAAAAACTAAATTATTTCTATTATCGTATAATTCTAGCAATAACTTACAATAAGCATGACTAGAATTGATATACGTAAAAAGATTTTTAGCAGGAACTTTTTTTCAGCTTACTTATAAGCACTTGTGAAGTTGAATTGGATATGCCCAGAAAGTGTCCGATAAGATTGGCCGCTTTAGCGCCTGATTTTGTTAAAGCCCAAAGACAAAGAGAACTACCACTTTCCATAATTGTATTTTTAAACAGCCCTGCATCAAGTTAAACGCCAATTATTCCTTGTTTATTTCTATTAACATGTTGCTTATACATACCTTTAGCTAAAGATGTCAAAACCATATAGGGACACAGAAACTGAACCAGCACTTTGGCCCATTATAGTTACCCGATTTGGATCACCACCAAAAGCAAGAATATTTTTTTGTACCCACTTTAGAGCATGGAGTTGGTCTTTCAAGCCAGTGTTTCCGGGTGTTGTGCTGTCGTTGGTACTTATAAATCCTTGAAATTAAAATACTAAGTAGTATATCAAATCCATGGATGTTACCTTACCAAATATTGATAGTCTATAGTTGAAACTGACAAAAATTACATTCTTTTCAACCAAAGCAGTCGGGTCATATAGAGCATAACTGCTATTTCCAGAAATAAATCCTCCGCCATAAAACCAAACAATAACTGGAAGTGATGTTTGAATATACTGTGGTGGCTAGAGAGTGATAAAATTATATTTTAATTTAATTATTAGCATCTGAGGTAATATATATTTTTTTTTTGTAATGTGTGGTGGGTGCTTAGTTGCAGTGACTCCTTATACTTATATGTATATACAAAACACATATTTTGCTGTTACTAACAGTCTGTTATGTACCCGGTGACTAACTAGAAAGGCCGCTCTACCATATTTCAGAAACGATTCGCAGTGCAACTACGGGAAAAAATATCACTAACGAAAGTGGGCCCGAGACACATCTGGAAATTATTTAAGGAAGCGTAGGATGACTGCTGCATGGTGTAAGTAAACACCAAAAAGTTGAATTCTTATTTTATACAAAATGTACCAACTTAAGGTCTATCACTAATATGGAAATTTCGCATATTTTACACTGGACAATTTTTTTTGTATTTTGTCAATCAAGGGGAGGTACGAAGAAGAAACTTTGTTTTGAAAAAATGCTCATAACTCTTGTTCTATTGAATCGAATTTTACGAACTTAATCTCGTTGGAAACAGCATTATCCCTTCAACCTAATGCCTACAAATTCGAACCAATCTAACAAGTGATGTACATGCGAGAGAGCGTTATTTAAAATTTTTCGGAAATTTTGGTTTTTTATCGAAAATATTAAACTGACATACATATACATTTTTGACTACGGATTAGAAATGTATGTTAAAGTAACAACAAATCAGCGAAAAGCGGATATCGCATCCGAAAATATCTTAAGAAACGTGTGAATTGTAAGAATTTCTTATAGAAATTTAAATTATTCTGCTTCCCCTGAATGAAATTTAGCAAATTTGGTCTTATTAAAAAGGATTTTCCTTCGCCTATGTTTAATAATTGAAACTGTTTAATATTATTTTATCCATCATCACTAGAGGATGTTACGACAATTTAAATACGTTAATTTTGTGATTTTAGAAAAGAACAATAAATAAATAAATAATTTTAGATGTTTCTGGGGTCCACTTTAGTCAGTGAGATTTTTTCCTGAAGCTGTACTGGAAACCGTTTCTGACATATGGCCGACCGCCATTCTTATTTGACCACCCGGTACTGTATATATCAGAGAGAATTTTCCTGAAGAGAAGTGCTCCTTTCACACACATTGTTATAACTGATCAAGCCAATAGTTACATCTATGCATATAAAAAAACTTTGAGCCGAATGACACTTAGGATGTGAAACAGTTGATCGTAAAGCCAAGAGGTTTACTGTAGATATTTTTCTGATTTGAAGGGCCATTAGTACAGAAGGCTTCTCTACTCCTATTACATTTCAGTTTATTCGCTAGTCTCTTGCGTTCTTCAAGCCTTCTTGTATACATATTCTACTTCAAGCCCTTACATCGGTTCATGAGTTTTATTGTGAAAATTGCATCCGATTTTATCACTTTTTCTTCCAAAGGCACTAGATTTTTAGTTTGCGTCTAGACATTTTTCTATTACTTTCCATTATATTTTGCATAGACAATTTTAGTAAAACCAGACAAATTCCTGATAAAACCAGCAATGGTTAGTGGTATGCTACCAGTCAAGGTGCTTAAATAGTAGAAAACAAGGACGTTTTAAGAAATAAAGATAAAGATTATAGTGACGCCTTTAATACGAAACAATGTTATTACTACAAGCGGTCGTGTTTGAATAAAGAATGTCTTTATTGGCAAAACAAAGAGTGACTTAACAGCTAATGAATTATCGACCGCGGTGCAAATGAGCATATGACTTTTAATTATAATTTTATAGATGACAGTAGTAATCTCTAACTGCTTGAGGTGTAGAACAAATTGTTGTAGGTTTTAAAAAGTATACCTACTTTTGATAATATATTGTATATATCAAAACTGAAAATGACAAATATCACGTTGTTATGGGATCTGCCACTAATTCACATGATATCTCTAATTTGTTTGCTGAATATTTTAGATCAGTTTACGAACCATATACTAATACTATTCAACCGAATTTAAGGAGTGTAGATGGTATTTTTGTCAGTTGAATATGATACCTACAGCTTTTACGTTTAGAGATGGAAACTCGTCTGGGTGCATTGGATTGCAACAAGGGACCGGGTCCAGATGGTATAGCACTTTTTTTCGTGAAACACTGTGCTGCTTCTCATTCATATCCTTTATTATTATAGAATAATAAATCTCTAGCTGAAGGGGTCTTTGCTGAGCGTTGGAAAGTTGCATATGTGACACCTATATTTAAGTCAGGGGATAGGCAGAGTGTAAGAAATTTACAGACTAATTAGTAAAATCTCAGTTTTTGGGAAAGTGTTTGAATTTATTATAAATGCGTCTTTGCTAAATCATATGTTGCCGGTAATATCGGCTTGTGAACATGGCTTTCTGCCCAAAAGATCTACTACTACAAATCTACTTGTATTTACTAATTTTGTTAATCCAACTGTTACGTACTGTACGAATTTAAATTTATCATAATTTCAAATTTATTTAGAATTTCATTCTATGTAATTTTATTTTCATTTACTTAACAAGAACGGCGTATTCGACGTCACCGGCTTTCCCGTATATTAAAACGTATTGGGAATTACTAATTTTATCTGATTTACAACCCCCTACCTGGGAAGTTTAATAGTTTTCTTTGTTTCATTTATTGTTACTTAAACTATTTCAGAAGATTAATAGGTATCTATTTTATTCTATTGTATTCAATTAAGTTACCAACATTAGTGAATACCTGTTAATTGTTGTATGGGAAATTATACAAGGTTTTAGTTTACTATTATTTTATGATTCGGTCTTGGCAGATTTACACTTTCCATGTGGCATGTAAATTTACTTGTTACTCACTTTGCTTTTGATAAGACAGTTCCGTGACAACAATTACCAAGTACGGTTCTCAGCTATGCATTAATCTAGTTTAAGGATTCTTATTTGTACAACCAAAGTATTTAAATATAGTGTTTTGTTTTCCTTACTACAATGGACTTTGATTTCATCGCTTTAAGGTGCACGCGAGCTATCCAACATTTCAATTAATAATAATAATAAAAATCTTGATAAGTTGGGACTCTAGTGCAGGAAGAATTATCTGCAATTGATAGAAAGTTAAGCTTTAGATGACCTATTAATAATATTGTTGCGATATGTAATAAATTGATGGGATTTATATTCAGAATTACTAAGAATTTTTCGTCTCTTAAATCTTTTCTATCTTCGTACTACTCTTATATAAGATCTCATTTGGAGTACTGTAGCGTCATATGGTCCCCATTTTATCAAAATAACATTAATAGAATAGAATCTGTTCAACGCAGATTCACAAGGCTTATGATGGTGTGGACATTGCCATACATCGTTCAGCCATTTATATGATGAAAGATTGGAATTGTTCAATATGTATAGTTTGGATAAACGTAGAAAAATCACTGATATATTAACGTTCTATAAATTATTTAATGGAATTCATGGTTGTGGTGATATTATTAGTGAATTTAGTTTCCAAATTCCCAGAATTAATAGTAGGAACGCCAACTTGTTCTATATAGCCAGTGTCCGTACCAATCTGGGTCTTAATAACCACTTGAGGCGCATGTGCGCATTAGGTATATAATTCTGTTCATTCTCATTCTGACATATTTAGCCAATATTTTACGTTCTTTAGGACCAGTATATTTGATGCTGTTCGGTTATGGCTATTTGTTAGTTTGTACTGTAAGTTTACTATTATATTGTTAATTCTGCTTACTAAGAACTAAGTTAGTGCTTACCTTTTGAATACAGTACACTCGGTTGATTTAGAATCGACTCAAACTGCCATAAAACCCGTTAAAAGTATGCTTTATTGCGGCCCCTGAATGCAAAGCAGTAATAGTATGGTCAACTGTATGTAAATTACTACGTATGTAAATTACTATCTATGTATATACAATATATTTTTCTATTAAATCCAGTTTCATATGCAAGGGATCATTTATAAATTCCTAAACCGATAATTTCTTAATGCGAGCTTAACATACTTATATATAGTTAAATCGCTATCGCATACAATTTCACTATAATTCTAGGTATTTAGGTATGTAATTAAGAAATTACATGAATAAGAATATGTATGGAGGCCAGATATAAAAGTCTATTACATATTAGAGTGGATCGAAAACAGCGTTTTTTTCTGCAATACAATTCTAATAACGCGGACAACTTGCGCATAGGCGTCATTATAAATGAAAACATATTAAAAAAAAATTTTTCAAAATTTGAAATCGCGTAGAAGGCGTAAAGTTACCAAAAAAGTCAAAATACCGGTAAATTTAAAAAAAATGCAAAAATTACAAAAAATACATTTTTTGTTGTAATAGTGAAAAAAGTGTTTTTAAGAGTGTCCTTAACGCATACAAAAAATAATTAGACCCATACTTGTTTTACTGAATTCGCGCAAAAGGTCTAAAGTTGCGGGTTGTATCGCAAAAAAAAACAATATTTCATGATTTTCGACGATTTTTAAACATGTGCCAAAACCCATAAAAGTTTTATTTTTAATTGGTAATAGTGTAAAAACCATTCAAAATAGTTTTCCCAATCCAGAAAAAATACTTTCAGACATGTTATTCCTTAACTGTATTCGTGCAAAAGGTCTAAGTTATAGTATAACTTAAGACATAGTCCCGTAAAAACGCCGTTTTCCATATCTGATGAGTGTTTATTTAACACATTAGGTTTGTAATAAGACTCTAACAAGTGAATTCCACATCTACCCTACGCAACCAACCAACCAGGGTGAATTTTATTTACAATATTTACAGTAACTATTTACTTTGTACAATGCATATGTTCGTTGTAGGCAAAAGATTATTTATTATTTTAGAAGCCCCTTTGAGTTCTGACTTTTAATTAAATGTGGGCATCAGTTGTCTTGATTTTAAAGTAGCTCTAATATAACCATCTCGATTTTCATGCCCGCACACTTTTTCTGCTGCTTCTGTAACCAGTTTTACATACCTCTCAACTGTCTGGGTGTGGCATGGGAATTTGAGATAGTTAAACGCTGATAGCGCTTTGTCTTTCAACAAAGAAGCAATGTGTTCAGTTGGCATCTTGGACAGTAGTGGCGGCGGTGTTAACTTGCAGATTGACCAATCAATTAGTTCGGTATAGTCGTTTGCACTAAAATTTATTGAAGGTATTTTGAAGTCTCTTACGTAACCTTCACCCGATGGATCATTTCTGGATTTAAGGATCCTCCTGTAGTTAAGTTCTCTAATGTGTGGTCTCTCATCCATTATCATAGCCAACATAATATTTTCAGGACGGCAACCCTGCTCGCAACTTTAGGTCTTTTGCGCGAATTCAGTAAAACGAGAATGGGTCTAATTACTTTTTGTATGCATTAAGGACACTCTTAAAAACACCTTTTTCACTATTACAACAAAAAATGTATTTTTTTTTTGTAATTTTGCATTTTTTTTTAATTTACAGGGATTTTGACTTTTTTTTTGGTAACTTTAGGCCTTCTGCCCGATTTCAAATTTTGAAAAAGAATTTTTTAATATTTTTTTATTTATAATGACGCCTGTGCGCAAGTTTTCCGTGCTATTAGAATTGTATTGCAGAAAAAACGCGTTTTTCGATCCACCCTATTACATATACTTTAAAGAATGAATGTTCGCATGATGGTGCAGAAAATGTCCTTCAGAACCAACCAATAATTAAAAAGTTTTTTCTGTGTATTAATTTGTTTTCAGTTTGACTGCCTTTTCGTTTACCTTCTCTATTATTTGAAATAAATTATTATTTGTTTACTGTGTGTTTTGTTATAAATTCTCGAATAAAATCAGTGTTTTTAACGAAACAAACTTAAGAATTACATAGACTCCTGTGTATCTGCTTCGATAAATAATTTTTCTTATGATTTTAAAATTGATTTGTATTATTATTTTATTTGCGTTTATATGTCATTAATGGTAATGAGTGTTGGCAAACGCTATACTACGTAATAACGCAGGTATTAAAAGTATCTGAAAAAGAGTATATTTCTGCAGCGATCTTCCCATTCATTTCACATTACGTAGCTATTTTACCTGCTCATAAGCAAATTGTTTTATTACTACAAACATCCAGTTAATTGTTGAAAGTTTCTGTGTGCGACGATAGGTCTACGTCGCTTGCCGGGTGAGTCGATTTTAAATCAACCGAGTGTACATGTTCAATGATATCAGAGCGAAATCATCAACAAAAGTGTATGAAAATGTGTTGCAAATAAGCCAATGGAGCGGGTCAAGCTATTAATCCGCTAATTCATGTATTGTTTTATACTTTTTTGATTGACAAAATAATTTACTTTTATCATATTGCCCATAAAATTGAAACATCATCTTAATATACTAACGAAAACTGTAGTATTCTATATAATTCTATGTGAACCTTACCTTTGGAGTATATACGTTGATATATAGACAATCTTCGTCTCCTACGGGATTTAAGAAAGAATTTAGAATATCTGAAATTGAAATTGAGAGACATCCACTTCTGTCGTAAGTTGCGTTCCATATTCCAGTCCAATTATCTGGCACTTGAGGTGGCTGCAAACATCTTTAGATCAATGTGTTATGATATAAATGCTGAATCAACATTCAGGTCCAATTGTTCTTTAGTTTATAAGTAATTTAATTTGTGCATTTGTACTCAATAGTGCTTAAGACATATACATATATATACTTTACTGCACAGCTCCATGCAGTGTTTTTAGACGTGAAGGCGTGATTCTACTGAAAATATAATTTTTAATTTTCTATTGATATGATTACAAAAATCACAATAATATCTGTGGTACAGATGGAAACTGCAGCAAATCGTGAAATAATATATTTATTTTGCAAAAACTCTATAGACGATATAGATTAGATACAATGTAGCACGTACGTGAAAGCGTATGTATGTACACGTAGCTGATTAAAATGCCGCTTTAACTGCAATTGGCACAGTAATTGCATTCCCATTTTCAGAAAAAAAGAATTGAGTTACACTTGCTAGCTGCTACCAAATTTTACTTGTAATTGGTGTTTCAGAGTTTACTGGTCTTCAGATTTTTTCGAAAACCCGAAATACTGATTACAATAACTTATTAAATATAGCAATATCTATGTTGGGGATAGCTGGCTAGTATACGGAAAATGTAGTATAACTAAATTTAGTGTAAATATATAGGTAAATTAATCTACCTCAAATCGAAGATCGCCTAGGGGTGGCTTGGCGTACGGGATTCCATTCCAACCATATATTAAGTTCGCGATCTTTCGTCCTACCACCCATCCATTTTGTGTTTCAACTGTCAGTGACGGGTTCTACAATACTACACTATTGGAGAGTTGTGGTGAATAATATTAACGCACCTACTCCATTTGCTCTTGCGCAATGATAGATAAAGAAGACGTAAGTTAAAAAACAATAATCATGATGTTGCCTTGAATGAATATATAGCTTGTTTTATATATATTTCACTACTTATATTAGCTACAGCGGTATGAAGGTGTTAGATAACAAGGTAGTTATTACAGATATCCAGAAAATTTAGCGTCGTTGCAATTTCAGGAATATATACTTTCTACTAAAATATACAAATTCTTCATATACCTACTCAACAAAAAGGAAAATTTGTATACGAACAAGGAATCTATAGACTGTGAATCCTAGACATACTTTCAACTCAAAGAAATTGCTCATTTCTGGTTTCCGCAAAATGCTCGACATTACTAAAATGCATAGCGCGGAAGAGAAAAAATGTTGAGATTTACTTATTTTCTGATTCACATTACTAACTTGCATTTTCAATGGGTTTTCTAATGACACAGTCACACATATTTCTATGAACGTGAATGTTGGGTTTTCATCACTGATTCTCAACAACACTGTTGTTATATGACAGCATGGACAAGAGACATTGGACGAATTTCTGCAACATCTGAATAGGCAACACACCAACATTAACTTCACCATGAAAATTGAGAATAATGGCACCTTACCTTTTCTCGACGTATTAGTGAAACACGACTAGTTACAGCAACAAGATAAGCCACACCGTATATCGTAAGAAAAGGTATACCGACCGATATCTACATGCTACATCCCATCATCACTAGCAACAAAAGAGATTCCTGATCAACACAATGCAGCTCATTGAACCGTAACAAATCAGCGAAGCGAAGGTATATAACGTGGAGCAGAAGACAATAACATCAGTCTTTAGAAACCTTCTGAAGGAGCTGACAGCTTGATCAGCGAAAAGTCAAGTGCAAACTTATCTACGCGACAACTCCGGAAAACTTCAACTCAGTATATACTTCTTTTTAGCTGATGGAGATTGCTTTATGTGTGTAACAATGAATCTAATCATGTGTTCTATATTACAACTTTGCTTATGTTTCATTACTACATTCCTCCTTGGTATTGATCAAGATTATTTTTAATACCTTTCTATGTGTCTGGTTCTTTACTGAATATGGAACCCAAATATTTTAAATCCCTACCAGTTTTTATAGTTTTTCCATCGACTTGCAGACGTTCTACTTCTAGACCCTATTGTTTTTCTAAACTTTTTTCAAGTCCCGATTCAAATGTTCCACGTTGAGTTTCCGGGTTATGTAGCTCCTTACCTGAATGTACCACAATGACAATTAGATCGTTCACGAATATTAATGTGTAGACGTAAGAATTTGTGTTCTCATTTTATGACGTCTGTTAATATATTCTTTTATTTTAAATGAAATGTATGTGTATATTTATACATATACTTTCCACTTAAATGTCAAGTCACTCTGAACTCTACAAATTAATCATTAATTCAAGATTCTCATATATATTCAAGATAAAAATAAATAATACCCTATTTAGATGTCATATGTTTGGTAAAACTGGACCAGTAAATTTTAAAAATGGCGAAAATTGAAAAACATAGATCCTTTTACGAAATGAAAAGCAACTCCACAAACAGAACAAAAAATCCATTGTTATGATTGATGAATTTATTGTCAGCACTATTAATCAAAAAGTATCATGCAAGTAATCTTAGGAATACTACAACAACATTAAGTAAGTAAAAGCGTAAACGCTAGATCGGATAAACTTGGAGAGTTAATTAGCAAGGAGATATTTTTAAAACTTATAATGCATAACTATAATAATGACGATTTGCAACAGCAATAAGCTGCGACAACATATTGCCTTAAGACAATTGTCATATATGCTCTACTTGTGAATCACATCTGATCACTTCAAATAAACATAGGATCAATGATATCAGACATCGCACAGGTATAGATAAAAGCAAGTTATTCAGCAATTCGAAGATTTCATGGTACTGCTCGAAAAATATAAACTAACTGCAATCAAAATGAATACATCTAAGTAAGAGGTCAATCACAATAGGTGAAACATATGTAATCACCTGCTATATGCAACCTAAAAAGCAACATCTTAGTAATTTCGAAATCAAAATTATGGTCTCTATCTTTAGAGTGCTTAAACAGGGCAGTTTCGCACAACATAACTAATAAAATTACATTATTTGATTTCTAAAATACTAACATTTAACAAAATAAATATCTAATAATTATTAATTTATTATTAATTTATGAAACCATAAATTAAAAATTAAAAGAACATGGTTAATTTTAGAACCAATATTAATATTTAAGTGCCATTTATAATAAGTTAGTAGCCTGAATTTTATTAAATTCAGCTCTTTTCGAGGTTTTTTCTCATGATTTTCCTAGTCAGAATTATTAGAACTTGACAAGAAATATATTCATTATTTCTTTATTCTTAGATATTTTTGTTGTCTGAATATAATACATAGAATTAGTAGCACAGCTGTTCCTAAAATAATTAGTTACAGTTACAAGTTACTCAATCATTTCTATTTCCTAATGATATTACATAGATGCAGATATGAAAATGTAACTTTAAATGTATCTAGTTCTAGTTGCATTTTATATATAATGTATTTCTTCGGATTTGTAGTACATCTTGAAACTAATTAACTTCTCTAAATAACTTATTCAAAACAATTATAAACACACAAAAACTACACCACGAGGGTTGCATGATAGACAAGCGATACAGCTTATAAAGTCATTGCAACTAAGCAATCTACTACGCATCGTAAATAAACAACAATATGATTACATAACAGATATCTTTCCTTAAATACCTTGTAAACATATCGGCTGTGATGTGAAGAGAAATATCTGAAATGTCATAAGACACATATGTATGAAGTAAAGCGTTATACTTACTGCAAGTCCTACTTTTCTAGCCAATTGCTGTAAATGTGTATTATTTCTGTCACTCACTTCGTTTCGAATAATTCTTAACTCCATTGTAACGCTTTCATTAAAAATTATGGAATTTTAACTTTTGATATTTACACTAGTAATTGAATATGCTGAATAATTTGATGGTGCTTTGATGATAATTAGACTCGGCAAAGAGGAGCAAGTTTCAGTGCAGTGCGGGGAACCACGAGGAGGAGCCGAGCAACAACAAAGTGCACGAGTGTGTTTTGATGCGGACGCTCGAGTTTCCATGCCTCTCACTTCGCCTCTCTACGTTGTTCACTACACTGCACTGAAATTTGCTCCTCTTTGCCGATTCTAGTGATAATACACAAGTTCTTTGAGCAGTTGCTGAACGGCAAATGGTTCAATTTATTAAAAAATGGAAACGGAAAATAAAACCACAGCTTATAAAACGCAAATTTCATTTGTTTATTTTTCAAAAGAAAAGAAAAACGTAAATATATACAAAATTCTCTATTCCTATAAATAACCTTTCAGCGGCAGGTGAAGCACTTGCTTAAAACTGCTAACCTGACGCTTACGCATATTGAAATACATATTATTATAATAAACTACAATATTAATAATACAATCTGCTCTTTAGCAATCATCGATGCATGTATATCGGGTATTGTACACATATTGTGGTAGTTGCATAAGTAAAGCAATAACTGATACATTGTTGTGACATACACGTACGATGTGGGATGTTTACAGTAATAGCTACCCACTTTAACAATAAATACATTGTAGTACTCTCACAACGGTCCAGTAATAGATTTGAGAAAGTACAATAGTAGAGAATAAAACGGAACATAGGTATATACATACCTATATAGCTATATGTATATACGCATATCTTTTTACGAATATTCAGAATATGTAAAGTAAATTGTATAATTAATGGAGATATACCATTATATTTGTATACAAATCACTAATAAAATTATCCTTTAAGCGTATAAATAGTAGGAATTTTATTATTCTAATTAAATAAATTTGTAGTACTTATCGTTTTCTGTATAATGGCTACAATTTATAAATAGTACATCACTAAGGTACGTATTCTTCTATTAATAATTGTTCATTTATTTGTGAGATCATTCATTTCGTTTAAACACATATTGTGTGTACATATTCTTAGCTAAATAGAGTGTCGTATGAAAATAATTTTTATTTTATTTGCATTTTTGGCCAATATATTACGAGCGAAAACAGAATTTCTGTGCACACTACATTCTAAATGTACTGCATTAGTATCTATTTTAAAGAAGATTAGAGAATATTATGATACAGTGTGTGTAAAATCAGTTCATTTTTGACTTAATTTGTGATGTTTATGTGAAATCACTGCAATTAATGTATTCAAAAATTTCAATTTTTAGGACGTTATTACTCTCTTATATATATAGTCAAATTAACTCCACATGTGATATGTTACGACGTATAAAAGTCACCCATATTCACGTTAACACCTCAGCGATGTAATGGTAAGAAAGTTGACTGATAAAGTAAGAGTTTAGCATGTGATGTGTCAAGTCCACTAGTTATAGAAAATGCTGCATGTTTCTTTGAGCGTTCCATTTCTAGAGTCATCGCTTGCCATTGGGATACAATTAACAGCACTATGCTACTTATAATAAAGTAAGATATACAGTATGCGCGCGTTCGACCCGCTGATAGATGCATTAGCAATGTGTGGGCGACTGTAACTGGGAAGCGCTATGTTATGCTCTGTCTGACACTCTCGGTGTATTATCAATTTCTTCGCATCACCTTGATAGCTGAGTCTAATGTGCATGTACGCAGGCGCAAGTCTGTTGGTATCTCAAATGCATTCTGTCGTGTTTGAGCACTTCGATCTGTTGATAGGATCTTCAATGTGTTAGAGCAGGCGTAGGATTTTAATATGTTAGATAAAGAGATACAATGAATGCATTCGTCCAAGCAACCAGTACCGATATACGTTTCCTGTGTTAACTAAGGGACGTCTCTTCGCTGTTCTTTTCCATCTTACACTAAACGTATCAGCAGCTCGTGCGCGCGCGCCCGGTATGTAACACAGCTATGAAACATTTAACATAAATAAACTTACACAGCAAGAACTGTAGCGGTAGTCACGATAAACAAAATAGTTTATTTAATCCACTGCAGCTGCACCCACTACAACAAATTGCAACATTCACACTCACATAAACCTAACAAATAACGAGGCATAGTATTGAAATTAAGCAGTAGTATTTTCCAAAACTATTCGGGAATTGTGAAAATTTCTTAAGCCTAGATTAGACGGTGCAGCTATGTCGGTAGTTAGTGAACAAGTAACACATATTCGTCAACATTGTTTCCTCAAAGGATTGAAAATAGAGCTCCAGAATATCATCAGAGTAAGAATTGGAGGTTTATTTGATTTTATTAATATATATTAGTATTTTATTTTACTGAAGAAGTTTCTTAGATATTTACAAAAACAAAATCGAAAATTGTTAGTAGGGATTTGTACATGGAAAATATCTTAGAAAGAAATGATATAATTAAATATATTCCTGGGAACAATCAATTCTAGAAAAATATTTTGAATAGTTTGTTTAATTTCTACAACACGATAAATGATGATGCTACTAATTAATTTCGCTTACTGTTTTTTTCAGTATTATAATTTATTAGCTTATCGCAGTGATTAGGCGGCTACCTAGCATTGTGATAAAATGCTGGAAGCCGGGATTCAAATCTCCGGAGGGTGGTAACATTTTTCTCGGAGAATTGCATTCCAGTCGATCTACCATTCGCTGTTGAGAGCATAGTAATTAACAGCGTGGCATTATACACAGCAATATAGTGCTGTCATCATGCTATTTAATACAATTACACACACACAAACTACACGGCAAGAGTTGCGATAGAACTTAAGAACCTATTGCAACTAGTACCTACCCATCACACATAAAGAAAAAATTGTGCAACAAAATTTAAAATGATTTCTATTTCTCTTCGAACTTAAAGTGTAAAATAAGTCAAACTGATAGAACACGTCAACATTTAGGTATAAAATTTTCTTATAACGCAAAAATACAATTGATTAAATTATTTACCATTTGTTTTACCATCAATTGTAAATTTTTCACTAGTTCTCTACTGATTTTTCCACTGTTTAGAAGATAAATAAATTTGGTATCTGTTTATTTGAAATAGTTATAAGAAATAGTTTCTTATTTCTTAAAAAAAATGTTTGTTCTCTTATTTACACACCTGCTTTTAAGATTGAATACATCACATTGGCTGCACACATACAATTTAAAACGTAATTATCATTTATACTACGCTTAATTTTAATATTGGTTATACCATAATGGGTAGTATGTAAGAAACTGGTAACGACGGCAAAATTAGGATCCATCAGTGGGTGGAAAATTTGAAATAAGGCAAGTTTGATTTACGTAATTTCAAAATTAATATTGAGATTTAATGATACGCTGGTGGATGAAAAATACAGGAATTAAATAACATACTCAACATATATAAACACATTATGTTTTTAGAAATAAACATCATACATTGTCGTAAAAACGCTTCAATTATATAGAATAGAATTTTCATATTGATGGTTATTTGTCATTTATTTAGCATCCACTAGTCTGTGACGGAGTCTTCTATTAAAACAACGATATTTTATTGATAATCATTCTTTGCAAACGTTAAAAATTGATACTAAAACATTAAATGAACGCGAGATCAAATAGAAATTGTAATAGGAATGAGGCTTTGAGATGAACCCGCGCAAAATCATGTAATGTATGCAATCAAGAGCATGGAGTTAACCCGTCAATTTCAAGATTCACAGTAAATACATATGTTAATAGCCAAATTTACAAAATTTGGAAATATAAGAGATGTACTCAGGCCGAATAAATCAGAAAACACGTTTGTTATTTAGCTAGGTCTGTTCTAAATATAAATGTTTGAAATACACAGTATGCGTTCAATAAGGGAAATATATTTGGTATTTAAAACAAAATGGCATTTTGTTTACAGTTCTATCTTACATACTCGTAGGTAAGATATTCAAATTACAAACGGTTTGAAAACTATAAGCTGAGCGCTGTAAATTACACCAACAATACGTAAACCGATATTACAAAATACGGGCAATACTTGAGTACTTGCAGAATTACATAGTTTGCTTTGATTGTTGTTGCAAGAATCTTTATAATGTAGTGGCACATTTACTATGTATATTATGTGTGTATGTATATAATAACAACCTACAGAAATAAATATTACCGTATACGACTGCAACAATTATTGATATTAATTTTATTAAAATAGATTAGAAGCTGATGCAGAGGAAATGATTTCGAAACAGATAAATTTGATTATAATCATTGCTTTCCTTAGATGCAAAATCAATCTCCGCAGAAGCTGACAGTTGTGGTGTTTTATTTTACTTAAGTTATATTGTAACAATTAATATCTAATATTTCGGAATTAGTTATATAAATTAATACAATATTATAAAAGGTATATAAATTTGGCTGACCAACGCTTAGTGGTACCACAAACTATTGCATTTACAATGAACTAAATATCATTTGCCTGTGTTTATTTTAAATAAACTTATTTTAGGTGTATCGTTTGCGACAATATAGTCATAACAGAAACCATAATTGATGTTTAAATCATATTTTACATATGACTAAATTTGACTATTGGTTGATCAACCTAATATAAATAATCAATTTATAATCTACATGTATCACAATAACAGTTGGGTGGTTTATTAAACGCACCTAAACTACGGTCAAAAGTAAGCTTTTTTAAGGCACTGATCATATCGATTATTAACACATTTTGGGCGCAATCATAAATAATACAGACTTGTAGTAATATCGCCATGTCCATTTCTCTTCTATTCTTTTGCGCTATTTCCTACTGTACTTCTTACATCTGAAGGAACTTTCACAATTAACAAAAGTTCTATTCACTGGTTATATACTAAGCGAAGGTCTCTTCTTGCGATCACCTTTCGAATTCTTTCCAAATATGTTTCCCAAAACTTTGGAAACGCTATTAACGCCTAACTTTCTCCTGATAGGTAATGCTTTCAATAGCTGCACTGATCTCGCCTCGCGCAATAACGATTGGAAAGCTAGTGATACACCAGCGAAGTTTTCTGCAGCACTGACTTCGTAGAATTGACATCCATATTGTAACGATAATTCTTGGCCATCATCTACGCAGATTTGTCTGAAACACAAAAGAAAATTATAAAAAATGTGGAAAATGTCAATTAATGGGTAAGTATTTATGTTTTGACAATTCAATAACTTTGTGAAGCAAAACCTTACATTTTAACTACCCACAGATACTTTGTAGCATCTGAATCACCTTTCCTTGCCACTATTGTCAGTGTTGATCTATGAATAACTAGCTAAAACTTTATAATTGTTTAACGTGGCAACAATTTTAGTAAGCGTGGTTGTGCTTGATGTACCTTGTTTAAACCCCGATCAATTAGCCCTCCACTCCATGGTGTAGCAGATTAGCTGCAACTAATTCAAACTCTTTTTTTAAGTTAACCATAATAATAATACATGAGTTATTATTACGCCTGCGCCCGTGGAGCGACTTAAGATGCTTGTCTCTCAACATTTTCCACGGAGTGAGGAAAACCACGAAAACCTCACCCTGAGAGCAGGCCCTGGGATCAAACTCCGGACCCCGTAACTGATAGCCAAGTGTGCAAGCCACTAGACTATTAGTCATGATAATGTTAATGTGGGAATATCGTTTCTTATGTAGAAAACTGCTACTTATCATATTTCTAATTTAATGTTTAGAAGGTTACGCAACAGATGGAGCACTGAATCAGGGCCGCGCCAACACTGGGTGGCGCCTGTGTGCAAAAATTTCCGTAGCGCCCATAAAAATTCAGTTTTCAAAACCATATTTGGTTTTGGTTTTGTTAAACAAAAATAGTAGGTAAGTAGAAACCTAAGTGTGCAATTTACTAAATAAAGGTATTATTAATTGTAAATGGGTGATCTTAAAAATTCGATTTTTTATTTGTTATGCCTAATACGGTTTAGAGTCGCCTTTAGGTGCTTATCGAATTTTGGCGTTCTTTGGCGCCCCTTTTGCCCTTTGTACCTGCGCGCGACGCGGCCCTGCACTGTATCACATAATATTTGAATTTAATTGGCATGTATGCAATGCTCAGTAATCACGTTTACTGCGTTTGAAATATTGTATTAAAATATATTTATTTGTTTAAATTTTTCGAAACAACGATGTTTGACGATCTGCGATACATAAAATATTTTTGCCCAATTACACTGTATTCCATAAATATACAATGACAAACACGTTTCAGTGCAGTGCGGAGAACAACGTGGAGGGGTCGAGCAGCCGTAGCAAGGCAAGCGTTCAGTAACGTTTACGTACTCGTATCATTGATGTTTTTATAGCGTTTAAAATATGGAAGGGCAATTAAAAAAACAGTCGTCATACAAATGTTGATCAGACCACTCCGATTTGCTACGATTATTGTGGCACTCCTTCTCTCAAAGCTTGCTGTAGGTGTTCGGATTTGAGCACTACATACGGTGCGAGAAAAATATCCGATCTACTACAAGCAAACATTACAGATGTTGCACTGTTAGAATTATTCATTATTCTTTCCGCATGTGTAACACCACGACATACAATTACTTTGTTTCTTCCCGCATGAACGAGTCGATGGCCGCAGTGGTTAGGCGGTTGACTATCGTTGTGGGAGGACGATAGGTGCCGGGGTTCAGTTCTATAGAGAGACGGTGACATTTTTTCACAGAGTTTAATTCCGGATCGACTTGCCATTCGCTGTTAGGAGCAAAGTGATAAACAGCTGATAATCTTGTCGTGAGCTGCTACGCATTTTCATAAATTCCTAATACCAACAATTATCTGGCATGTTATCTACAAAGCATTTTACTTATCGTCCACTAAAATCTAGGTCATTCTTTGTTTAATATCGCTTCATTCAAATGGAGAAACCACCTAAGGTTACGTCTACAATAGCAGTTTTTTTCCTGATCAGCTAGTATTAAACATTATTTATTCAGTATTGTCCCAAGTCACCCTAAAACTGACAATCACACACTGTAATAGTTATTTTACCCCCAAGGATACGGAAAAATATTGAGCTCAAGTTATCTGCAAGCTCAATATCTGAAGAAACAAGTCAATTACTATAGTTCCTGGAAGTCCAAACAGTTTTCAAGATTAATAGAAAGTATAAAAAAATACGGCTTTGTATATCTATTTCTGATATATTTTTTTCACGTCTTCCTATTCGTTGTATCACACTGTGACCGAGTAACGTAAGTTACAAATGTCTTCAAGTCGGTCGGTAAGTTTTTGGAGCTCTGTTAGTGATCAATAGAGGGGCCTGGCCAATTATTTGACAGAAGGCGATCTTGTATCTCAATTCAATTCACTTGAATAGTGTGGATCTAGCATTACTTCGATATGAAATTACGGAGACTCTATATTGATCAGCGGTATCAATGGGTCAAACACAAAGAAGATCGTCGTCTTTAGATCAAGTACTGGAGGTGCAAAAGAAAAAAGCATATCTTGCCATTATCTATCTACGAGGCATACGAACTGGCCTAACCTCAAATCTCACTGTCTTGTTTGATAATGTAAGACAGCGATGCCAATTACCAAATTGCACCGGTTTTTCCCATATGAAATTATTTTGCAGCATTTCATATTACAAATTATTTAAAATAAAGTTTGTTCTTAAAAAAATCAGTAATTGCATGTTGCCGTATATTTGCTACAAGCATTAAAATTTCTACAATATCTCGAATAACTTTTAAGCTTTTTTTTCCAATTCGTTATCTCCGATTATTATTATTATCGAAACATTATTTTTTAATCGTAATAAATAATCATACATCGAGGGATTAGGTTTTTTGATAGCTGTAGAAGCAATTCTCTCCTTGTTCGTTCCATTTGAAAAAATGCCACTCTAACTGTAACGCGACTGTAATTGATTGAGCACTTTTATCACATTTTTACATAAAGTTTTGTAATTCGTTTTGATCTTTCATTTCAATTAAACGCTAACGTACATACCTTTCTATTTCTATATGTTTCATTGTCTTTGAACAAAATTTGTGTGCACAAATTAGTATTTCATAAATACTCCTTATATACTTTATAAGATATCTATTAATACGTTGTAGAAACGTATTGGTTCGAACGCTTATTTTATAGAACCATACTTGACGCACACATTTGATTATTGATTGCAACGAGTATGAAACAATAATACGATAAATCACGTTTAACTTCAATTCGAAGATCATATTAAGATGTACGGTCCGGCACAATTCGTAATAGTATTGTTTTCAAAGGTATGATTTCGAAATACTTTCCCAGTAACATGTTAGATGGTATTCGGATGCTATTGGAAGCGGCTGCATGTGAAATTATTTGTGTCGGAGATAGTCATGGCCGGTGTTACGAAATCGTAATATTTAAATTTAGAACAATGTCGCTAGAATAGGTAAGATAAGGTTTATTCATGAAGCTAGAAGATAAGGAAATGAGATTGTAATAGACTTACCATCTATTTAGTTCTAATGCTATCATTTAAACTATGGACAGTCATGAGTATTTTACCTTGCAGGAAATGGAGTATGCTGACGCTTATTCTAATATATTTAGTATAATCACGCTCTAGGTGTAAATCAGAACCTCTTACATGTTTTTCAGCAGAATAAACAAAATGGTAATATATTTGTATATACTTTATGGGATCTTACGCTAATAAAGTAAATTTAATTAGTAGGTTGTTCTATAGTGACATGTAATAACAGGTGCGCACAATACTTCTTGATAGTTTTTCATTTTCTTTAAAAATGATTTCATATCTGGCATGTGTTCCAGATCATCCTACTTTTATATCGACGTTGAAAGATAAAATAAAGTATTATTCTAGCGAGATATCACAGTTCTCTAAATATATACCGAGATGCAAAAATCCATAAATCGGTTCAAACCGTTACACATGAAAATCATTACGATTACATTAACTAGTTGTACACACCATGTTGTATATATCTTAAGCCACAAGATTCATTTCTAGGCATTATCTAAGAATGAAATAAGCCTTCGCATGAGTATGTATCAATATCTTGATTGGTATCGATACTAGGATATGTATACCAAGGAATCAATTACAAAGTATTAATACGTAACTGATTCTAGTACTCAGAATTGATAGTATGCACGAAATCGATACATTGGTAGGTATCGATGCCTCGATTGCTGTCCATAGCTGATACTAAAATGTCTGTATCATCCAATCATGGAACACTAATGTAAATATCAAAGTCAGCAAGTTCGTTAGTAGGACATTGCTGCACTTTTAGCTGTGCCATTATGTCCCCGCCGTTGCAAAAACATGATTGTTGAATAAATCGTGCCAAATGTATATTGCTGCTAAAAATCCGTTTGGGTCTAATCATAAGCGAAAAAAAATTTAAGATTTAGAATGTTATATTTTAGCTGCTACATAAGTTTCAAAAAATGTAAATATAGGTATCAATTTTATGCAGGACCCAAGTCAATTATTAGTTTATTGTACTAAACTGTTTGCATTATGTGTTTCATTCCTAATGTGAATGTTATATTCAGGCATAGATAAATAAAGAAATTTTGAAGAATCGAAAGTACTATAGAAAACAACATACTGGTAGATAAAAAGGCAGTTAAGTGAAGTAAACAATGTAAAAACATTATGCTTTTAAGCAGGTTTTTCAAATTATGTGAAACAATAATGAATGGATTTCATAAGGACCTACCACACCAAACATAATATTTACCACGAAAGACAAACACTGAAATTTCACAACATAAAAAATTTACAATGAATATTATGGTTCTTAATGTAAATGAAACATAGCCGATCAGAGAAACGGGGCTATGGAGAGCAGAATTAGCACAAGAAACAAGTGACTCATTAAATAGAACCATTGTATGCTGATAAATGGAAATATGTTCAGTTTATATGTCTAACACAGTGGCGCAGCGTTGGGAGCACGAGGGAGTCTATTATGCTCCGAGCGTCACCTGCAGAAGAGCGCCAAATAGTTTCCGAGACAAACAAGATTTAGTGAACATTTTCAATTTTTATTTTGGTCGATTTCTGGGAAATATATTTCAGGTTAATTGGGAAGCCAAGCGTCAAAGAAGTATCGTGTCTTCGGCGCCAATTCTATTTGTTCCGTCACTTGTGACACTATAGTTAATTATTGCAGTTTACACATTATGGAAACTGTAAGTTAGGCTAGGAAATGGGGAATTGATTACGTGTATAGTTATATTGGACCAACGATTTATATTTTATTGTCTTGACGTCTTACTTACAGTCGCTTTGTTATGTGACAAATTAGATATTTAAACTTTAGGTGTGACTATTTAGATTTTATATTAAAGAAATTTATACATATGTATGTGCTCTCTAACAAATAAATTCCTTTGGTAGCCAGTGCTATACAGAATTGTACGTGTAGTTATATTCTCGTTATTCAGAAACTAATGTAAGCATTACCGTTACGGTTATTTGTTTGTTTGCTTTGTCCACAATAATACTTCTTAACCCACTCAAACTATTTATCAAACCTGGACAGTCTAGATTTGGTATGTCTGCAATTGTAACAATTGCAGTTAGGTACAACAATATAAGAAAACCTTCGTATATATTTTCTAAATAATTGCAATTCGGATTGTTAATGTTCTTCGCTTTTCAACCTACCGTTTAAATAAATGGATTGCATTTGACTCCGTTTCGGTGTTACGAAAATTCTTGTTTACTACACAATTAACCGACGGAAAAAAGATGCATTGCAGGAGCCCACTCACAAATAGATTTTTTTTTATTTTGCCAACTGAATCATTCGAGTAGGTTCAAATTTGCAAGCATTTAAAAGATAACTATCGCTGCACTGTACCGTATAAAATCTGTGATTGTATCTGTACGTAATGATATATTGCGCGGTACTGGTGTTAGTAATAGACCCGTATGATACGCACGGTTGCGACGCAATGTCGGTTTGCACCGCAACGTAACGCGGCTATTCTGGAGCTGAGAAACGTATTTTAATCGGTTCATTCGTTTTCTGTCAATATCGGAATCGTAATAAATCACTCCGCGCAAATTTATATGCGAAAATTGCCCGTTACACAATTTTTGAGCTGTTATTGTGTGTATTTAGTTTCAAGCGCAGGCACTATGCAGTGTCGTGCGTTTCGACAAACAATTAATCACGTAATCGATTTAGCGTATGAAAACGTTCAGCTTGTTTTACGATTGAATGAAAGGGATAATAGACACAAGTGACTGTTGTTTTAACTTTCCGGTTTCACTTTTTGAGATCTTTAATTATGCATGGTTTATTCAAACACAATGCGTATTCATAATAAATATCAATTTCCAAAAGAGTAAACGTCCTTCAATTCTCGGCGTCTCTTAATATATGTATCAGACGAAAAGTGTGATAACATTATTTTATATAAGTATACATACATTGTGTTTTAGAAATGTTTTTTTAGAATTTCTTAGAATATTGCTATTCTATATTGTATTATACAATATTGGCTTAATATATTTGCTTAATATATTTTGTTAATTTTCGCCTTTTCATTAGTAACTACTCCATACACCTCAGTCGTCATATATTTGGGTCCAATTTGCGGGTAACTTTATACTCAATTTGAAAATCGCAGTTTTCTTCTTCCTGGAGTCTGAATGCGATATTTAACAATAACTAATAGAGGTAAGTTAATGCAATTCTGTGTTAACTTAGCCTCTTACTTTACTACTAACTAATAATTACTCCATTGAATAATATAGGAGTATATTATTCAATGGATTTTTTTGTATGTGGTTGCTGCTTAGTTGCAGCACAGAATAAACAGAAAGGACAAAAGCCATAAAATTGATGTCACGGTTTTTGTGCGCACTACCGGCAGACGCCATTTCTAAAATATGTCCAAATATTCCTGGAATGTTGTTTACATGTTTATTGTTTGTTTGAAGATGTTTGGAGGTTACTTCTTGGTTGTGAGTTTAGTAACTTTGTGATGTGTACGTTTGACCTACTTGGTTTATGTATGTATGTTGGCAACTATCCTAATTATAATAAAGCATAATTAAATATTATAGTTATTTGTAGTAACTGCAAAATTTGTTGCTTGATTCTTGTTTAAAACCTATTTTTATATATAATTATCTAATACTTGATGTATATTTCGAACATATCTAACCTATATGCTTGAAATCAAATTCAAACTTTTCCGCCACCATTCTTGGACATAGTTTCAAAATGGCATCAATAGCCTCAAGGTCACTCAGAATCGTCATTAAAACATCAAAGGTTCCGATAAACCTCTCCTTTCTGTTTATTCTGTGGTTGCAGTGACTCGGTAAGCTGTATTACTTGTCTGGTTATCAATGCAACTCTCACCGTGTAATTTTGTGTGTGTAAATTGTGTTTTTTTTAAGGGGAGGAGGGAAGGGATGCCTGAAAAACCTCTAGCTATCGCAATACCGTAGTATAATAACTCATGGCCAGCCGATGCCCCCTGTAATTGACGCAAGCTGTTGGGGGATGCTAAGGCATGAATTATTATTATCATTATTATTATCACGCTACAGCATTCACCTTCTCCGGAGTCCTACGTCAGAGATCGGCTCAGAAGGCAGGATAAGTTGAGGTAGGAAGACAGGGAAAAGTTGTATTTATAAACTGAACAGTAATAATTTTCAATAATAAAAAAAAAGTCAACCTCAAAGCCAAGTGCTTAAATTACCATAACGCACTTAACCCAAAATAAAACTTTCTACACTATGGTTCTAAATTATAAAACAATAGTAAACAGAGTTTTCCCTAAAAACTAGCTACATAGCCTACAAAATCAGAAGAAAATGCCACGTTGGTAATGTGGATGCTAGACCCCTTATAAACTAATCAAAATTCAGTGCAAAATGCGTAACACAACAAATAACAAACTGGAAAATCAATATATGTATGTATAACATAAAATAATATAATAAGAAAATTAGTATAACAAAACAGTGTTATACTGTACAGATTTTAATTCAAAACATCTCATGATAATTATTAAACCGTACAAAAGTTACCAACAACGCCCATTAATCATACTGCAACATGCTAAACAAACTTTTGTATGTCAGTGTATAGTGAAATACATGAAAACCAGTGTATATACTCGAAGTTACCAAAACAGTGAGACCAACTGCAACAACAAACAGTTGGTAGTGACGCGTGCAACCACTACTGATCAAACATAGGGTTGTCAAAATAGTTTGTTTACATATTCATGGATGTTTCCAATTTTACAAATGTTTACAAAGGAAAAAAAGTATATCTTACTTTCAACAAAATGAATGCATTGTAAAAAAAGGACAGGGTAAAAATTCCGCTAAGTAATATACTTGTCAGCGGTAAAATATCCAGTGAAATAATGCATTCGAACAAAATTCGGTCGTATTATGTGTAAGTTAGTCCCCGATGTCACCATAAATAAGACGGTGTTTTAGTTTCTTTTTCAGTATACCGGTTGAAGGTAAGTCCCTCAGCTCCAGTGGGAGCTGGTTTAACAAAATAGGCAACATAACCATTAAGGTTCTATCACCAAACCTGTTGTTAGAGCGCTGGGTAGCCAATGTTCCTCTAGATATTGCTCTTGTGCCGTAATTATGATCTACACACAGGAATATACGTATATCGCTGGAAATAGTATTGGAGTATCATTCTGTATTGGAACAAATCCTTTGCTGATAGTACATTTCTCTCTCGGAACCAATCAATGCCGTGGGGTCTCAAAGGTGACATATTTTTTAGAATGAGTCTCTGTACTGGATAATCTTCTCCAGTTGATAAGACGATGCACTGCCATATATAGTGATCCCATAATTCACCACCGATTCAACTAAAGCATAATAAATTGTGTACATCACAGACAGTGGAATGATTTGAGATAAGTAGTAAAATTGGTTGGCGAACAACCGTAGTCTTTTTGTTAACAGTATATGCCTATTCCAGGAGAAATCCCTATCCACAGTTAATCCAAGGTATTTATACTCCTCTACCAAAGAAATATAAGTATCACAGAGACAGTTTGTGTTCTGATGAAAATCAAGATCGCTGTGGAGACATTTGTGCGTGTGGAAAATTATGTTGATATCCGATGCATTTTTCTGAGTGAGGTGAAGAGACCTAATCCAAAGCAGCTTTGTTTTATTGGTGTTTATCAGTAACCGTTTGTTGTGCGCCCATCTCTGAAACCTGTCAAAATCACCCTGAAGATTTGTCATAGCTTCAGCGATGTCATTATGACTCGATGCAATCAACGTGTCATCCGCATACCCAAAATACTGACAGTTCTTGAAGCAAACCACCATATCAGTTACAAACAACAAGAATAAAATTGGTCCGAGAATACTTCCTTGAGGGACACCCATGGTCACTGCTGTCTCCTCCCCCGTGTGCGAGCCCAGCTGCACCTTAAAAGAGCGATCAGCAAGATAATCCTTCAACCAGTCCAGCATCCTTCCTCTAATGCCTAAATGGCTTTGTGACAGCATAATATCGCATTTTATAATGCCGCGCTGTTAATCCCTTTGCTCCCAACAGCGAATAGTAAGTCGATCCCGATTTCAACTCTCTGAAAAAATATCACCGTCGCTCCAGAGAATTGAAACCCAGCTCCTATCCTGCCGCCACATCGATAGTTAGCCGCCTAAGCCGCAGTGGTTAGGCGGCATTTAATGCCCCATGTATGGTATCTTACAACTTTAACCACTTCATCAAAATTCAGTCGTGTAATATATTTTTATCTTCTACAATACAAGGATACAATCGTTTCGATACGATAAGGGCAAACAATACTTATTATAGGTTCGTATTATTTACTAGTAAATTATTTCGATGCTTATTTTAAAATCTTTTCAAATATTCAGGTGATCATTCAAACGCAACTATATTTATAAATTATACGTAACAACTTTATTTACCGTGAGTCTGCCGATACAATAATACATATATATGTATGTACTTACATACATACTTACGTAGTAGAGAAAATACTTGTATGCGCTGTGCGTGACAATTTTTATCGCTTTTCACTTATTCCTGGGAGTAAATTGCTTAGGTAATTGAAAGAAAACAAAATGCTGAAGCACAGCAGGCAAACTGATGCATATTGCATGTAATCGGTTGGGTGCATTTTAATTGAAGCAAAAATTGAACTGGCTAAACATAACACATTTCATGATTTCAAATAGTTGCATTAAAAATACGATTATGCAGTCTACGTTATACGTTACGATTAGCTTTGCTCAAAATTATTGTTGCATCTATCACGTTATTACAGGATGTGCATTTAATCAGCGTACGTGATATATGTCATGTATGTCACAAAGGTTAAAGATGTATATCATTCTGAAAAATACATACGAGATTACTAGATATTTAGTTTTAAAGCAAAATATGATAAACACCCACACAAAATAAGAGGAGCGGAATTGGTGATTGGAGAAATGTTAATACGATAAAGTGAAAAAATAAAAATCTTGGGAGTGACTCTAAGACAAAAACAATAAAAAAAGTCACAGCCTTAAGCACTACAATGCAGTAAGCCAAGAGGTGCCCACAAACTATCCTACAGGTGAGTTCTACATGTGTGACATACTTATATGGCAATAAAGTTTATCTATAGACCTAGACATTAGTTTAACAAAAAACTTAGCTTCGAAGAGCAAAATGAGTACTGATCATGCTTACATTTTATAACCATCGGCATAAGTTACTTTAATTACAAAGAAAGAATAAATCAGTTCAACAACCACACATTCGAACAAAATGGGCGAAAGAATAGCTTTTAAAAATATACCGGAGAAAGAAAGTTACGTCGCGCTATTAAAGTTGGTGTCTCCAATAATTAAAAAACAAGACACAATCTTGAAAACTGCTGTATTCTCTCATGAACGCCTAACTCACTGCTATTTACTTACTGGAAAAAATTATGAAGATTTAAAGTTTTCAACGTTAATTTCTGCAAAGTCTTTGGGGAAAATAATACCAGAGACGTGTAAAACTATATTTAAAGTACAAACAAAGTGGAACGCAAAATTCAATCAAACCCATTCGTTCAAATAGAAAACTGAGTACAAAATATTTATGCAGATGCACAAATATCTCTCACTTGGTTCAACAGTTCCACAAAAACTTTAACACGATAGAATTGTACTGAGCCGTAGCAGAAGCACTTGCTGGACAAAAGTATAGATCTGATGGTAAATAAGGATTGTAGAGGTTGACATACGCATGACCTATTGTATCATTTAAGTCCGTATAAATTAAATTGCTAAGTTAATTGGTTGACGTAACAACCTTAGTATTTTGATGTTACCCATTTATTCTTCAAACAATAAATCATTTATAAAGTTTTTATAATTTTGATTGTATAATTTTTAACTTGGCACAACCTAAGATCGGGAGACGATGTTGTACACAACCGCAATCCATTTACTAGCCTGTATGCTCCGCCAGTATAACAGAAATACTAGAATAAAAAATATAACCAAAGACGATAGAACGACGACGGATTCTAAAATGGTGAAGTATAGAGGATGCACTACTCTACTAATATCACTAAAGATTGCGAAATAATAGGAGTAATGCCAACTGATCCAAACGACTAATAAAGAATTTCCTTACTAGTAAACGCATGTCTCTATCATCCGAAACAAAATGTACGCACTATTAGCACTGAAAACGGCTGGAAGATGAATAAGGATAACCATGGAAAATATTTGAAAGCGGCTAACGTTACATATCGAAATGTCTGAAAATTGTAGAATAAAAAAGTTTAACAAGCCGATTTTTCTATGCAGTGGGTTTTAATACGATTCTAGAATAAAGTTTCAAAGATATACTGCTGTAGTGATGGGACGGTACCAAATCTCGAAAACTACGTGCATGTATTTATCGTTTAGTGACTAAATCCGCAGAAGAACTGGATGATTCATTGAAAGATAGATTAAAAAGATAATTAAATGTAAAATGATGAAAAAGATATTGTTTAAAAATGAGTCAGAATAAAACATGAGAACATGTGCAAAAAATACGTAAATACTAAAAATAAATACAGTATATTTATATAGTATAGTGATTCACTTAGCGGCACTGGAATGGGTAGAAAGCATAGGTAATCAATTAGTAAATAACAGAAAGCGTAACGAGAAAACAGCTAACAAAAAAGAAGATGATTTGTACCACACAAAAACTGAAAAAAAATATGTAAACCTTAAAGCTATCGATCTGCGCGATTTTCAGAGAGCGTGAGTAGTGCATAACATACAACCAAATCCAGAAAGTAACACCAGGGTTCAAATGCAGTATCTCGGCACTAGCAGATAGATAGATTACGTAAATATATACATGTGTATGTACAGTCTCTTTCTAAAGTAATGTCTCCCCCTGTTGATGGATTCCTATCAATAATACTTTCCACTTAGCGTATTATATTCATCGGACATCTTCGGCAAGAAAGAAACCGCAGGAGATACAATACAGATCGAACGTGTATATATCCTGTGTAATTATAATTTTAAATCTCTATATGTGTATTTACCTGCTAGCGGTAGAATATACCACTTCATTAAACTCTACTTTTATACCTGTGATGGTCAGTTTTCCTAAATATATAATGTATAACGTGTACTTTCAGTTATTTTTAGTCTTCCAGACTTTTATTAGAGACAATTTTTAATGCATATTATAACAACATACTTATTTGAATATTAAAATAATACTCATTTTATTGGGGCATACACGTTTATTGATGAACAAATCTCACAAGAAATCCGTCCCAAAAAGGATCTCTTTTAAAGTAAAAACAAATAACTGATATACGGCGTTATTGGTGAGAACGGCCTATTAAAGGTATTATACAAACGAAACGGGATTTTAAAACCAAATTTTGTGGTCGGATATGGTTGAATATGAAGTATTACGTGAAAATATTTTTGTATAAAAATATTGAATTTGAATTCCTGTTAACCGGAAGTGGGCATCGACTTCGATATTTTAAATAGCATCCTATAAATTTAATTACAAATTCAGCTTCTAAGATACATTTTACACATATTTCATGTATCCTATTATGCGATACCTAAATATGATACCATTCCTTTCTGGTTATTCGCAATTAAATAAAAAAGTGACAGATACCGATCTTACTTTATAGTGATTTTACGTCACGTAGGAGCAGAAGAGAAAATGAAATTTTGCATATACACAGCTGATATCGTGTAGTTATACAGAGTTTGAAGTTCTTCTCTGCAGTATTATACAGGGTGTTTAAAAACAGTTGCTTACAAAAAACTTAAAAATTCGGAAAGTCGCTTTTTTTAATACAACGGTATATATTTTCTTAGATATTCTGATTTTACAAAAGATTATTTTTAATCTATATTAGGTGTTTCTATATCTAAAATGGAAGGTGAATAAGTTCTAACGATTTAATTAGCCTCCGTACCTAAAATGCTCAGATACGTCAATTTACGGAAGCAAGGGCGCTTAGCTTATTTGTTTTACATACTTACTTACTACTTATTTTGAGGTCTGTCATTTTGGTTAGTCGTTCTGGCATAACAGGGAAATATATCCGCACAGGTATAATAATTATCATGCCCAATACGAGAATGTATTTTACAACAATAAGAATAGTATATTAAAGTATGAGTGGACAATGGGGTCGTTAAAACACGCGCGATTTTTGTAGCACGACAGTGAAGCCGGAGTGCTTGAAATATAGCAAGTGCAGATTGGTGTATCTGATTAAAAAGATCGAGAATATAATCTTTCATATAATATCAATTGCACATTTTACATTCGTTTAAAGTAAGTTTTTTCGATAAAATTATTATAAAATATCTCATTGCAGTTTTTGACACATTTATTAATAACTTTTTATTTGTAAAAGGTTGTTTTGTCAGATCAATTAGGTGACATTTATACCTCACCTATTTTTGAATTGTTGACGTTACCCCTAGTAACTTTAAAACACGCGCGTGTTTTAATGATCGATTTACTCACGCGTTTGCATGTTTTAAACAAGCCAAATGGTTTACCAATAAAAAAATTATTGTATTTGTTACAAAACATATTATAATCTTAGTATTTTTTGTAATTTTTATTTTACCTGTAATAATATACAGTTTGTTGTAGCTTCTGTACAATACGTTTCTCTCAGTGTAAAAAATTTAGATTATCTACAAGATAATAATTAACATATGTATGTATCTATTAAAGAAAGTGTTATTTTGTCTATTGTATTATGTTTCCCTATAATCAACAGTAAATTCAATTGTTTATTAAAATCTCACATTAGGTTCCACCACCTTAAACAGAGAAGAAACCGATTTGATCCGATTTATTTAATCCACTTATAATTTAACACAGAAAATGTTTGAAAATTTAAATTAACCAATATGTAAATCTAATATTTAGGTATATATTCAATGATTTTAAAGATTAAGCACTATTATTTTATAAAATTATATTTTATAATGACAACTACACAACTAGGCATTAATGTAAGCAGGTTTATTGTCTAACTGCATTATCAAACCCATGATTACAAAATATTGCATTTTGTAATTAGAAACAGATTAGCGATGTACCGGTCTCTTCGAAACAACACTATTAAAGGGATAATAATGGATTTGCAATATATCAGTTATTTGTTTTTGTATAAAAAAAAGATCTTTGTTGGGACGGATTTCTTGTAAGATTTATCAATAAAGGTGTATACCTCAATAAAATGAAAATTATTTTATTATTCAAATAAGTATGTTGTTATAATATACATTAAAAATTGTCTCTAATAATAGTCTGAAAAACTAACAATAACTAAAAGTATGCGTTATATATTACATATTTAGTAAAACTGACCATCACAGGTATAAAAGTAGGGTTTAATAAAGTCCTATATTTTACCGCTGGCAGGTAAATACGCATATCGAGATTTAAAATTATAATTACACAGGTTATATACATGTTCGAACTGTATCGTATCCCACGTGGCCTCTTTCTTAACCGAAGATATCCGATGAATGCAATACGCTTAGTGGAAGGTATTATTGATATGAACCCGACGGCTGGGGGAGACATTACTTTAGAAAGAGACTGTACATACAACATGTAACAGTTGTGAGTATGCATAGAGTGAGGGCACTATACGTTTTAGTACTGTAGTCTGGAGCACGATTACTAGTAAAAGACCCCTAAAAGTAAATTAAATTATAAAGATGGTAGATATGTGTGCGTAAAAATTGTATGAAACTAAGAATTAGAATACGTCAATAGAAGGCTAAGCAAAACTGGATTAAAAACCAAGAAATATGAAGTTCTTCATCTGGATCTCTTGGTGCAGAAGTAGACAACTAAACACTTCAACCCATTCAACACCAAAAACTTTTAACTAAACACTGATGCGTTTAGACAGCAACACTGCCATTATCAAGGCGATAATAAAACTCCAATTCAACAACTAACAATTCAGCAACAACCTAAGCAGTAATAGCAACAATAGGTGAGATGAATACAGGCTGAGGAACGGCGGTCCTTTTGAAATTTTAATAAAAATTATTGTTACCAGATTCCTTTAGATAGACATAATCATAGATGCACTGTTGGTGTATCAAACTTTAAAAGAGATGTAATTACATCAAACAAGCGTGTAACGTTTCTATAACATACAATTAGAAATAGCACAATATCATAAAAGCGTTCTCTATTTATCAGATAAAATAAGTAGGAATTTGCCGCCTTTTTTCATTTCAGACCAACAATGAGCAAAATTAGAAAGAATAAGATTCAATTATCTGATTAGAATTTATATCCACCATTTTTCAGTCATACTTGCAAAGAGAAATAACAAATTTTGTTATTGCCATAGAAAGCTCGTGTTCATTTAATTTAAATTAACATTTTAGAAACTTCATTCTGACGCGTGAAAATAATGGCGCCAATTAGAAACTGTTATTGGGCGGATGAAGAAACAAACGACTGCTGCTTCTTCTTTTTCTTCGCGTCGCGTCGTAGTTCGGTTACAGGTATTCAACATGCCAACCATTTGTATTATCTAAATCGTTTTAATTTCCTTTCCTCGAGTGTGATTCACCTAAATTCCTCACGTGTTAGATTACCTAACGTATTCTATTAATTATGTGTATTCAATGATTGTTTGGTACCCATTTCATCTGGAACGAGTAAACTAACGAACGCATATTAAAACTAAGAGAGAGAAAAGTATGCGCTTTAAATTTTGAGACGATGTTTTATTCATAAGGAATATTAAAACTGTTTCTCTTATAGTCCAATATTTGTATACATCTCGAAAACATAAAGTGTAACAGAGAGTTTATTATACACACTCCGATGCACGTATAAGTATAGGTTTATCATAATTGTGTGTACAAGCTACAAGAAAAAGGAAAATACCTTTAGGCTAGAAAGACTGAAATAACTTTGAAAAATGATTGACAGTAATTTATAGTAACCTAGTAAAATGTAATAGACGTTATCGTTAGATGGAAATACTGCGATTTTGTCTAATTATATAGGATTTATTAGTTGAAGATATTCGTCATACAGCACATTTATGGAACTAATTTATTTATGGAATTTCAAATTTTTTAAACGAAGAAGAAACGGTAAATATTTTAAATAGGTTGCATATATATGTAGTTTGCTTATCGTATGATTTGAATATATATGATTGTTTTAAAGTTATGCAATGCCTTCAGACATTAGTGGAAGTGTTCTGTAATTGCTTGGATATTTCTAATGAAAAAGATAGACACGTTTTAATTATACGAAAATAGAAAATATATTAACATAGGCGTATTAGTGATTCACATAAACATATATTACGATAATTTTAAGTACTTCAATTTCGTGTTAGTAATTAGTGTTTATCGCACTGTATATATAGATGCCGTAATCCTTAATTGAATATTTAAATAATGAATACTTTAGTTTGTATACAGTTTCTTAACTAAGATGTACAAGTGTTCATCTAAGACTTGGCAAGACGTTTTAAAACTTGAAATTTGCAAGCTCCTAATGAATATAAAATTGAACTTATTTACATCTGTTGTTGTAAGTATCCAAATAATTGTGTGAACCGCTTTTTTCAAATTAAATACGATTTTTTACCATAGATAAAGCCATTGATTTAAAGCGAATTTAATTTTCATAAAAAATGTTTGTGAACGTCTTTATTACAGTCATATAAACTTGTTCCAGCGTTATACTTTCATGTGTAATATAATAGTATAATAGTTAGAAACACTTCTAAAGCATTTGAGAAATGTGAGTAAAATATTGGAGATATAAATTCACTAAAATTTTCTCGATTAAGTTTTTAAAAACATGTATGAATATATTTTTCAAGTTTGAAATAATTTACAAAATTGAATTCCAACTGGCAATTAACATACATATGTATCTAACAGACAAAATTAGTTTCAATGTCACATCGTTGCTGATAATACTGTTCTACTAGTCTCTTCATTTGAGAAACTTGTTAAAAATTCGAATTTGTTTTAGTGTTCCGCGATGTCTGCAATAATAGTTTGTTAAATTACCGATTAACCATGGTTGTGACAAGAAGAATGTGGTTGAATCTTTGGTCAACGTCAATCTAATGGATGAGAAGCACTTCAGACAACAATTATTAAATGGCTTTCATTATGATATATCGAGAAACAATAAAAAACAGGAAGAAACAAGAAAGAAATATTGTAAACGCAATATTATAGCAAACCACTACGTGTACAAGACTGTATGAGTGTAAGCGTTAATCTTTAAACGCGGGCTATCTAGGAGAGGTGACTTAGATTTTGTTCCTCTGCGGGATGTAACAAGTGTATAGATACATAGAATGGAGAAAATCGCAAGTTCAATAACTTTTGGCAAATTATATATATACTGACTACAAAAAACAGTACATTCACAAATGATTTTTAAATTTAAATTTGCGTTTAAATATACAGCTCAAGAAGCTAAAATGTAATTTTGAGAACATTCATGAACATGAATTCTAAGTCTGCCAACATGATCAGATTTCATCTAAAAGAAATCAATTGTTTCCATTTAATGTAACATAAAAATTACGTTATTTACGCTTAATTACGGTAACCTTCTAAGAATTAAATATGTCTTGAAAATTAAGCTTGGTAACATGCAGAAAAATCAAGAATCAACATATTAATATGCTAAAAAGTAAAAGTGAAAGCTATATTCATATTATTAAAATAAATGTGATAAATTTAAGAATGAAAAAAAAACTGCGTAATTCCTTTCTTTATTTGCAATAAATTTATTTCATATGGTTTCCTAATTTCGTATACGTTACCTATGAATTAAATTGTATTTGTTTTTAATAAGTATTATGAAATTTTTTGTGTTATAAATTACTTTAACACTTTCTATGGCCATATTCATATTTTTCTGGCTCCATACTTTAACAAATGGCTTATTCGACACTGTAGGAAATGAAGTCTAGCAGTTTTCCTGGTAATCACCACTTAACCCACACCAATTACTATCTGAAGTACGTGAGAAAAATTTAATTTCTTTCTTGTAGGCAAGTCGTTGTTGATGTATTCGGCGTAATTTAGAAACAAACTAGGTGGTCGCTGGATTTGTGTGTGCATAGATTTGAGTAAGTTGTCGATTCTAAAGACCATTTCTAGTTCTTTTTCTTGTACGGATCAACCACAAAGTGTACCGACAGAATGCCAGAATTTAAAAAACTCAGATAATAATCGCTGACCGTTGATTCGACAACTGACGTTAATAGAATGTTTCTGTGTGCATGTAGCTGCCGGTATTCAAGTTATTTGTACAACGGTTCCGTTTTGAAATGAGAGAGGGACTGACGTATCTGGAGTAACACTGTGTTCCTTTGATTCTCATCTTGTTCGCTGGTCTGCGTTAATTTAACGGATTTACGTTTATTTAAATACTAATGGATTTATTAAAAGTTATAAATCTAGCACAAAGAAAAGTGTAAAACGCATGTCTTACCTAACTACATTGCAAATTTACCGGATTTATCAGATAATAGTTTGGTGACTCTTACCTTATTTGTACGTATTACGAATAATATTTGAGCTTACTATATATACAGAGTGCATCAAAGAATAGAATAATGATCCTGAGGGTATTGTCGCTAGTTTTCGTAAATGACATTAGCAGAAAGTTTATTATTCCTATTGCTAATAGGAATCTGACTGACACAGAGTTGATCTACTTTTAGAAGAAAGGGCATTTTTGCGAAAAACTACTGGAATGGACTATCCAAGAAGCAATCTAAAATAATCAGTGTATGTTAAAAGAAAAACAAACACTGTATCCAGAGGAATAAGATTAGACTACTAACTGTGATCTTAACCGACCATCTGATACCTGCCTTTCAATTACGTGATTAGTTTTACACCAAATATCCTTTTCTTCAATAGTATGATCGATATTTTCAATGGAGTTTGTCAGACAAATGAGTAGTTACTAAAACAGATCTATACAAATGTACTAGAATATCTGTAAATTAAATATCTAGGTAGATTGTTGACCATCAGTAGAAACATTAAAAGTCTCAAGACAGTGCCCTGCCGTACTCCTATCTAAATGTCCTGATCATTTGATGTCTAGTCTCCTACCCTGATTACCAAGTTTCAATTTTTCATCTGTGATTTCAATCAATTAGATGTCAAGCCTCTGAACCCCGGTTTTTCCAATTTAATGAACAATGTTTCCTTATCGAAGATGTCAAATGCGTGAAATAGGTCAAAAAAATATTCCAACATGTCCTTTCCTAAATCCATGCTGATTAGGTGAAAAAAGATTAGTTTATCCATAAACTGAACTATTGGATCAAAAGCAATTCTTTGTATAAATTTAGAAAAGAATTAAAATTACCCTGTAATTGGTAATATTTCTAGTGTTGCATTTCTTATGTAAAGGCAAGATGTTATACCATATATATCTATAGATGTTTTCAGCGACGATAGAAAAGTAGCTCTATTAAACGAAACATTAACAATATATGCAATGACTATGGGTATTTAATTCTTCATTCTCTTCAGTACGAAATTGCTAATGCTGTGTGTGCTGCTCGAATGTTTACTATTAGATTTATTTATATAATAAACCGCAATATATTTTGTTACAGTTTGGAAACAAAAGGTTTTAGTAAACAGGTCATTCGCTGATTAGAAAAATATTAACCATCATATTTTATATGAATAATGACTTTTTATGTGACTCTTACTGTCCATTTCATTTACTAAACTTCATAAAGCTTTTGATTTATTTACACTCTGATTGTGTGTACGGAACACACGTTTTGTGTCAGATACCAACTTCAGTTGTTTCTTCTTCTTTTTTAATAAATTTTGAAGTTTTTCAAAAGTATGATTTATCTACTTGGACTATTGTCATCTGTTTGTATGACAGGAATGTCAGTGGTTATGTCAAATACTATGACAAATTATAAAACCACTTTATAATTTGCACGTTTTCATTAATTGTGTATTCCATTAGGATAAAGTTTTATGGTTCGGTAAAATATTTAACATAACCACTGACATTCCTGTCATATAAAAAGTTGACAATAGTAAAATGGATACATTTAATTTTAACTCCCACCACCCTCTCCTTTCAATAGGCTTTCAAGATATAACGGATTTTACAATACGAGTAAATGTTCAAAATGTCCACCAAAAAGATCAAACAACGTTGTAGCCACTCTTCCACTAATCGATTTGCACTTATTAATATTTCTACATACAATCTCCATATTAATACACGAGAAATTTTGCGCCAACAAGGTATCAGTCAAAAGGCTATTAAATAATACTGTGTAAAAATAAATTGCATCTATACCATATGCAGTTGCATTGTAGCCGTTCTTTAAATGATATTTCTGAACATTTCTTCTTTCATTTTGTTCTATATATCATTTTGTGTACTTGCTGGTATTCGATATACAAGGTCATTCACATAACGCCACACGAAAAGTAAAGCTTACTTATTTCTGAACATTGGGCTAGCCATGTAACTGCTCTTCCTCTTTGTTGTTGTGCCTATTCACAAAAAGCAACTGTATGGGGTAAGTCATTGTCGAGTAACTGTTGATGCAACTACATATGATATGGATGCAATTTCTTGTTATACAGTATTTTTTGAACAGCCTTTTAACTAATATCTTGTTGGTGCGAGATTTTTCGTGCACTTATATGTGGATTGTTCATAACTGAAAGAATGTATGTAGAAATGTTAAAAAATGAAAATTGATTAGTCGACGAATGGCTACAACGTTGTTTGATCTTTTTAGTGGACATTTTGAACATTTATTGTGAAATCCGTTATATGCAGAACATTTAGCTTGGAATAATTAAATATTAATTACTGGTATAACATTTTGTAGTTGTTTTGTATTTAATAAGTTTATCTCAATATATGATTTAGTGGTCTGTCAATTTTTCATAATAAATGATTACACTCTTTATATCTAGAGTGATACGTATACAAAATGACATAGCATGTAGGCCTGCTATAAAAAGTCCATAGTGGTATACTTACATATATATAAAACAGCGTCTTTGGTTGCTTAAAATGTAACTAAAAGCAAAAAACGAAACTAAACTCGGAAAATATGTAAATTAAGTACGAAGAGTCCTGTAATCCTATCTATCCATAAATGTAGGTTAGCTTTCTCACAGACTCTAACACCTACACTATAAATACTTGTAGAAATGGAAAGTTCGTTCAAAATGTTGTAGTAAGTGAATATTGTAGCCATGTACATAAAGTAATATATTTTATATTTGGACAACCAAATCTATTGTTTTCTCCATACAATTGTCAATTAAGCCGTCACATTACTTTTCGTACATGGTAGAAGCAACAGCAGGAAGGCTAAAGGAGTATATTAAACGTAAAAGCTTCGTACTAGCGGTGAGAATCGCCTAAACTTATGATTAACGGTCGACTTTTACTCCATCCTAGACGAAAATGCATCTCGTGTAGTTGCTATCCTGGTGAAGTTATGTAAATTATAAAGGCGCTTAATTGAAAAAAAGAACATGTCGCAGGCGTGGGTTGCAGATAGTATTAAATTACACGTACGGAGTATTATTTTTCGAAATTAATTATACAAAGCTCAAACAAGGAACTGATGAGTCACATAGAAGGATACTACGACCTACAATTAAAAAAATCATTATGATGTTTAGACAATGCAGAGAAATGTACAGGTTTATTTTATGATGGTTAGTGTGTGTGTGTTTATTACCCTGGAGCAATATGTAAATTTATACATGAATTAACCGTATAAGGTTATCTAATTCAACATAGATTTAAATATAATTCTACAGATTCCTTGACTGCATATATTTCGGAAATAAATTTGTAGATACAAACTTAATAAAAATTTATTAAGAGATATAACACAATAATTTCTTTATATGAGCCAATTCAGGACTCCGTTTTAATTTTTAAGAACAGACAAATAAATCGCCACCTTCGAAATACTTTCATATGCCATATGTATATGCTAAGAATTACATTTATAATTTATATTAAAATTAAGTGTATTATTTTAGTAGCATTATTATTCCAAAACAAATATGAAGTTTTTCATGTTAATAGGGTTTGACAATATCAGAATACATATACTTTCTCGTAGGTAACTTAAAATTTATGATTACTTCACAGTTGACATGGATTTTTTTACGTTTCATCAAACAAGTCTCCAATTATTGCCATGGCATGAACTGATCGTTAGAACGAGATGGCTTCGAGAGAAACGCATCTCTTACAACATTTTCCGTTGCGAAAGATCGACTCAGACCGTTGGAGAGAATGATGAAACCAAAAATGTATACTTGGCTCACGGTTGCTTCTCTACTTACTACTAATAATAAGTCACGTTCGTTTTTAAGGAAAGCGGATACACAATGGCACGCAAACAAGAAAAAAGAAGTAGAAAATAAAATGAATTCTACCATAAATGGTGCTATAACTGGAAAATATCACGGATGAAGTGCATTACTGTGCGATGATTGACGTAAATGTTGACTTTAGTAAACAATCTATGTACGGGCTTTCATATTTTATCTAAGACGCTATAGCGTGTAATACGTAGTGTTATTGATATCTATGTTTATTACTTAATATGTGAATGTGAAGGTTTTGTCTTTGATATATTTCTAATTTATGTAGTCTTTTATACAGATACTATACTAATTAATTCTCGTAGAAACAATGGCTTTAGCATTGTAAAACTGTAAAATATTCTTAAAAAATGCTAGCACTGCTTTAATTATACATAAAAGCTCAAAATTCTAACCTATGTTCTATTTATATCCAGAAATACATAAAAGGTGGCGACAATACTAATGGAAGAACAAAAGTATATAGACAGAGGCATATGTTTGCAACACTAAATAAGCTAATAAACATGTAACTTCATTACTTTGTGTGTTCTATTTTTAATAATCTTTCCTCCTCAAGATGATTGGGCTTCAATAATCACTATTAGGTAAGAGAAACTAGTAATATAAAAATTCTGAAAACACATTATCTCCGCCACCCTACAAGTCAAGCTTATACCAGTCCTCGTTTACTTACCAAATATATGCTTGCTATAATAGCTTACCTGAACATATATCAGGATCTTTAAATTTGTTTAAAAGTAATTTGCGAAAAAATTTCATTTAATGTGCAAAATACAGACTTGTTAATATTTGAAGTTATTGAAGAATTATTGGCTGAACTTCTTCGCCTTCAGGTCACGCTAATATTTTGTTTTCTGTTTTGTTTGTATATACATTTTTTATATGTATATGTGTTTTAGCGTAATAAAGACACTATTATTATTATTATTATTATTATTATTTTAACGGGTCGATGGCCGCAGTGGTTAGGCGGCTGACTATTGTTGTGAGAGGACGATAGGTGCCGGGGTTCAATTCTCTGGAGGGACGGTGACATTTTTTCAGAGAGTTTAATCCCGGATCGACTTGCCATTCGCTGTTGGGAGCAAAGTGATTAACAGCGCGGCATCATAAAAGGCGATATGATGCTGTCACAAAGCCATTTAAACACAACTTACACACACTAAACTACACCGCAAGCGTTGCAGTGATAGCCAGACAAGTAATACAGCTTACGGAGTCACTGCAACTAAGCACCCACCACACATTAAAAAAAAAAAAAAAAAAAATTATTAAAATGGCCGCCATAGGAAAACCTGATAATTTGAAGCTTACGCAACGGGTGTAAGAAGTAAATATCTGTCCGTAAATTTACAACTAAACACTTCCCTTGCAAGTGAGAGTTTCGAAATAGATAATGAAGTTAGGCAATGTTGCAACCCAGAGGTCGACCGACTATAGCCTCTACTTCGAATAAAGTATGGCGTTTTGATTAGTTGATCAATCAAAACTATTTCATTCTTCTATTTTGCGGATATGAAGGCAATGCTCAGTACCTTCAAAGAAAAGATATTAAATGATAATGAAATAGATCCACATAAAATCGCGAGGAAAGTTGAATCATCTTTCATTATCCAAAAAAGACCAAAACTCATATAATTAGGTATTATGGACTGTAACTGAAATGATTCATAAAATAAGCACAGCGAGATAGACTAAAAGATGAATATGTTAAAGTGCAAGAGCAATTCTTATTACACGCATTTACTCTATCGTCATCAACGTGCAAATATTTTATGTTTCCGCTGTCATAGCTTTTGTTGAGCTGGTTGATGTATGCCTATAATTTGCTAATTACTTTCCGCATTCTAGCAAAACATAATTTTAAAGACACAATCTTTTGCTGAGTTATGTACAACCACACAATGATTCCTTGACTAGTTGTGTTTCCAGGATCATATTAGAATGTTATTTAAAAACTCTCAAGTCATATACTGTAGCATAACTTAACAGCAATAATAGTATATATTTTAATTTCAAACATTGTATATATCAGTGCGCATAGTAAAGCAAACAGTAATAAGGTACCTTATACTTGATTACTGGTACCATGACTAATACATAAATAAATGATTATGACACAGCCCATAACCCTATCTATATATGTATATTATTTGCCTAATCCAAAAATCACTACCTGTACTATAAATATACGATAGTTAAATGCATACCTTCGTGCGTTAAATATTACACACCTTATATCACTGGCAATTCGTTCCCATAAAATATGTTCACTATATATACCGCATATATGTGCATTACATACCTATTATTGTAATACACGTCATTCTCGCTTTAACCACTAGGTCATGTGACCCGTTAAAAAGAAAGTGGCGCCTAAACGGTCAACGCGTGAAAATAAAGAATGTACTTCCAGCACGCAACTTAATCACAGGCTCATACCATATCCTTTATCGCAACTCAGAACTTATTATTATCACATTAGATAGCGATAAGGAAAGACTTGGCTCGCGAGAGAAAATGGGAGGAAGAAACTTCAGAAACGACGGCCAGATAACCATTATTTATGCAAGAATGACTTCTACAAGCCTACACGACATTGTTTCGCGTTTTTCACTCTTCTTTTTCTGCCTTTCTTAACTCGATCTTCTTTTCCCTCTCTTTTCGATCGTTACTCTTTTCCACATTGGTCTTTCATTAAAAGTGTCGTAAAAGTGCATTGTACTTATACACATAATGTACAGACGTGCATATACACATATTGTAAGGATGATAGTACTTACTTCAGGCTAACGCGAAGAACTCAAATGCATTAACTATACACGGCCGGAATTGGACATAATTTACATCACCTAAAAACACCCACAAAAATTCGAAGAGCTAGAAAAATACAAGCAACAATGGTTTGTGGGGGTGTCTTCGTCTATCATCCCACCTAACTGCAAACGAATGTATGTCCCTTTATCTTCATATGACATAAGATTCTTGCTATGGCGATGATATGTTGATCGGCTTTTAATAGATACCACACGCAATTGCATCGTGTAGACTAACAAGAAATGTGGAATCGAACATTTAATTCGAAATTGGAAATAAAAGATGTTAGAAAAATTTAGATTTACATATGCTAACATAAGGTATCACAATGACGTAATTTACATACTTATGTAAATTCTATACTTCTAGAATCTCATATATAGTAGGAATGGAGAAAGAAAGGGATTGATGTTTTACATACTGTTGATTCTGCAGAAATAGTTTTGCAGTTATTTTATGCATTGCGTAACCAATAATTACTTAAGTGTTTTAGTTTGAGAAATGAAGATGCAAGTTTGGCAGCAGGTTCCTTAGAACTGTTGAAGACATACAAAAATGTGTCACCCTGTACAGAGTGGGCCACTAGGCGAGGTAAGCGGCTTATCTCGCAAAGTATTGATAGTAGATTCCGCGGGGAAAGATATTGGTAGTAACTGCAGGAAATTTTTTCAAGTGTAACTGCTATGTCCAACTCTAAAATTTCCATTATCTCAAGAAATCGTAAAATGAACTGTAACTTTGATATAATCAGTTAAAAGCTCGCTCAACACTAGACAATTCTCGTTAATGACATTTTTTCGTATCTGCCATAATAAGGGAGAGTTAATCGCATCTATTTATCAATTTTTAAAGTTTTATATTTCCGTTACTATTCAACTTAGCCGAACTATCTTAGACTCGTTTGAAAGAGAATTGCATGGACTTTAAGCAGCGTTTGTATGTTGTATCTATTACTTTCAAGCTGATGAACTAGAAGTCGCTTTCTGCAACAGTAACTTATTCTTACGATTATACGAAGATTAAATGGAACGTTACTGTTGCATCAATGGAACATTAAATAGCTTTAAATAACCGATATTCGACTGAAAAGCGCATGGTAATATATCTATCCATTCTCAACTTATCGCAAAAAAACTAATAAAGAAGTGTTAAAGACAAGAACGCAGCCAAGCAATAATAATTTCAAAGATAAGTTGGCTTTCGAAAACATCATATATCTCGAATAAGATGTGTCAAATTATTTTATCTTCAGTTCATGTTGACTTTGAGCATTCGAAATCCTTTTTACGAATGATGAGGTCGTTAATATGGTAGGGGAATGTAGCAATAGCAGGGTACGTAATGCGCTATCCACATTGGGGTCGTTTTCGCCAATGGTTTTTGCAGATGATCAACAGGAGCCCTCAATTTTTATTGCAAACTCTTTCGACAGACGAGGTCACTTTTTATAGACATAGTAAGCACAAATTTGCATACCGAAAATATCCACAGTGCCATATTAGAAACGCTGCAGTGTGAATGTTTGTAGCACGATAGTAGGGAATACAATCATCAAACCCTATTTCTTTATTAACAACTAACTGATCATCTGTTTTTGAAGTTTCTTCATAATGTGTTACGTGCTCTATGGGAAAATATGCCCTTTCAAACCAGGCAAAATATGTTCCTTCAACTGCTTATCGCATTTTTTAATGTTCGGTGACACTTAGATGATATAATATATCCGGACCGCTGGATAGAAAGGAGAAGCCTCCTACCTTGGCTAATGAGTTCACCCAATTTGACTTGTTTAGCTTAATTTGTAATTTGTGATGGGCGACTAAAAGATCTTGTCTTTGAAACGAGACCTACGACACGATAAAATATGCAAGACATAATTCGAAATGCCATTCATAGTTTAACACCAGTGAAAGTAAAAGCTACCGCCTCCTACTTTAGCTATCCATGAACACCTCGAGCGATGTGTGAATAATGATGGCGAGCACTCTCAATCTTTGAGGAAGTACAAACATTCGGGTCATGAATAAAAACTCGCTCTATTTTTAATTAAGTCACATTTCGAGGAAAACATAGTCGAACAGTGTCATCATTTTTAAATTAGTACAGTTAAATAAGGAGAGGTTATTCGGTCTCTAATTTCCATGGTTACGTAATTTTGTTTTTCTTTTGCAATTAACTTGATTATATTAATTGTCTTATCCCAGCTTTTTCCTGTTTTTGTGATTAGTTGATAACCGACAAAAATATCGAAATGCGGGTTTCAGCATTTAAGCACTGTTTAAAGTCCACACAATTCTCTTTCAAACCAGTCCAGGATTATTCAGATGGGTTGAATAGGTACGAAAATATTAAACTTTAAACATTGACAAATAGATGGTCTTCACTCTCCGTTATTATGATAGATACGAGAAAGGTGATATCAAAGTTGTAGCTCATTCTGCATAGCTGGACATAGCAGTTACTCCCTGGAGGCAAAATCTGATCTAGTCATTTACTTTAGTAATTTAAACTACTTTTTAAGGAATCTACTCATCATTGATGATTTGTTTATTCTTGGTAAGTATTGTGCTGGAAAAAATTAATTTGGTACAAATTTAAATTTTTTGCCAAAAGCGTTTATAAGGCCTATACTTATGATGTACAAAATCCGATCGTGCAATCTCCCTGCGATGTACATACATCGGGTAAAGCTAACGCAAACTGTCCCGCCTTTGTTTAATGGGGTTCATCGGGCTATGAGCTTGAACTGATTGGTTTTTATATTCGGATTCAGGAACTCCAAAACGATATGAAAAACATGGTCTGGCTATGGTGGCTGTGTAATCAATATTCTTTCCTAGGTGTAAAATTGCTCGACTGCGGGGTACATCCGCTGCCCATTCGTAGTAGTAGTTACGACATACAGAAAATAAGCTATGGATAATGAAGGGTGTAGCATAGCTATCAAATTATCTTCTAAAGAAATCATATCTGTAAGATATTTCCAAATAACTGAATAAGTATAAACTTTTGAAGGAGCTCTACCTCAAAATCTAGTGATTCTGTATATGAAAATGTTATATCAACATGCACTTCCGATCAGTAAAGCTACATTAATATCTAAATTTTAAAATAGTCGGCGTTCCTTGTGCTGTACAACATGAGCCAAAAACATGAACATAGAATTCCATTTTAGCCAAGATAAATTGTTCCGAGTTGATTTGCTTTAAGCTATCATCGAAATTATTTCCTAGTTTATTTCTAGTGTATTCGTGTTAAATAAACATGTCGATTGTATTTGCCAACAATTCGAATCAACCAATGCAACAATCAATAAACATCGACCTCTCCCTGTCAGCTAAAACCGCCACTCACCAATCACTTTCGCGAAAAAAAATAGAATCTATTAAGAAATACAATAGGTTGTATTTCACACTCGCTTCGATAAAATTTGCTTTTATTGCGTTCAACAAGACAGTACTACATACATATTTTGCCCTTTCGACACTTTTATAACCCTCGCGCTCAGTGTGTCGCTCCAAAATCGCATTTACTTTCACTACTGACGTTTGAATAATCGTGTATCGTGAGGGGGTCGCGACGCTAAGTCGCTACTTTTACACTTTTTTGGCACGATCTTAAATGTAAAGAGCGCGTCATGATTATCACGTTTGATGCATCGGTTTGCACTTTCGATCGAATTTTAACGCGCGATCACAATGGATTCCCGTTGACTTCTCCGTATTGTATCCTCGCCTCCTTTCCGGTAAGTGGTACCTACTGTGCGGCATAAATGCTATAAAATTTCACGATTATATTTATTAGAATGTATTCAGGAAGTTGTTTGAAGAAAATGTTTAACTTCATTGTGTGAAGTGGTAATTGTTTAATTTGATAAATCTATTAATGTCTTATTGGAAAAGGATTCGTCGAAATATAAGGAGAAGCTAATGTTGTTTACTTATACTTATAGATTTGGCTAATGTAACAGTCAAGAGTGGTAATATCATTTAGAAAAACAGAGCAATCCTAGGTATGATAAAGAAATTTGTACAAACGCTGTAGTTCTCGATACATTGCTTGTGCTTACGAATCGAATGGCTCTTTTGTATTCTACGAATTAATCTCGATCAGCCAATCACTACTTTCTGTTAGGAAAAAGCACTACTCGAACGTAGGTACTCAAACGGCTAAATATTAAATAACCGCTAGTTAATAAAAATTTAAAATATTAGCTCGAAGAAATGTTTCTTATACCAACTAAAAATTCAAGTAAATTTTTATGGACTGTGTCTACGGCATAAAAAGATGAAGCTACTGAAAACAGGGCGACGAACAAAAGGACCTCTCTAAAAAAATTTAAAAGCGCACACGTGGGGTACGAATGCGCCCCGCGTGATATTACAAGTGCCAACAGACGGTTGCGTGCCGCTACTGACAAAGTAGCGTAGTAGTGGTAGGAAAACAGTTTTGTTTTATGCTGCACATTTTAATCTAATAACAAATGTATCTTAATGAAACGATTCTACTATGCCTTTGTATCGTTTCCACAGTAACTACTTACCTCGAGTGGTCTAAATCTCTCTTGTTTCCTAACAATAAGCTGGTGTAGTATGAAGGAAGCTTTAGCTTCGACAGTTGCCCTAGGAGTTCTTGCGCTTCGTGGAAACTATGTCTATCGCTAACTGAATATACTACTACAAATGCTTCACCCCATCGAATGTGTTCGTACAGACAGCCATTTTTCTGAAACAAACGCGAGAACATTAATGTTGCGTATTTTGGTTAATATTAACAGAAATGCAAACATGAATAAGAAAACAATGATGAACAAATGCTATGTGCCGCTGTACGTAACTTAATAAACTATATGACATATGTATTTTCGATGTCTTATAACAGTACTGTCCCAAACTTCTTCAATTTGATTATTTTACATTTCAATTACCAATAAATTCACATGCATATTTATGAATAATATAGCTTTCTGTATTTTCTTCGGACGCAAGAAGTAGTAAGTAGTGCATAATTATACATTTATAAAACGTGCAAATTTAATAAGCAAAGTGACTCCTTCAAGTGCCCACAAATTTGTGATAAGCCACGCAATATTTCACTGTTAAATATGAGAATTTTACTTGGTTAATAAAAGCATTTATGTTTGCTGACTTGATGCACATAGGTCAAGATAAATCACCAAAAAGTTTGATTGGTGATTATTATTTTTAGAAATAATTCGTTTTCTTGGTCGTATGTCGTGTTTATAATTATTGCGTGGAAGATTTCATTGTCATCGCGGCCTATTATGAATTTTTTTATGAGTTAAAAATACATTTTAGCTTTCGTTAACTTTATTTACCTTCTTCAGAAATTCAGTAGTACATAAATATTTTCGCAAATGTTTTGTTGTACGTTGCACATTTTGGAACTAAATATAAAGAACGACTATTACAAGTGTTTAAGGAATTCCTATAAATATTTACTACTGAATTTCTGAAGAAGGTAAATAAAGTTACCGAAAGCTAAAATGTATTTTAACTTGTCAAAAAAATTATAAAGGCCGCGATGACAACGAAATCTTCCACGCAATAATTATTTTTGAAGAATTGTTATGTTATTGCATACTTTTGATAAAATTAATACTCATCTTTCAAATCTAACCCGTTTCGTAGTATACAGCAATAATAGTAAGATTTCCTACAGTAAAATATTGGTTTATTTTGTAACAATCTGAATAAATACAATATTAGGTACATCAACGCCAATATAAGGATGAGAGAAGAACTTAACCAATTTCGGTAGACATTCACTGGGTATATGAGTTAATTTTCAACTCCGTATCTATTTGTTTAACAAACAGTATTTTTGCATTTGTACACTATCAAAAAACAATTTTTGAATTTCACATTAATACAATGTAATGTAGATATAAAACCTCTGAAACATATTTTCTCGTGTTCTTCAAAAGACAGATGAAAAAATCAATTCAATGCACCCATACAGGTAATGCCAGTATCACATTTTATATCTCACTATACACCGTTACAGCGTAAACCTATAACGTATTACTTGAAATATACGTAGACAATTGTTGTACATTAATTTATAACTCCTTAAAAAGCACGCGGGTAAGTTGTTTTGGAGAAATTTTTCCGTTAAAAGGCGTGGGTACGTTATCACATCTTACATAAATAATACCATTACTTTAGACTTTTATATGATCATAAAATTGTAAGAATATCATCATGGCCCTGACTCTTACATATCTATACTCTTTATAAGACGGCTATCGCAGTATAGAAAGTCAATAACTTTTACTCGCAAGCAAATTCCCAGATTAATTGAATTGGGTCAAGTAAGAGGACACCAATTAACACTGACAACCCACACGCAAACACGAATTTTCATGATCAATAGGGACAATGAAACGATAAAGAATACCACAAGCAAGAAAGTTAATTATTTTGCGGGGTGTGCTGTCATGCGGGCATCGTGTCCACAAAGTACGATTATGGGCATTATAATGTAAGTTAATTGGTCGTTGCGCGCGAAAAATTGTACAATACAATAAACGTGACTACATTAATGTAGTAATAATAACTATCTACATATGTGTATCAATCTATAACGTTGATTATTAGATAATAAACATTAAAGAATATGTACTGGGTATCTAGTTAATACATTAATGATTACTACTTATAACCGCTAAACAAAAATACGCGTTTTCAGTGGGCAATAAATATATTGAGGGCATGTCTTTAGCAAATACTTAGTTTGATAGTTTAGCCAAATTCAAAATCCAAGAATCAATGCATCGTAAATAGTTGTAATTGTTTGGAATATTTACTCCCTCATTTGCCTACCTAATTATCTTCAAAGAACTAAAACTGAAGGAACTTTTTTAGTATTCGACAATTTGTACAATAAGACCAATACAGTTCCCATAATGAAATATTCTGCAAATTGATTTAAATTAAAAATATAAATTTACCTTATGTCTCAAGATTATTCACGTCTTTGCATTTTGTTATAATTATCAAAATCAATCAGACCATATTTGTCTGGATTGCACATTTTATGCTACAGCAATGATAAATAGCTATGTATTATAATATAATACTCCAGCGAAAATTTGAATGTTCAAGTTATTAAAATAATCATTATTAAAATTACGACCATACAATAGTATAGCAGTATTGCAGCAAGTATTGTTAAAGTTGTGTATTAATATTACACAGCAAGTAAAATAGTTTTTACTTTGCTGTAATCACAAATATTAATTTTTCCCTGAAGTACGTAGTACATATTGGAATAGGTGTTACTGAAAATTAGACTTAGCTGTTGACTACTTAAATGTTGATAAAAGTCAATTAGCCACAATTCGTAGGAAATATGTATAATCAGGTTGTACCTTAACCTACAAGGCAGCTAAATAGAAAATAACATGAAAATAGAGGAAATATACTAACAGTTTCTAGTGGAACATAAGGGTAGTTGCAAGAAGGTAATGTAGCAGAATTAGTAGCTATTTATACTATGTGAGAAGAAGAGTATACGGCATCTAATTAGATTTACAATCGCGCACTCAGACTTAAAGAAGCCCGCGGTCTGGATCCATTTTAAGCATGTCTCATTTAGAATTGCATATTACATATGAAATATAATGGAGAATAATTACACACACATTCTAGCTCTTTCAATGGCTTTTATGATAACAGTTTGAAACACGGAGAGCGATAGTTAATTTATTTCATCTCGAGTATTTTGTTTATGTTGTTGCCGTAATGCGTGCTGCTGTTAGATTCCTATTGTAACAAGAGTAAATCCAAGTCTATTAAAACTCTCGACCGTGGAAGCTAATTGACATTACCATTTTCTTAGGTAATTTAGGTGGATGAAGAAATTGCATTGCTGACTTATGGAGCATTCTTTCATGATTAAATTGCCGTATCCACACTTCAGAAATGTCAAATAAAAAATACCAAAACAACCAAAATCGTAATGGTAACACATCACATTACTATACCTTTACTACAATACCGCTTTCATTACATGGTGAAGAAGTTGTCTTTTATACAGTTGCGATATAGAATAATTATGACAGTCGTCTTGATATACATTTCAAATCTTGACTCGTATTAAAAGCCTAAATACCAATTTCCAATTAGTAAATATCAAGGTATAGTATGCATATAAATCATAATTTTAATTGAATGCTCTTTAGAATGAAGGAAAACTAGCGAGGTATTGAATTCCTTATCGAAATAAAACCTATGTAGCTCCATGCAAACATATGTCGCTATCCATATAAGCAAATAGAACATGTTACATTCTATTGAATCGTTACGGAAAATGGAGTAACAGAACGACTGATATTCAAGTGTTTCCTTATCGTGGTTGAATCTTGTTCGCCATGAAATATTAACTGAAATTGTGGTTTTCGTTTTCTGGCGCATAGCGTTGGTTACTCCGTTGAGAAATTGACGGCTAGGTAAACTCGCACGTTCACATGTGGCAGCGCTCGTTGTGTAATTGTTCACCATACGGATAAATGTAACCTGTCCAGCAAGACGTCACCTTCATTCCGAGCACAAGAATTACATTCATATGTTTATTGTTGGACTATTAACTTCGTATAGTAGCCAGCCTACGCAACAAACTGCACTGGAGCAACATGAATCGGATAAAAGAGTACGCGGCAGTATGCGCTGGCGTACTTGTTTTTACGCAAAATCAATTATGCAACACACCATCTCATTGTGTCTGTCCGTTTCAAGATGCAAGTGCATATGTCTGTCTGGGTATAATTCATTAGGTACTTAACAATAAAACGTGTGAGCATTGAGACCATCTGGTTCCTTTTAGACTATGCATACAGAAGTAGGCAAGTACTGAAAATAATGTTTTTAAATCCTGTGTATATATCCTGTATGTATACGGATGTAGTGATAAAAAATTGCATCTTCAAAATTAAAGAAAATAAATCTAAACATTCTTCATTAAGACTTTTATATTAAAGTAACTCGCCCTTCTTATGAAACGTGGTTTTACTTTTTGCCAATAAGAAAGGTTTCTACGATAAAACAGTACAAATTCATATCAATTTGTACTCCTTCCACTGTTCAACAAATGGAGACGTCTACGATACATTATATAAAGAATTATCCAAGTAATCCAATAAGATCGCCATTTCACTCGTCATTGTCTTCAGAATGATGGGCTTCAGAAAATGAATTAAGTAAAACGAGGAAAACCGCATAACTTCTTCTTTGAATTGCTAATTCTATGAAGCTCAAAATGTTTTTGATTGTGTTGTTACGGAAAATGAGACTAACTTTCCACTTCATTTTCGGGAATAAACAGCACTACTAATGGGCGGCAGGAAAAAAATAAAAAAGAGACCTTTTTAACACCGAAGTATTTATTTTCTTGGCGTAAGTACATGTATATATAATGTATTTTTCCAACCGCCAATTAATTAAATATATTTTTATATTTTTAAATATGTCCTCTGGAGGTGGAGTTGAACCACCAAGTATAGCTATTGCGGCATACCCACAACACTGTTATGTTACCGACGACTCAACTTCCACCTACAATTTTCACAAATATATGAACGAGATGTAAAGGCCTAGGAGAGGGAACAGTTTTAACACCGAAGTATTTATTTTCTTGGAGTAAGCACATACATACGAGGGAGCGTTTTTATATTCGCGGAATGGGGGATAAGGGGTGGAAATAAAAAAACCAAATTATTTTTCTTTTTCAATATATTCACCTGCAAGATGGATACATTTTTCACATCTTTCAATTAATTTATTTATACCCTCACAAAAAAATGATTTCTCTTTATCTGCAAAATACGCCGAAACTGCCTCCTTGACTTCATCATCGGCAGTAATTTTTTTACCACGCAGCTCTTTTTTCGTCTCCAGTAACAATTCGACTCAATACACCATCCTTGTCTTCATTACAGAGGTCCAAAAATGCACTCGAACACTCTACGCGCTGTTGTTTTTGCGGCGGCGTGAACATTCTCGGCACCCATCTTGCCCTGACCATAGACATGCCGAGATGATCGTGTAGGATTTTAAAATTGTTGTATTGGATACTCCAACCATTTCTGCGAGTTGTTTCTTCTTTAGTCGAGCATCTTCGAGTACAATTTTTTCAACTTTTTGGATAAGTGCTGGCGTGATCACCTCAATGCTCCTGCCCGGCCTCGGGTCGTCTTCAAGGGATTCCCTTCCTTGTTTAAATAAACTAGGCTACTTGTACACCATGGTTTTTCCTGGACAAGAGTCGCCATAAACCAATGACATCTCATTCATTATGGTCGCGACTGATTTTCCTTGCCTGGTAAGGAACTTTACAACGGCACGATATTCGATTTTTTCCATATTTCACTTTTCACTCCTGATTATGTTACTTGGTTGACGATAGCTCAAAGACTAACTGTCTAATTTTTTATGGTCGATCCATCTCTTTCCAGGGTTGGATTATCATCCCTAAACCCCATGGTCTTCCGATGTGCGGGATCATCCCCGCTGCTTTTCAGTAAAGTCGTCTGTTGTATATGATTAAGTTGCCGTCTCTTGTTGAGCTATTGTGAAGGTACAATATTTTTAATGAAAAGTAAAGAAATACAAAATATAAAGTAAGACGGAGAAATGTAACAGGATCCATTGGCGTTAATGCTGGCGTCGATGTCGGCAGATCTAGAGGGGCTCGGTGGTTGTGGAGATCCTGTTGACCTTGGTCAAAGGAGGGAGCCGATCCGGGTCCAAGCGTGTAAGATGTTCTACCAGTGGGTTCTCGGATCTTGTGACTCGTTCCAGGGTTTTTTCCGCTAGTCCGGCCGCATACTCAAGTAGGGTTGGAATTCCCAGGTCCTGGTGTATTTGGACATTCCTAACGTACCATGGAGCGTTCGTGATTTGCCTAAGGATTTTATTCTGGAGTACGTTGAACTTCGTTCTGTGGGTTTTTGCAGAGCTCGACCATACTAAGCAACCGTATGTGAGAATAGGTCTTAGAAAAGTTGTGTAGACCAACAGCTTCAGCCTAAGGCTGAGTTGACTTTTTCGGCACATTAGCTGGGAGACCACAGACCATGCCGCGGCAAAGCGCTGGGAGACTTCAGTGAAGTGTGGAGCCAGAGTTAACCTTGAGTCCAACGTCATTCCAAGATATTTTACAGACTTGCTCCATGGTAAACGAAAGTCGCCAATATAGATGTTATCCGGGGCGCGGATTTCTTCCTGGAGAATCTTATTGCTACACACTTATCCCTGTTGACTGTAAGACGCCATTTTTGGAACCACTCCATATGCGCGTCAATCGCACCCTGTAGCCTAGTGCAGACCAAGGCATCAGACCGAGAGGTGGTAAATATAGCCGTATCATCCGCGTATAGTGCTGAGTGCGGAGTGCACAAGATGGCTGCGAACGGCGACGGCCGCTCCACCACCCCTGCTACTGTCTAATAACAATGAAACTTCGTATTTATACTAATTGTGAGTCGCTGCACAGGCCACGCCCCCAATGCGCCTAATCATCCCCTTACAACCCGCTCATTCCGCGAATATAAAAACGCTCCCTCGTATATATATATATGTATAATGTAATTGTCCATCCTGTTGGAAAATTACATTAGGTATAGATACAAAACAGATTTTTACTTTTTTTAATGTCTGAAATGTCGTAAATAAAATTAAAAAAGAGCAAAAGTCTGTTTTTTATTTTTTGACTGCCGCCCATTATACCGAACTCATCCCCTCCATTATACAGTCGCTAATCTTTTCTCAAAACTGAACTGCGTTATATCAAAGTATATAATTCATAAACTAGAAAAACATCAAAAGGAAAATATTCTGTTCCTAAGCATAGTTGGTAGAAGAAATGTAAGCTTCTGGTAGGTGTTATGTTCCCAAATTGCACAAAACAGGTATTTAGCTATAATCAGACACATCACAGATTGACATCTACCATGCATTGAAAAATGAGAACTTCTAGCCATAGGAGTGATTCAAGCTTCTGCAAAACAAGTTTAAAAGATTCAATTTGCAAGTATGAAAGATCCAACATCCAGATTTAATTTGGAATTAGAAATACTAACATTGACGATAGACATTGTCATGTAATGGGGGCTTCGGTGTTGCGGTAAATTATATACACTTAGAGCGATACCGCTCTGGCAAGCTCACCAGATAACCATGGATTCTACTGGAAACTTACCTTCAAATAAAACTCGAAGTTTACTATGAATGCCTCAGACCGATAAACGCATTAAATAATTCATCTTTACATCTGAGTAGTTATACGTCGAAGAAAAACCGAATACTTTAATATAAATAAGATGCGTTACAAGCAAACAAAATATTTCAGCAGAGCAAGAGATTCCAAGCAATATTATATATTAGAAAACAATAGCAATGTGCATAAATAAACAAGCTGGTCATAAAATACATTGAAGATTATAATTGAACAAGATATACAGGGCTATTCACGGAATTGCTTGGTTAGAACTTTTTGATGTTCTTGAAATTCAACATTTCTGAAAACTTGTAGTTATAACTGATATCATCTGGACTCATCAGCACAATTATTTGCGCTCAACTAAGGTAAATCGGAAGTTGACGTCAACATTCTTAATTTAAATAGCATGCAGTTTTTATATCGGGCATACAATTCTGCATCAAAACTTACTAAGACACCCAATGTCAAACATCAGCCGTTTTTGAGTTATTCAATTTTTTTTCCAAATATAGGGCCAATTGCAACACAATGCTCAAAATTATGTATTTTTAAAGGCATTGCAGCTAAAGACCTCATATTTGCGATGCTATTAGCCGAAATAGCATACCTAAAATTTGCGTCCTAAAATTTATCATAATTTATACAGGGCCGTCCAAAATTAATGTTCATTTCAACCAACTTTACGTTCCATGAATGTCACTCTTTTTAAACGGAACACCTTATATATTATTGCAATTTTGAATACACTTAATAATTCTCTATCATTGATTATTAGACATGTTAGCTTCTATCTTTAAGGTTTTCGAGTTATTAGAGGTTTCGTGATGGAAGTCCGAAAAGTACGCCTTTTTAATGCATTTAAAAACTCAGTAATCCTTGAATGTCAAAATAATTGATATTGTATTTGTACCATAAATACATATACATAGTTTATATCTGTCAAGCAAAATAGCAAATGAAATACATTACGGAAAAGAAACATTATTTTAAATTTATTTTTCATTCATGAAGACTGTAGTAGAATTATGAGTAGCACATGTCAAGTATATGACGACAGATACCCACATTTATTCAAAATGAACTAGAAAATATCAATACAAGAAGCCAAAAAAGAATGTTAAACAAAAGAGCTTTGGAAGTGAGAGTTTGGAAAAGTTGTGTGTTTTATATGTCATCGTGATCTAATCATATTGAATTTTGTCTTTTGCGACGCCATTTTCTTGTTTGAGTTTTTGTAATGATATTGTTTTAGGTCACTTTGCAAAAATTTGGATACCTGTCGCCAAATACTGTACATGTACTATTCATAATCCTATTCCATTCTCCATGAATGGAAACTAAATCTAAAATGTCGTTTCTTTTCTGTAATGTATTTCATTTATTATTTTGCTTGACAGATATAATCTATGTGTATTTATAGTATAAATGCAACATCAATTATTTTGACATTCAAGGATTACGAAGATTTTAAATGCATTAAAAAGCATATTTTTCAGACTTGTACCAGAGAAGTAGGTACTTATAATTCTAAAACCGTAAAAAATATAAGCTAATATGTCTAATAATCAATAATTATTAAGTGTATTATTAAGTGGAGTCACTGCAACTAAGCACCCACCACACATTAAAAAAAATAAATAAAAATAAAAATTCAAAAATGCAATAATATATAGGATGTTCCATTTAAGAAAAGTGACTTTCATCGATGTGAACTCGGTTTAAATGAACCTTAATTTTGAACGACCCTGTATAAATTATGGGAAATTTTAGGACGTAAATTTGATGTACGCTATTTTGGCTAATTACATGTCAAATATGAGTCTTTAGCTGCAATTCCTTCAGAAGTACAGAATTTTTAACATAACGTTGCAATTGGCCTTATTTTTTTAAAAGTTAAATAACACAAAAACGGCTGATTTGTGACATAGGGTGCCTTTGAAAGTTTGCATGCAAAATTATACCACGCTATTTAAATTAAGAATGTTGATATCAGTTATAACTATACACGTTTTCAGAAATGTTGAATTTCAAGAACATCGAAAAGTTCTAGCGAACCAGTTCCGTGAATGACCCTGTATATTATTGTAAAAGGTGCAGTTAACATGCATATTACATGCAACGTAAATTATTCAAACGTAAGTCCAATCTACTAGCAGAGGTCAATACTAGAAATTACTAAAACAAAACACCTGATAACAGATTATTATGATTTAACAATAGTTCGTGCTAAAAATGTTAATGCAGCTATGCTGCGACAACACGAAATTAATTAAAAGCGTCTGCAGCAATAAATGGTAAATCAAGATTAAAACTCATTCACAGTTGAGCTTTAATTGCGGGTTTCAAATGGTGAAAGATCACAATCTCTTATAGAGATATACACGCATCGATAAATGGATAGAATTATCAGTGGTAAAAAGTTCTAAGTAGACAACATTGATCGAACATCAATAAACTTGGAACTTTCGGACGATCAACCGACATTTGAAAGGAGAAGGAACCCTTGTAACTCGTATAATCGTCCATCACTTTCAAGGGGGCTTGTCTTGTTGAGAGCATGAATCGACCACTACAAGACCAGAAGTTAGGATTCGGTAGGAGCTCAGAAAGGAACCGACTTTATGCCGTGAGCAGCAATCCTAAATATTGAAAATAACAAATTTCTTGAAATTTCCTTACCACGATTTTGAAAATTTAACCGTCACTAAACCAGACTACCAAACCGTAATATAATTTCTCTGAATGAAAGTACAGTTACTTTTTACAATTTTTTTGATAAATCATGTAAAAACTTAGCAGACATAAATGAGAGTAGTAAATTCATATATGAAAATAGATTGTTGTTAAAGTTTGTAGTGGCGAATTTTTTACAATTATAATGCAATAACTTTTCCTTTTACTCGTATTTACTCCATAACAATTCAGATTCTAAATTATCTTGATTATAAATTTATATAAAAACAATCCATAAACGCAGAAACCTGTTATGGTGTATACATCAAATAAAATACTGGCGAACAGCTATATTCCGATTTATGCGGCTTCATTCATAACAGGGGCACCATTCACTATATCTCCAGTACGTTCATGTTTGTACAAGCAGAACATGATTTCAAAATTTCTCCGCAAACTTCTCTTAACTATCTAAGGACACACATACTGTCTCCACGTACGCATATATCAATTAAGGATTAGGCCGTAAAAGATCGTTTCTCTCTCGGTTGCTGCACCGAAGTAAACTTGAATGGTGCGTAGGTTGATAGAGATCCGTATTCGGCATAACTACCGGATTTTATGCTTCCCGTGATTAATGTCATTGTCGTTAGTTTGGACTTGACCACCGAACAAATACTCGTAAAGTTCAGCTTTAAGAGAGTAGTAAGTGTATTGAAGCAATTTTCTGTTGGTCGCAATCGTGTAGGTGCAGGAAATGACACTGCTGTCCATTAGTATTTAATATTAAAGTCATCTAAATAAGGACCGATATCAATATCGATAATTAAATTTACTTACCTTCGTCGTTGCAGTAAATCTAATCCCTCGTTACACTAGTGTACATACATTAATATATTTATACCATATAAGTGATGGATGTTATATATAACACCCCTTCCATTTTCTCTTGACGCTTATGATATCTGTATACATCTTAAGTATACGGTATATTATAATGCAGCATCTGATTTAAACTACATAGGTTGCATAAAGGATTACATATGTATCTATCACAGTAATTTGTCTTTTTTGTCGTTTTGCTAATATGAAAAATAAAATACAACGGCAAAATCCTACATATTCACGCTATTTATTCCTTATTCGTTTTAAAGTTCAATGTGCACAAGATGGTCACATGAGCAAAGTTGCGTGATATTTTTCGAAGAATCAATACAGCTCTTGTTATTTTTGTTTCTTTATTTTCGGTAAGAAAAATGTATAGAAACTCATTTCTACAATTTGTAAGTTCCTAAATCAAGTTATTCCAAACATGCCTGCCGGCAGATATGTACCAACTATACAGTGTGCACTTAAGGTATAGAATAAATTATAGAATGGAATAAATAAATAATAAAAATATACATGCGTGACATTCAATTTTCAATCAATGCTTGTATATACATATATTGACATTTTAAGTTTTTTTTAGTGATTCCTAATCTTTCTTCCTTAATTTTGAGAGATCTTTTTATTCTCGAATCGATGGTATAAAATGTGAAACTTACATTTAAAAAAATTGCGAGAAAGTGACAATTTAATGGTAAAGAACGTAAATTTTATTATTAACTACAATAAAAAAAATGCGCTGTTAAGCAAATAGAATTATTAAATTAAGTGTCCGAAATTGCCATCAATTACATTCTTGACAATACGCAAGCCAGTTTTAGGAGTTCCTATACATTTTGAATCGTTTCTGATTTACATCTGCGCATTTTATGCTTTATTGATATACACCTTAGACTGTCAATAACAATATAAAAATAAATCAAGGTGTGTAAGATCTGGTTATCTCGCTGGCCATGCTATTGCTACTTGCCAGCCGCAAGAACCAACGCGACTCGCGTTACAGGGGGTTCGCACGCAATTTTCGCCTCTATTTCGTAAAGTAAAAAATTCATAACTTTGGAACCGCTGCAGATAATCAAACCAAATTTGGAATATTGCATGAACAAATCATACTCTTTCTTTTAGTGACACAAATTTAATTCAACTTTCACCACAAAGGAGGGGTGAATTTTTCCATGTGTACTTCAATGCTTGTAACTTTGTTCATAATTAACTTAGAGAAATACTCCACATTTAAGCTCCTCTTGTCGTTAATGATCGATTTGCGGCGAAAGAAATCGTTTTTCATCTTCTATTTGTAAAACAAGCGATAATATACTGTAGTGCTATTATTTTGCACAGCGGTGTACATACGTACAACGTATACACATGATATAAACAAGACTATCATTTAGTAGAAATAAAAACGTCTGTTGTCATGGACTGGGATTTTACCATCAGCTTATGATATTGTTGATTGGTACGTCATTATATACAATTGTAAAGCAAACATACCTGAACAATTTACGTAAAGCGTAAAAGATATCACACCGTATCGACAGGCACAAACTAAAGACAATGGCTTGCAGCACACGTAATTTTTTTCACGGTTACTCGAAGTAGCTCGTAAAAGTAACCGTTAAAGAGGTCAGAGGATACACATACGTTCATAGCCGCTTCATGTCCGCTTCAAAGTGCATCATTAAGTATAATGAATGGTAAGAAGTAATACAGCCAGCCAATATAAGCATTCAGTATTGCATCGACCATTGTACAAGTAGAAACCAATATATATTTTCAGTATGTAATAACCAGCGTCGAATAAAATCTACTGTAACATACGACGTAATCGCTGATTCATAAATCTTTTCAAAAAACATCTCTGGCAATATCTGAAACTATTCTATGAGGTGTAATAATAAGCACATGACCGTACACAGCAATTTTATAGCGACTTAATTATCGTAACTAACTCCGTATATAATATTTTATGTAAACGTACATACATGCAGGCCTTAGAAAGATTAATCACTAACGTAATCAATATCTGTTGAATTCAAAGATTTGTATGCTAGTATTTTTATGCACACTATATGACTGACGGAGCTGCTCTTCAACTACTCCGTAAGTAATTTTGAAACAAATGATAATAAGTCGTAACAACTTTGTTTCGTATAAGTAATTGCAAAAATTGTTACATACCTATACGTACGTGGATTTGTTACATTGTTGCATTTTGCATCTTCTTCATCGATTTAGATAATATTTTTTCATTTTCATAGTATCTTGCAGCTTATAATAATTATAATTCGTCTTAGTAGCTTTTGATTTCTATTTCCATTCAATTACGCGTTAAATAGAATATGGATATGATATGTATTGGTTTTAGTAAATTCTTGATGAAATAAGAGCAAAGACACGTTATTTTATTCGTTTACAACTGCAGAAAGTTTTACTTTTTTTATAGTTTGCGCAGAAAGAGTGTTAAATATAATAAAGTAGTTATGTTCGTACATACTTCAACCTTTTTCCGGTATCTTCCATGATTTACAATTAGGCGGCATTGCGACTAGATAATACAGACACTTGTTGAATTTCACTTCTTTAAATAGGCAACCTAACTAATACCAACTGGTAGCACCTGATTTACGAAACAACTGTGTTGTTATTAGTATTTCACCAGTAAGGTATTTTGAAAATTTGGGTGAACGTAAATGTATACTCCTGTTTTATATATGTATAATTTCCTGTATCACTTATTTTCTAGAACGGAAGGTGCGAAGAAAGTAGTTTAGCAATTATTCTTCATTATAAAATATTTAAAGATCAATTACTGCATAATAGAATATCAAGAAATGTAATTTACAAAATTTTCACATTACCTAATTAATTTACAAGACGGGTCGATAGTCGCAGTGGTTAGGCAGCTGACTATCGCTGTGGCGAAAGGATAGGAGCTGGGTTTCAATTCTCCGGAGAGACGGTGACATTTTTCTCGGAGAATTAAAATCCGGATAGACCTACCATTCGCTGTTGGGAGCAAAGTGATTAACAGCGCAGCATTATAAGAGGTGGTATAATGCTGTCAGAAAGCCATTTGAACACAATTATATACACGTAACAACTAGACCGCGAGATATGCAATGACGGCTATACTAGCGATACAGTTTACGGAGTCACTGCAACTAAGGTGTGGTGGGTACACATAAAAAAAAGTCAGGTTCGAGATCATAGAAACCATTGCCATTCAAATGTGTGTTCATTCTCCGGTTGCAGTTATCGAAAATATGTTGTAGTTAATTCAGTGTAATGTTGCGAATTTCTTTCTACTACTTGTTTCAGTTAGTCTAAGTTATGCATTCTACCTTTGTACATTTTCATTCAATTCAAAATATTCGGTGGTGTCAAATTCGATGAACGTGAGCGCCAGACATTTTTGTTAATAATATGCTTGCTATTGCATGTTACATTTTGCATCTTGCAGCTTTTTCCTGTTGCGAAAACTCTGATCCTAACAATATTCATGAACCGATTGTATAAGTTAAGACACTATATCTCCGAATATCTAAGAACGCGTAGACAGAGCATTTAAAACCGGGGAAAAATCAGCGAAACAACGACTAACAATAGGAAAAATATAGATATTTTGCATTTATTAATGTAATGTACCAGCGGCGTATCATTATTGGTATGTTTCTGGCAATCCATTCTGAGTTACTAGCTTTGATTCCTAGCCTTGAGGAGTACAGAGTATCAAAAAAAAATGATTGAGATTTATATTGTGAACACTTCAGATTACAGAAAAACCACGCTATAGGTCGATCTGTAACAATACATAAAACCGATTTGATTAGCTGAAAAATGTAACAAACAAAATTAACAAACAAATGCGCAACGTTACCGACGTGCTTTGGTGGAATAAGAAACTGAATAGACTTCGATCTAATGCGAAAACGCTATTAAACAAAGCCAAACGTACATACCTATAACTGGAAAAAATATAAAATAGTTCTAACAGAATATAACAAGGAAAATTACTGTTAAGAAAATCCGCTTGAACTGGAGAGAACTTTTACAAAAACAAGACGAAGCCATACCGATAATACAAAGGATCGCCTAGTAGGTCTAAGTGTAATTTACTTTCCTGATTCAGTGGAAACAAAAGACAAGGCAGGGTCGGTCTGGCCAAATGGGAACGCTTGTCAACATTGCAAGAGAGACTTACTCTCGGGCAGAATCTTCGCAGCTTAAATGACATCTTTTCGGTCCAGTTGCAACAGGGGCAGAGGTGATATTTCGGATATAATCAAACTGGATATACCTCACCAGCGTGGAGAGGTGTTGAGATAGTATTTATGCCAAAGCCAAGGAATAGGCCCAGGAAAGTACCTAAATCCTACCGCCTTATTAGTCGATCGTCGTTTGTTCTAAAAATCATAGAAAAAACGTTGAGCATCACATCGGGGAAAAGCAATTAACTAAACAGATCCACAGAAACGGTTACAAACTTATTAAAGAGATTGAGAAAACCTTCGCGAACCAGAAAATATCTCTATGTGTACTCACCAATGTAGAGGGTGCTATTGATAACACCAATTCCGTGGATTCATTCAATGTTAGGAAGTCGTAGAATTACCGTGTCGCTACAAGATAGAGAGAGAGAGAGAGAGAGATTGGTGACCTTTAGACAGCTACAGGATGGCTTGTTCAGACAGTTTCACGAAGCCGGTCTTAACGCCTGTAGCTATGCCGATGACCTTGTCGTCGCAGTAAAAGGGGTTATAGATTTATAGATATTTTGAAAATTGGACCAAAAATCCTGACAAATCAATAAAAGCCTATGCGAGCAAATGGTTGTGCAATCTTATCTAATTATAATAACCGTATAGCCATTTGAAAGAATATAATATAGAATAATTTTTTTATAAGTTTTTTCTCGGGTACTTGCTGTTCTTGCTTCTCGATAATTAAGCAGTTTTTTTTTATTTTGGGCGATGTAGCATTATATTTTAAGTACTTATGCTCATTCTTCTGGGTTTTATTGGCGTTTCCTGAAGATGGTGTAAATATAACATCAAAACCTTGAAAACACGACTTTATGTATATCTAAAGTAAAAAATAACCACAGCAATGTCGTACAGGCTACTATTACTAAAGATGATAGATTATTGTTAACTTCAGGTCATTGATAACATTTTAATATAGTGTAAAATGTATTCTTCTCTAGCCAATATTAATACATGCAGATAATATCTCTTTCACTAAAACTTTTTTTTAAGCTCTGCATGTTTTACGAGATTGCATAATATTTTAATATAATAATAGTTATGTGTGCTATGGAATAAATGAATATAAAATGAATTGGTACTTCATCTGCAAGCAGAAAGAAGTGTCAGTGAAAAGAGCTGTTATAAATGAGATTTGCTACATTGCACAAAAGCTAACTGCACCATATCTTTCTTCTAAAAGAACGTATAAGTTTGTAAGTTATTTTACCACTACATCGTCAACTACGATATTGAAGTACTCAAAGCCTCTTCATCTATGGGCGCATAAATTTTGACTAGACTATTTTCTCGCCATTGCAGAATTCTCGTTAACACTTAACGCCTCTTTCAGAAGTATTTATTATCATTGATTTCTATCATGGTAAAACGTATTTCTGTGCGAACGAAACGAAGTTACAATTTGTGATATTTGCCGACACCCACGTACTATAATTTAAAATCGTATTGCGAACTGTTTGCGATAATAAGGAAACGATGATTTCAACGTCAAAAGTGCATAAAGTGTAAAAGTGGCACAGAAGTCGTTCGGATAATTTGAAAGTTGTTCAATTTTCTTGTGAATGGATAATAAATTGCAGAGATTGGAAATTTTAATGATAAAATAACGCACATGAAGAATGTAGTTGTTTAGTTTCATGTTTACACGTATTCACGTTTACACGTATCCATAATCCACGTGTTGCTACATATATGATAGGTATAATTTAGTATACGGTGTTATATAATCAAAGGAAATCATTTTAAAATACGAACATGTCCTTTTACTTTATTATACTTGATATACGCATTCATAACAGTAAAGTTATTGGTGCGTAATATAAATTTGTTAAAACAAAATAAGTAAACCAATTTCTTTAATTAGCTTACATCTTATATATGAAATTTTTCGTGACTGTAAAGTGCAAACCTAACGTTGAAGTATATGCGGTAATATTTATGTACAAAATAAACGGAACATGTTATGCAATAAATGTAACAATGGCAATTGTACAATATTAAACAAAAGTCTGCTGCTCATGGAAGGATTATTTTTATGGAGACACATTATATTTTAATGCAAGCTCAATGAACAGCTTGAGATATTTCTGATCAAGATAACATTGAAACGACAAGACAATGCAAAACGCTGATGTGTCGAGTACGGTTAATGGTGGTCTTTACCGAGTGCAATACGTTGTGTTTAATAAGTTCATCGTTCAATTTGCAACACACAGGATCTTCCGTTAAGTACAGTGTAATTTAAAATATAAACAACCCATCGTAGCAAATACTACAGTTTAAAACGACCATTTAATTAGTAGTTAACGTTACAAAAAGCAGTTAAATGGTATTTAATTATATAGTCTTGTGATATAGCCAAAAGTATTTGGCCACCAGTCTCTTCCTGTCTATATTGAAGATCGATGAAAATTACAAATAAATTTGAAACGCGTAGGAACTTATTCAGGGTATTATTCAGGGTTGACTTAAGATGGCCGACGGGTCAGACGACAATACAAGTGCTCCGAAAGAGAAAGAAAAATTATGTGACTTTTGTGAGACTAATCTTCGGAAAAGTCAAAAATTTCCCCTGTGCAAAGTTAGTGGAATTCACTTAAAGTGCTTAGACGTCGCTGTGAAAACTGGAAAAGTTACTAGGAGGACAAATTGGTTGTGCAGTGGCTGTAATTGTGCATCAGCGGTCTTGGACTCTAGTAGCGATGAAAGTGGAGAATAAAAGACGATGATTCTCAATACTGAGGTACCTAGTTAATCCTGAAGTTGAAAGGTTACGTCCCGAGAACAGCATGCTTAAAACTCAAATTAATTTGTTAAACAAACTTATTAGCGAACTTGAAAATGTAAACAAACTGCAAAAACAAAAAATCGATTCCTTGCAGCACACTTCAATACCTCAAGTACCGGAGTTGTTTCAGTCGCCTAGCGAACAGATGGCACGCTCGTACAAAGATGTAGTAAAAATAACTCCGAAAAATATTTTAATAGTAAAGTCAGTTAACAAAAAACAGACATCGGGTGATACGTGTAAACAAATAAAACACGTAATAGATCCTGCCAAAATATAAGTAGAAATTAATAACATAATCGCCGTAAAGATAGTTCTGGAATATTGTATGCCGATTGCGTGCAACACTCAAATCTACTAACCAAGCTTGAGATGTACGGGATTAGAGGAACTGCTGCAGACTGGTTAGCATCCTATCTAATTCAATTGGTCAGATTGAAAGTTTTGAATGCATCGGAGTGTTGCAACTAATAAGATCGTATTGCCTATCGATAGAAACCGGCGTATTCCAGGGTTCAATGCTGCCTTATTTTCTCTGTATATTGATGATATTCTTTTAGTTCTGTCACAAATTTACCTCACAATATATGCAGATGACACTTCTATGCTCATTACTGACAGCGCCAATAGTGGCAGTGCCGAACCTGCGACCTACTTGATATTTTGTTAAGATGGTTTAGTGAAAATAAACTATCACTAGAGAAAAAACTAAATATATTGTATTCCATACCCGACAGAGACATGTTTCGTTGTCACATTTGATAACTACTGCTTATCCATTAACGGCACGTAATTCAACTAAGTTTCTTGGTGTACATTTGGAATCTGTTTTACGTTGCACTGTGACGTTTTATCGAAGAAGTTACGTAGTAACTGTTACGCATTACGTCTTAGAACGCAGATATCAGAATCCTGTTTAATTTCTTTATGTTATGCTGAAATATATTCCAGGATACAATATGGGATACTACTCTGGGGAACTTCCTCCGGAACGCAAAAAGTGTTTATTTCTCAAAAAGCTGTTATTAGAACTATTGATGTTCTTAAGTTTACAGAATCTAGCCAACCACTGTTTAAGAGACTTACACTACTACCATTAACCTGTATATATGTATATATTAGAAGCTGTATCTTACATCTAGCAGCATAAAGGCAATATTATCACAAATGCAGAAATACAGTGTTATAATACGAGAATCAAAGCTGATTTCCATATACTACCTTCTACAATGACAATAACTAGCCTCTCTGCTGACAAATTGGGGATCAGTATATTTAATCATCTACCTTGTCATATTAAAGATACAGCAACTTATAAAGGTTTTAGAAAGGCTCTTAAGACATTACTGTTAAATTATATATTTTACAGTATAGATGATTTCTTTTTGCTTTCATTAAATTGAATGTTTTTTCTCTTATTATTTAATCTAATTTAATTAGTTTTGGATTAGGAAGCATAGGTGCATTATTTTCCTTTTATTTTTGATTTTTACCCAATTCTAGTGGTTAGTGTGGAATTTTGTATAAATGTAAGCCTGGCGTTTATTAGATATCTCAAGTTTTGGTAGGTGGCCATGACTATATAGATTTATTTGTAATTCTATACGCTCGTGTACTATGCATTTGAAACTATTCCAGTGAGATGGACTGACGTAGTTCGATGTAGAAATCTTACTCGCAGACCATACGCGATTTATGCGAAACATATATTTAATTATCGTATTGCGGAGTGTCAGTTCGTTCGATAAGTTCTATCGGAAGCAGATCTTATTCTACACTACCCATGACGTTAAATTGAACAACTAGATACTTGTATATTTTTAGTGGCATTTAATACATGTTCACATATACAGATCGGTTGAGTTATAGGTCTATATGTACCGTGCATACACTAGCGCACGCATATTTTACATGTACGTATCATCTGTAGGCGTAGCAAAGTTACGATAGTGGGAGACATTCGTAAGGGTTTTCCACTTTCAATCGTATTAGTGCGGCAGGAGTAACGTAAGGATGTACCTCTTTGCTTTTAGGAATTAGTACGTGTAATTTGATTATCTAGTTTTCCATGATGTACCTATGCAACAATATTGAACTGAAACAAAACTCTATACAAATTGTAACTAAAATAGAATTCTTATATTCAAAACGAAACAAAATTCTGTAATGAAATTTACTAAAGCGAGCGAGGAGTGTATTTCTCTCTTTCAAATGTATACCTCCTACGACATGCACGGCAGTCCCTCCTCTCTGTATCACATATGTACAGTGGCCAGCTTTTAAATCGACACCACCGCAAGCTAACGTCGACCTTATCTACTAATAATAATATCTACTATAAATCCTAACTGAAGGCCACACAATGTAACCCCCTCTACATTGTTATTAAGGTTTATTTAACGATCGATTATGTAGTACATGTCTATATTTGAAGTTAAATGGGAATCGTTCACTAGGCCAATCTGTATAAGAATATAGATGCTAGTGATGATCTAACACACCAAAATCGCGTCACTCTTTGTGATTTTCAATAAACCCTATATATTACTGTTTAACTGGAACGGTTATTTAATACTGAAGTAAAGCCGACCAAAAGATAGACAATTGTGAACGCTGACGTATTTGTATCTCTTTTCATGATATCGATAATAATAAAATATATTAAGTAATACTAATATGTAGATATTAGTGTTGTTTTAAATTACTAAGAAATACAAAGACACAATAAACACAACATATGCAGACGTTCATTAGCTTTATTTAGCTTTATCACTAGATACACTTAGGGTGCCCGTTGTCCTTCCATTTGTGTTGGTATAGAGTTCAATGCTGATTTTACATTTGTTCTAACTTAATGTTAATGTCAACCATTCATTATTATCTGCAATTTTAATTCGTATAGGTACCAAGTAAATTCATGATATCGTACGGATAATTTATTTGCTAATTTGGTCAATAAAGCAAGCGGTGTCTTCAGGCCCTACGCCTTTAGATTCGGGAAGGACAATGAGGCTGCCTGTATATACTGTGGAGAGGAGGACACGCAGGAGCACACAGCCTTCTGGTGTGACAGATGGAATCCTGTACGTTCGGAAGTTTTTCGAGAACTCGGAGTCCACTTAACACCCAATAACCTGATAAGGGAAATGCTGTCCTCAGAGCAAAAATGGGCCACAATACATGACATGTTCAGGCACATAATGAAAAATAAGGAAAAGGAAGAACGCGAGAGGCAGGCGTCTCACAGGTAGTATACCCGAACTCCTAATCCCCGTGCTGAATCGGGGAACGGGAGACGTAGGGTAAAGGAACGAAGAAAAGACAGCCCGCACCCCGAAGTTAAGTCCAAGAGGACGGTTCCAGGGTGCTACTATGGGCGGTTCGTGACGGACCACTTTCCGACTCCGAGTCGGTAACGTCCTGGAAAAAAATAAAGCAAGCCACTAACCAATGACATGACATGCTTATAACTATTTTGTTCAGTATTTTGTTTCATTGCATTGGTTTAAATTATAAATGAGGTTTCGTATGGATTTAGTGTAGCTAAATATTCTAGTACCCGCTTCGCTGTGATTTGATTTTTCTAAAAATGTGGAATAATTTAAATGTGTTAATACAACTTCATGTGTTTAGACAAAGATCAACATGATCAACATAGTTCACCAGATATTCATTACAGATGAGGCACGGATATATAATATATTACACTTCTCGAAGCAATAATATAATGTATAAGTAATAATAATAACCGAACGACTACTCATAAAAGCAATCGCGACAAAAATCTGCTGCAAATATATTAACTATGTAATCTATCGAGAAATTAAGTTAAGATCTCATCTGTCCAGATATCAAAACTACTGCAAATTTTACATCATGTAAAGCTGACACATCAGCAAACAGAATGTTGGCTGTAGAGTTGCGGCCATAATCCTCTTTGTTGATCAATGTTTCGACAATATTGAAGCCGCACATATCCTTACGTGCAACTGGTTCTAAGTTCAACAAATAGTCTTTAATAAGGATAATATGATAAATCTCTTTGGATAAAAAGAATATGTAGAAGGATGTGGTACTAATTTTGTTTATTTTCCACTTGAACTGCAGTTGCAGAATTTAGCCAATATATTATAAATGGGAACATTGTTTATATGAGGACTATATTTTCTATAAACACCATTTACGGTATATACTTTTGTATACTTTAATTTTTTTGCCTATCTGTATTTTTGTCGTATAATATAGTTTAATGTATTTATATGCATACATACATATATCAATTCACCTATTACTGTTTAATTCTTATCACCTATACAGTCCTCTGCTCACTACTGGTGTTTCAATCATATCAGTTTGTTATTGCTCATATCTGAATGTGTCAATACTGATTATTTTAAGTACCGTAGAAGCTTTTTAAAACCTCTCTATCCCACGAGAAAAAAACTAAATTTTCATATGGAATCGTAATACATATATTGCAGTACATATGTACATTTTACATATTTGCTATCATGTAGCTGATTCCGATAAATATAACGGCTTTCGAAACTTAACTGTTACAATTTGTATTCGATATCGTACGTAGCAAGTAATGGATTTGAAAATAATCTTAATGTAAGTGCTCAAAATGAGCACATAACACCTCGTTTTTTCGTTTAAATTATGTTTGTAAGGCTGCTTACTGAAGTTTTGTATGTGAATACATAAGTGCGTTTCACTTTCTTAATTGCATTTTATGTTTTTGGAAGACATCTGCACGTGATTATTCGATTATTAATAGAAACAATCGTGTATTCCAACGCAACAACATGAACTACGAGATAAAACAGGAAATACGATGAGAAAATGGCGTACAAATGTGTTCATAGTTTCTTACAAGCATAAACCATCTACAACGTGACACATATTATAGAAAAATAGGACTAGCAATTAAGACAAAATTACAACTTCATACATCAGTAGAAATACATGTTAATTGTTGTCGTTATCTTAATTCTTCAGTTATATATAATGTGAACATATTCAGATAATTTATTCGTATTTATAAAATGAATGTAAGTGAATTCAAATGTAGTCTCCCTGTTGCAGGCTTTGGCGAAAACTTTAAGCGCAAGCTAGATAACGAAATCGTCCATTATTAGCCATGTCAACATTTATCATGCGTGGTCAGAATATAGTCTTAAAATTTAATAGATTATGTGGGGACGTTCCTGATAAATCTGATAAACATTGCAGCTGCTGCTGAGTTTTGTTGCTAATATTTGCAGTTCTGTACCAATCTACAACCAAATTGTAACTTAGGTTAAACTTAGTTGTTTTTGTATTTTGAAAATTTGCATCACTTCGTCTGTTGCCGCAGAAATCCCTTTCACCAAAAATCAAGAAGGGAGCGTTTATGCAAACTGTGAGGCGCTGTTTGACAATAAATGCTATCTAGTATTTAGAAAAACATGAAGCAGGTTCAATAGCTAGCTTAATTGCAATGAAAGTAATTTACTTTTTCGAACAATTTACAAACCAAACGAGCCATTAAAGAAGTCTTAAGCAAAAAGGTCAATTTGTTGTATTTTGTATTCCCTTCAAATTTATCTGTGATTTTTAAAACCACATGTATATCAATGATTTACACGTTGGTTTTGAAGACCTACTTATCCTCATGTGATACTAAAAAGAAAAATGTGATATAACTATGGATGAAAGCAAAGACAGAACTCCGTTACAAAAATAGGTCACAGATTAGTTGTTTCGGATAATGTTTTAAAAAAGAAAAAACTAAATGTTTGCGATCTACATACATCTATTTAAGAAAAGAAAAGAGATGGTGTGAATCAAAATATTGTTAAAAAACCAATGACAGGTAAGTGTTCTATTACATTTGTATACATGAATTGGGATATACGAGTATTGTAATGTGAAATTTGATTTATAATAAAATCAAGAAAATGTGAGTTTTACTCTTTAAATTAAAATTTGGGGTTTAAAAAAATTAATCTCATGGGTTCGTGAATTCTTAGCTCTACAGCAGGTGTAGAGAACAGAATACGAGAGCTTATCGTACGTTGAACAAAATACCCAAGTGAAAAAAAAAATTCTAAGTTAAAAAATATTACAAGACAAAAAGATGTTTTACAAAAAAAAAAATAATTTTATTTTCTTCAATAAACCTATAAAAATTTGTTTACACTGTGCAGAATGCCGTAGCAATCACCACAACTAAATTATTATTTATAAAGACCTTATTTGGTAGTTTTTGAAATTTTGTCCAACTTTTTGTTGGGACTTTTTCTGTTTAAAAAAAAATTTAACTTTGAAATTTTTATTTGTTTAATTAAAATAAATAAATTTTACCCTTTTAACTGAATTTACTAAAAAAAAATTATTTCTAAAAAAAAAAAACTACCAAAAAAAATTTTAATTTTTTTCAAATTTTTCAAATATTATTTTTGTAGTTACTTAGAAAAATTGACCAAGTTTTAATTTTCAAAAAAACAAATTTTTTTCTTAAATTTTTGCAACTTTCCAAACTTAAAATTATTTAAAAATTAAATTACCTTATTTTACGTGTGTGAGTGTGTATGTGTGTGATTTTGGAAGCTTCTGTCTTCGCGCGCCTAGACGGATGTTGGATGGACGACGTCCTCTTCGTAGGGGTAATTAAATTTAGATTAGGTGGAAAATTTTGTTTAAAGTACTTTTTCGAAGATAATCGTTAATTTGGGCCCACGGTGCACCGGGGTAATTTTAATAAATTTTACGTAGAAAATTAAACGCTCTGTTCGACGATCTATACAAAAAGCGGAAGTTTGTTGCTCTCGCACGGCCTTTTATAGATGATTCGCAATTGTCTCTAAATTTCATCAGAAATACCTTTTGATAGTCATCTGTCAATCACGGCAATCAACGATCGTTGATGGATTAATTTATGCGCGTCCGGTCGAATATTTGTTGTATACAGGGTCACCGAAAAGTTGTAGATTTTAATTACCACCTACTTTTTCTTATTAAAATGCCCCTAACTGGCTGGTCTTTCTTCTTGTGTATGTGGAATTTAATCGTGTGATTTTGTTATAATATTTATGTGTGTTTGTGTACAAATAAAATGATATAAAATTTTATTGATTACCTTATAAAATATGATTGATAATATTGTGGTGTATTTAACATCTTTCTGTCTTTGTCGTTGGCTGGACTTAACATAAGATCTCTGCTGAGCAACACCCCCCTTCTACGTCAGATGGCTACTGAGGCAAATCATGACATCGACTCGCACATATGCGAAGAAAATCCCGATGGTGCCAACTTGAAGAGTTGCGCATCCTCTATCATTTGATAGTGTTGAATTGGTTTTACTTTAATGAATTCTAAACAAGTACCTGGCATGTGTGCAATCATGTTAATGTTACATATTTTATAAAATAGAATTAAATTAAATTGAAGAAATACACAGATCAGATAGTTGGTTATAGTTTAATGAATATTAAATTAATTTAGTGTTTTTTTATCTTTTTAAATTACCTACAGCTGGATCATCTGTCAACTGACAAGTGGAATCGTAAACATTGAATAAAATGTAATATTGAATATAACATTACAATATATGTAACTAATTCAAACAATTTACTAACAGCTGACATTTTGTTTATACTGAAAGCCGAGATGGAAATATTGGAACAATCGAAAACGGACAAACTAGAAAAATTCTGCTTTGTGCGTGGTGATACACCTTTGGAGTCGTTTGGGATATGATTAACACCATTGTACTTAACCATAAAGCTTTCAACAGACGCACAAATTTATATAGCAATATCTTATATTGTTACGTTTGACTTTATCGCAAAAATCAATACAAAATTAAAGAATTAGTGATTTTCAAAGTACGTCGTTAATCCATACTTATATTTTCAGTGTAATAAATCATATAATATAATACATGACAAAGCATCTTCCTATAACCTAGCAAAATCTACAGTATTTTTTAGAATTAACAAATAAGTGCAGGACAAAGGAAATTTACTAAATGAGGTTCAGTCTTCGTTTGTATATAGTTAAGACACCTAATCGAATTACGTTTACTGAAATATTTCAATTGGAAACTAAATGTAAGGTAATGTCAATTAGCGCTCACTCAATGAATACAATGCTTCTTAACAAATACCAAACTCGTGATACTGCTGCTATTAACATTTAATCGACGTTAACATTTCGATTCCTTTCCATGAGAATTATACATATTGTTTACATTCATATCCTATTTTCAGATTCAGTGAGTGATCGATTAAAACTATGATAGGCTTGACTTTCCTATTAAGTAGGATACTAATAATTACTTGAGCAAATACCAACTAATATTCTACTTTAAGATATTAATAGCAAAACTGAACGCTTAAATTATTGTTGGTAATTTAAAATATGTATATACAAATAAATGTAAATAGTAATCTTAATAGAGAAGCGTTTAATGTTTAAATAGATGTGAATCAGAAACTGGCATGCTATAAAATTCTCGCTAAAATTACAACTTTCAAGTAACTACAAAACTATTGAATATTATATCCTTTTTTCATCATTTCATGTTCTAACATAAGTGGCTTCTAATATATTTCGAAACTATTGCAGACTTCCGCTAATTATTGTATATAATGAAGCTTACGTTAAAATTAATTGTAGTTGTTGACACACAAATGTAGTCATGGTGTATGCACTGAGTCGCTGTATCTGCATTTAAGCTTTATTTGTGCAAGTAGTAGCACCAATCGTACAACGCGAATCGATAAATAAAGGGATTAATAAGTAGCGCGAAATGTGTAGACATTAATATCAGTCATTAAATGTATCATTAGATCCTAACATAGGTATAAATCATCATAATTCGAAGGAGTGCACTCACTATTCAACTTCGATTCTATCCTAATCTCATTCATTTTACGAGTGTGTACTATTTTTACTGATTTCGCAATACTTGTACTTCCATTTATCTTAAATACATATTTATTTCTGGGACGGTTTCCATGTGAAAAGTGCAAATACATTACTGCGCGAAGTTATCCAAACATAAAACTAGAAATTATTATGCTCGCCGTTTCTATAATATTAATCCAAATCCATATAAAAAGAATATGAAATTTTGAAATCAAAGTACGAGTATACAACCTACGTACTATTTCTATACAGTACAATTTAATATTAACATTTAGTGATAAAAAATACTGAAATCGATTGCATATATGTAAAAAAAATTACTAGGGTGGACTGGAGGCTGCTCTCTAAAAGAAACGACCGTAAAAACAAGCTACAAGAGATAATAACTTAAGTTAGAATATCCTGAGAACTGTCCATAAAATGGCAGAGAATTATTAAAGACTAAGAAGCGTCACATCATGTTTTCATTTTTACACTACATCTCTTTAAGAAAGAGTGCAAAAAATATCACAACAAAACTTACTCGCTTTTAAATAGGACCTAACACTAGCTACATACTCGTTATTATTAAAGGCCCGTCTCATGGCACAAGTCTCTCAATACTGCTACTTTTATGGCATTACTGCTTCCTTGAGCTCTTCATAAAAAGTGTTATTCTTTGAAGAAAGATAAATTGAGGCTACAGCTGCAATGAAGAGATGCTTAAGTGTCCAGCTTGAATTATTGTAGATTTTGTTCAGTTGATGAAGCTACCGAGATGTTAGCCTTCAGAAATCTAATAACGCTATGGGTTTATCACTTGGCTGGACATTCTACTGTCGCTGCCAACTATCAAATTTGTCATGAAATCCAACGTGACCATACAGCAACAACATTTGGCTTCCATTGCAAAAGCCAAACGACTTAGCCAACCCACGCACAATCATAGCGTAGGCAAACCTGCGTACGGTGCAGTAGGTACACTATCGTTCATTATGATTCTTAACATAAAAGCAAACAACTGAAAAGAACGAAAAATTTTATTTTTCAACCATAATAATAATAATAATAATAATAATAATAATAATAATAATAATAATAATAATAATAATTTCTACTTACTTACCGTATTTACTCTAATAGGCGCCGCGGCGTTTAATTGTTTCGAGTACTTTACTCTGCGGCATTTATTTCATTCTGAATGCACCAATTGACGGGGATTTCCCTATATATTTAGCGTTGTCATTATTTTATTGTGACGTTTGATGGAATGCAGCGGTTATTGGAATAGCGACGCCAACTAGAATAAATACGATAATATGAAGGGAACCCACTCAATACTTAAATATTAGCATTTCTTTCTCTCTCTTTCTTTCTTCTCAACTTTTTCTACAGAGATATTTCTTGGCAGCTCTCACCTCAATTTCCATTTTCGTTAAATTACGAACACATTAAGAGAAATAAATTAACATTTTGCATATGCGACGAGATAAAGATATGCCAATGAATAACAACAGTTTTTGATATGCTAATTCTTTGCAAAAATAAGGCATTAATAGCGATACATTTTCTATCTGAAGGCTGCGTAGTAATCACAACCTTAGGAGTGCGTTCGTAAAAGCTCCTCGCGTTAGAGTCAAAGTATAAGCACAATAGTATAAGTGACCATCGTTACCTCGTATTGCTCTTACCTTACCTCTCACCTGACTTTACGAACACACTCTAGAGAACAAGACTTGATTAAGTTGTAGAAGTATATTGTTGGTTTTATGAAGTAGTATAATAAATGCAATTTTTGACATACATTAAGTACTAGATTGACTGCGATTTAGATATAAAACCTGTTTGGCAACCATGCAACAAAGGCTGTATTGATTAAATAGAGAGTAGATGTCATTGTAATGTAAGGCAACATTAAGAGGACAGTTGTAAATTCTGCGATTTAAATTTACCAACCGCATCTGCTTCATATATAAACAATGCGATTCTTCTCTAATGTTATACCAATATTGTACTACTAGAATTGCCAACAGACGTAGTGTTAATATTAAACTGCATTTTATCTTTTAAACTGGAATGTTTACTATGTTAATATTAGGATAGACATCGATGGAAGCTGGCAGGCTCATATAGATATACAAATTCACGAGGACAAGATTTAGATAACCTATGTGTCTAAATTAATCCTTCTACGAGTAGGACAAAGATATGGACTATACTGGTAAGTTCTAAAATATGTTGCTCATAATTATTCTTTGATCATTAAATTATTTATTCGCCATAAAATATAATATTATGAACATGTACATCTAGTTTTTTTATAAATATACCAAACTGTTTGTTCTGTTTGAAGAAGAACATATTACTAACCAGTGAGTTTGCATATTTGACATCGTTGTCTCTATACAGAAGAGCAAATAAAACGGATGGCAATCTTGCGACACATATTTGACTTTACCACATAAATAAAGCTTCGCAAATTCCTTTACTAAAATAACTGTGTTTGAGATTTATGACAATATTAACCTAAATTTTTCAATTTTATGAGCGAGTTTACTGTGTAAATGCAGTACTTTAAACAGTGTAAATTTCAAGGATTTCCATTATTTTGAACACAGCGAACAAAACATTGTATCGAAAGTATTGGAACAAACTGTCCGGTTCAAACCAACGAATGCAGTCATAAAAAATAAAATTAATATATGTATTTTTTGACCTTTATGTACTTATCTTTTAATTCCTGATTTATTTCCACTTAGAGGTCAATAAAACAATAAATAATTAAATACCAATTTATTCCATAACATATAATAATATGTTTTCGTTAAATAACTTCTTCGGTGGAAGAAATTGACATTTAATATGTGTCAAATTACTAATAATATAAATATAAATTGCCATGCCTATCAACAAAATTAATTAAAACAAAGAATTCATTCATATATCGAATTTTAATTATATTCACAAGTAATAATGAAGGAATAATGATTTAATACAACATTAGAAATTGAAATGATTTGAATTATTCGTATATCAATCTATTTTTGTCAAGCTCTAACAATTCTGTTCAAGGACTAGGGAAAAACATGGCAAAAAAACCTAGTCAAGAGCTTAAAATTAATAAAATTCATGCGTGAATTAAATTATTGTAAATAACGCTTAAATTATCAATATCCGTTCTAAAATTTACCGCGTTTTCATCTTTCTTAATGTATATCATTTCGTAAATTAATCTTTTTTTATAATTATTTTCCCTTTTTAAAATTTTAGTGTTTTGAAAATCAAAATTATGTCGTCTATCTTTAGAGTGCTTAGATAAAGCAGTTTCAGCGGTGACGTTATGTGTAACAGTATATTGATGGTTATAAATTCGTTTCTTTAAATATTGTTTGGTTTGTCCGATATAACATTTATTACAATCTTTGCAATCTAATTTATAAACGACATTACTTTGATTGTCATGTTTAATGGGTGTTTTTAAATTTGTGAATAAATGTCTATTGTTGGTAGGTATGAAAGTTATGTGAATGTCTGATTTTTTTAATTCGTGTTTTATTGTGTCGCTTAAATTGTTTATATATGGTATAGTGTGGTATATGTTATTATTTGATTTTGTACCTGTGTTATATATTTTATTTATTCTTTTTGTGATTAATTTATTGTAAAACTCTTTAGGATAACTATTTTTTTCTAGTATTGTTTTTACTTTGCTTAAATTTTCTTTTCTAAAATCAGGGTGAGCTAATTTAATAGCCTGATCTACTAAACTGTTAATTACGCTTTTTTTTAAATTTACCGAAGTGTTTGAAAAATAGTTTGCTGTTATAGCAAATTTAGTAATGGAGGACTTAGAGCAGGTCTCACTTGACAAACTAAACTGTCATGTGCAATTTTATAAGCGGTATGTAGATGATTGTATATGCTGCATACCAAATGATAAAATTGAACATGTTCTACACACATTTAACACATATCATGATAGGTTAAAATTTACTTTTGAAAGAGAAAATCAAAATTCTATAAACTTTTTAAATGTAAAGATACTACATGATAACACACAAATAAAAACAAACTGGTACATTAAAGACACTAGTAGTAGTAGGCATTTAAACTATTTTTCAAACACTTCGGTAAATTTTAAAAAAAGCTTAATTAACAGTTTAGTAGATCAGGCTATTAAATTAGCTCACCCTGATTTTAGAAAAGAAAATTTAAGCAAAGTAAAAACAATACTAGAAAAAAATAGTTATCCTAAAGAGTTTTACAATAAATTAATCACAAAAAGAATAAATAAAATATATAACACAGGTACAAAATCAAATAATAACATATACCACACTATATCATATATAAACAATTTAAGCGACACAATAAAACACGAATTAAAAAATCAGACATTCACATAACTTTCATACCTACCAACAATAGACATTTATTCACAAATTTAAAAACACCCATTAAACATGACAATCAAAGTAATGTCGTTTATAAACTAGATTGCAAAGATTGTAATAAATGTTACATCGGACAAACCAAACAATATTTAAAGAAACGAATTTATAACCATCAATATACTGTTACACATAACGTCACCGCTGAAACTGCTTTATCTAAGCACTCTAAAGATAGACGACATAATTTTGATTTTCAAAACACTAAAATTTTAAAAAGGAAAAATAATTATAAAAAAAGATTAATTTACGAAATGATATACATTAAGAAAGATGAAAACGCGGTAAATTTTAGAACGGATATTGATAATTTAAGCGTTATTTACAATAATTTAATTCACGCATGAATTTTATTAATTTTAAGCTCTTGACTAGGTTTTTTTTGCCATGTTTTTCCCTAGTCCTTGAACAGAATTGTTAGAGCTTGACAAAAAATAGATTGATATACGAATAATTCAAATCATTTCAATTTCTAATGTTGTATTAAATCATTATTCCTTCATTATTACTTGTGAATATAATTAAAATTCGATATATGAATGAATTCTTTGTTTTAATTAATTTTGTTGATAGGCATGGCAATTTATATTTATATTATTAGTAATTTGACACATATTAAATGTCAATTTCTTCCACCGAAGAAGTTATTTAACGAAAACATATTATTATATGTTATGGAATAAATTGGTATTTAATTATTTATTGTTTTATTGACCTCTAAGTGGAAATAAATCAGGAATTAAAAGATAAAAAATAAAACAAGCTTTAATTATTTTTAATTTCTATTTTTAAAAGATACCAAATTATGTAGATACAGCTGCTCTAAATGTGTATTCAGTATTAGTTCTCTTTGTCTGTACTAGCGTTGTTGCAAGAGAAGTAATGCGGCAAGTTCCCATCCGTATGATGCGCAAATTAATTCCGACTAGCTGAAGCGTAGGTACAAGCAGAAATGTTTCAAGTTTATTTAAAGTTATGATGGCCATTTATCACCTTTTCCTTTCCGTGCACTAATCTATTTGACAAATTGATAAGAAAGTCTTATTTATTGCAGCATGTATAACTAAATTTCTACGGAATATGTGTCTTCGTTAAACGGATCATGTGTAAAATTAGTTACTTGTATTTTAAATAGACTGGCTCTTTACAAACGAGTCCGCGTTGATTCTGAATGATGTCCAACGTTTCACCAAGCAATTGAGGCTATTTTGTGTTGTATGCATGCACAGTACACCAACATATGGTTAGTTTAAAATACTATTTCAATTAATGTCAATGTGTTTTTGCGTTGTCTTATTAGTATATTAATATTTCCAATTACACAAGTATAGTAGCAATTTATCTTAGATGTTTGTACGTTTAAGACGTTATTGTTATGAAACTACATATATTTCTTCGATTGGTTTAGCATAAACCTATAGTTGACAGTGTAACAAATTTATCTGTCTATGTAAGATTACTAATAAACCTACCTAAACATATTATCTGCTAAAATCCTATCCATCTGAGAGATAATTTAGAAGAAAGAAGGATAAAGCATGTTCAGATTTAGACACATATTCAGTAACTGTTCCTCAAAATAGTGCGCCCAGTGCTTTATCGTACTTGTGTTACAACTTATATAAAATGAAAAATTTTACAAACAAAACGGCCGCGAGCGGATAGAAATCCTAACAGAGACAACATTATGTGTGTGAACTTATTTGTAGATAGTAAGATCAGGAAATATTCAAAACAATATACATACAGTGTGTCTGAGAGAAACCTGAAAATCGCGCATGTAATAACTTCAAAGTCTCGCCTACTAGTACTAAGTCACGCCTCCCATCTCTTATTGTCGACGGTGATCGACAAACTTTTAAATCTCATGCTATCGCCAATGAAGGCATATCATCAATAAAACGATTCAAATATAAAAAAGATGTATGGTATAAACATAAGCAATCTCAAGTAGGACTAAATATCTGTAGAATTAAGAACAAAAGACAAAATAAATCTTAAATGTATACTGAAATAAAATTCTAATTACAAGTATTATAGTAAAAGCAGTTACAACGGTAAACATCCATATTTTACGAAATGGTTTATCAAATAAAGCATAGAACTAACATGGTACTTCGCGTTCAAATGCTGTCATAAATAAGTATTACGGATTTCTTTTCCTCCAAACTTAAATTAATGATAAACGATTAATAATCTAACGGTTTAAAACCTTCTTAAATTAGTTTAGAACGTTCAGAACTAAACCCCAACCTGTCGCTCTTGAAATGTCGAATGATAAGACGAATAGGAGGTGGTAACTGACGAGCTATGCCGAGACTCCCCGACATTATGCCATTATGCGTCCAGTAGAATAAGTCTGCGCGTGCAGAACAGGTAGAATCATAATAAGAAAAATTTGGCTCGAATTCTTATTTGTTCTTGTAATCACATGGTAAATTTAGTTCCTTGTGCTGAGGTGACAGAGTTGTAAGCATTTAGCAACCTAAATTATCGACGTAACGGGAAGGCATGGAAAACGTCATATTTGATATCTCACTTGTTTGTTTATCTTGCGTTAGAGCGTGAGCACCCTTGGTTTGGCTTTTGTAGTAACTGTTATTTATCTTCTTTTCGTTTATTTTAGTTTTATTTTACGTGGTATTTTCTTTATAGTATTGTAGTAGTAGTTTATAGTTTTATTAGTAGTATTAGCAATAGTAATACTACTAATAAGTAGTTCTTTTAGGTTAGGATTCCTTTTGTAAGAATTATTTTATTTTTCTATTTTTAGCATCAAGCGTTTGTTGTTGCATTTTCTTTTGTAGTATTGTAGTAGTAGTATTCTTTCCTTTTTATTGTTACCGAATTACATAATTTTTTATACTTAATTGAAAATAAAATTTTGAACATTTACGGGCCACTGTGGTATTTATTGAGGTCAATTGTCGAATCTTTAATTCCCTGAGACTTTTAAGAGAGTTGGTTGTTTTAGCTCGATCCAACAACGGGTAGTAGTACAATAGATCAGATTTATTTTAAAATTAGTTTAGGTATGTATTAGTGTAACATATTTGTAGTATGTAGGTACTTATCTCTCGAACCTATTGTAACAGTTTCTTATAAAGTATTTTTATATATTATTCCACTGTATTTATACCCAGATTTTCTGATATGTGTATATACCAAATATTTCATAATTATATTAGTATAGTTATATGTTAACTATACTATTATAGTTATGAAATATTTGGTATATACTTTAAGAAAAATCTTCAATATTAATAAAGTATCCCTTTGAATGTCCCGCCACCTGTAGTTCGTTGTGCTGAAGTTGGTGGCGCACTATATTATCAACAAAATAGAACACTGTCTCCACTCCCGATAATATAGGTTGCTTAATGCTTACAACGCTGTCACCTCAGCACAAGGAACTAAATTTACCGAGTGATTACAAGAACCAATGAGAAGTCGAGCCAAATTTTTCTTATTAAGATTCCACTCCCTGGTGCAGAACACGTTTGCTTATCCAAAGAAAATATGGAGATACGGTATGTATGGAAATGGTCTTTGGCAAACTTTTTAACGCAATCATAATATTTTAAATAACTAGATTCATGTACAAATTTAATGATTAGGAAAGGAAAGTACCTATGTGCAATTCAATAATTTCTGGGATTTAGCAAATATTTTAACTAATATTGGGCGTCTCAAATTTTTGGGTATAAGCAATAAAAAGCCATTTAAGTTAATTGATGATTCAGTCTACGCGTATACACAACAACGTATTTGCACGGTTGTTATATTGGTTTAGTATCAACGTAATAGATGTCTATGTGCAATAAGTATTATTAGTAATTATGCACATTTGGAGCACTGAATATACATTGCAATTAGCTTCTTTTTATATTATCAAAATGTTTGTAATGTTAATAATAAAATTGACAAACTAATATTAGTAATTGTGGATATGATTTAGTGACACACTGCAACATTGCTGAGTCCAGGTATCTCCAGAGATGACTAGTTAATGTTTCCAGATGCGATAGACATTTTCCCCTAATGGATTTATGTCAAACTGATAGCATTTTATTAGAGTACAAAACATATATTTCTATTGAACATTATTTATTTTTATTTATACAATCTGTTGCTAGACTCAAGAACAACCAATATGTTTAAATGCAAATATTCTTTAAAGATCATCAATCTTTACATTTTAGTATAAATTCTAAGCAGTTACTAGTGTTGAGGTATGTTTCATATCTCTAGTTTCTCTTTTAACTAAACCAATTTTCTATAGGCAATTATTTTGCGATTCACTCAACTTACCGCAGCAATTATATCTATGATTCTCAAAGCAAGATGTATCTCTCTTTTCAGCTTTTTGTCTCGTTGTTGAAGACTAAACATATTGATCATTTTTTATACAAAATAATTTATAATAAGATTGATTTGCCTGTTCTTTTAAGCAAGTTGTTCTTTTTGGTGCCTCGATTCGCAGCACTGCGTTTTCGCACTTTACACATCATCTGCTTGCACTAGTTTAATGTTTTACTCCAGGCATGTTTCCATTTGTATGGTAATAAAAAAAGTATCGATTAAAAATCAGTTTATTACAATTAAATAAATGGATATGTATATATTATTATTACATAATATGTTTTATTATGACAACATTATCATTATTTTACTTAGTTTCTTCAGAAAATGTATTACATATAAGAAACGTATATATTGCGTAAAATACTGTAAGCCGAAAGAAGCCGTATTTTTATACTATTTAGTTACCGCACGTCAGATGCCTTGGCGCAATAAAAATGTATTTTATAGGTCATTTATAAATTTCACTTTTTGATCCTAGTGAGAGCAGAGCACAATGCTTCTGAAATTGAATACCTCCTATCTAATAGTTTGAATCACATTTTTAATGCAAATATACGTTTCTATAAGCAGTAGGGTACAATAACCAATATATGGTAATAAAGTTTCTCACTTGGCTTGTTTGTGTACCTACCTTATTTGTGTATGTTAAATACTATGGGAATGATTGAAATGATTTTATTTCCTTATTTGTCATAAAATTCTTCCCAAGTACATTTTAATGCGCCATTTAAAATATTTACGTATTTCCGCCTAGTGGGTGCTTCTTTATTGACATCTGGTGTAATAAATATTTCAGTTATAGCTTTTTACGAAAATTAACATTATGAAATGTTCAAGTACACATTATTATTGATTTATCCATATTATAAAGTACGTAAGACGATGCTTATTTACCAAACTTGGTTATCTGTTCACGGTTGTTGGAAAGCTTTTGGCATTTCACATCAAAATATTTATAAGTTGAACAATTTAAGTTTATTCCGAAAAATGCATGCGTAAAGACAGGCAAGCGGACCAATTCATTTATTTTATTGCAGTTGAAAGCAATCTGTTTGATATTTTTATGGTACATGTATACACCAGAATATAAATATTTCACCAACTGTTCTATAGGTATGCACGTGTGCGTAACATGAACCCGCTACCTACAACGAACCCATATTTTAATTCAGGTACTACATGGTATAGAGAAACGCACGAGGGTGTATAATAATTTAATGTAATTCTACGAAGAGGTACCCTAATCGTGGCCAAGATTGTAGTGCGTTTTTGTCATTTAGGCAAGTCATTAGGATGTCCCCCTACTGCGATACAAGATACAAAAGAAAAAGATAACTTAACTTCAGGATTCTTTATTTGATAACCCTGCGGCTATTTTAATGTTACCACTGAATTATTTGTGACTGGTATAGATTATCTTTTTGTTTTACATCGATGCCTTATTTCCATCGTTAGATTAATGGCTCTTAAAGTTGCTCTAATTATAATTACAGTTCATTTCTCTGACGAAGTCTATTTCAAAGATGCAGTGGTTCCAGTTAAATTGACTGAAATAACTCTGGATTATGTAATGTGTACGAGGAAGGTGAATAACTCAATTATTTTTATTCGGAAATTTTAACTAAAACAAATGTCGTGTCGTGCTAGATGAAATATATCATAAAATTACGCTCCACTGCTATATCTCTATTTTTAGATTTGTTTGCAAACTCGTTTTCATTCAGCATTATATGTTTACACTCAAAGCCCTTTCCTGTAGGAATACTCAGCTTTACTACTTTGATGAATCCGCCTTCGGTCACCGAAAGTTGCACCAATTTTTGTTTTTTCTGGCTGTGTAAACTGGATGATCAATTGAGATACTTAACTTCTAACTTACCGCTTCTGCACGTGTAACAAACCCAGACATAATGAAAAAATGTTGTGTAGATGTATATTGACCGAAATCAAATATTGTTCCTGAAGGTGGGTCGTCCTTAGTTCATAAATGATGAGGCTATGCCTACGATAATCGAAAAATAACATGTTGCTGATTGTTGTCAAGAATGATACTGTATAATAAATCAGAAACAATAATACTGCGTCTACGATTTAATAGTTTACTGAAAGTAGAGTTGCCAAAACTCGCTCGGTATAATACTTGTTTCCAAAAAAGTGAGTCTATTGGTACAAAACCACTGAATACGAGACCGCCATGGTTCTCTCAGGCGAATGATTTAATCCCAGGACTCTTAGTAAGAAGAATCAGAAGATCGATTAAATAACTAGCTTATGAATCGGGCACTACTAAGTGAGAAAGTGTTCGTTTAATGTTAGGATTGTATCTGATTCCACATGCTGACAATAAAGAATTACAAATATTATAAGATGTTTGGTCTCGTTGGCAAACAACCTCTGCCATTTAGAAAAGTCAAACTTACAGAAGTGAGACAAGACAATTTAGACTGTTAATAAATTAAGAATATAATGGGTATATGTGAAATAGTAGGGACACTATGGGAAAGCCAAATAAAATATAACGATCTAATTGAAATTAGAATTCGTCTTGTCAAGAATTTTTATAAAATGTCTTTTGTATAGCTAACGAAGGCAATATATCTAGATGTAGTTAGGGACAAGCTAGTATTAATATTGTTAATGCATTTACTTTTACTTTGAATAAATAGTAGTTACTATACATCAGTTACTATATAATTTTAATCTAATTACGAAATCATGCAACGCATGTGAAAAACTATTTTTGGCTATCGGCAATTGAAAACAGTTCACAGAAATGAACTTCTATTCAAAAAACAAATTACCACCAGAGAGGCGGTATAGTTATAATTAGATCTATTAATGGCGAAAACGGACGCTTCTGAACCATAATAAGCATGTAGTATCATATATATTATACACCAGAACAAAAAAAACTTCCATAGCTAACTGCTCGACTGAGAGCTGATTTATTGTTTCTCAATATATTCGTTAAATTAATTAATGACGCTTTAATTTTGGGTGGTCCTCTTTATTCTTCTATATACAACACACCTACCTCTACTAGTAGTAGTATTTGTATAGTAGCGCCTCCATAATAGATAATATATCGAACAATGTACGTTTTTGTGTACTTCAAAGACGAATTATATTGATGATCACGTTTCGTTGATCACATAGACATTTTTTCTTGGTACTACTTTGTTGGTACTACTTTATTGTAAATATATATATGAAGAAAAGGACCTCAATCTGTTTATGAAAATGTGCTTCCATTTATTCGTGGGAGAAAAGATCGGTTATTTTATTCAAGACTAAATGTGCCTATGAATGTGTGTGAAATAAAAAAATGCATGGAACCAATGATTTGATTTTATATGAAAATGATGGTTCGCTGATATTTCAATATTTTATATATGATACATTACGCATTAATCCACGAAATATCTGAAAAGAAGACATAAGTGAGAGATATAGTTCGCTATATAGGTACCTAATATAGTAAAAAACGAAATTATTAGTTTCCGAGAGCATATTGCTCATATGTGTATGTATGTACATACACACATGCAAACCAAATTCAACAGGTAATAGAACTTAACTATTACATATATTGGAAAATCATTACAAGTACTGCGCATAATCAATTTTTTACGTACACAAATGTTAATTAAGTTCATTGAGTATAACGAAAAAAAGGCATTAGGCTAACTTGCCAAAATTATTCGATATCTTCAGACGATGGAACCCTACTAAATCTCTCATAGAGAGATAATAGGTTTAAGGAGTAATGTGAGACATTTTACGATTTAATGTCGTTGAATGTAAGCCGTTAAAGTATGTGTTAACAAATCTTGTAGTAACTTACACCAAATGGATAGCTTGTAAGAATCAGACAAACAGTAAATACCTTATGAATCTCTTCAGGCAGTGTCAGTGATACACAACAAGAAAAGGAATATAAACATGGAGTCACAAAAAACGCAGTTACATTGGCGCCAACATTGTTTATTTCTTCTATAAAGATTTAATCGTGAAAGTACCTGCTCAACAAATGGTTCAAACGTCTACTCTAACTGCTCCACACCAGGCAACAAGAAGCGTCATTATAATATGTAATTATATATACGCTTAATTAATAGCATAGTCGTTTTAGATAGTAGGTACACGTTGCTGCAGTTCCAGACGAAAGTGTGGTGTGAATAATTTCCATCAGGTCTTGTTAAGTTATTTGTAGATTTGTATTCGTGTTTCATACCGTTTCGGTTGACAGCCATATCACTAACGTTTCTTGTCCAGGTGAGTTGATTAATGCGAACCAGAAGTGTCGCGTTTTCCATTTTATTTGGAATTAATTTTATTTTAGACAAAGTACCTACATATATATACAAATGTACAATCAAATGTTTTGAAAGCAACCTTCCTCGAAAGGCGATATATTAAAACAACTATCTGTAGAATTAATTCAACATACGGTGCGAAATCTCATATCACAGCATCGCCAGCAGCGGCACAGCAATCGATAATAGATGCAGCTGTAGTGGCTTCTAAGCTATTTTGTTTATCGGATTGCCACTGAAGCTTTATGTCGCGTATTTTTCTGCGTGTATATTGTATTGTCTAGGATTTTTGACTAAATTATCCCGCCGTGAGAAATATTTTCCTGTTAATTGTTTTCAAGAACGAGTGGTACTCACCCGAGGAACTGATTCTAACGAGACGCGCTTCCATGCTGCTGGTGCTGGTCTGCACCTATCAAACAACGGCCGCTCTATCACTGCGACCACTATGCTTCCTTATTGAGAGAGTAGTTTATATGACGTAAAAGGGGGTGCTGGATATTTGCGCCCGTAAAGTATCATCAGCTGACGATCAAGATTTTAAAATTAACTAAAATAATGTGTTAGAATGGATAACAATTTTTGCACAGTAGTGTATAGGAAACATTTTCGACTAAAGTTCACAAATGAGAAAACTCCTTATTAAGACTTGATGATCTGTAACTAGATTAATAACAATTGATCATCAATGAATAGCAACGCTAGTAGCTTTTAACTTTTATTTCCTGATTTATTTCCACTTAGAGGTCAATAAAACAATAAATAATTAAATACCAATTTATTCCATAACATATAATAATATGTTTTCGTTAAATAACTTCTTCGGTGGAAGAAATTGACATTCAATATGTGTCAAATTACTAATAATATAAATATAAATTGCCATGCCTATCAACAAAATTAATTAAAACAAAGAATTCATTGATATATCGAATTTTAATTATATTCACAAGTAATAATGAAGGAATAATAATTTAATACAACATTAGAAATTGAAATGATTTGAATTATTCGTATATCAATCTATTTTTTGTCAAGCTCTAACAATTCTGTTCAAGGACTAGGGAAAAACATGGCAAAAAAACCTAGTCAAGAGCTTAAAATTAATAAAATTCATGCGTGAATTAAATTATTGTAAATAACGCTTAAATTATCAATATCCGTTCTAAAATTTACCGCGTTTTCATCTTTCTTAATGTATATCATTTCGTAAATTAATCTTTTTTTATAATTATTTTCCTTTTTTTAAAATTTTAGTGTTTTGAAAATCAAAATTATGTCGTCTATCTTTAGAGTGCTTAGATAAAGCGGTTTCAGCGGTGACGTTATGTGTAACAGTGTATTGATGGTTATAAATTCGTTTCTTTAAATATTGTTTGGTTTGTCCGATATAACATTTATTACAATCTTTGCAATCTAATTTATAAACGACATTACTTTGATTATCATGTTTAATGGGTGTTTTTAAATTTGTGAATAAATGTCTATTGTTGGTAGGTATGAAAGTTATGTGAATGTCTGATTTTTTTAATTCGTGTTTTATTGTGTCGCTTAAATTGTTTATATATGGTATAGTGTGGTATATGTTATTATTTGATTTTGTACCTGTGTTATATATTTTATTTATTCTTTTTGTGATTAATTTATTGTAAAACTCTTTAGGATAACTATTTTTTCTAGTATTGTTTTTACTTTGCTTAAATTTTCTTTTCTAAAATCAGGGTGAGCTAATTTAATAGCCTGATCTACTAAACTGTTAATTACGCTTTTTTTAAAATTTACCGAAGTGTTTGAAAAATAGTTTAAATGCCTACTACTACTAGTGTCTTTAATGTACCAGTTTGTTTTTATTTGTGTGTTATTATGTAGTATCTTTACATTTAAAAAGTTTATAGAATTTTGATTTTCTCTTTCAAAAGTAAATTTTAACCTATCATGATATGTGTTAAATGTGTGTAGAACATGTTCAATTTTATCATTTGGTATGCAGCATATACAATCATCTACATACCCATTATAAAATTGCACATGACAGTCTAGTTTGTCAAGTGAGACCTGCTCTAAGTCCTCCATTACTAAATTTGCTATAACAGCAGATAATGGAGAACCCATTGCTGTACTGAATATTTGTTTATATATTGTGTCATTGTACTGAAAATATGTAGAATTTAAGCAAAGTTTTACAGCCAACATGAATTCATTTTTTTTGCTAAATTTGTATAATTTTGAATTAAATTCCATTTTTTGTTTATAATGTTTAATGCCAAATCTGTAGGAACATTTGTGAATAAAGGTACAACGTCTAAACTGATAATTTCATGATTACACGGTACGGATTTTTTGTTAATGAAATTAACAAATTCCCACGAATTTTTACATGATACTCTGTATTTCCTACAACATTACTGAGAATTTTGGATAAAAATTTTGATAAATTGTATGTTGGTGATTGTATACAATTTACAATCGGCCTTAAAGGAATATCAGTTTTATGAATTTTAGGGACGCCATAAATTCGCGGAGTTATCGAATTATATATTTTTAAATGTTTAGCTACGGATTCGTCTATATAATTGCTATT
>CM043020.1:67754997-67950952 GCA_023690525.1 Holotrichia oblita
TGAACCAGTAATTTCCAGGGCCATGTATATTTTTTTGCAATATTTTATATCGTGTCATACGGTGACTAATGACAAGAACAGAACAATTGTTTCGTATTTCGCTCTTGAAGTAAAAAATTGTATGTGGGAATGTTTTGAAACTAGAGGCATCCTTAAAAATAGGTGGCAATTTTATTTGTTAAATTAATAATAATGTAATTCCATTTCCCTATAGGTACTAGCTGTAAAAAATATAGCATATATATAGCATTCAAAATATTGATATATGTATATGACTTAAATACTTCATTACAGTTAAAAGACACAGCAAAATTCAAGTATAATAATACAATGTCGTATAATTGCTCACGCAAAAAATATTAAAAGGCAATGGTTCACGAATGAACAATGATTAGGTAACTGCATCGATGCCACAAACGTTTAATTAAAGTGTAAAAGGCATTAACTTAAACGTTTTTCTAATATAAAATTTCCTAAAAAGTTATTGAATTGACATTAGTTTTGGCTGATTAAGAGGTCAAACAGCAAAAGTAATTTAGATAATGGTAAGGTAATATTATAAAGATAAATTACGAGTGGTCATCACCAGAAATTAAGGAACGAAAAGGTAATGCTTTACTTGATTTTAAATGTATGAAATTTTATAAAGTGCACAAAGAAGTGCAAGTAATATTATAATATATGAAGATAAGTAAAAGATTCAAACGATGGTTCTACTCTCAATAATTTTTGTCGGTATATAATTAAGAAATAGAAAAGAAAGAATAATATCTTAAAAATTATTGGAGTTCCTATTGATATCTAAATCTTCTTTTATCCGACATATATTCGAATACTTTTTATTACTTAAATCGTACGTCGTATAATACTTTTATATACTTTTTATTTTATATACTTTTATAATTCATTCCATCTGTAATTGTTCTTCAATTCGGTAAAATTTGATATTTGATTTCTATATTTGTAATTAAATTACCTGGTTATACTCTACATAATATTACCTTAAATATTTTTGTTTATTGTCTTGATAAAAACACACATCTATTTTTTACTTAAAATTCAAATATCACTCTAATTAAATCTTCTTTCCCAAAAATAGCAACAAGTAATAGATGAAAATCGTTATTGCACAACATCACAGTATATTTATATTTCTTATTTATATTCTTATTTTGTCCTATTAATTCTGTTACAATGATTTTTTACGTATTATTCTATATTGATTATCAGAATACTATTAATGACGGAAATATTATTATGAAATAATTATTTTTAGCAGTATTTTTCGGTATTTTTAGTGATACTTTCAACTTATTTTGTTGAATTTTTTAAAAGAAGTTCATCATATCTATCTTTTAGGATGTTAGTTGTATAATTTCTTATTAATGGACAAACAAAAAGCTCTAGAGTACAAAATTAAATCTATCTGTTAAGTTTGTCAATGTGATATTAATAACTTTTTTTCTTTTTACTAAATTTATATACTTGAAAGGCGTACGACGCATCTATCACAAACTTAAAATTGTTCGCTTGTGCAATATACAAATTGCAAATGCATCAAACGCATACAACGGCATTATATCAAATTCGTGAACTCCTATTTTTTAATTTATGCAAGATGTATTTATCAAGAGAAGCAGGTAAGTACAATTGCAAGGTCGTTGTCATAGATTAGTGATAAGAATTATTGTACGTACCTGAAATACGTGGGAGTTAGGGAACGGGACTAGATCATGCATAGTGTGTGTCATGGCGTTCTGAATGTTGTGTTGTATGAATTAAATTAATAAAGTAATGCTAGTAGTTACTGAGTGTTTTATTAGCATAATAGAAAACAGAACATGGCGCAGTCAAATCAAGGATTAAATTAAAGAAAAAAATGGATACCTTAAAACAACCGCAACCCCTATCAGTAGAAGGTAACGCTTCCGAAAATTTTAAGAGATGGAAGAAAAATATGAGCTTTACATTAAAGCAAGTGGAGCAGCGAAATTAGATGATGAAGTAAAAGTTGCATTATTACTACATACAATAGGAGAAGCAGCATATGAAATTTACGAAACTTTCGAATTAACGGAAGAAGAAAGAAAAAGTCATGAAGCCGTATTAAACAAATTTGAAAAGCATTTTACTCCCTTAAAAAATGAAACAGTTGCGAGACATGTCTTTTCTCTAGAGAGAAAAAAAAAACAGAGGAAACATTTGATGAATTTATAACAGCGTTAAAAGCACTTAGTGTGGATTGTGGATTTGCCGATCTAAAAGATAGTTTAATTAGGGACCAAATAATAAGAGGAATAAAAGAAAAAGGGTTAAAGAAAAGTTACTAAAAGAACAAAAATTAGACCTAATTAAATGTATACAAATGTGTAAAGCAGTGGAATTAACAACGCAGCAGTTAAAAACAATGACTGATGTAGTTGAAATAAAGAAGATAGAAAAGAAACAGAAACATCAATGGAAGCAAAGCAATATGAAGAGTACAGAAGGCAAGAAAGAAAAAATGACAGGGAGTGCATGAAATGTAAGAAGCAACATCAGCAAGGAAAATGTCTAGCTTATGGTCGAAAGTGTGGAATATGCAAGAAATATAATCACTTTGCAGTCGCATGTAGATACCGTAATGTCAAGGCGGTAGGAAAAGAAGCCACAGATGAAACGGAAGAGGACGAACTTTTTATAGGTACAATTAAAAATATTTCTGTAATGTCAAATAGTTATTTTAATTATAAAATTGTATGTAATAATAAGAAGTTAGTAGCAAATTTAGATACAGGAAGTGATTGTAATGTTATGCCCATTAAAACATTAAGGAAGTTACAAATAATAAGTTTGAGTTAGAAAAGTCTAGTTTAAAATTGAATAATTATAATGGCTCAAAGATAGATTGTTATGGTCAAATAAATTTAAAGTGTGTAATAAACAATAAGGAAAACATACTTATCTTTCAAATAGTTAAAGCTAAAGAATCTACTCCAGTAGTTATAGGTCATCCGACATTGAAAAAATTAAATTTGGTAAAAATAGTAAACCAAGTTAACATAATAACTAATAATAATTATGATAGTTTAGTACAAAAGTATACTCAAGTGTTCGATATGAAAATAAGTGAAATAAAAGGTTTTGAATATAAAATTAAGTTAGTTGAAAACGCAGTAGGTAAAGTTGTACCATGTAGAAAAATTCCTTTTGGATTATTTGAACCTTTAAAAAACGAGTTAGCTAATTTAGAAAAGAGAAATATAATAGAAAAAGTAGTAGAACCTACTGATTTTGTGAGTGCCTTAGTTATTGTTAAAAAACCAGACTCTAGTCTTAGAATTTGTTTAGATCCCCAACACCTTAATCTCAACATCAAAAGAGAATATTATAAATTGCCTACCTTTGAGGAAGTAGCTGCGAAAATGTCAGGGGCAACAGTATTTAGCGTATTAGATGCTCATACAGCTTTCCATCAAATTAGGTTAAGTGCAGATAGTTGTAAGATTTGTACATTTGCGACTCCATTTGGGAGATATTGCTTCAAAAAATTGCCATATGGTCTAAAAACTAATCCAGAAATATTTCAAAGATGCTTCAAACAAATTTTTGATGGTATTGATGGATGTGAAACGTTTATAGACGATATTATTTGTTATGGTAAAAATAAAGACGAACACGATTTCAGGTTACAACAAATATTACAAAGAGCAAATGAATATGACGTTAAATTTAATATAAAGAAATGTAAATTAGTGTGGGAGAAGTTAAGTATTTGGGTAATATATTTTCTGGTAAGGGTATCTCTCCAGATCCTAGTAAGGTAGAAGATATTATCAAAATGAAGGAACCCAAAACGGCAAAAGAATTAGAAACTTTTCTTGGTATGGTTACCTATGTTGCAAGATATATTCCAAATTGCTCAGAGCTAAGCCATGAATTAAGAAATTTACTAAAGAAGAATTCGGAATGGGCGTGGACTGATAAGCATACCGACAGTTTCAATAATATTAAAAATGCACTAGCAACAAAACCAGTGTTGCAATATTATAATATGAACAAACCTTGTGTGTTATCTGTAGATGCTAGTAAAAATGGATTGGGAGCTTGTCTTCTTCAAGATAATCTACCAGTATGCTATGGTTCAAAAGCCTTAACAAGTTCGCAGCAAGTTTATGCTCAAATTGAAAAGGAAATGTTGGCGATCGTACATGGTTGCACTAGGTTCCATCAATATATTTACGGAAAAAGGATCAAAGTTGAAACTGATCACCGCCCGTTAGAAGCCATATTTAGAAAACCACTTGTAGATGGTCCATTGCGATTACAAAGAATGAGACTACAAATACAAAAATATGATTTAGAGGTGCTGTATAAACCGGGAGGGGAACTGTTGTTATCGGACTCATTATCGAGGAATTTTGATGAAACAAGTTATTTTGAAGACAATTATGAAGAAATAGAAGCACATGTTGGAATGGTAGTAACAAACTTACCAATCACGGACAAGAAAATAATTGAATTTAGAACTGAAACAGATAAGTGTGAAGAAATGTTAATATTAAAAAGAATGATAACTGAAGGTTGGCTGAATTCTAAGAATGAAGCACCTGATATTATAAAATCTTATTACACGTTTAGAGAAGAAGTATTCATAAACAGTGGTTTACTTTTTAAGGGTAGCGCATTGATTGTACCGCGATCTTTGAGGAAAGAAATGTTAACGAAAATTCATTATAATCACATGGGTATTGAGAAATGTAAGGCAAGAGCTAGAGGTATTTTGTTTTGGCCTAATATGAATATGGACATAACCAATATAGTTTCCAATTGTGACACGTGTATAAGATTCCGCAATGCTAACACTAGTGAACCAATGCTTATGAGAGAACAGCCGAATAAACCTTGGGAAATTGTTGGTACCGATGTGTTTACGTATAAGAATAAAAATTATTTGCTAGTAGTGGATTATTTTAGCAAATTTGTAGAGATTGCACTACTAAATGATATGTCAGCAGAAGAAACTATCGTGAATTTGAAATCTATATTTGCCAGACATGGAATTCCAAAAATACTTTAATCTGACAATGGTACTAATTATTGTAACCAAAAGTTTAAAGATTTTCTTTACAAATGGAATTTTACTCACAAGACTAGTAGCCCTTACTATCAACAGTCTAACGGACTAGCGGAAAGAACTGTTCAGTCCATTAAAAATGTATTAAAGAAAGCTGAATATGATGGCAAAGATGCATACTTAGCATTGTTAGAGTTTCGAAGTACACCAATTTCGACAGAGTTAAGATCACCTACGGAACTGTTATATGGAAGACAAATACAAGGATTACTGCCATTAATGAGAGAACCAAGTAAGGAGGAAGAAAGAATTAAGAAAGAATTGGATAGAAGAACGGAAATCCAGAAACATTATTATGATGATAGAAAAGGTAAACACGAATTAGAAGAATTGAATACGGGAGATGTAGTAACGGTTTAGGAAACTGGAAGTCCAATGAGTAAAGCATTAGTGGTAGGAGAAAGTAATAGACCGCGTTCATACAATGTTGTATTAGAAAATGGAACGCAAATAGACCGGAACAGAAAAGATTTAATTAAGTCGAGGGATAAAAGTTTTGAGTGGTCACCTGAACCTAGTACTGAAGAGCCAACTGATCATAAGGTACAAGATGCAACTGACTCAAAGTCAACCACAATTTATTCGAAGAAGTTAGATCAAGTTGAGGAAATAAAACCACATATAGCCATCGCGACTAGATCGGGGAGACAAGTTAAAACACCCAAATATTTAGAAAATTATGTAAAGTAGTAATTAGGATAAGTTAGAATTAAAAAAAAAAAGAAAAGAAAAAGGAAGATGTCATAGATTAGTGATAAGAATTATTGTACGTACCCGAAATACGTGGGAGTTAGGGAACGGGACTAGATCATGCATAGTGTGTGTCATGGCGTCCTGAATGTTGTGTTGTATAAATTAAATTAATAAAGTAATGCTAGTAGTTACTGAGTGTTTTATTAGCATAATAGAAAACAGAACAGTCGTATTGTGTATTAATGTCAGAGCGACGGATTGACAAATTCGGGTAGCGCGCGGCAGGGCGGGGAGTGCCAACCTTTACCGCATGCAATGGGGAGCATCGTAACTGTCCTATTTTTACTTCCTTTAAGTGTACATCTACGTTACCCATTCGTATATTGCACATAATCAGTACTCATATTCTTGATTCGGATTTGTTTTTATTTAAAGGGTAATACGCAGATACTTCTCTAAAGTAAACTATAATATTTATTGATATAAGGATAATTTATTAAATATCTGAACTAATATGAACGGTAGTTTATGTAAATATGTACATAAAGTTAATGAAGGTAAAACAAAATCTGCAAAGATGAAGATATATTTACACAAATGTATCTACATATATTAATTAATCTAGTTGATTCGAACACCGGTTATAATTTATTATACTTCATACATATAGCGGGTAGCAGAATTTTCTTTTATTTTTATTCCTTATAAAGGATGTATATACCGTCAGTATTCAGTATACGTTATATTTGCTTTCTGATGTCTATTTATCTTATATCGGGTGTTTAATGTAGTGTAAAATGAATCCTGACAGTTGTATAAAACTTCCGCGGTAATGAGGCGCCTAAAAAACCAAGTACATGGTATCTATAGAAAAAGAATGATTGGAATGCAAAAAAAACACTCGACAACACAATTCGAAATGCTGTTAAGATGTTTGTGCGAATTAAAATGGTGTCAGTTCCAAACCGCTTTTTATGTCTTACTTGTAATTTAACAAACTACAATACTGATATAAAATGTTGAATGATTTAATTAAATAAACGAATAACTTTATACCTTTGAAGTCTGCTTAAAAGGGAGATTTAGGAAATAATGTGATTTAAACTAGTACTACAATAGTAGTGAATATTAGAGAACCCTTACAGCTTTTTGTCATCTTATCTTAGCTAATCAATTAAAAATAGTTGAACCATTATTTTGAAAAGTAAATATAAAAGTAGAATCAAATACAGACACGTAAATTAGAGTAAAAACTGCAAAATAAGATATGATAATAAAAAAATTACTAACTAAATTAACAAAGAAACAAGAAAAGAAGAGAATACAGAATGCTGTCTTCCGCAGCTCAACCTGCTCAAGTTGGAAGACAGAATTTGAGTGGTTATGACCGCCATCATTTCAGTGATGCTGGTTAACGTATATGCTATATTCTTTTATGTACATTCTATATTATTAAAATAAATATTTAGCACGTCTACAATTTATCTCGTAGATTAATAAACAAAATTACACAAATTTTACTCGAGTGGGCAGCGTCACAGCAAGAAACGTTTTATTGTAGTATCAATCTTATAACTAATTAGTACGCGCGTGACTGGATAAATTCAGTTACATATGCACACATAGCGCATTAATTACAGTTTAGCCAAGCATAAATTTCTATCTATTCTCATTTCTGTTGAATATGAAAACTGACTCCGGCAGGCTTCGTGCATAATCTAGGCGCCAATCCAACGGTATGAAAATCGCGGAAAGCACTAACGAAACAGAGAGAGAAGAAACACTACAACTAGGAGACCGAGGCGAACATATGTACTGATCGATATGAATTGCAGTTGGATTCGTATAGTGTCCTAGAGCATTGATATTAGCCGAGTTCTTCTGATTTATTACGAGATGTGGTGTAGTGCGCCTAAATTAGAATGCAGCATCGTCCGCTATTTTGATTAATAACTACCATGAAATGTACAGTGTAAATGTCATCAATTCAATTGCAAAGTCCTCTAACAGGTGAAAAGAAAGACAGCAAGACATACTTGTGGGACTATTTTAGTAAAATCGCTTTGTAGATCTAAGTATAAATATAAGTATTGACGGAATATCGCTTGCAAATGAGAATATATTGTGAATGTAAATAATGTTAGCTATATCCGCCATTACACAGTATTTTATCATTATTCTGTCATATATAGAAGGTTGTTCTCATATGAGCTTTCCTATAATTATGTTGATGCGAGTTAATCCATTAATATCAATGTTTCTAATTGATTATTGATTTAATATTAACTATAAAGACAATATTAACCAGTTATTCTATACTTAAAGTCATTTATATTGCAAAATTAATAGTAAATCAAGAATCTGTAGTAGTTGCAATAATTTGAAGTCTCAAATAGAAGAACTACTAGACTTTGTTAAATAGTTTTGGAAAAAATCTTATGGGCGCAAGTTGTAAAAAACTATTACTACTTCTGTTATAAGAGCTTCTGGGTATTGACTGCGTCATAGTAGTGTAAATATATACAACACAAAAATAAGCGAAAAAAAACGATAAAATAACAATACAAAATCTACTAAACTCAACGTTTCGCCACTAATGTAAGTGGCTTCTCTAGGACCAAACATGGGAAGGGCCGCTAGAAGGTCTCAGTAACACGACGTGTAAACCACGTTAGAGATGAAAAGTTTTTGACTCTGAATGTTGTCCCTTTGTCTACCAGGATAGATGGTAGATGATTTTAAGTATGGGCAATGAAAGTACTGCATTGAAGTCTTCAGGATGTTGTCACGTAGATAAGTTTTCTTCTTGATAAGAATATCTTCTACTTCGTGTTAAATATCTTATTTTTCTTCGCTTTCCTGATTCATCACTGTTACAGTTTTATGAGTTGCATATGTTTCGGTATTGTGGTTTCGTCGATCTTGTAATGATATTCGTCAGGTGTTACTCTCTTGTCGGTTGGAGTTACTCGGGTCTTCATAATTTCCAATAATGTTGGTATTAATATCTAATGGCGCTATATAATTGTTGCTAAAACTTTAACATTATGTTGCATTAAGTTTGGCTACTGCAGATATTTCAAGATATTCACCTTGATTATCCCAGCGGTGTTCCTCAATTCTGCGCTAGATGATCCTTTCTGTTTGTCTAGTGCAACTTTTTCGCAATTGTATTCAAGGTCGTATATGCCCTAAATGTCCAGCTGATCTTTATTCTACTTTCAGTATAGCCGAATTTTTTATGGATTTTCTAATTCATGGTTGCATCTTACTAGTAGAATCTCTGGTTTACTGTCTGATGCCTCGACGTCAAAAGTGTACGTGTCTTATGGTTGTAGTCTTCTATGTTCATGACTACAGTTCCATTTGCTTAATCGACTCCTACGACAATTATATTTTAATTCTTCTAAATTTTCCGTAAAGTTTTCTGGTCGCCTTCATAGCAATATTCCCTGTCAGTGATATGGTTTTTTGTACTATTCGACAGGTCTCATGTATGACGTTTTCTGCCTCTGCATTTGATATCTTATGGCAGGTTCAATCTGGGTGTTGATTTCTTCTTTGTCTATCTTACCAGGAGCAACTGTAAACTTCAATAAATTTACTAGAACTTTCTTTTTCCACTGTAAGTTTGTTTTCTGAAAGGTTGACTACTGTTTTCCCAGCTCTGGTTGTGTGTTTTGCTTCTCGTTGTTGCGTTTGTAAACTTCTTGTTAAGGTTATTTGTTACTGAGTGATATTGTGCGTGTTTATAACTTTCTTTGATTTCACCATAACTCAACTTTGGAAAAGCTATGCATAATTCCTCCTACTGTCACTACAGTGTAGGACATAAGCGCACTGGCAGCTTTGTTGATGCTCCCATCTTTTTAAGAAACTCAATGCTTGCACTTGCTGCATAGAGTACATAGTTAGTGCTGACCATATTTAGTTTTTTATTTTACATTAATACTCATCAATTACTTATATAGTTTTGATAAATTATACTAGTTGAAAGCTATCGCCATGGTAATATGATACGAAGATCTAAGGGGCTGACAAAAGACAAACAAATTACTTAAAATAGAAAGTAAATAGAGATATACACTGTCGTTTGTAAAAAAATCTGGTTTACTGTATCTCTTATAATGTAATAACATTCTTATGACCTTATTTTGTTAGGATCAAGTGATCCTGTTTAGTATAGCACTCTGTGATTGAAATGTAGATGACATATTTTGGGCTGGCAGAAATAAAAAACGGTAAACCATAATTACAGTTATTTCATTACACAAAATACAACTCTTGTATAAAAATATAGTATATTTGTTGTCGTCGATTCAATAATTACGAATATATTTATTGAAAAAAAAAAGATAACTTTAGATTTATATTTAGTTGATGTACGCGTATTCATGTTTATCCAACCGTATTCTCAAGTTGTTTAAAAGTGCTTACTAGAGTTTGAGAATGTAAGGCAATGAATGGGACTTCTTTTCTATTTCTAAGACAACGCAAAAATTGTGCAAAAACAGCTTCTATAGCGTTCCGCATTACATGTAATCCATTTAATGTAATTAATGAAGACATTAATTGTGATTAGCGGTACGTTTACAACATAAATGATAGGTTTAGCATTCACATATAAGCCCCAGTAAATCAACTTTTGTTTGACTTTTTGAAGTCATTAGTTCGTATTCAGGCTTCAGTAGTATTCATTCATTTTAAGCGTATACTTACGCGATGCTTTTTTGTGAACTGATACTAGGTTACGGGCGATTTTAATGGAAGGTAATATGATAAATAATGATGAATTACATGTTCGCAATAATATGGCATTAAATATTTATTGATACTCTAATAAAGTGGAACGAATCTCATGTCAATTGAAGTAAATAAGTAGAGTATTTATAAAACTGATTTCATTGTCAAAAACGAATTTGCTAAAAGATTGTCGATACTGTGACAACTCTCTCCTTGTATGTGTAAGAGTAGTTTTCTATACTCTAATAATTCTGCTAACACTAAAGGAACACTAAAATAGTTTTCACCTCAGCTCTAAATTCTGTAAACTGTATAACGTTGAGTGTTTTGACTTTGTACTTCCGAATACTATTTATTTATATTATCTGTTAACTGTGTACTGTGTGAATTACAACAATACTTTGAAAATATGTCCACGTGATTATTAAAAGATTTTCAGAAGTAGTAGTTGTAGTTTGAGAATATTTTTAATTAATTTTTTCGCACAAAACCATATAGTAAATGTTAAAATCATAATAATTCAATAAAGAAGCTATAGATACAATAGTTGTGAATTAGTGAACATGTCAGGCATGTAATTGTAAAGCAAAACATACAACTTTCAATACACTTTATATTACGAGTCTTGACACAATATTACGTTTGCTATTAATAAATACACATTAGATATAGAAAAGTTAGATATATTACGTCTACTTTCAAATACTAGGTCAATTACATGCAAATTCCGTAGCCTGTTCCTATTTAATCTGTATTAAAGTATTATTTGAACATATTTGTAGTCCAAACACTACACTTGGGGCCTTGTTATTCCATCGTAAGTTTATTTCACTTTCTTCAAATATTTGTTCACGATCTGACTCTTCCACGTCAAGTATAGAAAGGCTACTGCAAGTTCCTTTGGTATTTCGTTTTCTATTGCTAGACGGCTATACAAGATTTGTTTCTGTGTATACATCGGATTGCATTTTGTCTGAAGTTGTCACGAAATACTATTTATTAACACAATATAGCTAGGCACTTATTTGTTTTAGATCTCTGTTTGTATTTTATGTTATATTATTGTTATTGGTTATTACATAGGCTTACAAAAGTAATATCTACTCGTAAAAATCTTAGAATTAGAAGTTTGTGTGTTGAAAACATTGTCACACTAACTATTTTCATCTTCACGGATAAACTAAAAAAGAAGCATTATTGGCAACTGCATAGTAGTTATATAGCACCGTATTAGATTGGATTGACAGGAGAGTAGAGTGTCATAGTAGTAGTTTTAATGTAGTAGTAGTATTACGTTACTGTCGTTGTTAAATCAAATGATTACTACTGATTCATTTCCTACAGAACATTATTATAACTACCAAGCTACAGTTTGACAGTTACCTACTACAATTGTCACTATACAGCAGTAATATCGCGGTCAACAAATTGCATTCATTTCATTAATTCAAAGTGTATAATCTTCTTTTCTGTTAATATATGCTTTTATTGTAACTTAAACATGTTGGACAGATTATCTAAGTTGCGACAAAAGAACCGTTTTATAAAGATAGCCAACGTCATTTGGTACGAGAAATACTGTACATATTCAGAAAATCCAGAAGGACTAAAGTTGATGTTCCTTTAAGTACATGATTGGGCCCACAGAATGTTGTTCACAGAATGTTGTGTGGTCGTGGGGCTCTTTCCCGGGGGTCGCTAGAATTAATTTATTCGTTAGAACAAATCCATAATATGTTCTTTCATTGAGAATTGACGCACCATCTTCTATCTATTCACTAATACCCGACCTGCTACAAGTAGAGAAAACTTATTTAAGAAAAGTATGTATGTAATATCGAATCTCTTTGGCTAAATGCTTCGGCTGGGCGAAATATCTATACATCGTCCAATGTCGATACTAAAACTGGTGTCAATTGCCGCAGATAATGGAAGGTATGAATCATAGGGTATCGATACCTACGACACGATACATGAGTATTGATACCAAAAAAACGAATACTAGGGCAACGACACCAAGAGCCAGTTCAGAAGCATTGATAACAAGGACCTGATACTAAGGTATTGATATCAAAAAATAAACTACAAAGTATCCATATCGATTTCAAAACTCCGCGTCGATACCGTGCATGGAATCGATACATTGCTAAATATAGATGCCTGAATTGCCATCGATGCCCGATACCTAAAATGTCAGTATCGGCCAGCCCTAGAAAATACATCGTATTATTCTAAAAACTTCTTATGTTTCCTCTAAAATTTTACAGCATTGAGTAAAAGTCAATGATTCAATGTTTAAGATTAACAGTTTTATTTAAAATCGGTTAGAATTATTTCAGTAATACATACAGCTGGCATATTTATACATTGTCACAAAACCGGAGATATTTAGAGCATTATCGGGTTTGCGATTTGCCGCAAGCCGAGTTAATAAAGAAACCTTGAATGGAACTAGTATGCCGTCACATCATGTATAAATATGCCATGATCGGTGAGCTCGCTTTACCATCCAGTCTGGAACACAGTGGATACATTTTTTGTTGTGCTCCTAAGTAATAATTTTATGAACCAACGCAATGAAAAAGACATAAAATCATCACTTGGTATTTACTTATGAAAAAAGATATAATGAGGTGGCAGTATGTATGAAAATAAGCCGCAGAAATTGCTAATGTTCTGGTGATTAAATCTCATTGGCCTAGTTCTTTTCCATTATGTTGCAGGCGTTTTACAAGAACGTAATAGTATAAACTTATTCTTAATTTTCTATTTACTCAAACTAACATTTATGTAGTTCTAAAGAATGTTTTATGAACGTTACAATTCTAGTAAGAGAAGAGCCTACAGGTGTTGAAGAAACATTGGGAGTTTGTTCCATATATCTCGATCTATGTAGAGCACCTAATAAATATTTTAAATATTTCATCACAAATCTTCTCACTTGATTAATCAACAAGGCAACAAAAATTTTTGATGCAGCTTCCCTCTACTTGGAGATGGTATTTACAATTTTGCAATCAACTTTTACATGCTTTTCAATTAAATTCTAGTAAAGCGATATAAGTTTCTGGTATTCATCACTTCTTTATTTAATTTAACTTATTTCAGTAAGTAGTTTTGAGGAGATAAGTGATTTTTTAAATAATGTATATTTCCAGAATTCCAATGTTAGATAGATTGGTGGAATACGGTAGATTAGGCTTTTTATGGGTAGTGAGTAGAGTTGAATCACGATGTATTGTACAGTTACATTTTCATTAGCAAATGCTAATAACACATTCCAACTAATACTTATCACAAAATCTTAACTAAATTACTATTTTCGAATGTCAGTAGACAAATCGATATTGCCCCAAATTACTTTAACGAGTGGTTTGCGGTGATGTAATTTTTCATTAACTAATATCCGCTTCAACTGGTAAGAACACCAGGCGTGTTTATTTGGTTAATTTGGCTAAGTGAAAAAACGTCCGCGTTTCGCATAAATTCACGCGTAACGTTCGAGTACTGTGTTATAGTCATCAATCACTCCGCTACTCGTTCGTTGTACACGCTGACTATGCAAGCAAACCGGCTTCACTTAGTGAAAAGTTTTAAGCTGGTATTTAATAATATATATAATGTCACACAGACGTCCGCAATTCGATTGCAATCCATTACTTTTCCAGGCTGATTTATCACTGAAATTACATTCCGAGATTGTTTCGCCGTTTGGCCTATAACCTTCATCGCCTTGCGGACACTTACAACAGTAGCCGATGGAATATTCATCAAGCACCTAATATTTCTAGAAATTTCGCATGTATGTTTGGATGTATAAATGTTACAGAGCAATTGGCCGCTGCTTTGGTCAGTACAGGTACAAATTCGAATTTAAAGTATGAATTCATGTAAGTGATTTTGAATAATTGCAAACACATTCCATATTATTGATTGAGTCATGTGGGAACTATCGCGAAGAGCTGAGCCAAAAAGTGAAATTATCCGTCAACTTTTAATTTTCCTGAATTATCAATAAGTAGATTGTAATATTATAGTTATTAATAAAATATGTAACCTGCAAAAATTGTACACCACAACTGGGAAAAATCTATGATCTACCATATCGTTTATTGATAGAAAACATAATGGCATAACGCTTAATACAGTAAAAAGGTAGTATGAACGTAAATATGGAGTCTGCTTTATTCTTTTATAAGCAGCATAATTTTATCTAAGTAAAAACAATTTTATAGCAAGTATTTGAAATGACCTCCGTTATTTGCCAACCACAAATTTACACATCCTTTTCTTCAATTTGAAGACACTTTAAATGACTTGGATCGTGCTGCTTGGAATGTTTTGAAGAGTATGACTCAAAATTTTTTAGGAAACACAATGTCTGACAATTACAAAGCAGACTTCATTAAGACATTTCTGTTACCGAAAAACGTTATCAGGGCAAGAGGAGCAGTGAAATGTTGGCTGATTATTGTTAGAGTTTGATATCAGCACCGTAGAACAGTATAAAAGAAAAGTAAAAAGAAAAACATTGTAAGACAGAACGTTTGTACCAAAACCTGACGTGCCAGAATAAATTTGATTTTATTGTTATCAGTAGGACTGCATGAGAAAGTAAAACTGTACATAGTTACTAAAGCAAAAATAAAAAATTAAAATTTGTTGCCTAGTGTTATCAATTGCATTTATCTGATAGTTATATTATAGTAACAATTCGGTTTTATTAATTACTATGGCGTGAGGTACCACATTAACTATAATACTAAGATACAGAAACGTTACAAAATGAACTTCAATCGTATTGTAACTTCAGTTACCAATTGCTGCTTGGGTACTCACGGCATAAAGTCGCTTCTTTGAGCTCCAACCCAATGCTAACTTCTGGTCTTGTAGTGGTCGATTTATGTTGTCAGAAAGGCAAGCCTTCTTGAATGTGACGGACGATTCTATGATTTACAAGGGTTCCTTTCAAATGTCGGTTGACTGTTCGAATGTTCCAAGTTTATTGATGGTCGATCAATGTTCTCACAGAAGTTTCTTAGAACTTTCTACCCCTTGCAGTCCTATCCATTTACGGATCCGTGTATATCTCCATAAGAGATTGTGATCTTTGACAGTTTGAAACCCGCAATTCAACCATGCACAAATTCTAATATTGATTTGCCGTTTATTGATGTAAACAGTTTTAACTAATTTTCTGTTGTCCCAAATTTTAATGAACTTCTTGGAAGTTACCATCAACTGGGCCGTAACATGAGCCTTAAAATATGTTTTATGCAAGAGAAAAACATTTTAAGACAGAACGTTAGTCCCAAAACATGACGTACCTACCAGAATAAATTTGTTTTGTTGCTATTATTACAACTGTAAAAGAACGTAAAACTGTACCGGGTGGTCAACTACTAGATTGGTTCGGATTTGTACGTATTAGCTTGGAGGAGTAATGCTGTTTCCAACGAGACTAAGTTTGCAAAATTCAGTTTACGAGAACCGGAGTTACCTATAAGCGGTTCTTCAAAACAAAGTTCCTTCCCTCCCCTTTATTTGACAAAATACAAAAAAATTGTCGGATGTAAAATATGCGGAATTTTCAGAAAATTCTGATTTTCATATTAGTGATAGACCTAGAGGTGATAAATTTTGTATAAAATAAGAATTTAGATTTTAGAATTTTTTGCTCTTAGCGCCATCTAGCAGTCATCCTCTACTTTCTTAAATAATTTCCAGATGTTTGTCGGGGTCACTTTAGCCAATGAAATTGTTTCCCGAAGCTGTACTGCAAACCGTTTCTGAGATATGGCCGAGTGCCATTCTTAATTGGCCACCCGGTACATAGTTACTAAAGAAAAAATTAAAATTTGTTGTCTAATGACACACACGATAAACAGTATAGGAGTAATCGAAAGTTCTAACTTTAGATGAAGCCTTGCTAGGTGTATTATACATTTTTAAGAAAGAAATAAGAATATGAGAAGAAGAGAGAAAACTTAATACACTTATTTTATATAGTTTAAACTAATACTAATATTTTGGTATTCAATTCTACTTAATAGTAGATTTATTTATTTCGGCTTACTACTTTAAAATTTAATTTTTACTTGTTTAGGTTTAATATCTCTTTACTCTTTACAAAATAGTAAATATTCCCTTTAAATGATCGCTAATTAAACTGTACCTCTGTTTATTTCATTTTCGTGTTTACATTAAGCATTTAGCACGTTGGTGTGATCAGATTGGGCGATCCATGGCCAATTGTCTGATGTATAAGCAAAATTTAATGGTAAGTACTTGATTTTCGAGATTCTAAAATAGATATCTGAAAGGTTTTTATAGTAACGGAATTTCTTTTACATTTTAGAACTTTTAGAAGATGTCAGTTATATGACTATTATTTCTGTTAAACATTGTGATTCTTATTATTAATCTAGGATATAAATCAGTGAAAACACTGCCATTACAAAAACAATGTTTTGCTTATATCATAAAATAGGTACTTGTTTTCTCGTAGTACAGTATCTAGTATACAGGTAGGGAAACTACACATCGACTCACTATGTTTCCATATAATTCTATATTAAAATATGAACAAAGTTGCCACATCGCTTCTTCCAGAATCGAGCGCTGTTAAGTAGGGGTAGGAGATATATTTTACGACAGGCACAGCATTTTGCGTTAGGCAGTATGCGAGAGCGTTCGTAACATGTGTCTATTCAGGGTATCGTTTTCATTACTGATCGACAGTCATGAATGTAACTATAAATGGAATACCTACAATGTATAAAATAAAAGTTTTAATTATGTGAAACTTAAACATTTTTCTTAAGTAAATAAGTAATACTGCTGCTAATAATAAATGTATAAATATAATCAGAATAGCGAATACCAGGACACTTTATTCTATGCATGCATAACTCTCAACGGTGAGCATGAAACTAGATCGCTGCTGATAGAATATTACCAATCAGCACTTGCCGCGCCTCCCTTCCAGGATACATATATTTTCCTTACTGGCAACTATGCTTGTTTCAACGCGCGGTGCTTTCGACCTATGAGTCCCATCACGTATTTTCCTACCCGTATGTATTTGTTAAAAAAATAATCCTTTCTTATTTGCGTCTACCATTACAACAGGCTTATTGTAATTGGATTTAGCACTTACAATTAGGCACCCACAAGCTCATGTACTTAGTAATGACAAGTAACGAAAGTAGCGATAGTTACGAGTAAACCGGGTTGATTGACATAATTGAAATGTAACACGAAGGAAGATTGTGGAATTTAATTCAATCACATTAAATACTTTAAATTGCTTCAATTACTTTTGAAACAATAGAATGGAATCTTCACGTACCCGTAACGGTGTTTATAAGAGAAACACTTTCGCCCTTGACACTTGCCATGAAACTACTTTCTTCCGTTGTAACTGTAAATGGAAATAAATATCTCATTGCTATTACGTACAAATTGTGATTATGCACTGTATAAAGCTATCAAGTTAGTAGGTAATTACAATGTATGTACGCTCTATTTTAATATGACAAACCTGCATAATATTTAATCCATTATGCTACATGTATTTGCTATATATCCATTATGCTATATGTATTACTATACACTGCGGGCCCGTTTTAAACTTTAAAGGCGTCTATTAGTAATGCATTTCATCGAGCAGCGATGCCATATCCGTATCATGGATCACGCACGACAAATGCAAGTGGGAAAATTGCGTTGGTGGGGTAAAGAGAATACCACAGCAGGCGTAGCAGTTACTAGTACTAGCTTAGTATGCCCGTAACAGCGTTGGTTTGCAGTTAGAGCTAGTTGGATATTCATATCGTATTAAAATATTTTATGTTGGCGTTATTCAAGTCTTACTTTAAAAATATTCTTTGTTGGAATTTAAAATTTAATTTACAGTACCTATTATTTTCTACTATTTTTGAAATCTATTATTACTAGACTCATTATATTGGTATCTTTAATACAATGTAATAACATATCCATTTTTTTTGTTTTGTGTGCTACTATTATTAAAAGCGTATTCTAATAAATTGCTGTCCCTGAATATAGTATTGTCCTTTTTCCTAATCTGCTTTATAATTCTTTCCTTTACTTGCGAATATCAATCTTAATAGGTTATTAAGACATTGCGCAATGATTAATTAAATACAAAATAGTAACTTCTTTACTTAATCTCGCAAAAGCCTTTGATACGGTGCAACAGAAGGAGTTGCTTGATGTATTGGACAGATACGGCTTTCGTGGACATGTACTCGATTGGTTTAGATCATATCTTACACAAAGCAGACAGTGTGTTAGAGTAAATGGTAAAGAAAGCAAGTACCTTGAAACTGAATATGGTATTGCCCAAGGTACAATATTAGGACCAATTCTATTCAATTTATATCTTTGTGAGTTGCATAAACAACAGGCAAACGGATGTATTGTAAGCTTCGCCGACGACACAGTTGTGTTGTACACTGCTGATACTTGGTCAGACCTAAAATATAAAGCAAAAAATGACTTTGCGAATGTGGTAGAATGGTTTAAGACACGACTACTTACCATAAACTATAAAAAACACACTGGATCGCGTTTACCTCGTACTCCAATTACCTACCTAAATATTACGAATTAAAGATAAAAGATAGTTTAGATAATATGATAATAAAGAGAACAAACTGCACCAAATACTTGGGAATGAATATAGATGCACATCTAAGATGGGATATACACACTAATCAGGTAGTAAAAAAACTGAGATTTCTAGCATATAAGATAACAAAGTATATAGAATTGTTCGAAATATATCAACTAAAGATAATATATAATGTACTGATAGAACCATATTTACTTTATGGGATAACTATCTGGGGGGAGGGGAGGGCGACAGCTAGCGTTTGCATCCAGCCGCTGGAAAGAATACAGAAGTTGATCCTTAAAAAAATATATAATAAGCCATACGCTTATCCAACCACGTTGTTGTATGAGGAGACAAAAATATTTGATATTCGCCAACTATACTTCTACAAGATAGCTTTGTACCAACACATAAACAGAAGAAAACTCACTCCGATTGAACATTTATATGACACACGCAGTAAAAGTGATAATTTGAGCAAAGTACCACAACCTCATAAAAATGTTATGCTGAGATCGTGTCTCTTCATGGCACCTCGTTTGTATAATCTAATACCATATGCATTACGGCAGATTAGTACCAATCATAAGTTTAAAACAGAGCTTAAAGAATGGATCCGTAACACCAACCGGTTAAAAATACATCAACATCTCTCTGTTAATTAATTAATTGCAGAACACAAAAAGCATACCTATGTATTGTTTTTTTTTTCTTATTTTTGTGTCTCTCCTTCTCTGTTTGTTTAGATTAAGTTAAATTGTTATTAAGAATATTGTAGCGTCTATTATAATTAGTATTAACGTCATCATCCACGAACAAGGTATTACCTTCTGTGGATTGCTATATTTATTCTATCTGTAGGATATATTGTATACTATGTTTTATTTTACACAGGTGTACTTGAAGTAGAATAAATATTATTATTATTATTATTATTATTATTATTATTATTATTATTATTATTATTATTATTAATGTGTCGCATTTTTCACGCAATTTATGCGCCAGGCTTTTTCTTCGACAACATGCAACCTCCATCAAACATCAAAGCGACACCAGTAGACACTGGCTCCTTATCTCGTACGTCGTACTAGCTGTTCATATGTATATATAAGTATAACGCTGTGGCATCTATGTCGATATTTTACATTACTAGTAGGATTCAAGCTCTCTCGGGGTCGACAGTGTATATAATTTACTATTATATAAATCCTACTATAAAATTTGTTTACTACCTTCATGTGATAAACATAAGCTTTTCTAGTAGCCCGGCAAATATCAGACAGTATTATATACAGTAACGTATAGTAGGTACACCAACCCTGTTTAGTGCTTGGACAGTCCTGTCACAGTCTTAGAATACGAGATATGTCGAAACTAATGCTAACTCTACACTAATTTTTCTCCTACATTCAAGTCCGTACAGCTTGCTCAGGTTCTCCAACGATATTGAAATACAAATATATGTATATATGTATATATGTAGGTATATGTACACTGAACGAAATGTGTACAGTAGCCTACGTTGGTGTTTTTCTGCCAATGGTCGTCATAGTAAAAATGCGCTACAGTAGCGATTGTACGTGGTAGTACGTAAATTTCCAACTTAGTAATGTAATTGAAGCAGGCAACTGATGCTAGCGCGGCAACCCTTTTGTGTCTAATGTGTCCAATAGACACCAACGGTATTTCGCTAAGTATAGGTAATAATAATGAAATGTGCACTGTCATACACTGTAAAATAACAATTAGGTATTGATTTTTAAGTTTTACTCACAATTTTAAGTTATAGTCATGCTTTGTTAACATCCTATTGTAACATTTACAGTAAACAAGCAGAACAAAAGCAATCCGTTGTGTGATAATAAAAACGACGTTGTAAGTTAGCATTGCACACAGCTATAATTTTCCGAATTTACAGTAGAAGCCAGTAGTTAAATTCGCAGACATTTTTTTCAGTGTATGAAAGGATTTTTTCTTGGATTATTTTGGCCTTTTATTAGACAATAAAATTTGTTTTTTTTCCTTAAGGTTTCGGTCGGATCCGACCTTTATCAAAAGGGTTATTTTGTTTTTATTTAATCGCTACATGGTATAAAACTGTAAATAATTGCAATAACAAATTATAGAATGTTTACGTAAGAATATATAGGTATGGTGTTAACTAACAGTAATTATTATTCATTAAATAAATATGGTAAAAAGTACATGAGTAATTAAATTGTGATTTAAGAGAATAAGCAATTTTTTTCTTTTTTGAAGAAATAAAAAATCTTACCTGAAAATAAACTCTAATGAAGACATTGTTTTTTTTTAATTCACATTATCGGAACTACATCCTTTATTAAAGTTTGCTGTGTTTTCCTTTTATAATATAAGTATGTAAGAAAAAATTTTTGTTTAATAATTGGTTTAAGGAATATTTTCAAAGTAATATCGAATACTAAAATCGATTGAATCTAAGTTATAGATATAAGGATATATGTATTTAAACCTTGAGAGGTAATTGCACAAAACAGTTTTTTGTAATATATATATTTTTTTTAATGGAATAACATTAATGCAGTGTACCTACAATACGGGGTTTGTTTGAAAGTATTGAGTGAAATTAAAAGTATAGTGTAATTATATAATTAAGTTATAGGATTTAGACAGAAATTGAATATCAGTTCGATCGTTTAGTGCGTTTTTGTGTTTATGTATTTGTATCATTTCTACTTCTAAGATGCTACGAGCTTTGTGATTGGTTTCTTTGTTTAAAATTTCTGTTGAGTAAAAGTCAAAGTTATATTTTGATGTGTTTTCATGTTTTTTTAGTGCAGTAATATTTTTGCTGTATTTGTGACCTTTTAATCGTTCATCTAGATATTGCATGGTTTCTCCAATATATACGTGGTGACATATGTATATGTAATATAATCGGTAGAGCTGGCAAACAACACCAATAGTAGCACGTTTCTAATTATAAAAAAATAGTAGAATTAGAAAATTAATAATCAAATTACTTTTTAATCACTACGGTCTCATAGAGCGCAATATTTAAACTCAATTTATTAATCTATCAAATGCCACTACTGCAAAGGTGAGATTCGACTGTGGAATAATTATAATTTATTGTATGCAAACTATGTTCAGTAATTTAATTATATCTTAATGATTAAATCTCTATTGAGGCACTGCATTCTCTTAATATTCACAATATCTTCTACATTTCAATAATTGTTAATTATTATGAATGGGTGTTCTTTTGTGAAGAAGCCCTCGAGGTAGTCTTATATTCGAAATATAAAATTACAGGTCAATTACCTGATGAGTTCTGCAATTATCAGTGGCATTCGACTATGTTCTAATTGCTTTATAATCTGTAATACATTAGAGTGGGTGGGGGAGGGGCGCAAATTTAGTAATTGTATTTTCGTATAGATTATAAATTACTCTGCTTTTTTATTTGGTTTTGTAATTATAATAGCGATTTCTGTTTGTAAATTATATTTTATATACTGTCTTTTGTTATATCATTTTTAGAATGTTTGTTGGTTTTGTCATAACTTTACCAGCCGATGGTGGTACTACTACACTTTAAATTAAGTTTTTTCCGTGCTTCTTTAAAAATATCGCACAAACGTTAGTCTATGTAAATATACATACATATTGCGTTTCGTTTAAATAATTTATTTTTAATAAATAACTACATACATAAGTAATATTATAAATAAAGTATTATCCATACAACACACTTGATGAATGAAAATTATCTTTGACTAACATAATTATCCAGTAAATAAAAACACATATAACTAGGAACGTTTTTAATTATACTTCATATTAGCCAACTTATAGAAAAGTGTGACTGTTTCACCGGTCAACTATATTATACAATCGATCAATTTAAAAAATGTTGTTGCCTAACCGCCGATGAATTAAAAAAAAAGTTATTACTACTTTTACTAGATACGAGTACAAACAGCATTAATAAGGATTTTTAATAAAATATCTTTTTAATGACACTTGCATAAGTGTCGACCTTAATTACAAATATTTAGGCGTAACATTAGGAGTAATTTATACACTCGACGCTAGCGACATCCGGTCGCTTCATGAACTGGTTGAGAGTAAAATAAATATGTATATCAATATGTAATAGCTCATAGTAAAATCATTGAAGGTGTAGGGGCTGGGGAAGAGCGATAGCTTCGGCAATTGTCGTGTCACAGGACGGTGACATCTACTGTCCAATCATTAAACGAAGCTGGTGTACGTTTACTCTTACACGGATAATGTAAAAAACTAAACTCATCTTGTTAATGTAAATTAGTAGCAGTTTTGCGATGCTAATACACACCAATTCCATTTTCTAATTCGCTTTATATTGCTGCAATTTACAAACTTCTCGTATGTAGATTGTAATAAATATTTTCAAATGCAAATGGCAGGAAGATGACTTTTCTGAAAGTTTTATTGATCGCTCCTGTTAGAAGTAGAAAGTATAAAAATATGTCCTTCTGTCAGGGTTTCTTTAAACTTGGGCTTACATTTTGGACAGTAGATATTCATCAATAATATCAGCGGCCTCGAATAAAGCTTGAAATACATTATGTAATATAATTTTAAAAGTGAAGGTTCTTTTGTCATTTGGTAACATATGGGAGCAATATGTATCTATTATATGTAGATTCTGTTTACTATACTGTTCCATTGATACTGTTTGCTGTTGGTCTATGTGTATGTATGATTGTATGGAAGCTGTATATTTATTTTTGTTGGTCGTGGAACCATGCAGCTTCTTACACGTTTGTGTTTGATCAGTGATAGATAAGCGTAGTTAGTACTTAGGGCAGGACCGTACGTAAAGTTTTTCGCTAAGGCATTGTAGATGGAGTAGCGTATTGAGAAGAATAAAGAGTATTATATTTGATAACCATTATTATTCATTACTAATCCTAATATTTATTAGGAAAGGATTACATTATTTCTAGTCACCCAAAAAACTTAACTACATATATTTTTATAAAGCTAGTGTGTTTGCTAAAAAGAAAATGCAGAAACAGATTGTTTCTGTTACGTCGTTAATTATTTAATATCGTTTGTTTATTATTCAAGCTTCACTATTTGCCTGCAAGTATATCGTCAGCATGTGTTTACCTATACATCTAGAATTTCTTTTTAAATAAATGTCGGGGCTCTATGAAGATGCTATCAAACTTTCTTCCATACATTATTATAATGATGTTCTAATGAAAACAGATATTTGCACGTTTTATAATAAGCTGATTTATGTAATCTACATTTTTTCATCGACTGACAAGAAGGATTATGTCAAATATAAAAGTATTTAATCGTGAATGAACATAAATATATATTTAAGATATATTGCAAGATTATCTTCCCAAAAGGTTTTACAAGATGATACAATGATAACTGAGGATTCTACTTTTTAATGATTCATAGTGTAGTCAAAAGAACAAGACAGATATGAATGACGTGTATGAAGATTGGCTCTTTTATAGCAAATCGCAAGTGAATTTGAGTATTTTCTGGGAGTACCATAATTACTATAAATAGCTAGGTTTTACAATAAAGTACGGTAGCATAGTGGTTCAGCGTTCACCTTGCATGTTGCTGCAGCACAAACTGCGTTCTAGATCTTATAACTTTTTCCTCAGTTCTTTTTCACTGTTTAATGAAATACTGTTATTACTTATATATGATGATTTATTTTTCGATTTTCTTTTGCTTTATGTAAAATTAAAAGAATAGTAATAATAAATTATATAAAAATATTGAAAATAAATAACTTTTTCGCAGTAAATATTCTCCAACATTTGTGTTATGTTCATTAAGTGAAAAAAGTAATTGACTCATACTATAAAATATATCGCGTTCGTTTTCTAATTTTGGCGTGTACCAAGCAAATACAGTAATTTGCTGAAAATCAGGGACATATAATAAACGACAGGAAAGACGAGTGCTTAACTACTAAGCTACAGTACTTTATGATACAGCTTTATCTAAAGTCGTGGTAATAGGTCTTAGTTTATTCAAGACTTTATATTTATATGAATGCCAACAATTTATTTGTTGTCTATTTAAGAGATTATACAGTAGCGGTATTCTTATAATATACATTCTTAGGTATTTATTAACTCAAGTCCATATAGTACTATTGATTTGACATTTAGATGTTGTATATTAATCTATGTCTCCTGTATACAATTAATTTAAATAACAAATTAATTAAAGGCGATATCGTTCGCGTGTCATAATAGATCATAATTATTGCAAGGAATTAACATAACTAATTGTAAACCTTACACGCTAACATTCTCGAGGCTATTGTATAAGGTTGTGTATGTATATGTATTAGTTTTAACTCTGTCGTTTTTTTTATAATGAGCACTATTCATCTAACAGGCGCCACGAGCGTTTTTAAATATCTCTTTTCTTCTTTAATCCTTCGAGTTCTAATACACGTTTACTTATGTAGTAAACTGCTCAGCTTTTATTGTTGACGTTAATCCTTTTGAGGCGTTAGATCTAGTTAACTTAGTCTGGAATACGTCCCTGCTCTTTAAACTCAGTGGTCAAGCCGTACACATCCGTGTGTTTTTCTTGTAGAGAGGAGTCTGCACAAAGGAACCTGACCTTCTCCGCAGAGCAATAGCCATAACATCTAGACGTGGACCTTTGTCTGGCAAGAGCACCTACCTTCATAAAATGAACATTACCGGCCGATTATGCTTCTCGAGATTAATGGTGTTAATTCTTTTTACTTCTCGGAGCTCAGACTGGTGTGCGCGACCGAGCGTACCAAACGTTTTCTCGACTTCGGTGTCGGAGATCAAAATATTTTACTTGGACGTAATTTATAAATTCTCCCGGCAGACGGTGGTATAGTATTCGCGATCGTAGTAAATAATTGTCTAATTGTTACTGTGCATGGAACGCCTGAAAAATAATGAGATGAGTTTCGGCGTGCATGCATGTAGAACTGCCATTGCTCGCTGCAGAAGTTGCTAGATATAAATCAGGACGAGAGGTGTTATAAAGTCCGTACTTTCATAACGCGCCCCAGGTTTATATAAATACCCAGTATGTAAAGAATATTATGTATGCCTATCATAAAATTATTTTAATGCTGGGTTTTAGTTATGATCACTGCAATATAAAATTATAGCTAATAACTTGTTGTATAAGTTATGTAGAGCAATTACTCGGATCCAACTTACTATAAAATATATACCCCATAAATCGTAGTTGCACTTCTATAGAGAATGGTTTACTGTTTACTATTTCTATTACTCCGTAGCATTTAAATAAGTATGTAAGCTACTTAGTTCATAATCCAAAACAATTTGAATGGTATTTTTCAAATGTAAACATTGCTGTCAAAAAATTTGCAATTAGAAGGTCATCCCAAGGAAAACATTGACCGATGTAGTTGTAGAATCTGTGTGTAAAGCAGATATATGCATATACTAGTATAAACATATGTATGTAAGACCAGTTTGATGGATATTGATAAATAAAAAACGTGAAATTACTGCAATTAATGCAGAATATGGGTTTCTTCTTTTAATTTAAATGAAAAACAATAGTTTCCTACGCGAACATTTGGCTTAAATTATTAAATATTACTTAATTAATAAGTACGTAAGTACCTAATTAATAAGCTTATCTCAATTTATAATTTAATGGCCTTTTACTGTCATTTTTTCTTGGCTAATTTGATATCTTATAATTATTTTGAAAAAGCTCTCCTTTCATTAAGAACAGATTAAATATCTCAGAAATTAACGATTTTAGATATAGCGACTGGTTAATAAAAATGAAAGTTTATACAGTGTCCTTCCCTTTCTTAATATAAAATACAGGGTGTTCCGTTTAAATAATATGAGAAAATAATGCCTTTGCGTTTTGAATCGCCCTGTACACAGTTAACGCAATATTGGCAAAATATCACTTTGCTATGAAACTGTAACAATATATAGTACAAAAGGAATTTTACGTTGTCCCGTATGGAATACACAGGACGTTGAATATGCAATGATTTTCAGACAAAATTGACTATAACTTCTGAAATACTCGGTGTACCTCAATGAAATTTTATATAGAAGGAATGGGAAAGATATGCTTAATCTAAATTTGAAATAATATATAGTGTGTCCCATTTAAGGAAATGTATATGTGGTTCACCCTGGCAATATGAAACACCCTGTATATACGAAAATAATTTTAGAATATGTAGCTTAAGACTGTAATTTTTGTGTACAACATTTTGTGATATCTTTAATATTAATGAATATATTGAGCTTTGACGCACTAATGACTCACACTGTATATTACCTTTTTTGGTGACTAGACAGACATTTATTACACACCGTGTGCTAACCTAGAAATTGTGATTTCTTTATTATATATTAAGCGATACAAACAGGACGAAGTCACCAACACTATCCTCCTCCACGTTTAAATACATACGGGTATACAATATCTAAAAAGAAAGTATAATCGAAAAAGAAAAAAAAATGTAATACATAAGCTAGTATAATTGAAAAAGTGGAAGTGTGCTTTCAACTTACTCATTCAAAAAACGTGAAGTTGCTTAACTTATGTTATAACAAATCGATGCAACTAGCATAGGACAGGTTAAAATAAACATAAATTAGCAGCTCGTAGGAAGATACAAAGTTTTGTTTTACACATAGTATACTAACGATATACAACGATATACAAACTATCACTATGTAGTAAACTAACAATTTTGATGTTTATTGCAAATGCTTGGTGAAAAAATGAATATTTTAATATTTATTTATCAAGCTTCGGTATACATATTTTTTAAGACGTATATTTTAATATAGCCCGTCGTCGCTACTATAATATAAAAAACGTTAGTTAATTTAAGGAGGTATAATATATACCAGAGGCTGGATACAAAATAAAAATACACACAACAGTATTTTTGTATTTCACCAAAAAACAATCTATTGAAGTACAGTAGAACCTCGATTATCCGTGTGCGGATTAACCGTGCTGCGGATTAACCGTGTTAGCAAACAGCTTCGATTATCCGGGTTTCAATTATCCGTGCAGAATGCGAATTAGTGCACGCTTTCCACTGCTTTCCACGTTAACGCCTTGAATCGTTTTGCAATATCTCCTACAATTTTAACGTTTTCTAAATAATTTTTTCATCAAAAACTTCTGTAGTTCTCTATCTTCAAATTTGTCGCTGGAAGTTTTTCGAAATCTAAACTTTCTTCGATTCAATTGTCAATGAAAGTTGAAGAAGCATTCCGATCGATTCGTATTAATAAATAAAAATGAATTTACTCAGAAAAAAAAAGAAATGAAATTAACTGATTATTTTTCTTAATTAAGTTTTGATTTAATTTTTTACACAATTATTGTGTTATGTTTTTTGAGAATTTTATATTGTTTTTTGATATTTTCTTTGCCATAATAAACTTTATCAGCTTAATTTTATATTTATTGCAAGTTAGATATTTTTTGTCGTAGTACGGTAAGTAGTCATAATAATTTGCAAAACAACTTTTTTGATTAAAATAGGTAGGTGCGCATTAATCGTGCTTTTCGATTTTCCGGGCTTGGTTCAGTCCCGACCAGCACGGATATTCGAGGTTCTACTGTATTTGTTATTTGCTTTTCATGAATTCTTATGTATTAGAATGTATCTGCATTATTTATAACAGTACCTTCTTTGTAACCTAGGCATATAATAAATATTACTAATAATTTGATGCACAAAAATAATGCAGTAGTGTAATATTTACCACAAACTCCGTATGAATTATCTGCCTATACTTAAAGTAACTTGAATATGAGTTTTATTAAGTATTATTGCTACTAGCTACTATATTGGTGGCAGCGGTGGGAAGTTTTTATTTAGCGAGTTGAACAAATGTGTTCACATAGAACACGCTTAGATTTGGTTCAATAATGCTGATTACTATCTGACTACTATGTGGTCTGTTATTATTGCGTGGATATAAGATCTGAGAAATGAGTACTGTGATTGCGACGAAATGTGTATAATCGCTAATTTCCTGCGTCACATTCTTATCATATCCGATGCCATATATTTGTAAGTATATTATCGACATATGAAATAATTTCACTGCAATAAACTACACTATCAGACCACCGGTTTATTCAAACTTGTGCTTTGAAGTCATTGAATTGTTAATTATTTCTGATTTAGTTGCTTGTTTCCTTGGTTAAGATTATCTCTATGATAATTTTATCTATTGATTTATTGATACATTTTATTATAGAATATCAAACATAAGTTTGCATTCACAATAAGAACGAGTTAAATGTATTTTACTTTGACATTTTACTTATGGTCCTTATTCAAGAGTCTGGAACTATATATATATCACCGCCACAAGTGGCAAAGCCATAAGACAACTAGTGTTGTCTTGATTGTAATAAAAGTTTTACGTGCTTGGTTACTCTCATTATGTTTAAGATAGGAGTAACAAGCATTTAGGGACGACAAGAATAATTACAGTAGTTTTACGTTATCACGCGATCATTGCCAGTACACATTCTTTACCATGCTTCGAGAAACTATTTGTAAATATGTACGGAACGTGCTATGCATTTTCGAATGCCATTTAAGTAAGACGTGTTCCTAGTCTTAGATATCATCTGGAAGTGCCTCCTTTGATTATATTTTCTTCAATCCATCTCTTAGCACGTGCATGTGCACAATACCTTTAAGATCTTCCTTAATTATTCCATTATAAATATAGCGACAGTATCATACTCTGTCCTACATTTGTAACACTTTCATCTAAATTTCTTTAGGTATGTTATCGAGGGCTACACAACGTCTAGTTTCGAGCAGTTTATTTTACAATTATACTAATTAGAAACAATTAATTATACTCATGTGTATTGGAATAATCCGTATTGTAGATATAGCTATAACAACAAATACTATATATGTTGCAAGATATGTGGCATAATAATTTTAGCAAAACAAATTGGTCAAAACACAATAATCTTATAAGAACTTATAACGTGCCTTGTTGTAGCTACGACACGAATTGTTTCGGTAACCAAAAATGTTTTAGAGTGTGTACATTTTATATGTACGAATAGCATATATTTTTATATGCTCTAATAGAAGGATACAGAATATACATAAGGTAGCATAAGTAATTTAGAGCATATTTTAACTCGTATGCATTCTTGAATCAACTATAGCAATCAATTGTATTGCGACTAAAGACCGTTCTATACTTGTGTGGTAACTGATGTAAGTTACTATATGTTATGTAACCAAATTTACTGATTTGCATCATGTAAAGAGCTATATACATATAAAGGGCCCTTTACTTGTTGACGCGGCATCGTACCGACTAGATGGCTGACAAACGCTCTATTAAGTACTAAGTGGAAAGAAAATAGTTTATGCGTTACAGAATCTATGCATTGTAAAGGCAGCCGTAGCAGCTGGCTGCCTACAGGGTGGAGTGTTGTCACCTTTGCTAATGTGCCTGGTGGACGGCCTGCTTTCTAATCTTCGGACGGTGGGCTTCCGTGCACAAGGCTATGCCGATTATATTATAATCATGGTCTGCGGCAAGATTGAGGGTATTTGAGAGAGGTGTAAAAGAAGTGGGTTAAGCGTAAACTCTAGAAAAAAAAAGACTATGGTTCCGTTCACTTGCACAGATACTTGTACACACTGAGCTCAAATACCAAGGTGTAACCTTGGACGTTAAACGAACGTACAAACCACACCTGGAACATGTGACAAGTGAAGCCACGAGAGTCTTTTGGGCATGTAGAGGAATATTTGGCAAACTGTGGAGATTGAAACTTCTGATGGTGCATTCGCTGTATACAAGAGTTATGTTGTTGTATAACTTATGTGTCGCTAATCTGGTGACATCTGGTGTGGGTTATGCGACCAACATACTTAGCAAGGTCCAGGGTAGGCACTACGAAAGCTGTCTTCTCCACACCGACTGCAGCCATGGATACCATTCTAGGGCATCCTCCCCTGCAGATTGTGTTGTAGTCAGTAGCAACCCTAGGGTTCTATAAAGCAAAACGTATAGGGCGGAAAAGTTTCTTCGGTAAAACAGGAGACCATACCAGCATCTTTAGCTACATAGAACAGATAGTACCATTGTCCATAAGAGCGGATAAGATCTCGCCCGTTTTCAGTTTCAGTGGCGGATATATTGTAGACATTTCCAGGAGTGAGACTGCAAAAGTTTTCGTTCGAAATTCGAAACGAGGATTTTGCCACTGATTTGTGGATGCTTCGAAAATACCGAACGGTACGGGAATTGAAATTTAGGCGGTTTTCCGTCCATCCTTCAGGCCGAAATAATTGCCATCCAATTAATAATAATTAATAATAAAATAAATAAGGGCTGAGAGATTAGAAAAAAAACGTAATAATTCTAAATTTAAGAAAGAACTAGGTACTAGCAAAAAGCAACCTGATAGAATTGATGGACGTATTCAGCAAAATGTGATTATTATAAATACTAGATATACTATAGCAGAAGTATCCTTAATAGTCGAAGAAATGATCGAAAATTTAAATGAGGAATTTAAAAAACAAATAAAGTTAATATCGTATTCGTAATAGGTAAATTGGTAAAGTACAGATTGTAGAAAAGGTTAGTGAAATCCAAAAGTTTCAAATATGAGTGTACATTACGACTACATAATTTGGAGACATTGAAAATGATCATAAATATAGAAAGGAAGATTATTAAAAGTCAACATCATGAGATAAAATGAAAAGAGTTGATGAAGAAATAAAAATTGAAAGTACAATTAGTTTATTAACAGAAGTTGAATATGTTAAAGGAAGGATAAATACGAGGAAGGGAATATAAACACAACAATTTCGCTTAAAATTTCTAGTCAATTTATCAAGAGCTATCTTGCAATTTGAAAAGCAAACTAATATAGTAGATTTATCTTTCCAAGACCAAAGATTTCAGAGGACCAGAAATCCAGGTGATTGTTAGATTAGCAAAATGTAACGTGTGACGTGCTAGTGATTGATCCAGCAGAGACAATCCTAGCACCAAGAGACCCAAACTGGAGGAATGGGAAATCGCTAGGCGAATCTGCACGAGACAACGCATGGAGTGGGCAATAAACACCTTCCAGCCCTACAAATCACCAGGAGCGGATGGGATTTTCCCCGTGCTCCTGCAGAAAGGACAGGAAGAGGTACTACAGCATCTCGTAAACATAACGAGAAGCAGTCTCGCGTTGGGATATGTCCCCAAAAACTGGAGAAGGGCGAAAGTCACCTTCATACCAAAAATAGGGAAGGAAGATGGGACTGACCCCAAATCTTTCAGACCTATTTGCCTGACATCTTTTCTATTGAAAGCAATGGAAAAAGTAATAGACAACTATATAAGAATGGAGGTTATGAAGAAAGCTCCACTTCACACAAGTCAGCACGCATACAGGACAGGCAGATCGACAGAGACTGCCCTGGAAGAGCTAACAAGAACCATTCAGGAAACCTTGAATGAAAAAGAAACAGCTATCTGTGCCTTCCTAGATATCTCAGGTGCGTTTGATAACACGTCGCATGATGCGATCAAACGAGCACTGGAGACAAGAGGGTTGAGTAAAACAGTAACCAAATGGATAAGCGAGGTGCTCTCCACAAGGACAGCTGAGACAACGGTAGGTCAATACACTACGAAGATCAGAACTACCCGTGGAACACCTCAAGGCGGCGTGTGCTCGCCTTTGATGTGGAGCCTGGTGGCGGATGAGCTGCTTAACAGGTTGACTGCGTTCGGCGTACACTGCATAGGATATGTCGATGACCTTGTTATAATAGCAAAAGGCAAATTTGAGGGAATTCTTTGTGACCTGATACAAACAAGCCTTAGAATTACAAGCGAATGGTGTCGATCAGTGGGGCTGAGCATTAACTCAGCAAAAACCACAATCATACCTTTCACTAGGAGGAGGAAACCACTGACAATGAAAGATATATGTCTAGATACAGCAGTAATCGAATGCAAAACAGAAGTCAAATATCTAGGAATAACCCTGGACAAAAAACTTCTGTGGAACAAGCATATCGAACTGACTGTGAATAAAGCAACAAGAGCTTTAATGATATGCCGGAATTTAGCAGGCAAAACGTGGGGTTGTAACCCAAATATACTGCGATGGCTGTATACTAGTATAGTAAGACCTATGGTAACATACGGGGCAATAACCTGGTTCCAAAAGGTCACACACGTCACAACCAAGAATATCCTTGGCAAGCTGCAAAGGTTAGCATGTGTATGCATTACCGGAGCAATGGGAACCTGCCCAACCGCTGCCCTAGAGGTCATCCTAGACCTCACACCTCTACATCTAGTAGTGGAGGGAGTGGCCCGTGCGGCAGTGTACCGACTAGCCAGGGCACGGACGGGAGGGGGCGAGACTTTATGCCAAGGAGCTTTGTCATCCATGGCGGGACTCTCCCCACTTTCGGATCTGCCAGGCGACGAAATGGTTAGGAAATACAGCTTCGAAAAGAACTTTTCAACGAAGTTGAGCAACAAGAGAGAGTGGGAAGGAGAATCCTCCACCTACTCTCTAAAAGCAAACACCATCAAATGGTACACGGATGGGTCCAAAACTGAAAAAGGAACAGGTGTAGGGGTATTCGGGCCAGGAACCAAATACTCAGAGCCGATGGGAATATACCCCAGTGTCTTCCAGGCATAGATTAATGCGATTGGAAGATGTGCTCAGGTGAATCTTGACAGGAACTATCGGAAGGAGAATATTGCAATCTTCTCCGACAGTCAGGCAGCCTTATTGGCGCTGAGTTCTAACACCATCAGCTCCAAGTTAGTTTAGGAATGCCGGGATAAACTAAACAACCTGGGCAAAGAAAACAAAGTTGCATTGTGCTGGGTACCAGGACACACTGGAATCAGTGGCAATGAGAAAGCTAATCTATTAGCAAAGGAGGCCGCCACAGCATCGTTTGTGGGACCGGAACCATTCTGTGGAATAGGGATGAGCACCTATAAGAACTTAAAGACAGGGAAGAGGTCGTCAGAGCTTCCCTCTGGCACAATCATCCTGGTCTGAGACATTCCAAGGTATTCCTTGGAAATTTCAACAAGCAGAGAGCAAAAACCATGCTAGAACTAAACAGGAACAGATTACGCATTCTCACAGGTTTCCTTACAGGGCATTGTCACCTCGGGGAGCACATGAAGAGAATAGGTCTGAAGCAGAATAGCGACTGCAGGTTCTGCGGGGCGGAAGATGAAAGTCCGGAACACCTGATATCCAACTGCACAGAAATTGAAGAAATTCGCGCCAACTATCTTGGCAAAGGCGTTATAGACGAGGAAGAAATACCCTCTCTGAAACCATCACATCTGTTACAGTTTATTAAAGCCCTCAGGCTGGATGGGGAGCTGTGACTGCGGGCAAAACCCAGCAGCTTACACCTCATGTAAGGGGGCACAATAGACCCACGGTCGCGGTGCAACATCACCCTTATATCTAAATCTAAATCTAACGTGTGACGTCCAATCAAAATAAGAAATTAAAAGACAAAGTATTATACTATATAAATATAAATTAAAAATATGGCACGTATAGAAATACAAGGTCTGTTAGAGAAACGGTGCAAACAAAATATAGGAAAATTATAGGGATAAACATTACAGAAAATAATCTGGCAGAAAATGAGAAATAACATAAAGAAACATGGATGAAGTAAAGAACATCCGAAGACGTAATTTAAAAAGAAGTAGAAGAAGAGAGAGCGAGAGAGATAAATTGGACCCGCAAAATTAAATATTGAATTGGGTAGGTTTGGTATACAAGTCACGCATATAAATTTCCATTGATTTAGGAAAGAATAAATGTTTTCCCATTTTCATTGAAGAACAATAATACCAAATTTTAAAAGGTATGCAATTTTGATATAAGTAATATAAGGCTTATAAGTATTAAGATTAATTAAGCGAACTATCTTACCAGCGGGTTTACTATCAGCGTGTAATCTCGAGTGAGCGAAGCTGGTGATAGATACATATGTCGGTAGTAATACTCTACACTAAGTAAGTTTTACAATTTCAGAAATTTCTCTTAATAATCTATTCGAGGGGAACAAATATCAATACTAGCGTTGGTGGCAAAATGATTTAATCAATAAGAACATATGTCCTACTCATGAATCTTCTAAGTGTGAGATAATTTATTAAAGGAAATGATTTAGAAAACAGCAAGCGCTTGCGTACGTAAATAAACTCGCTAAAATACTCTTTTACCATTTTTTTTAGAAAGAGATATTGAGGTACTAAAGACGACACGGAGGTATGTATATGCAATGCATATCATAATATAATATTTAAAGTGTAGGTAATTTATCCCAAATAAATGTATTTAAATTTAACGCAGCTCGGGCACGTATGTCCATATGGATTATGGTGTGACTACGTATTGCGGACTACTTTATCATACAGAAGGTAATGGAATTCTAGTCTTTATAACACAACTAATATAAATATTTCACTTACACGTATGCAAATCTCCAAGAGTCTCTAATATTTCAAATTCGTATCGTAAGTTGATAGATATAAATCTCATAAATATTCTACTCATTATTACAATAGCAAATCCAATATGAACATTATAGTGTTACGAATATATGTATATATAAGTTGATATGATAAGGATAAATAATTTTCACTACACCTAGTACATATGTCATTTATGCTGAGTTTTGTTGTGAATTGTGAAGAATATGTGCACGATACTTTCAAAACCAATAATTAATAATATCTGTAAAATTGTAACAAAACTGATCAAGGTAGTTACATCTCATCTGATAAGTACTTGTGCAGAACGTTGGCACAACACAGGAATCAAGGTAACGGAAACACTTTATTTCTACGTATATAATGCACGATAGCAATATTGCGAAGACGCCATCTATTATATTTATGTCAGGTGGTATTTCTCGATGAATCTATTGAAATTATGTGCCAAATTTTTGTAATATTTAAAATACATGCAGATATCTTACTATACAGGGTGGTCAATTTAAAGTGTAACACTGTAATATCTTCGAAACCATTAGTGTTATGAAGAAAAGTTATACAAAAGTTTAACTATATGAAGGAGCTCATTCGATGGCGCTGTTGTTGTCACTATAAAGAAAACACAAAGGTCATAGCAAGCTCAAGTCTTCTTTTTTCAAATAGCATATGGTATGTTTTTATCAAATTCTAAAAGAGCAATAAGGTCTGAATAGAAAAATAGTAAACCACATATGACGTCAAATTAATATTAATCGAGATATTTCGAAAAAATGTGGACATAATAAAAGTCAGTGCAGCAATATTTTTCCTTCGTTTGTTAAATATAAAAGTAGAAAATAAATGTTAGTAGTAGCTACAAATTGTTTACATAAGGTAAATAGTGTAAGAACGCAGACGGCTATCGAATTAGATGTTCAAATTGGCGGCAACAGTATAAAGTTTGTTAATCGAAACACAGAATATAGCTTTTGTTACGTTTCGGGTTTTATTATTTCACCCTTCTTCAGAACATAGCTGATGTTTTACATTAAAATTTTAACTATGACTCATAATTTGCAACAGAAAAAGTGCATAATTAATTAACAAAGAGAATTATTTTACTAAAGAGAATTAAATTTTTGTTTTGTTTTAAACACTAAAATATCACTGAGATTCAAATTTGTTAATTTAACATCAAAGTTTTTAAAAATTTTACTACATTCACAAAAAATATAGTATATATGTATGAATACTATTCTAGCATCAAACTGGAATTGAAATGGCAGTTTTGGAAAGTGTATTGCTAAAAATAACTCCGAGAATAAACCGAATATTCGATTATCTCGCAGGAATGCAAAAAATATCCACAAAATTACACCTCGTTATATTATTAAACCCTTCATCCAAAACTCAACATCATACGTAAGGACTGTTAATGGTTGCGTGTAAGTACTCTCCATGCACATGTATACTTTAACAACCTCAGGTTCCTATTATTGGTCTCGCGTCTTTCGTAATATATTCACGCCTTCGTTAAACACGACTCGCAAAATTCAAAAGGCGCTCACCGCGTCCATAAAAGAACAATACGCATCGCGAACTATTACCTTCGATTTTTACGCTACACCAGCGGAAAGAAGAGAGCTAATACGTAAAAAAAGAAAGAAATTCGTTTCGCGCTCGTACATCAATAATTTTCGATCCGGTCCGGACGTTGCCCGATAATAATCAAAATGCACGCTAGAGGTCGACAAGCGCCTTTAATTCAGCACGTACTAAAATTCAAGATGACGATTTTAGCGAAGCGAGCAGGTGATCTGATAAAGTTTTTCGTTTCGTTGGCGTTGAAAGGGCGGGTTCGCAAATCGTAGGTGACTGTTCTTTATTACTTGCGCAAATTATACGCGTTCCGATACTAGAGAATGTTAATTGTATTTTCTCGTTCTTATTGGCGAATGCCACAAATGTCTCAATTAGAAAATATTTCGGGAATAATTTTTTGGTCGTAATGTGATTGGATAAAGAAGAAAAACAAATTAAAGCTTTATTAGGCAAGTTCCAAGTATCGATGATTTAATCGAGTTGTTACAGAATTATCTTAGATCGTATTTTGTACACAGAATTCTATAAAAACCATACAGTGTCATCGATTGGATGATGTTAAGCATCTATATATACATATTATTGTATATAATTCCCATTATTTATTTTATTTTATTGTTGCACTTTTTGTATTAGTGATTTATTCTGAGAATAGTAGGATGTCAACACAACGGAAAAAATATGTCTATAATATATATAATGTTGCGAGACCGTTCATTAGAAGTTTATGGCGTTCTAGCCAAAATATAAATTTGAAAATTTAGAATTATATAAATATAGTCGATTATGTTCTCTTCAATGAGCATATATTATTTATTTATATATTTTTACATATTTGGATTTCTCTATTTATAAGCTTTATGAATACCTTTACTTTTTCAATTTGATTGGTAAGTTTTGTAGTTATTCGATTTTTTTGAAAAAAATTTGCTATAGCAGACATTTATTCAAAAAATCAGAGAACACTCGATTTTTCGGATATCAATTTAAAATTCATAACCTACTTAAACAACATGTTGGAGTATATTTTAGCGGTGAGAGCGGCTGTATACATTGCTTGGTTACTTCACTATGACACGTTAACTTAGAAATTTTGAAGAACCATAATTTCAGTTTTTCAAGTGGCATCCTCCATATTTTATTACTTAGTCGTCTTCGGCGTTTAATTCTACATCTTTCATATTCCACATATACTGTACTTAAAATTAATAGTTTAAGAGATAATTAGTTTTTTTGAAAAATACACACATAACTCATGGAAGTTATCCAGTGTGCCATGGAAAATAACGTCAAAATCACACTGCGTCGTTTGATGTTTGTGAATGAATAATTACGCGTTAAATATGCCATTATATTATTGCAATAAGGAGTTAAAATAGATAACAATAACAAAAACAATATTTACACCTTGATATTCGAAAACAGGTAAGTAAGCCGGTTAGGATAATTCCATTTTACAGGCTAATGCCTGTAAAATGTCCAGATATGACACCTGTGGACTTTTTCTTTTGAGGACCATGTTTGCCAGCAACATTCGACAGACCCTCTTCTCAAAATCTACAAAGAGCAAGACTTGAGGGTGTGCGACTCGCGTTACAGAGAGTTCGCACGCGATTTTCGCTTCTATTTCGTAAAGTAAAAAATTCATAACTTTGGAACCGCTGCAGATAATCAAACCAAATTTGGAATATTGGATGAACAAATCATACTCTTTCTTTTAGTGACACAAATTTAATTAAACTTTCACCACAAAGGAGGGGTGTTCTTCAATGCTTGTAACTTTGTTCATAATTAACTTATTAGAGAAATACTCCACATTTAAGCTCTTCTTGTCGTTAATGATCGATTTGTGGCGAAAGAAATCGTTTTTCATCTTCTATTTGTGAAACAAGCGATAATATACGGTACTGCTATTATTTTGCACAGAGGTGTAAAGGTAAAGTTAGACATATTTTTAAGTTTCGACTGCTGTTCTGTTCTCACCCGATTTCTTGTGGTGTTTTCTCCATTTGTCCAAGATTTGGTGCTTTATCAACCACTTTTACTCTCAAAAATATAGCAATATAAAAACGTTGTGAATTCCCATTACTAAATAAACGAATATAGTATGTATTGGAATATAACAATATGTTACTGAAAAATTTGGAATTTGTTTTATGATTTTAATCCTCGTAAGACTTACATCTAACGATACGGTGTAACCATAAAATAATGATTGCCGTCATTATTTTATATCAGCTACTGCTTGAAGATTTCTTATCGTATCGCTAAAATTTATAACCAGTATTTATCAGAGTTCCGTACTTATATCTACGTACACTGGATTAAACTACTACATGTCAAACTAAGTACATCTTAATAGATAGACGTTGTTATCAATAATAACTCGGTTTAACTGCTTCTGTATAGCGCTTCCACGTACTTATCTTACGTTGTAATAGATTAACGTTCACTTTTGGTAAATGTATCATTATTATGCGGCTATACACAAAGACTATACGTAGGCTTCCCCTCTAATTACGACGCAATATAACTCCCAGCATATACCTACAATCTGCTAGAAAAAGATTCATGTAAATTGCCAGTACTGGGTTGTGAATAATTTGTGATCATAAGTCAGAAATAATTTCTATAATAATATCTACCACTTTTGTATCCTGTCTACTAGTACTTTTTGTGATTATCCACAGCAATACACAATATGACAGTCAATGTTTATATAGAGTACGCAGACTCTCGTTTACTGTACAGTGCAGGTTAAGCAGTAGTACATTTTTTTGACGAAAGTTTGTGGAGCTTTTACCTATCCACAGTATTATTTGATGCGTTTTTTTTTAAATTGGAAGTCTGCCATCATTACAGTCATATTTGATTAAATTTCTTTTACAATTGTTCTATTTCTTCCACAACTTTTCTGCTTACTCATGTTTTATTTTTGCTGTTATAGTTTTGATTTTATCTTCGTGATACTTTTACCAGACTTTACACGTTACAGAAAGTCGCATGATGCATACCAATAAAGTAAAAGTAGTATTAATGTTGTTACTTATGTTAATAATAATAATAATAATAGTACTTTATTAGGCGATATTCATATACAAATATGTTCTTCCATATAACCTGACGTAATACAGTAATTTTGGCAGTACATACATCAACTGACACTTATTCCATTCCAAAACCAATAATTTTCAATCGACAAAAAACTCTTTTTTACTTTCTTCATGTTTACTATTTGTATTCACGTTCATAATAGCCATTCCATCTTCCAATTTATTTTAGAGGGTCTTACTACTTAATAATTTCTAAAATAAAATCAGTTCAAAACATACATATTGTCAATTTGACAGTGCTGAGACTTGCCACATAGTATAGTAATCAGTAAGTTGAAATTTTTATGTTCTTAAATAGAAAAGCTTTAAATTTACTACAACTTCAAATTCTTTTTTCCGTATCCGTAAGTAGATATAACATTTTTTTTGTTTCGACAAGAAATATGTTTGGGATTAATGATAGGTAACCGGGTTTGTTTGATTGTGTAACAGACTTGTGCAGCAATGTTGAAATTAAATTTTAAAAACTACTAATGTTATTGATAACTAATTTACATTATAAATTATTTTGCATTGGAGTTAATAATAATATATTAGCATTATTCTGTCAATTTTATTATATGTTAAATCATCTACCAATACAGCATTTTTTTATACTTAAACATACAATGAATTATTTTTCATAGTGATGACACTTCTCAAACAAACGTTTAAAATACAAGAAATTGTTACACCATGCACTTCGGATAACTATCGCAAATGGAACGTCCAGGACGATGAACAAAATCTTGCTGTGTAAAAACAAAAGTTATTGGAGTTTCAAATTTATTCGGTCTTTGGTTAATGTATTCGCTTTTACACCAAGCGTAGCAAATAAGTTGTGATATTTTAGCGTCGAAAGTTAATTATGTATAAGAGATTGTAATTTTATAATATTGCGCTCATGTAATACAATATCGTAAACATAGAGAAGCACAAGATCAGAAACTTTTCTTATAACGTTTTGTATACGCGAAAACCATTTGCATACATCAGTATCAATACATATATTCACATGTTTGTTAGATGGTATAGTGGTTTGTAATGTAGCAGATCAGTGGCCGGTTCAAGAGTCCAAGAACAAAGTGCAGCGACCTCCCGCAGTTGGCAAATAAACATCGGCTAACTATTGCCGAAATAGTTCTTTTGATAATTTTCCAGATGTGGATGCTGTTAAATGTGCAATCCGAGGTCGAAACAAAGACAATTCTATGCGTGGACCAAAATTTCCCCTTTGTTCTTTGAGAACAATGAATAAAGGTGAGAGCTTTTTCTAGAAATTGATATTGTTTGGAGTGTGGTGTAACTATTTATAGTTGGAGATATACCGTACAACTGCTTTAACAGATTTTGTTCTCAGTACAGCTAAAGTACGGCTGAAATGTAGTCCAAACTTAAAACCACTCTCATCACCATTGAATATATTAATTATCCCGACATATGATCTTTGCACTATTAACGAAAGTTGAGAAAATATCCTCCAATTGCTCGTAGTTCGTACCATATGATCGGGAAGCGAATTTATTTATTTTTCGTGAAGCTATTTTGTAAGCTTTCTTAAAATTTCGAAGCCAATGGCGTAACGCTTTAAAATTTTCTAAACCAGTGCCTGTGTTAATTTGTAATGCCCATGTACTAGTTACAAATCTATGATATATCTAAATTTCTAATAATACTATACAATAGTTCAAGTAGGAACCAACTGTTGGTATGTTACAATATTGCTTCATAATTTATCTGTAGAATTGCTGCATAGATGAAACTTTGCGAATCTTTGCTGGACGGTCTTTAACGCAATTCTTCCCACTTTTCCAATACATAACAGCGTTGGTTTTATGTACTACTTCGTTCTTCTAGTGTACACCCTTCTCCTTCAGCTTCTATTGCTTCTGCTGCTTTGTTTCTTGTAGGTGCATATACTTCATATACAAATCTAGAGAATGTGGTCTGTGCGGTTGCAAAAATTGTAGCATTGTATCAGTTTTCAGTGACAACAATGTTTCTATTTGAGCATATAGAAGGATTTTTTTAATTTTGTCGTACAATTCGATTTTCTTGGTATTCACATGGAGACTATTATTATTACTACTACTTCGAATGTTACCATCAGTAAACGAATTACATTTATATATATTTGTGGCAACCAAGATTACAAGTACTATATAACCAACCGATAACGTTGATTAATATGACGAGTTATATATATTATTTGATTATCTCATTCATTATCAGCCTATTTTCTTTACAAAAAGATGTTTACTATATATTTATTGGGCTAACTTAGCTTCTTTGATAAGCTACATAATTTACATAAGAAACAATCTAGTATAAAGAAAGAAAGTAGTAAATGTGCGTCTTTCCTGTCTGCTTGATAAACTTTATCCAAACAAACAATTTTTGTTTTAGTCTGTATCTCTTGCTATAATAATAATAATAATATTAATAATAATAATAAGTTTATTTCATATAACACATACAGGTGTACATGAAAACGTCAATACATAATTGTATATTATAAATTATAAAATTCATTTATATTATAAGGTTCTAAATTAACAAAAAATTCTACTAACCTATTTTTTAGAATATTCAAAGTGGGTGCTGATTTTATTAAGGCCGGTAATTTGTTATAGATCTTAGGCTAGAATAATACAATCCTTTTTCTGTAACTGTAAGACGATGAATTGGGAACATGTTTAATTGTCTATAGCGAGTCGTGTATTGATGCGTGTTTGAAGCTTCGTTAAAAAGATGTCTATGTTTAACAAAAAACATTGTGCATTCGTAAATGTATATGGCGTGGACAGTGAGTAATTTATGTTTCCTAAATATTCCTCTGCATGTCTCTCGTAGATTTATATTGCACAGTATTCTAACTGCTCTTTTTTGAGCTCTAAATATTCTATTTGTGTTTTGGCTTTGTCCCCATAATAAAATACCGTATCTAAGGTTCGATTGAAAAGTTGCGTAATATATGGTCTTTAGAACTGACATATTTACAATAGGTTTTATTGTTCTTATACCGTAGCAAATGTTATTTAATTTCTTGCAGAGTTGCTCCACATGGGTTGTCCATTTTAAACAGTCATCTAAATATATGCCTAGAAACTTCATGGATGTTGCAGTTTCGTATACGTTTTCGTTTAAGTTTATAACTTGAGGTACGGGTTGATTACTGTGTGTTTTGAAAATCATCCATACCGCTTTGATTCATTTAAAACTAAGTTGTTGCTAAGGAACCATTCTTTTAAATACACATAATATTTTTGGCATTCTTCAGCTTGGTGAACTGTACCGTTGCCACTTATTAGCATATTTGTGTCATCTGCATAATTAATCAATAAGTGCTCAGATTCCAATACTGTGGTATATATATCGTTAATAAAGATATTGAATAACAGTGGTCCTAAAATGCTGCCTTGCGCAATTCCCTTTGATAAGTTACAGGGCTGGGAGAAGTATGTTTCGTTCTTCAGCGTAATTTTTGTTATTTGCGTCCTATTTGTTAGGTATGATTTTAAAAGGTCTTGTGCTATACCACGTACACCATATAATTCCAACTTACCAAGTAAGATACGATAGTCGACACTATCGAAAGCTTTACTTATATCCAAAAATATACCGCATGGTGTTTTTCGATTTTCGAGCATTGTTAATATTCTTACTGTGTAATGAAAGAGAGCAGTTTCTACAGATTTTCCCTTTGTAAAGCCGTGTTGAAAAGATTGGAATAAATTATGTTTATGGAAATAGCTATTAGCGAGTTATGCAGATAGGTATGGAAAATGTTCAATTTTTAGAAATCCATTTCACTCAGTCATAGTGTTCTTCCGCAGAAGAAAAATGCGGTCCTCGTTTTTGTTCGAGATCTTCACATGGTGGCTAACATCAGGTAAATGTCAGAACAAATATGGACGAGCTTGGTGATATATTGATTTTTATATAGTTGTTTTATACATTCTTAATTCGTTTTATGATTGCGAAGTGTTATTTAATGTATACGTTTAATATTCTGGACAAAAACTGTGCTCACATTAAGCTCTATACATGTCTGTACTTAAGGAAACTTACAGGAACTGTTGTTATTATAATTAATCTAAAGAACACTAAACACTTTAACCCACTAAACACCAAACAGGGCTTGTTCTTATATATTTATAAACTTTCGAAAACATTTAGAAACTTACAATTGTTTGTTTGTCTATATAATTAATTTATCATTCGTATGATCGATGTTGTGATCTGTTTGAAAAATGTGTTGGGCAACGCGCGGTTTCTCAATTAATCTAAAGTCTAAAAGTTGGCGATGATGAAATAGTTAAACAATAAGAACCATAATTATCGAATCAATCAATCATTAATCAACGTTAATTAAATTAGCAAATTAGTTCTTTTCATTAAAGCTTGATTTATTGTCTTAAAGACTCTAGTTTTAGCCATCAAATTCGACAAATACAATAAAACACATTTCAACTACAGAATACAAAATTAATCATCTTAAACGTTATGAGCAATGTTTAAAAATTCTTTACGTATAGTTTTCAATAACATCTAATTATGTTTCTTTTGTTACTACATACACTATTTATTAAGGGTACCGTCTTAATAACAAGTGTAGAAAGGAAAAGATTGGTAGATCAGTATCTTTCACGTATAATTTATCAGGTTTATTTTTAGTCTTGACACCCGTTCATCTGGCGCGTTTTATAACTCCGAGTTCACCACCGAGATGCCTTAAGGGGCAAGACCTTCTCGGAATCATCCGAAATTAATTCACGCTTTATGCATGCGTTCTGCGTTTTGCATGCGTTTGATACTGATTCGGGTGCTAGTAAATTACTTTTTCATACATATGTATGTCAAAAAGTAATTGCAAACTAAATGTATCAAGATCTGTGTATATGGTGTATGTATATGTAACATATAGTAGACTAAATTATACGAAACAAATAAACAAAAAGGGATGTACTATAGGAGACATATAAATTGAATCTAAAAGCCACACAATTTCCTTGGGACTAAATCAGGTAGCGAAATATAAACAGACAAACAACTTGGCCAACTGTAAAGTGCCAGATGCTGTATGCTGTAAAATAGTTCAGACATAAGTTTAAAGACATTAGGTAGTAGTAACATCTTTCACAATAGCATACACTGTAAATTTAATACACCTACAAATAGCATTGTCACAGTGTCCGCTGGAATATTTATCATTATATGTGTTACTCGTCGTATACACAAAATTTAAAATCGCCCGCCAAAATATAGGCTTATAATTGTTGAGTTGCCAGTTATGTTTACACTGCTCAAATTTGCCAATTTTAGTGCCGCCACATTGCAAACACAACTGATAGTTAAATATTTTTGTAAAGTATTTTCCAATTTTTTTTTTGTGTTCCTACGATATTGGAGCAATAAAATTAGTTTTTTTTTACTATTTGCTTGTGATAATGGATTCACAGCCTAGTGCAAGTGCATTATCAACATCGCCTCCAAAAAAGCGTGTTACCTTGGGACGTGGACGGTGCAGGAAAAGCAAGCTATATTAAACATCTATAAGAAAATTATTGGTGGTTGGGCTAATTTCACCAACATCAAATCGATCAGGAAGAAAATCAATGCTATCTACATATGACGATACTGTTAAATACTTCATACGACGAGTAGTACATAGTTTTTTATGATGGAGAACTTCCTACACTAAACAAGATTTTAAAGACCTTAAAGGAAGAGGAAAATGCACCTCAAATGAGTCGTTCTATTTTATATAAATCAATTGTTTCTCATACTAAATGGAGTTTCTTCTTGTTATAGACAATTTATGGATTATTTGTTGAATATCCGATCTAACAGTAGGTTTGAAGTGCAAATTAGCTACTAAAAATACAAGCATTTCTCATTAATTCAACTTTAAAAAGAAATAATTAGAAAATGATCTATTCTAGATGCATCAAATGAGGTATCAGTAGAAAGCGTAGTAAAAGGGCATCTCAATGAGCTTAAAATATACAGGGTGTTCCATTTAACATTTTCGAGATTTCTTCGATTTTGCAAAATTGTGAACACCCTGTATAAAGCGAGCAGTTGCAGAATTTATTTCACATAGTAACGACTGTCCATACTAGTAAAAAATATTCTACTCTATTGGTTTCGAATCTTTTGTTTTTCCCTATGCAGAATAGCCTACTGAAATGTATCACTTTATCAAGTAAAATAATTGTTTACACAGAAACTATCAACTTTAGACCTATACAACATTATATAGTTATAACCAGCTTTCAAGCGCGGAGCATTTTCTCTATTAATATACAGGGTGTTCCATTAAAAAAAATGCAACTTTAGTCTGGCATTTCCATCCGGAACACCCTGTATAAAACAAAATATTTTTAAAACGTGCATTTGATGGTGCGGAAGAATATCCGATTACTAAATATTTGACAAACTTTCAAATAAGCGTGTAATCTTCCGTCCCCGCTTCGTTGCCGGACCCTGTATATTTAAGTAGCAAGTTCATATACTATACTTATAGATATATTTCATTTCGTATCTATCATTTAAATTTACCGCCAAAATTTTCAGTTATTAAATTTACCTAATGTGAAGCGTTTTGTCCCTCGTATTAAAAAACAGAGTATAGGGTGATTACACATGATTATAGATGTGGCTATAGAAAATGATGATCCTTTCGAAGTATTAATGTCTTATGGCATTATAATCTTCAACATTTTCCTGTAATGTTAGTAGAATTTTTTTTTGTTAGTTAACCTTAATTGTTAATTTTGTACAATTTTATGATTTGACTTTATACTGTGTCTTCGCAATAGAATATTTCTTGAATTGTTTAGTTTACATAATTTCTACCCTCCGGCTTATCTGTTATTTTAAAATATATACCTACATATTTGCAGTATACCTGTACCGTTTATTGCTGCTCTACTAACTATTCTTACTACAGCATTCAAAGCACAATAGATAGAGAATATGTTTTTGAATTATTATGTATTGAAAACTACTTCATCATGTATTTTGCCGTCGTAGATAAATACTCATTTTTCAGATTAAACTGCTTCTATTGTTTTTTCATAGTATTATATTTGACTTCGTCCCTTTTTCACTCACTATAGCGAATTACTTTATGATATAACGACACTGTATACGACTTATTGAATAAACATTAATTTAATTATTAATAATAATAATTAATTTTGAATACGTATACTAATTGTCATGCAAATGCAAGAGGGTTATAAGTAATAAAATTTACTTGAATAAAATTTAATGTCTAAATTTTTCAAATATTATTTTTGGACTTTACTGTTTTATTTTTCATTAAAAAAATACCTTATTTTACTTGTGTGAGTGTGTGTGTGAGATTTCGAAAGTTTTCTGTCTTCGCGCGCCTGGACGGATGGTGGATGGACGACGTCCTCTTCGTAGGAGTACTTTTTTGAAGATAAAAATATTATTTGGGCCCAACGGTGCATCGTGGCTATTTAATAATTTTTTCGTTGAAATACACGCCCTGTACGACGATCAATGCAAGAAGAGGGGAGTTTGTTGCTATCGCACCCCTTTTTATAGATGATTTGTAATTGTCTCTAAATCTCTTCAGAAATACATTTCGATAGTCTTATGTCAATATCGGTCGTCAATAGATTAATTTCTACAGGTCCGGTCAAAAATCGTGTTATACAGGGTCACCGTAAAGTTGCTGATTTTAATTACCACCTACTTTTCGTTCTTAAAATGCCCCTAACTGGCTGGTTTCTCTTCTTCTGTGTGTGGAATTTAATTGTGTAATTTTGTTATAATATTTGTGTGTATTCGTGTTCAAAATAAATGATATTAAATTAATTAATTACCTTATAAAATATGATTGAGCTTATTGTTAACATCTTTCTGTCCTTGTCGTGGGCTGGACTTATAATAAGACCTCTGCTGATCCTTCTACGTCAGATGGCTACTGAGCCAAAACATGACATCGACTCGTACATATGCGAGAAAATACAGATGATGCCAACAGATAGTTGGCTGTAATTTCATAAATATAAAATTAATTTAGTACCATTTTATTTTTCTAGATTACGTAGAGCGGGATGATCATCTGTCAAGTGAAAAATTGAATTGTAAACATTGAGTCAATTTGGAATAACAATACAATATATATACAGATTGAACGAATAGAACCTTAAGATGCTAACGATACTAGCGTTGCCAAACCGATTATGCATGGGGATGCGGCGGTGAACATGACTCGGACGTATCAGTTTATAGAGAAAATATAATTTCTCTATGCATCAGTTCACTGAGTGATTCGGAAGGGATAGCGTCGATGGATCTGTTAGAACTTCGTTTATTTTTGATATTATTTTACTGTTTTTTTTTGTTTCTTGTTGTCTTCTTCTAATTCCTATTTACCATATTACCTTTATTAAAATATTTAAAAATTTAAATATATTTTTTCTTTCTCCCTTTTCTTGATAATTTTTTAGAATCTATTTTTAGTTATAAATTTTATAGAATCGATATATTTTATTTGATTTTTGGAATTTTTACTTTGGTTTGATTCGTTATCAGCATTTGTTTTGTGAAAAATTCATAGCTATAGGTATATCAATATTTCTAGAACATGCAACATAATTAAGCAGTTTCCAAATAATGTTATTTGCATCACGCACTATTTGGTTCAACAGCTTCAGCAACGAACGATCTTTATTACTCACCGTCTGTTTCTACACTGATAGTAACTGATACCTTAGCAGCGAGCGCTTGATCGGCAACGACGCAAGTGGCGTCCTATCGCCGCACTTGTCTGTCTAATATCCACACATATGTACGCTCTATTCACTCGTACTCATTGAATTCACTACCTATTCCTAGATATTTGCCCGTTCATTCTGTATATATATTTGCCTCTTTACTATGTTTATTGAAGTACTGTACACACGCGTAGATTCTTAGATACATCGAATATATAAATACACACATATGTATGGATGTGGGTACATACATACATACTGTATAAGAGGCACTGGAGAATGAGAGTTCATTTAGTTATATCAACACATTACAATTTTGGTCAGCTTGGACGTGCTGTCGCCATTAATTAAAAGAGCTGGTGTGAATTACAGCTGAGGAAATTAACCTCATCGCTTCAGGGTACCCATTAATTAAAGCAGGAGCGTTTGCTTGCATCGCATTGCCAGTGAAGATAATCGATAAGAAATAGTCCAGACGATCGAGTTCTTAGTAAGAGCGACAATTTTTTTATTAGGTGCTTTTTTTACCTTTCGTATTACAAAATGATGATTAAGCAAACGGATCAGGTAATATTACTAATATGTTGGTAAAAGAATGTAGTAAGGTAATTATATTATTATATTAACATCACAAATCGGACATACTATATGGCAACTAAGACATTTCTGTCAATAGGTATGTCATATAACATTAATATGAAGATTGCATAAAAATACTATAAACTCCATATTTTGAAATAATGGGGATTCCTATAACTAATGGTAAGATGATCGATTCAGGGTTATCTTTTTTTGGTCTTGTCTAAAACGAAGCGTGTTAATTTGAAAGACTGAAAAAACGAATTTGACGAAAATATCCAAGTTTATTTAACACACAGATTACAGACTATATAGTTGCAATATAGATATAATAAGAGAAAGAAAACCGAGAGCTTGCGTTTCTTATATACATAATTCTTTCCCGGATTAAATGAGCATCGCCAAAATTTGTAATCTAATAGAGATTAAAATTTTGAATAAATGTTCGGTTTAAAATACTCAAATTCTTCTTAAAACAGGTTTATTTTAATATGGAGAACCTGTCTGATGCTCTCGAGAAAACTTTACTTTAATTTGTGAAAAAATGGTCCTCGAAGAAGCGTTATTGGTTTTTTGGTAAATTATCTTTAGTCTAATACAGTAGCTGAATTAACTTTTGTGATTATAACGTATGCTTTTAGAATGCCGCGCATATACATATATGCACATATAGTACATACGTCCACCTGTGCATCTACCTAAGCTGTTTCTCACGTTTTTCTGTTAAGCTCTGACTTCATGCGTGTAAATTACACCGTAATCAAAAAATTAAGAATAGCCATACTTAAAGAATGGAACGTGTCGAAGATATGCTAATTATACTGTACACGCACACAACCCACGGGCCGATACCGGGTGAAGAGTGATTTGTAATTAAATACAGTCAAGGTGTACGATACCTCCTATACACACGGTTCAATTGCATAGATGATTGTTGCAGATAATGTGAATAGACGATGATGCTCACTGGAAAGGTTACAGTTAGCTTATTTATAGCATTTTCATATACGATTGTAATACGGTATTTCGAAAAAAATGTAGCCTAACTATAGATGCTTGATAAAAATAAGGATTTGGAAAGTTAATGGCGTATATATACAGAAATAAAATACTGATATGTTTATTACTTACAACAAAAGAACGTTAAGCTAACGCGGTAATTGAATGTACTATGAAAAACACTGGAACTGTTTTATTATCTTGTAGATTATTACATTGAAATTATATAAGGATACAGTTTGTACGTAAGTAGAGATTATTCGTTCCACCTGACAAGATAAATTGAAAGTTTTTTGTGTTAATAAATTTGGCGCCAGTACGCAGTTGTTTGTACCTGTCAATACCAATAAATCTAATCATAGACATGTGAAAGCTTGCCGTAAAATTTATGTAAATCTTTCCGCTTACGAAATACTAGCAGTTAACTTATAATTTGAAAATACAAAACAGCAATTATAATATTATAGAGAATAATTACATATATAAAATTCAATTGAATTAAGTTCTTGTTTCTCATTTTATTAACTTAAAATGGTCGTATATGAAGGGACATCGTAAGTACTTTAGCGGTTTGACGTAGGAAGAATATTCTTTTAAGATTTGCGCATTACTAATATAAAAATTTATATTCCAATATCTTGTTATGTAGATTAGTTGCCGCCAATATAAATCACACCTATTAATTAATATTTAGGAAGAAAATTTCGTAGGCATTTAAATTAAATAGTCTATAGGTAATTATACATACTGTATTGGTTACATACATATATACTTTTGTTGCAATTTGTGCAAATAATTTTACTGCCAATACAGTACGGACATACTGAATATCACTTCTGTTTTATTTCTGCCGGTCAAGCCACCGATGAATGAGAATAAATTTGAAAATATACATATACCTATATGTAGTCTCGAATACCATGGGCAAATGAAAGTTTTGAGTATCTCCGCTGCAGAAAAGAGTAACTCAAGGATCTGAGGACCAACACCTTGACTACGGCACGTTAGAAGTTACAATATTATAGAAAAGAGCAAATATGGAAATCCCAGAAAAATATTAAATATCTCGATAACGAACGGAGAAAGAAAGAGAGTAAGAAGGAGTACAGCAGACAATAATGAATAGCAGAAAATGAAGACGAACAGCTCGGCTTGATGCAAAATATATCCTACAGTAATAGTTGTAGAACTATCTAACGTAAACAGCAACTGTTTGAAAATCTACTATATGTTCTTATCGAGGATTTTGCATTGAGTGAAATGTTTATCGGGTGATGGTGTCCTCCATTGTATCACCACCAACGTAAACTAGCCAGTACTAATTAAGGCAGTAATTTGTATAATCTCCAAGTCTGTAGGTACATTTGGAATACACTTATGTCGTAAAAGTAGTTAGGTAATTGAAATAAGTGCGATCGCTCACAAATACTGATTGTAAGTATAGATCAACAATTATACACTGCCACTCAGTAATTGCTATGAATGTATAAGCAATTAATAAAAAACTAGTTAGCACACTTTTAAGTACAAATAAATAACTCGACTACGTGTCTATAAAATTGTGGCATTTGTAAATACGATCTGCTGAAGTGAGAGATATTGCATATAGCACAGAATGTTGATATACCTATAGCGTCCTAGATTACGCAAGAAATTATAACCAAAGGAGAATCATATTTCCTTCGTATTTACGAGTACTGAAGAAGTTTGCGGTTACTAACAAATTTATACACAATGTAATTGTTACATTGCTCTAGCTGAAATGCATACTAAAGACATTTGAGTTGCAGTTTGTGGTATTCTGTTACAAATTTTGCAACTATATTTCACGACAGTTAACTTCTTACAAATTACCTGACAGCACAGTGCATAATATTGATACCAATACTGTCATTGTATATCACTCCTTTAGGATATGCTGAGTATTGTGCGCCTTTCCTTTTTGTGACTATCTTAGTGTATTAAGTGGTAACAATAACATAAGAGATATTATTTTGATGTAATTTCTTCAATATTTTGTTATCTTTAATTATCGTTTGTCTTATTTGTATGTGATAAACTTTCCAATAAATTGTGCCGAAATTGTTGTATAAAACATCATACCTCGAGGTTAGTCTCTTATGCAAGCGTTGAAGTCGCTACACTGCGGTCTCTACTTTTATTACTCCTCGAGAAGTTTCAATAGATTTTATTACAAAGTACGTTTTATGACTACGTAATTGACCATAAATTATAATGTAAAGAAATAGATTAGATTATGCATTAAATGTAAACGTAGTTTACCTATAAGTTTTTATTAGATTTGTATTTATTAGGTACATCTATTTGAATTGTTGAGTAACAATACGTTTGGAAGCTTTGAGCTTTTGCACTTTAAACTAATATGTAATTTCTTCACTTGATTTTTATGTGAAAACAATTGCTTGCCCTATCGGAAAGATACATATATATTTCTAAAAGTTAATACAGGGTATTCGTCCTTTCATAATATTTATTCAGTACGTTTTGTTGGAATATTGACCAAAAGTTCATTAGCAGTATTAGAGAACATTTTCGCCGCAATAAAAGTGCGTCTAACAATTCAAGCAATTCTGAATTACGTCCACAATTAAAACTTCCTTAGATACTTTAAAGGTTACTTTGTAATAAGTACCTATATTTATTAATAGCTGATTATTTTTGAAAACGTGTTTTGATATGTTTTCTTATTTGAAATAATAGGAGAAGAAAATATTTGTAATCCTTCTCTTATTGTTTCGAAATATAAAAAAATGTCATCTGTGGAAATATTTGAACTGTTTGTAATACAGGATAAAGTAAAATTAGTTTGCGAGAGGATAAATGAATATGCTTAGTTTATAAGTCTTTATTGTTTCTGGTTATAACAAAAAAGCCAGAAATGTATGCTCTGTGCCGATAATAGTAAATTTGATCGCAATCCTCTTAACAATAAAATAACATTATATACGCAAATAATGGATCACACTCCACGCAACATGAATACAGACAATAGATTTGTTGCAAGCTTTTGGCAAATACGAAACCAACTAATTCATTAAAATTATAATACAAATCTGTAATGATATAGTAGTAAATAATAATGTATATTGCGTCGCATTATGCATGGCTGGCGTATGTAATGTATAACTGTAAAAAGCACTGCGCCATTTGGATACGACCAGTAGTAATTATTAAGCTATTAATGCGTGACAAGTCACAATGTATCTTTAAACAACTATCAAACTTTAAAACGTCTCTAACTCAGTATATTGCGTAACAATGGGATGGCAGAAGAGATTTAACAGAAGTAGAAATTGGAAAAATAAAAGCTATCCATCAAGCAGGCAATTCCGCAAAAGTTATAAAAAAATAGGTTGTAAAAGATTTTATTACGAATTTCGAGAATTATGGAATACGTTTTAGATGGCGAACAAAATTCCTTAAAAGTAACACAGAAAATCGAGCAATATTCTGCAAAGCATCAAAATTGGCGTTACTGGCAAGATGAGTCTTGAGTCAACTAGAAACAAATACTTGGAATGAATGGTTGAGAGGTATATAAAAGCTACTGAAGAGCTTCTCACTTTATTAAAACGTCCGAAAATGCAATGACGGCCTCCTTTTAAGGAATTTTAAAGCACTGAATGTCTTCAGCTTGCTCAAGCAACGATGGGGTGGACAAAAAGATTGCAAATTATTATCTTTCGGTGATGAAAAAGCTTAACTTGGATGACCTGGATAGGTTTCTTCATTATTACCATGATTTACGTAAAAAGATGTGATTCTATCACAATGGTGTTCCGATGTTGGTTCGGTCAAGCCCCATATCACGAATGAATCTATTTCCAGCAAGGAAGTTGTTGATTCAGTAATAGTGAAGGACATCCAGAATGCAGAACAGTACATCAACCTTCTACAACAGGTAAGAAACAAATTTCCCAACGTTAATGGAGGTTCAACCATATAATGCCAGTATTCACAGTGTGTTATCCAACGTGGTTTCTAGAACAAGGCATGGCCCTTACCGATTGGTCGTCACCCTCTCTAGATATAAAGATTATAAAAATGTTTGAGAATCATTGTCGCAGCAGTGGCAAAAACAAAGTTGGGCGAATCTTCCTGTAGACTAAAGTATAGTCACTATGGATCAATAAAGTACTTTCATATTGCGCGGACTATAAACTCCTCTTATCAATTTCTAAAGTCACAGGAATGTATACCAAACGATATATGGGGTTCTTCCAATATCAAACTTTAGTAGTACTTGGCCACCAAAAAGATAAAACTGCTATATACCAAGGCCAAAGTCCCTTGGAAAATACAAGGAACTGATGGGAGGTACAAACCAAATTAACGGCAATATCAATGTATATTGAATTGGAATGAAGTCGATGAAATGGTGGCAATCAATATTTAGATGGCTAATAGATACATGTATACAAGATGTCTTCAGTGGCGCCGAAGTTACTTCTAAACAAATAGATATAGTTGTATATTTTTCGTAATAAAATTTCTTCTGCGTGCTATGGGCTATGGCATGCAGATGGAATCTTGATGATTGGTTTGCGTGTTTTTATGGACATAATTATTTTAACAAAATAAACTTTGACTTCAACATTTAAAAAATGAAAGTATGAGTAGTAAATGTATTTATCAAGACTTTTACCATATACGGTGTAAATTACATGCTAAATTGAAGAAAACTTCATTACCGTCGATTTTACACGTAATTTTATTTTTCTCTTCTTGTGGTATGGAGACTCTGGTGGAAATTGCTTTAAAGTAGTAATAATTTGTATATAAAGTTTTAGGATTTAATTATATATGTATTATATATATATAAATATGTATTGTGAGCATTTTTATTTGGTGACAAAAGTGACAATATTTCCTCCAAGTCTAGCTACTTCCTTTCAAAACAATTGCTTTGACTCATTATATAAAAATCAGTTTTATGATCGATTTACTTGTAATAGTAATCTGTGATAATTGTTTAATAGGTTATGTTGTTTTTTTTCCAACAATAATATATGTTTATGTAATTAGTTGAAATAAGAATACGTAGCGCCAGTAGTAAGCAACAAAGCAATTATCTATACGAACTCATGCACCATAGACAACTTAGACGGCATATTTTCTGTATAATTACTGTAATTATTATACCTACATAATTGTGGTGAACGTCATATAAACCACATTTAATTGAAATCGTTACATAAAATCACATAAATAAATTTGAATTTTAATCAATAGATACTTCAGTAAGCCCTCTCTCCCATTTATCATTCACTTACCATCAATTAAGCAAGAAGGAATTATAAATCACAGACAATGTACTATTGGTTCTCCTGCCCCACTTCATCTTTCTTAAATACACCATGATTGATGATAAAAGCTTACTCATATTAGATCAAGCGCTGTTGTCGCCGGCTTACAGCAAACATCGCTGCATACGGCGGTCTTATATAATAGATGATATCGCCTCTACTTTAAATTGGAAATTACGAGCATGCCATGTTAGATATTAGTGGACATATCATGGAAACGAATGTACCGCTTGTACTTGAAATATCAGCAGAGCAAACTATTATTAATCGCCCTATATCCGGTGATTATACTTATACAGCTCTATATATAATACAATGTTTGATGCAAAATACCATTAAGAAGAGTTTATGCATTAGTAATTTAAAATTGTATTAATATGTACTGTTTATGCACAAGCAGTTCAGATAGACTATCATATAAATCGCTTACAACTAAGACACGAGCTGAGAATTTTCCATTGGAGGCGACTACGATTAGGTACGTGTATGCATGTATGTGTATGTGTATACACTGTGTGTTAGATGTATAATGCGAAAGATTTCTGGCCTTGGAGAACTTATTTTAAGTCTTTAATAAATCGCAGAAAAAGTAAGCATGACATCGTGCTTCTAATAGGTATACCAGTAGAATATAGCTAAAAGTGTGACCAATTTGATTTATGTTGCTATAGTGTATATTAATTCATAATTGTTGACCTTATAAATATCTAGCACAGTTTTGCTATGATTTAAGAATGCAGATAATATACGCTTTTTTACTAGTTGTATAGTTCATAGAATTCTAAATACTCGCTTTATTTAGCATTTATTTTGTTTGATGTATATGTAGTTTTTATAAGTAAATACAGATAGGGAATATTGCTAACTCTTACAATCGAATATAAAGTCAGATCACTGTTGAAGTTGTTCATTTAATTTGGAATAATCTTGGCAAAATCAGATGATAGTTTCCATAGAATCCATATTTACCAACATTGTAACAGAAGAAACGTAAATAATCAGACAAGAGTTAATAGCAAAAAAACTATGTCGACAATAAACTAATCCACCTTGGAAATCTTTACCTGATATCAATTTATTTTGTAAAGAACGGGATTTTTTATGCGCAGAAGAGCACTACATCGTCAGAGCATATGCTAGTTACTGGAAATAACGACGGACCTAAGCAATTTCAACCAAAAAGATAGGTGTAAACATTTGGAGAATGATATAGCGGATTCAGCGGATATATTTTAAAATCCTTCTGAAGAAGCATGGATTGCGAGAAACATAAAATGCGAGCATAGTGGCGCCATCTCTAATTTGACAGTAAAATTAATTTAAACAAACAGTGCTTACTTCCACCACCTACATATGTATATACTACAACTGTAATTTTGAATGAAATATGTATAACATATTTTTGGTCTATTTGTAACATATTTTAAATATATAATAATTGAACTTATATGTAGATGTTGTGATGGTAATAAATACGTACAACATCTATTACTATTGTTGTTTCTTTTATTGTAAAGTTTTTACAGCTGTTCTTGACACATTATACCTGCAGAGACGAATTTACGCACTACTTACGTAACTACGCGAATCTTAAAAATTAAGAGTGTTATGCCGACCATAACGAGAATAAAGAGAAGGAAGGTCGAGGCTAACAGGAAGCGCTGACTTGTCAAAACGCCAACCGGCAACAAATAAACGTTCAGTGACTGATCAAGTCGACAGTTCACTCGACTAACGTAGAGCGTTACATAGCATCCGCGACCTTTCTGGCCTAGATTATACCTTGTTCAACAGCACTACTATGGCACACTCGCTAGGTAGGATACATCCACACCACGCGAATTCCTCGGCATATCGAACATTATACTCGTCGCATATATAAGATGAATTTAATACATATTCATTTGCAATAATGCCGCATAATTTTAATAAATTACGTTTTATATTATTATAGTTTTCAATATAATGCGACATAGTTGCATGCTAATTAGTATCAAAGAAATACACATATAAGACATGTTAACTTTCCGTTTACAAAATAAAAATAATTAAATAATAATAATTAATGTTTAACAAATATGAAAATATTTTCTTTATGTAAGGTTCTATTCGAGTATCCCTATTGATCCTTTTATAATATACAATACTATTTGATTTTGGTTTTTCTAAAATATTGATTTTAATTGTTTGGTGATTTCTATTAAATTAGTTCTAATTATTTCTTTTTTTGTATTTCTCGTTTTTGTTGCTCATCTCATTGTTTTCTATTGGTAACCATCTGGATAAAAATCAATTTTGTTTGTTATAGTTTTCTCGCGTGCAAAAATCTTGAATACCGACCACTATTGTTTAATGTTGTTAAAATAACAAAATAATAATACCGATGTTGTATTGTTCATTCATCATACGAAGAATAGTGACGGCATTGTTTACTTTGTGTAGCCGAGATGTCGGGTATATATATTCTCTTTGTTTGTTATAATATAAGAGTTTAGTTTTAGTTCTCAGTTCTAAGACGGAGTTCGTTGTATGAACAACTGCTTTTTCTTAGTGTTAAAAATAAGAGAATAAAAGTTAGTTTATTCACTTGCTAGTAGTGACTTTTATTTAAATAATCCCAAGAGGTTATGGGCCCAGGGCAACGCGATATATATAAATATAAATCATGGACAATAAAGTATCCAAACGAAATATTCAGCCGTTTAATGGTGAAAAGTACAGCGTGTGGAAGTTTCGAGTTCGTGCCCTACTCGCTGAACTAGAAGTGCTAAGTGTAATAGATGAGGCAGAACCTACTACCCTTACACCTGCTTGGTCTAAAAAGGATCTCATTGCTAAAAGTGCCATTGTGGAATACCTTAGTGATCAGTTTCTTGGTTTTGCCGGAGAAAATGATAAAGCTCGAGATATTTTAACGAAGTTAGATGCTATCTACAACCGACGAAGTTTAGCTAGCCAATTGGCATTAAGAAAACAGTTGTTAAACCTAAAATTTGAAGGTGACCTAACTTTAGTTCAGCATTTTACCCGTTTTGATGGCATAATTTCTGACCTAATAGTTGCTGGAGCTGTTCTAGATGAAATGGACAAAGTAGCACATTTATTGTTGACGCTACCAAAGTCTTTTGAAGGTGTTATTACTGCTCTTGAAACATTAGCAGAAAATCAACTGACCCTGGCCTTTGTTAAAACCAGATTATTGGACCATGAAGTTAAATTACAATCATATCAAAATGTAAATCACCAAAAGGCCCTTAAAACAAGTTCAGTTTTTCTTACTCCAGGACCAAGTGGAGTGAATAACAAATTGAAGAAAAACAACAAATGGAAGAACTATAAAGATAGGAAGAAAAATATTGAAGAAAAGAACAAAAAGGCAAACAACAAACAAAAATATAAAGTTACAAATGTTTTATGTGATCACTGTGGTCGCAATAACCATTTGAAAAATGACTGTTTTTATTATAAACGAATGTTGCAAAACCAAGGAAATTCTACTACACAAAATTTAAGAAGCAATCTTACAGACAGTGGGAGTTTTGCTTTTATGTTTGGAAATGTTCAAAATCCACAAACTTCTTCAAATAAAGCCCTAACTTTTCTATTGGACTCCGGAGCAACAGATCACATTGTAAATAGGGATGATGTATTTACATCTTACACCACTTTATCACCGCCAGTGACTGTAAGTGTTGCAAAAAGTGGTGTGTGTATAAGTGCAACTAAACGCGGTGTGATTCATGGACAAACCAATGAAGGTGTTTATGGAACATTGGAAAACGTCCTGTATGCGCCAGATGCCTCGGCAAACCTTCTGTCTGTTTGCCGTATACAACAAAGTGGCATGACTGTTGTTTTTAATTCAAAAGGTGTACAAGTCCTAAACAAAGAAAATCAAATCATCTTATCGGGTAAGCAAATAAATGGTTTAGTTGGTGTAACATTAAAAGTGGTAAAAAATGAAGTAAACTTAATAAATAAAGTTTTGACAGTAAGCTATCCAAATGATTATAATTTGTGGCATGAACGTCTTGGCCATATTAGTCCAATCAAGTTTAAGCAAATAATAAATGATAAAATGGTCGAGGACGTTCATCACTTGAGTAGCTTACATTTTAAAATTAATAATTTATGTGAAGGTTGTATTTTTGCTAAACAAACAAAACTTCCTTTTGCACATATAAAAAATAAAAACCATGTAAATAGGCCTTTATATATTATTCACACTGATGTGTGTGGGCCTATTTCACCACCAACGATGCTTAATCAAAATTATTATGTAACTTTTATTGATGAATATACCCATTACACGGTCACTTATTTACTAACACACAAATCACAAGTCTTATCTATGTTTAAAGATTTTGTGGCTAAAAGTGAAGCTCATTTTAATATAAAAATAGTAAACCTATATTGCGACAATGGCCGTGAGTATCTGTCCAATGACTTTAAGGATTTCTGCTCTCAAAAAGGAATAACGTTCCATTTAACAGTTCCCTACACACCACAACAAAATGGTGTGGCAGAACGTATGAATCGAACAATTACAGAAAAAGCTCGTGCGATGATATGTTCTGCTTGTCTTGACAAATCGTTCTGGGGAGAGGCAGTCTTAACTGCTACCTATTTAATAAATAGAATCCCAACAAAAGCGATAAAGACAAATAAAACACCATATGAAATGTGGCATGCTCATAAGCCACAATTAAAGTTTTTAAAGGTGTTCGGTTCAACTGTCTATGTTCATTTAAAAATCCGACCGGATAAGTTCGATAAAAAATCCATAAAATGCATTTTTGTCGGTTATGAACAAAATGGGTATAAACTGTGGAACGTTGAGGCGGCGAAATTCATCACAGCTCGTGATGTTATATTTGATGAAATAAATTTCAAAGCCTCAAGGCCGTGTTTTGAAAAAGAAGCCGATAAAATAAGTAAGGCTCCAATAATCAAAACCAAAACATCTGAAATATCAGGTGATGGCTATGACCTAAAAATTCCTAGAGGCACAAATCCTGATTCATCAGAAACCGAGAAAACCAATAACTCGGTACATAATGAATTACGCAGAAGTAATAGGCTTAAAAATCGTCTACCAGTGTCGTACGTCGAAGATGACGATGACCAATTCCTACCTTATGTATTATCTGTCCAAAATTTATTTAATTCATTGCCAAAATGTTATTCTGACATAAAATATAGAACAGATAAAAATCAGTGGGAAATGGCTATTAAAGACGAACTAGAGTCTATTAAAATAAATCAAACTTGGACGATCGTAAAGAAACCCTTAAATAAAAATATAATAAGCTGCAAGTGGGTATTTACACTTAAATGTGATAGAAATGGTAATCCGATGAAATATAAGGCGCGTCTGGTTGCAAGAGGTTTCAGTCAAAAGTACCCTGATGAGTACCAGGAAACGTTTGCACCAGTAGCGCGTATTTCCTCTTTTCGAATGCTTTTAGCATTAGCAAATCAACATAATCTTTTAGTTCATCAAATGGACGTGAAAACTGCTTTTTTTAAATGGTACGCTAAATGAGGATATATATATGGAAATACCGGAAGGTCTAAACATCACATCAGATCAGGTATGTAAATTACACAAAGCATTATATGGTCTTAAGCAAGCAGCCAGGTGTTGGTATGAACGGTTTGATATCATTTTAAAAGAAAAAGGTTTTTGTAGTTCAAAGATAGACCCTTGTATATATTTCTTGAATAAAAATGATATAACAAAAAACATTTATTTACTATTATATGTGGATGACATAATCCTAGTTACTCAAAATCCTGATACAATGCAAAGTTTAAAAACTTATCTTTGTAATATTTTTGAGATGACTGACTTAAACAATATTGAATTTTTCTAGGCATTGAAATTATTCAAACAGAATCTTCGATTTCATTAAATCAAACCACATATTTGAAAAAAATTTTAGAAAAATTTAAAATGTCTGATTGCAAACCAATTAAAACTCCGTTACCAACAACCATAGACTATGTAGCATTATCGTCAGAAGAAAGTTATGATGCTCCCTGTAAAAATTTAATAGGCTGCTTGATGTATGCCATGCTTTGTACACGACCTGATCTATCCACTGCAGTAAATATTTTAAGCCGTTACCAGAGTAAAAATAATAAAACTCTGTGGCAATATTTAAAAGGGGTATTACGATATATTAAAGGTACTCTAGATTTAAAATTGACTTTTAATAGAAATGTCAATACTACTAAAATATTAATTGGCTATGTCGATTCTGATTGGGGAAATAGTGATGCTGATCGAAAAAGTACCACAGGATATATATTTAAAGCATTCGAAAAGTGTACTATATCCTGGAATACCAGAAAACAAAATTGTGTCGCAACATCCACGACAGAAGCAGAATATATTGCACTGTTTGAGGGTGTTCGCGAAGGTTTATGGTTAAGGAATTTATTTATTAGTATAAATTATCCTATAAATGAATCCTTATTAATCTTTGAGGATAATATGGGTTGTATCAGCATTGCTAAAAATCCCACAAACTATAAAAGAGCTAAACACATAGAAATAAAATATCATTTTATAAGAGACCAAGTGCAAATGGGTAAAATTAAGCTTGAATATATTTCCACAGAAAAGCAACAAGCGGATATATTCACCAAATCCGTACCAGCTTCCCGACTGCAAGAGATGAGAAAAAACATTGGTTTAGTATAAATTTTTTTTTTATTTTATTTTATGTACCAAATTAAGACTTATTATTATTTTGAGTGGGAGTGTTAAAATAACAAAATAATAATACCGATGTTGTATTGTTCATTCATCATACGAAGAATAGTGACGGCATTGTTTACTTTGTGTAGCCGAGATGTCGGGTATATATATTCTCTTTGTTTGTTATAATATAAGAGTTTAGTTTTAGTTCTCAGTTCTAAGACGGAGTTCGTTGTATGAACAACTGCTTTTTCTTAGTGTTAAAAATAAGAGAATAAAAGTTAGTTTATTCACTTGCTAGTAGTGACTTTTATTTAAATAATCCCAAGAAATGTTATTGGTAGTTCTTATTACAAAAGTAAAATTCATACTGTGCCTTATGTCCTATTTAGGAATATCTGCTTTTGTATGTAAATGACTTAAATGTTGAATTTCCGTTAAAACTCCAATAGAGCTCAATTTTTGGAAATGCTTTCTGTTAGACCATGGTTACTGACAACGGATAAAGTTTCTGCCGCGAAAAATTTTGACACTTGACATTTTGACACAACAAAGCTGAAGCAGTGAGCACGAAAGGTTGTTAATATCATTATAACTTTGTAAACTTATCATTACTCTGCCAGATAAATCTGTTTAAGCAACCGTTTGAGTAGTCAACCAAGGCCCAAACAACATAGGAAAAGGATTGTTAAAAAGAATTGATGATGGCATACTGTGCAAAATCGATTACATCATGAAGATGTAATAATTTATGCCAAAAGGTGGGCTAAAACCTCCGCAACGGAATTATTAATTTTGTTTCAGATTTTATACGCGCACTGTATAACGCAATAATATTAGATTCTAGTGTCTATGGTGTTAAAATTGCTTCGCTTGGAGATTGCGATGCCTATAGTAGGACAATGTACAATATATATGGCGTTAGACTACAATTCGCATGCAATGAACTTCACAGTGTACCTTATTTCATTTTCAAATCAACTGCATTTGCCTGTTGCACACAGTTTCTATCTTTCTAGAATCTTTATGAATACGAGTAAGATAGGCGTATCAGACGTTGAATTGCATAATACAAGTGTACATTCATGAATGTATTTTGCAATTCAATTTAGCTTGATATTGTTTGGTGGTATAACCTGTAAAGGTGGGCAAGCTTTTATACAGTTTAATAAATGAACGTCATATTCATTTCTAGGATGTATACTGGACTACGGAGGAAGAGGCAAATACAGTTGTTTAACTTCTACCTATTGTATAATCTCTCAGTTTGTGAACTATAGTGATCCTGGTATCGCAAATTATGTCTGGTGTTAAGTGCACAATTTAGTCATGCATATGTTACATTACTTTATTTGTACAAAGTTATAAATCTAAAATGATTTATTTGATAACAGATACTCGCAAAATGTGCTATTTAATTCTAAAAATGTGTCTCTGTCAGCGATATTTAATTAAATTTTATAATATCACATTAAGAAGAATTCCTAATGTAATTTTGAAGTAGTTTTTAATTTAGCTTATTGCCTATAAAAAGTTAAAAGATAGACATTCAATTTCAATTCACATTTCAATTCCTTCAAGTTTTGTTTAGAATATACCGTAGTAGTTTTGTAGCTCTAACTTCTTTTCTGTGAAAGTTAGGTTGGATATTCTAAACAATGTCTTATTTTCGAACGAAAGTCTCAACATTTTAACTTAGTTTAGCATCCTTTTGCAGATTTTCTGATAGGTATGCAATATGTAGGTATACTTTCTTAACATACTTGCTCTGTTGGTATAGAATTCTCTCTATATTTTATTAGGTGAGTGCGGAAACATTGCGCTCTCCAGAGCCTCTTTTTCCTTTCTAGTCCTTTTCCGCTTTCTGCCAAAAATTAGTTCGATGTTGCACAACACTCCCACACTGTGTTATTGCTAGGAACGTTTAATTCGCCTTTAAACAATGAAACTGCATCACATGAATATTTAGGTATTTGTAATTGTTATTTACGGGATACATCTTAGCGAGGTGGATAGTGAAGGTACGAGGCACATTTTCTCGATTATTTTTCAAAATATACAAGGAATCGTGTTTCCAGAAAGACAACAGCTCGTCGTGTAATTTATTGCCATAAAGTGATGTAATTTACTGTCATAAAAAAATCTGAATGGCGTTTACACGGCCATTACATCATTTTGCGGCAAAACGCATTTCAAGCAAACAGCAAATTTGCCGCAATACTGCTTCTATTGCACAAAACAGAATTATAGCCGTATTTATTGCGACTGAAGGTAGTAGCAGTATTAGTATCCGTTTTGTTTCCTTCTATTTTAATTTTTGTACTGGTTAATTTTGGAATAACATAAAATTACCGTGCTTATAACATAGGACCACAACTGTAAGTTTTCTGTGACTACCTAAGCATGCATGTATAGAAACGTTGGTTAGCATATGCAATGTGCCCCTTTATCGTACAGAACACGTTTCGATAACTTGAAATGTAATTGAGCATAAAATTAATTTGCATGGACTTACGAGAAAATCTAATGAATACGTTGTACATAAAGTTTGCTCAGCTGCATGGCATATAAGCTATCAGAAGCTTACATACATATATACTGGTTTAACAACCAGATATTACAGCACTGCAACTAGGCTGGATCTATTTGATAATAGTACGTGTAACAATACCATAAAATAACTTTAAATTTAATGATTTTGAGACATTGTTGTGAATATTAATCGATTGATGCCAGAAAAGTATGAACCAAGGAGGTTTAGTACCTATGTTATATTAGTGTATTATGATTGTGAATACTACTTCTTAGTAAAAGCTTGTTATAACTGTAAAACACATACATATATTTGAGGGTATATCGCTACGGTACATAAGTACCAAATAATACAGTCATGATTATTTAAGTCTTTGACGGTATTTCTGTTTTCATTGTTGTCATTTATCTCTCAAAGGCAATGCTTACATGTGTGGCCACAAGTTCTACTTATAAAAGAACGCTGTATATATTTTAAATAGCGTTGTTAATTCTATCAATTTATCACATAACAAAGTTTAATAAAACAACAATATTGTGGAACTAATCTTGCGTGACTATCCAAAAGAAGTTGTATGAATTAGTTCAATCTTTTCCAAAAATGTGAACTGCTTTTTTGAAAAAAAAAGATAGTATCTAAACATAATATTCGAACTAAATGCAAAGATTAGTTAACGTTGTGACAGCCGTTAGTTCCCCTCTAACTAATAATATTCAAACACAAATCTTAGATATTCTTCTACAAAAACCAGATTTCCCTATATTGCAATATTTCTCTATGAGAAATCAACACTCCACGATAGAATTTTGTCAAAATCGATATTTAAGGAGCAAAGATATAACTAATAATTTCCTGATTTTCAAAATAAATAATCCCCATTCGAGAATATCCTTTTTAGATTTTGTAGCATCCGAAATTATACGGGACGTACTATTAAGCAAACAAATAAGAAAGAAAATTTTGCTGTAAGCCAACTACATGTCTTATAATGTTGTTGAGCAGGCTGTTTCTGTAGTATCTTCTTCATCTGGCTTCATAAAGATTCGTTTTGGGACTAATTGGTACGGTTAGTTAATATATGTCGATCTGTTTTTTATATAGGTACCTAAATTACTAATCTAACGTGATGTTTATCCCATAATGAATCTTCACTTATTGTGTGTTTACTGAAGTCAAGTAAACGGAGCCGGATTTAGCTACATTTAATGCCATTCTGGTATTCCTTCGCGATCATCTTTCAATCTTCTTAAATTTTAGATAGAGAAACATCCAATCCAAACTAAAAGAGAATCTTTTGTAGAATCTAAATACGTAAAAAACGTATACATTTGGCATGTGTGACTTCCGTGCATTTTACTTGTGCAAATGTCAGTAAAAACATTATTAGCAATTTTAAATAAAAAAGAAAATTTCATCAAGCGACATATAGCGGTATAGCGTCAGACTATCATATTAAATCTATGATCAATAGAGGCTCTATTCTTAAGCATTACCTAAACAAACACGTGAAAACAATTGCAACACTAATTGAAACTAGTATGTACACAGAAATTTGGCTTTTATAATAACGAATATATAGTAAATGTGCAACTATGAAAAGCATGATATACAGTTTCTAATAAACTTACTGTCATGTCTACATCCTTAAAAATAAATCCGACATAGGTATGTATGTAGCGTGGATAATGTGCTATGTGGTAATCACATAGAGTTATTTCAAGCCCGCAAAACATCGACCTGTGAATCAATGATAGTATGTATGATTAGCTGACCTTTTTTTTCTTTATATATGTATACGTATATGTTCGATTAGGCCATACATGAGTCGTATTAACGTGACAAACGTAACAATACGTCAATTTTAATATTATTAATAATAGTTCGACCCGCTAGATGATTCCGTTGCCTGGCGCCAGGAAGGAGACAAGAAACGTAACACCATTCTGGTACGCATATTTATATTCATTACCTGAGATTTCGCGACACAATAAGATCACAACGGCGTACTGAGTTAATTGACTCCTTAAACGAAAGGAGCCGGTTGAGAAAGGGAAAGAGATATCGGCATTATTGGGTGGTGGTTGTGCAATTACTACTAAGCATATTCGAAGTAAACGTGTACGTATGTCATTCAGTAATCGATCTATAACTTGCACATAATGCTAATCACACTTTCAAAACAGTATTCTATAAGTAAAGTCATGACGAAATAAATAGTTAGTTATTGAAATTGAAATTTATTCTTACAGATCAGTTAACATTTTACTTTTTAACTTCTTGTACGCAATATTTATTTTTGTAGCAAATATTTTCACAAAATACGACGAAATACTGGCCGCAAACTTAATAGGTAGACATAAGACATGTATTGTATTCCAGCAATTATAGGTAAGAGTAATTGAAATTTATTTTGGAGACCAAGATAACGGTTAGTGAGTTACACGTCACGTAATTAATTTAAATAAAACAATAAAACTTGTTGTATGTACACCAGCAAAATAAAGTGCTAGGACAGTAATACAAATAGAGAGGTTTCGATACTAATATCGCCTCTCTCATACACTCTCTATACTCAAGGTCGTATGCATAAAGTTAACTATCAGTAATGACTCCAATTAGTGCGTGGATGCAATGGAAAGCATATTTTATACGCATATGTATATGTACTACATATATATATGCATATACGTACACATATTTCATTCTGTGTACAATACAAATACAAGATTTTTTCTTGGTCGCTCAAATTAATAAAAACTAATTTCTCAGAAATACACTTTATTTAGCTTTTGGTAATTAATGGTCTAATTAATTTGAGCTTTTTCCCGAAAATATATTTTATATATTTTTTAGTACATATTTTGTACAGATATGCAACCAGTTACATATAATGTCATAACTAAAAATTACCTTATTATTTCCAATTTGTTTTTGTTCTATGCATTATGTACACGGTGCGGCTAAAGTATTGCACCAAGTGGAATAACAGGCAAATGCTTAGAAATTTAGATTTGATATGTGCTAGCGTTAAACTGTATATTATAGCCAAGATTTTGACATAAATTTCACTTGTTTTGTCCAATTGATGTGGGCAGGACGACACCATCTTGCTTTTTTAAAATAGAAACAAAGATTTAACTTTAGAGCATTTGAGAGCTACTTACTCCCAAAATACAAAGACATACATTATAAAGTTGTTTATTGATAAATAATTTAAAAAAATCGTGAAAAATTAATAATGAAATAGAAATATAGATAAATAAACAAACTCATAATAAATGTTCAAAATGCAGAACACCTGCATCATTCATTAGACGCTTTTGTAAGACGACTTTATTTGTATCAAGAAGTGAACGGGCAGCATTTTGAACATTTATTATGAGTTTGTTTATTTCTCTATATTTCTATTTCATTATTAATTTTTCACGATTTTCACGTTACCAAATATCAAATGTAAATTTCTAAGCGTTTGCCTGTTATTCCACTTGGTGCAATACTTTAGCCGCGCCCTGTATAAGTCACAGCATTAATTAAAAATTATTTGAGATTTGTATCCACCAATGCACGTTAAAGTTTATATAAAAAATGTGAGAAAAATTTGGTCAACAACGGTCCTAGTCAAGTAAATATATGTACATACGGAAAACATTATGTGTATACTTCTATGGGCAAAAAATCCTTCACTTCTCAGTAGGTAATAAAATGAAGCATATGTATCGGATGGCCAACTAAGAACGGCGGTAGGTCATATTTCAGGAACGGTTTATAATACAGTTTCGGGAAAAAATATCATTGACTAAAGTGGCCCTAAGAAACATCTGGAAATTATTTAGGAAAGTGTAGGATGACCGCTAGATGGCGTAACTGTACACCAAAAATTTAAATTCTTATTTTATACAACATTTGCCAACTGAAGGTCTATCACCAACATCAAAATCGAAATCATCTAAAAATTCCTCATATTTTATATTTCACACATTTTTTGTAATTTGCCAAATAAGAGGAGAGGCGGAGGGAAAACTTTGTTTTGAAGGAATGCTTATAACTCCGGGTCTGTTAAACCGAATTTTGCAAACTTAGTCTCGTTGGAAACAACATTACTCCCCCAATCTAATGCTTACATATTCAAACCAATCTGATAATGTGATCTTCTTCAGAACTGAAGAAGATCACGACAAGATGATGGAAACGTCAAGTATCACAACCTTTCTACACGGCAGAGAACCCGAGAATCGAAGAGCAGCCATCAACAGCGGCCGTGAAAGCCTGAAGACTACATTAACTGATAATAGCTGTTTAAATTTTTAAGAAATTTTGTTTTTTATCGAAAATATTAAGTGCAAACGTAACTGCCTGTTAACAGTCAAAAATATACGTTTGCAGTACGTTTACAGTTACCAACAAATCAGCGAAAACCAGATATCGCTATCTTTTACCTATCCGAAGATATCTTGAGAAAAGTACCTAGTTCTTCTAACTAATTATTCTGAGAATGTTTTTTTGTTTATATACATATATAGACTCTAGCATATTTAGATTATATTTTTGTTCGGTTTTGCGAGTTGAACATTTTCCAAATCTATTCTATGATCGGTGTTTTAAAATGATCAGCCAATGCTGATTAGAAGATATCTTTGTTTCTAATGAACAATTTATGTTCATCGGTTTTTATTTCCACGTTTCTACAGACTATACTATACATATCTATGTTTATCATTTCTAATGCGTCCCTCTCTTTTTTTTACTTTTACGAAGTATTTCAAACCAGAGTTGCCATAATTAGGTTAAGTAATACGGTATTAGGGGTTGTTCAAATTACTAAAATGATTCTCATAATCATTATAATTCTTTGGTGCTGTAGCAGTATAAAATTTACAACGTTTGTTAGGGTTTCCAGGCAAATTTTAAATTTGTATAGGAATTAACATTTTTCATTTACGTAATTTATTTTTTTCTTATCTTGTTGCTTCACATGTATCTTATTATTATTGTTGTTGGTTAACTTAGATCTACTCGCATACCTAAAAGTGATTTTGTGGTAATGAAGAGAAAAACAATGCCAAATGAAAGTGCTTACCTTGCGCTGCCACGATGTTCTAAAGGATTGATATTTTAGTCTGCTTTTACGTATGCATTAAATACATTCATTCCTATTTACACGTTATTTATATAATATTTAACACGTTTCCCGTAAAGCACCCAAATTTGAGATTAGAGGCTGATTAAACGCTATAACTCCACAAAACACTGTCCTCAATCAGCAATTGGAGACGAATAAGCACCATTTTGAAGAAGGAAAAGGAATCAGTTGTCTGTTTAAATGTGCAGCAAGAATAGATAATTGTTTTAAATTTAGTAAAACCTGATTCAACTTAAAAGTAGATTTTTTAAATCGGTAACAAACGCGATCAAGTTGCTATAATGGTCATGAAAATGTTCCGGTTCTGGAATTACTACCTATGGTAATTTTAGATCACTAGAGACTGTTTTAGTAGTCGTAATAAGATAGATAGATACATAGATAACTTTATTTAAATAAACACCAAAGTGTACCTATATAAAACGTCAAAGTAAACAAAATATGTATATATATAGGTAACTAAAGAAAAATTAACTAAATAAGTACATGTATGTATATATAAAGATCAATAACTGGAAGAGGACGCTCGCTAAATAAAAGAAGCATATATAAAAAGATATAGGTTAAACTAGAAATGCTAGTTTGTCTTAGTTTGCAGAAACTCTTCTACTGTATAAAACACGTGTTGGAGGAGGTATGGTTTTAGGTTGTACCGGAATATTTGGTGGTTATGGCAGTTTTTTATGTCTGGCGGAATTTTATTGTAGCTCTTAACCAGATAACCATAATTAATGGTACGATGTACTGTTGTTTTTAAAGATACTGTTACACTGATAATAGCTTGCAGTATTGGTTTACGTATCTTCTCGGTGCATTTCATTATTACTATCCTTTGTTGTTCGGTCTTCGTTTTGCTGTTAGGTACTAGTAGTAGTTATAAAAGTTTCCTTTACTTGTGATGGTCGGTCTAACACTAATTTGTCAATATTCTGCAAATATTATTTGCAGATGTTTTAATTTTTATAATTCATTTTCATAATTAAATGCAAAACCAAAATCGTATGACATAGTCACAAATTTAATATTATGATTTGTAGGATACTACAGTATTTTTTCAAATCTTCGGCAAAATCTACAAAATCAGAAACACAAACAATATGCATTTACGTAACCTGGTTTTGAACACATTAAAACTGGCACTTTGCTTATAAGGTTATATGAAAGTGCTCTTTTTAGAAATGACGTAGACATCAACTCTACTCATTTATTTAGTACGTTTGTAACTGCTTCTTATTTCATTAAAAGTTGAAATACACATATCCAAAGAAAGTATCCTAATCTCTACAAACTGAAATATGCAGTAGTCATCATCCCTTGATTCAAACTTTTGACCTCAATGGCGTGATTTAAAACTACATATACCTACTAACATTGCATATTAGATTTTTCAAAGGATTTTACAAAATTACAAAATTGTTTGACGCTCTTCAGTATTTTAATTACTTACAACTTTGAAACGGTTCCAATACTACTATTATTATAATTATGACAGTAGAAAGTAAGACAAAGTATGGTGTATCTACATGAACAGACAAAATTAACATAACACTAAGCCATTATGGTTACTAACAGGAAATCCATTTAAAATAAAAAATGACGTTGCAATGTACCAACATATTTATTTACCGATTTATATCAATTTTTTATGCAAGAGTTACTTAATAAAAGTATATGTATGATATATAATGCCGACTTTATTATTTTTACTTCTAAACCTACGGGTATATCACCTTTTACGTCTCACATGTATTTAAATACGATATCAACAATGACCATTCCGTGTATATTGTTACGACGGTGGTAAAGGATGTATCATCGGGCTTGAGGCAAATAAAAGAAGCAAAGTCGAACATGGGTATGTTGTACGTATTTGCAGCATAACATCGTGATAGGCTGCAGCATTAGAACAATAGATAATTTGTTCGACACACATGGAAAACTGAATAACATGGACGTCAATTGACAAGGTCTCGGTGTGGCAAATGCGAAAAATGCGAGAACCAGGTTGGTTTGCTCCTGTCGTCGTCTAGGTGTTGTGAAATTTCGCGATCGACACAACACTTTACACGATTGTACCGCTGTCGTTGCGTCATGTGACAAGCAGGAGAGCATAAAATCTAAGATGTTCTACTCACACAGCACACTCAAGTAGATCTACTATAATGTCACGGGAGAAAGGCTACAGGCGAATGTTTTGATGACCTAATAATAATAATAACAATAATAATAACAGTAACAATAACATCGGCCGTGATTGTATTTAAATTGATTTAAAATTATTTATTGACTTGTAATTTTGCCGTCAAGCGGCCCATTTAAGTATTGAATACTGAGGTATTCAGGCTTTCATAATCATATAGAGAATTCCATCTGTCATCTTTATCTCCCATGCACGTCTATAATGCAAGCAATACATATAATGGAGTTATTAACAGAAAAGTTGCTTGCATAAATTCTAGATTCATTTGGTTGCATCATAGAACCAGTGTTGTTGAAAGAGTAGATTTTATTCGATAATAATATAACTTTGCATAAATCTGTGTATTAATTAACTTTCAGCCTATGAAGTTTTTAATTTTGATGTCACTGCTTTTTTCAAATAGCATTCCTGTGCCAAAATTGTACAAAATAATTACAATTGAAATTGACATTACGTTGTTGCAAGTCAAAGTTTAGGTGTATAACACTACATTAACATATAAATTGAATGTGAAGTGGAGCCTAAAAACATTGTAAACTATAGTCAGACCAAGATCTATATCTAATACGTTTGCTATAATATTCAAACAATGTATATACGTTAAAATATATGCACGCTTATTATAGGTATTTTTTGGTTTTCGGTGTTTGGCAATGCTCATCGGTTCCAATTGTAATGGTACGCTTTTTTTGTGTATACTGAATTATTTAGCAATTCGAGACATCATCAGGACTGACAATTCAAGAATAGTCCAATCTATGTATCTATATAGTGGGTAACTGCAAATGCTGAGATCAGCACTTTTTGCCGATATTTTGGTTGCTACTGGTTCTGACCATGTTCTGACCTCGCACAATACAGGGAATAAATAGAATTAATTTTCCAGACGAACTGTTGTACAATACTATTAGCAAGGCGAACGCAATGATGGTAGGTCTAGTACTCGGTGTGAAATTGATAACGTTGAGTAAACAGAAACTATAGACCGTTTCTAATAGTTACCCTCTTCTATTGCTTTTGTTAGTAAAGTAATTTCTGTAATTATACCATGAGCGCCTATTAATGGCATTTTTTGATTTACTATATTGCAGTGGCAATGCTGAATTTAATACTTTGTGTATCAATCCTGAATATTGGCTGAGAGTGTTGAGTGAAATAGACGAAGAGGAAGAATGATAAGAAGTAGTAGTGGAGCTTCTCAATAAAATAATAATCGCTTTCCACAGCCTTGAGGATATAGCAGTAAGAGTACCATAATTTTAGTGTGTGTGTGTGTTGAAAGCTTTAGTCTTCGATCTAGTTAGAATCCAGTCTTGGTGGACGTCCTCTCCGGAAGAGTTTTTCTTCTTCTGTTTTTTATATGTGGTTAGTTGACCGTTGATACGATGTTGGGTTGTCTCTTACATATGAGAATAAAGCATTTGCATCAGTGATGCCAAATTGAATAGATTAGAGTTCTCTCACATAGTCATATAAGCAAAATAAATTAATAAAATTACGTTATTCTCATTTGTACGACAGCAATGATGCCATGTAGATAAATACAGGTGAATGATTTTTTTGAAAGACGCAGATAAGATAGCAAAGACACATTTTACGAATATTTTATTACAATAGTTAATAAGTTAATCTTAATGCCAAAAAAAGAGTATATATACATACATATATCACCATGAAGTTAAACTTAGGTTTTAAAAGTATGTATATAATAGACAAATAATATACATATATACATATATACATATATGTATATTATATACTATCTAAAATATTTTTAGGAAAAGATCTAATGATACACTAGTAATATTCTTGTCATGCCGAGACCGCCATAATATAAAAGACTGAAATCAAAATGCGCACATACATTGTGAGCAAAGATTACATAAAACCGCAGCAGGATATTTAATATTTCTAGCACCGCGCAAGTTTCTAGTTTTTAAATATGTACCTATAAAACTAGTTATTTCAAAAGAGCGTCAAATCGCCAACTACAATGACAAGGCATTTCTGACCTTGTTATTTTTATTTATCTTCCACCTGTCATTAGAACGTATTAGAAAAGCTCTCCAGGCGATGTGGCGCCTATCCACTAGATCGTAGATAGTTTTTAATGCGTTAATATGTAGATTTATTACAAATAAAGATTTCTGTATTTCTTGTATCTAAGATCATTCTCCTTCTTTGTTTTCGTTTTATGCCGTCTCACTCTTCCTGAGATAAGCGTAAAGTAATACTAACAAGATATTTATGCCAACATTTTCATGAATAAAGATTAACAGATTCAATATGAAATACGTTCGCTTCTGTGGAAGATCGGAATCTTACTTATTCTTTTGTAGACAGCATCCGCTACAGTGGTTAGTAGTTTATGAAATTACGAGTAAACTGCAAAAATTTCTTTTATGGCCTATGTAACTATTAGCAATTGATACTAATTGCTTAGAAGTTTTAATGTTCGGTATAATTTCTATTAATATTTCCGTTACCATCGACAGTGAAACATGTTTTTAATTACACTATGTTCGCTGAAGATGAAGCAAAGTTTACATATGTATTATCAATTCCATTGTGGTAAAACATTTTAATTGTTTAAATTTAAATATCCTCGACGGCTAACTCAGCATTATTTCTAATTAAGTAATATAATGAAATTTATATCAATTGCTGAGTTAAACATTTTAAGTAACTATGTCAATAAATATATGACCAACAACTATTGCACTTAGCTAATAATAAGGCTTTTCTTGAGCGCTTTCGTTACATATTTTTATCTTATTGTTGAACATTTGTCTATTTACTATAGCGATATATAAAATTGTACGAATATAAACGCATATAATACTGTTCAAGTAGCCTAAAGCTAATGACATGAAAGTATAATACAGACTCTGAATTTGTCTGGAAAAACTAACTTGTAACTAATATGAATAAAGTAAATTCAGTAAAATTTTGCTACAAGGCAAAACCCAACTACTAATCATAGTCAAATATACACTGTTAAGAGATACCTACTTGTTAGTCACTGCTTAATCTATTTTCTCTGTACTTTACAGGTCTTAGTTGATATTATCTCTCTCTTTGTTCGTCTATTATTTCGTTAATTTTTATGTAGTCCTTTCTTTTTCTTCCTTTATTAAGAGTTCTGTTATCCCTTTGACCGTTGCTTCATTTTAGCTATGTGTTCACATCAGCTCAACTTGTGGTTACTGGTTCACGGCTTATCATCCTTCTTATTTCTTTACTTCTCTCTCTGTCCTATTTGACTTTCCTTATTAACCCGCTCAAAACTGCCATTTCTGTGACTGCACTTATTCCTCCATGTTGTCTTTATAAAATGGAGAATTTATCATGCTTAGAGCTGGGAAGGTTCTACTTTCTACGCCACGTAGTGTTGCTTATCACTAGCATGTGGAGATACACGAAACATCTTTGATTAACTAACAACGTGTGATTAATCTGATGTGTATGACCTGACCGCACTTTACCATTTATTACGTGGTCGTGGTAACTTTTAGTGAAAAGGAAGGAAGATTTGGACCCCTTAACACAATCACTGCGAATGTAATTTTGATAGTATAGCAATTCTTCTTAGCACCAGGTACCGTTTTGACGTTACCAGATCTGGTTGTTTGATAAACATATACTCGATTGTTGATTAGAAGCATCGAAAAAGATATCTCAAACTGTAGGCTTAGCTTTATGCCAGTCATTCAGTTTCTCTATTTTTCATTGTCTCTTTCAGAATTTTTTTTTATTTATTTGTCAATTCTATAACCAACATTTGTCCTAATACCAATAAAATAATTTTATAGCTTTGATTCATTTCACTATAAACAATTCTAGTGTTGATAATAGCTGAGCAAAATGTTTTCTCAAAGGTTACTGGCAGATATTTGGTCGCCGTAGTCATTTACTAGTCTAGGCTTTACAATGACTTTACCTCTCTAAACAGACTTTATTTTTTTCCTAGTATAAAACAGACCAACAGAATATACGGGTTTATTGTTTATGAAGACACAGAACTAAGAACCATCCCAATTTGAAACTTTGCACATCGCTTAGTCTTATAGTAAACTACTTTTGGGAATTTTTTTTAATTTTTTAAACATGTGACTTTTTGGAATTCAAATTCAAAATTTTAGTATCAATTTTGGAAAACAATTTTTCTCAAGACCCTCTAGGTGTTGCATATCAAATAAAAGGCTATTAAAAATAGAAGAAAATAACACCACTCCCAAGTTTCTAGCTCAATGCGGAGAAGAACTATTACAATTTTAGTAAACGCCCGCATAGCAATTTTAAGCGATTTTTTGTAAACTTTAAATGGCCATAAATCAAAAACGGGTTGACATAAGAAATTAAAACTTTACATTTTTCTTGGTCTACATGAACTTCTGTGACAAATCTCATCAAAATCGGAGATGGTCAGGTAAAAATTTTTCATTAAGTGTGTTGATTTGATCACTGATGAAATAATTTGGTTGTAATCTAAATTATTTCATATTTATTTGACCAATCAAATTTTAGATTTTGTAATTTCACTAGATCTGTACAAATGAAAATAATTTTTTATTTCGGTTCTATTTGGTGCAATCCAAAAGCTATCTCTTGTTTTTGATAATTTTTATCGTACGTCGAGGTCTTGTTGGGCATACCTATTGGTTTTTATCACCATATTTCATGCGCGATGAATAGGTTGAATATATCTAATTTGCTCAGTTTGCCTTACCAGATACCAGTGCCTGGTAACGCAGTGAACGTGTGTTCTTTCATTGAAAAATGCCCGTATAAGATAAGTAAATATCTTAGACGTGGTAGAAATAATGCGGATGAAGGTAGCATTTAAACGCCGTAAAAGTGGAAACGAAAGATTAATGTTTTTGCATTGCAGTTAGTTTTTACAGCGCCGAAGTTGTCGAGACACGGAAACTTTTATTTAAGATTGCCTCTTCAATTCATCTCTCTAGAAGAAGATTGATTCCTCTATATCATTTCTGTAAGAATTATATTATGAAAATACATCTACAATATCTTCCAATGTTGTTTTTATTTAGTAATAGGTCGAATCAGATCTGTTGCACAAATTCCTCAAGCGTAAAACACAATTGTTAACAACTAACGAGCCATTAAGATCTCAATGCGTATATGTCCAAAAATAAAAAAAGGAAAAGATTCAAAGCGAGAGAACGTGTTAGTTTACTCGTCGCGCAGATTGTTCGGCAACTTCGTAAACAAAGCACGACGTGCTATAAATAATATAAAAAAGAGGATAAGAAGTTGAGTTATTTATAACAGTAGATACATGTGTTAAGGGTGGTAGAAGTTGCTCACCTATCGATTGTACTTCGCTGGTTCAATAATTATAGTAACAATGCATGTGCGAGAGCTACTCTGGCTGTGGTCCTGTAATTGGACTTAAAGCGCTCGCTCTCATTGTGCGATTCTAAGAAAGAGAATCATGTTTACTTTACGGAGTATAGCTATAGAGTATATGAGATTATATGAGATAGTGGACAAACCATTTCGCATTGCCGTGCCTTATTTTATGAGCTATTTTATTTTATAAAGTTTATTTGGTACAAATATGATAATGCGGAAAATTAGTTCATCACATAGGATGTATATTTACATCACGAGTGTGATATACATATGTTTACTTTGCTAGACAACTATATCTAACATCTTCATGTTCGTGCAACGATACCCATGCCGACTCCGCCGGCAGTAATTAGTGAACTGCTTGCTTTCTTTCATTTACCATTACTTGTGGTAGTACTGTGGTACTGTATAGATTAAAGCTTATTTGTGTAATGTTAAAATCATTATCAATTTTTACATTAATTAGTAACTACTGATATCCGTGTTGCTATTTTAATTGTTCGCTGAATAAGTTTAAAGAAACAAAATACATTTTGTAAACAAAAACAATTTTAAACATATAAATAGAAACTTTCGTTTCCTTAAAGAAAGTGGTAACTTAGTTAACACCTCTTTCTCAACTTTAACGTAGTTTCCTTGCCTGACTTGAAAAATACTTATTCTTTATTATTATATTTCTCTAATTTCTGAATTATATTTGTTTTTCATGTAATTCTTAACATTTTCGTTCTTACTTTAGCGCGTAGTTATACTGTCATTGCTTTCTTATACATTTCTTTTTCGCCTTGCTATTTTACCTAAAATCTTTTTTCTGTTGCCACTCTTTTGTTTCCATAACAATAATATTTCCATTCCGCTAGAATCAGATAAATAATATGTGTATTGTTTATCTAACTCTTGAGTGGCAAGGTCCGTTTGCCATTTAGCAAAACCGGTTTAAACTTCACGGTAAAAATTTATACATAGATGGCGCTACGATGTTAATTTTAAAATTTCAATTAAAATGTAGAAGCAATTTTTCAATGAACTCAAAACTGTATTAGCAACTTCAATTTGAAATTAGTTAATTAATTTACATTAAAATAGATGTTTTTCTGTGGCTGCGCATGCGTTTTCTTTCTTTGGTTAGCAGAAGCTCGATGTTAGATCTTCTATAGCTGGTTTTGGATCTTTATACAACGTGGTAGTATGGTGTTAAGGTAAATTTACAACCAATTCGAAGTTATGAATTAAGCTTGTCAGTACTCATCAGCAGTGCATTTACATCTATCTATTGAAGCGTTAACCAAACATTTTTCGGTTTAATTCATGTATAAAATTGGTAACCGTATTCATGTATAATCGTTGTTAGTGGTAACCTATTGTGCTGAATTATTTATTACAAGTATATTATAAACGACGAATATAAATAGAATGGATGTGGATTTACTGTTCAACTGTTAATTCCACAATGTATCTTGAGAAAAAGCAACAGAACATAAATATCTGTTTAAGAGTACCAGTCATTCACAGCAGCCAATTAAGTGATTTCCAACTCGATGCTTGGTCATGGCAAGTAACAAAGTGCGAGTTGGCAGTGCACTTTCAAGTAGTTGTAAATTTAAAACTTATTCCTCTAGCTGTGAGTGATCGAATGTAAAAATAGGTGTAAATGTACCTTTAATATTCTTAAAAGCTACTAGCGTTGCTATTCATTGATGATCGATTGTTATTAATCTAGTTACAGATCATCAAGTCTTAATAAGGAGTTTTCTCATTTGTGAACGTTAGTCGAAAATGTTTCCTATACACTACTGTGCAAAAATTGTTATCCATTCTAACACATTATTTTAGTTAATTTTAAAATCTTGATCGTCAGCTGATGATACTTTACGGGCGCAGATATCCAGCACCCCCTTTTACGTCATATAAACTACTCTCTCAATAAGGAAGCATAGTGGTCGCAGTGATAGAGCGGCCGTTGTTTGATAGGTGCAGACCAGCACCAGCAGCATGGAAGCGCGTCTCGTTAGAATCAGTTCCTCGGGTGAGTACCACTCGTTCTTGGAAAACAATTAACAGGAAAATATTTCTCACGGCGGGATAATTTAGTCAAAAATCCTAGACAATACAATATACACGCAGAAAAATACGCGACATAAGCTTCAGTGGCAATCCGATAAACAAAATAGCTTAGAAGCCACTACAGCTGCATCTATTATCGATTGCTGTGCCGCTGCTGGCGATGCTGTGATATGAGATTTCGCACCGTATGTTGAATTAATTCTACAGATAGTTGTTTTAATATATCGCCTTTCGAGGAAGGTTGCTTTCAAAACATTTGATTGTACATTTGTATATATATGTAGGTACTTTGTCTAAAACAAAATTAATTCCAAATAAAATGGAAAACGCGACACTTCTGGTTCGCATTAATCAACTCACCTGGACAAGAAACGTTAGCGATATGGCTGTCAACCGAAACGGTATGAAACACGAATACAAATCTACAAATAACTTAACAAGACCTGATGGAAATTATTCACACCACACTTTCGTCTGGAACTGCAGCAACGTGTACTATCTAAAACGACTAAGCTATTAATTAAGCGTATATGTAATTACATATTATAATGACGCTTCTTGCTGCCTGGTGTGGAGCAGTTAGAGTAGACGTTTGAACCATTTGTTGAGCAGGTACTTTCACGATTAAATCTTTATAGAAGAAATAAACAATGTTGGCGCCAATGTAACTGCGTTTTTTGTGACTCCATGTTTATATTCCTTTTCTTGTTGTGTATCACTGACACTGCCTGAAGAGATTCATAAGGTATTTACTGTTTGTCTGATTCTTACAAGCTATCCATTTGGTGTAGGTTACTACAAGATTTGTTAACACATACTTTAACGGCTTACATTCAACGACATTAAATCGTAAAATGTCTCACATTACTCCTTAAACCTATTATCTCTCTATGAGAGATTTAGTAGGGTTCCATCGTCTGAAGATATCGAATAATTTTGGCAAGTTAGCCTAATGCCTTTTTTTCGTTATACTCAATGAACTTAATTAACATTTGTGTACGTAAAAAATTGATTATGCGCAGTACTTGTAATGATTTTCCAATATATGTAATAGTTAAGTTCTATTACCTGTTGAATTTGGTTTGCATGTGTGTATGTACATACATACACATATGAGCAATATGCTCTCGGAAACTAATAATTTCGTTTTTTACTATATTAGGTACCTATATAGCGAACTATATCTCTCACTTATGTCTTCTTTTCAGATATTTCGTGGATTAATGCGTAATGTATCATATATAAAATATTGAAATATCAGCGAACCATCATTTTCATATAAAATCAAGTCATTGGTTCCATGCATTTTTTTTTATTTCACACACATTCATAGGCACATTTAGTCTTGAATAAAATAACCGATCTTTTCTCCCACGAATAAATGGAAGCACATTTTCATAAACAGATTGAGGTCCTTTTCTTCATATATATATTTACAATAAAGTAGTACCAACAAAGTAGTACCAAGAAAAAATGTCTATGTGTTCAACGAAACGTGATCATCAATATAATTCGTCTTTGAAGTACACAAAAACGTACATTGTTCGATATATTATCTATTATGGAGGCGCTACTATACAAATACTACTACTAGTAGAGGTAGGTGTGTTGTATATAGAAGAATAAAGAGGACCACCCAAAATTAAAGCGTCATTAATTAATTTAACGAATATATTGAGAAACAATAAATCAGCTCTCAGTCGAGCAGTTAGCTATGGAAGTTTTTTTTTGTTCTGGTGTATAATATATATGATACTACATGCTTATTATGGTTCAGAAGCGTCCGTTTTCGCCATTAATAGATCTAATTATAACTATACCGCCTCTCTGGTGGTAATTTGTTTTTTGAATAGAAGTTCATTTCTGTGAACTGTTTTCAATTGCCGATAGCCAAAAACAGTTTTTCACATGCGTTGCATGAATTCGTAATTAGATTAAAATTATATAGTAACTGATGTATAGTAACTACTATTTATTCAAAGTAAAAGTAAATGCATTAACAATATTAATACTAGCTTGTCCCTAACTACATCTAGATATATTGCCTTCGTTAGCTATACAAAAGACATTTTATAAAAATTCTTGACAAGACGAATTCTAATTTCAATTAGATCGTTATATTTTATTTGGCTTTCCCATAGTGTCCCTACTATTTCACATATACCCATTATATTCTTAATTTATTAACAGTCTAAATTGTCTTGTCTCACTTCTGTAAGTTTGACTTTTCTAAATGGCAGAGGTTGTTTGCCAACGAGACCAAACATCTTATAATATTTGTAATTCTTTATTGTCAGCATGTGGAATCAGATACAATCCTAACATTAAACGAACACTTTCTCACTTAGTAGTGCCCGATTCATAAGCTAGTTATTTAATCGATCTTCTGATTCTTCTTACTAAGAGTCCTGGGATTAAATCATTCGCCTGAGAGAACCATGGCGGTCGCGTATTCAGTGGTTTTGTACCAATAGACTCACTTTTTTGGAAACAAGTATTATACCGAGCGAGTTTTGGCAACTCTACTTTCAGTAAACTATTAAATCGTAGACGCAGTATTATTGCTTCTGATTTATTATACAATATCATTCTTGACAACAATCAGCAACATGTTATTTTTCGATTATCGTAGGCATAGCCTCATCATTTATGAACTAAGGACGACCCACCTTCAGGAACAATATTTGATTTCGGTCAATATACATCTACACAACATTTTTTCATTATGTCTGGGTTTGTTACACGTGCAGAAGCGGTAAGTTAGAAGTTAAGTATCTCAATTGATCATCCAGTTTACACAGCCAGAAAAAAACAAAAATTGGTGCAACTTTCGGTGACCGAAGGCGGATTCATCAAAGTAGTAAAGCTGAGTATTCATACAGGAAAGGGCTTTGAGTGTAAACATATAATGCTGAATGAAAACGAGTTTGCAAACAAATCTAAAAATAGAGATATAACAGTGGAGCGTAATTTTATGATATATTTCATCTAGCACGACACGACATTTGTTTTAGTTAAAATTTCCGAATAAAAATAATTGAGTTATTCACCTTCCTCGTACACATTACATAATCCAGAGTTATTTCAGTCAATTTAACTGGAACCACTGCATCTTTGAAATAGACTTCGTCAGAGAAATGAACTGTAATTATAATTAGAGCAACTTTAAGAGCCATTAATCTAACGATGGAAATAAGGCATCGATGTAAAACAAAAGATAATCTATAACAGTCACAAATAATTCAGTGGTAACATTAAAATAGCCGCAGGGTTATCAAATAAAGAATCCTGAAGTTAAGTTATCTTTTTCTTTTGTATCTTGTATCGCAGTAGGGGGACATCCTAATGACTTGCCTAAATGACAAAAACGCACTACAATCTTGGCCACGATTAGGGTACCTCTTCGTAGAATTACATTAAATTATTATACACCCTCGTGCGTTTCTCTATACCATGTAGTACCTGAATTAAAATATGGGTTCGTTGTAGGTAGCGGGTTCATGTTACGCACACGTGCATACCTATAGAACAGTTGGTGAAATATTTATATTCTGGTGTATACATGTACCATAAAAATATCAAACAGATTGCTTTCAACTGCAATAAAATAAATGAATTGGTCCGCTTGCCTGTCTTTACGCATGCATTTTTCGGAATAAACTTAAATTGTTCAACTTATAAATATTTTGATGTGAAATGCCAAAAGCTTTCCAACAACCGTGAACAGATAACCAAGTTTGGTAAATAAGCATCGTCTTACGTACTTTATAATATGGATAAATCAATAATAATGTGTACTTGAACATTTCATAATGTTAATTTTCGTAAAAAGCTATAACTGAAATATTTATTACACCAGATGTCAATAAAGAAGCACCCACTAGGCGGAAATACGTAAATATTTTAAATGGCGCATTAAAATGTACTTGGGAAGAATTTTATGACAAATAAGGAAATAAAATCATTTCAATCATTCCCATAGTGTTTAACATACACAAATAAGGTACACAAACAAGCCAAGTGAGAAACTTTATTACCATATATTGGTTATTGTACCCTACTGCTTATAGAAACGTATATTTGCATTAAAAATGTGATTCAAACTATTAGATAGGAGGTATTCAATTTCAGAAGCATTGTGCTCTGCTCTCACTAGGATCAAAAAGTGAAATTTATAAATGGCCTATAAAATACATTTTTATTGCGCCAAGGCATCTGACGTGCGGTAACTAAATAGTATAAAAATACGGCTTCTTTCGGCTTACAGTATTTTACGCAATATATACGTTTCTTATATGTAGTACATTTTCTGAAGAAACTAAGTAAAATACTGATAATGTTGTCATAATAAAACATATTATGTAATAATAATATATACATATGGAATCCATTTATTTAATTGTAATAAACTGATTTTTAATCGATACTTTTTTTATTACCATACAAATGGAAACATGCAATACATGGAGTAAAACATTAAACTAGTGCAAGCAGATGATGTGTAAAGTGCGAAAACGCAGTGCTGCGAATCGAGGCACCAAAAAGAACAACTTGCTTAAAAGAACAGGCAAATCAATCTTATTATAAATTATTTTGTATAAAAAATGATCAATATGTTTAGTCTTCAACAACGAGACAAAAAGCTGAAAAGAGAGATACATCTTGCTTTGAGAATCATAGATATAATTGCTGCGGTAAGTTGAGTGAATCGCAAAATAATTGCTTATAGAAAATTGGTATAGTTAAAGAGAAACTAGAGATATGAAACATACCTCAACACTAGTAACTGCTTAGAATTTATACTAAAATGTAAAGATTGATGATCTTTAAAGAATATTTGCATTTAAACATATTGGTTGTTCTTGAGTCTAGCAACAGATTGCATAAATAAAAATAAATAATGTTCAATAGAAATATATGTTTTGTACTCTAATAAAATGCTATCAGTTTGACATAAATCCATTAGGGGAAAATGTCTATCGCATCTGGAAACATGACTAGTCATCTCTGGAGATACCTGGACTCAGCAATGTTGCAGTGTGTCACAAAATCATATCCACAATTACTAATATTAGTTTGTCAATTTTATTATTAACATTACAAACATTTTGATAATATAAAAAGAAGCTAATTGCAATGTATATTCAGTGCTCCAAATGTGCATAATTACTAATAATACTTATTGCACATAGACATCTATTACGTTGATACTAAACCAATATAACAACCGTGCAAATACGTTGTTGTGTATACGCGTAGACTGAATCATCAATTAACTTAAATGGTTTTTTATTGCTTATACCCAAAAATTTGAGAGGCCCAATATTAGTTAAAATATTTGCTAAATCGCAGAAATTATTGAATTGCACATAGGTACTTTCCTTTCCTAATCATTAAATTTGTACATGAATCTAGTTATTTAAAATATTATGATTGCGTTAAAAAGTTTGCCAAACACCATTTCCATACATACCGTATCTCCATATTTTCTTTGGATAAGCAAACGTGTTCTGCACCAGGGAGTGGAATCTTAATAAGAAAAATTTGGCTCGACTTCTCATTGGTTCTTGTAATCACACGGTAAATTTAGTTCCTTGTGCTGAGGTGACAGCGTTGTAAGCATTAAGCAACCTATATTATCGGGAGTGGAGACAGTGTTCTATTTTGTTGATAATATAGTGCGCCACCAACTTCAGCACAACGAACTACAGGTGGCGGGACATTCAAAGGGATACTTTATTAATATTGAAGATTTTTCTTAAAGTATATACCAAATATTTCATAACTATAATAGTGTAGTTAACATATAACTATACTAATATAATTATGAAATATTTGGTATATACACATATCAGAAAATCTGGGTATAAATATAGTGGAATAATATATAAAAATACTTTATAAGAAACTGTTACAATAGGTTCGAGAGATAAGTACCTACATACTACAAATATGTTACACTAATACAAACCTAAACTAATTTTAAAATAAATCTAATCTATTGTACTACTACCCGTTGTTGGATCGAGCTAAAACAACCAACTCTCTTAAAAGTCTCAGGGAATTAAAGATTCGACAATTGACCTCAATAAATACCACAGTGGCCCAAAATTTTATTTTCAATTAAGTATAACAAATTATGTAATTCGGTAACAATTAAAAGGAAAGAATACTACTACTACTACTACAATACTACAAAAGAAAATGCAACAACAAACGCTTGATGCTAAAAATAGAAAAATAAAATAATTCTTACAAAAGGAATCCTAACCTAAAAGAACTACTTATTAGTAGTATTACTATTGCTAATACTACTAATAAAACTATAAACTACTACTACAATACTATAAAGAAAATACCACGTAAAATAAAACTAAAATAAACGAAAAGAAGATAAATAACAGTTACTACAAAAGCCAAACCAAGGGTGCTCACGCTCTAACGCAAGATAAACAAACAAGTGAGATATCAAATATGACGTTTTCCATGCCTTCCCGTTACGTCAATAATATAGGTTGCTAAATGCTTACAACTCTGTCACCTCAGCACAAGGAACTAAATTTACCATGTGATTACAAGAACAAATAAGAAGTCGAGCCAAATTTTTCTTATTATGATTCTACCTGTTCTGCACGCGCAGACTTATTCTACTGGACGCATAATGGCATAATGTCGGGGAGTCTCGGCATAGCTCGTCAGTTACCACCTCCTATTCGTCTTATCATTCGACATTTCAAGAGCGACAGGTTGGGGTTTAGTTCTGAACGTTCTAAACTAATTTAAGAAGGTTTTAAACCGTTAGATTATTAATCGTTTATCATTAATTTAAGTTTGGAGGAAAAGAAATCCGTAATACTTATTTATGACAGCATTTGAACGCGAAGTACCATGTTAGTTCTATGCTTTATTTGATAAACCATTTCGTAAAATATGGATGTTTACCGTTGTAACTGCTTTTACTATAATACTTGTAATTAGAATTTTATTTCAGTATACATTTAAGATTTATTTTGTCTTTTGTTCTTAATTCTACAGATATTTAGTCCTACTTGAGATTGCTTATGTTTATACCATACATCTTTTTTATATTTGAATCGTTTTATTGATGATATGCCTTCATTGGCGATAGCATGAGATTTAAATGTTTGTCGATCACCGTCGACAATAAGAGATGGGAGGCGTGACTTAGTACTAGTAGGCGAGACTTTGAAGTTATTACATGCGCGATTTTCAGGTTTCTCTCAGACACACTGTATGTATATTGTTTTGAATATTTCCTGATCTTACTATCTACAAATAAGTTCACACACATAATGTTGTCTCTGTTAGGCTTTCTATCCGCTCGCGGCCGTTTTGTTTGTAAAATTTTTCATTTTATATAAGTTGTAACACAAGTACGATAAAGCACTGGGCGCACTATTTTGAGGAACAGTTACTGAATATGTGTCTAAATCTGAACATGCTTTATCCTTCTTTCTTCTAAATTATCTCTCAGATGGATAGGATTTTAGCAGATAATATGTTTAGGTAGGTTTATTAGTAATCTTACATAGACAGATAAATTTGTTACACTGTCAACTATAGGTTTATGCTAAACCAATCGAAGAAATATAGTTTCATAACAATAACGTCTTAAACCTACAAACATCTAAGATAAATTGCTACTATACTTGTGTAATTGGAAATATTAATATACTAATAAGACAACGCAAAAACACATTGACATTAATTGAAATAGTATTTTAAACTAACCATATGTTGGTGTACTGTGCATGCATACAACACAAAATAGCCTCAATTGCTTGGTGAAACGTTGGACATCATTCACAATCAACGCGGACTCGTTTGTAAAGAGCCAGTCTATTTAAAATACAAGTAACTAATTTTACACATGATCCGTTTAACGAAGACACATATTCCGTAGAAATTTAGTTATACATGCTGCAATAAATAAGACTTTCTTATCAATTTGTCAAATAGATTAGTGCACGGAAAGGAAAAGGTGATAAATGGCCATCATAACTTTAAATAAACTTGAAACATTTCTGCTTGTACCTACGCTTCAGCTAGTCAGAATTAATTTGCGCATCATACGGATGGGAACTTGCCGCATTACTTCTCTTGCAACAACGCTAGTACAGACAAAGAGAACTAATACTGAATACACATTTAGAGCAGCTGTATCTACATAATTTGGTATCTTTTAAAAATAGAAATTAAAAATAATTAAAGCTTGTTTTATTTTTTATGACTGCATTCGTTGGTTTGAACCGGACAGTTTGTTCCAATACTTTCGATACAATGTTTTGTTCGCTGTGTTCAAAATAATGGAAATCCCTGAAATTTACACTGTTTAAAGTACTGCATTTACACAGTAAACTCGCTCATAAAATTGAAAAATTTAGGTTAATATTGTCATAAATCTCAAACACAGTTATTTTAGTAAAGGAATTTGCGAAGCTTTATTTATGTGGCAAAGTCAAATATGTGTCGCAAGATTGCCATCCGTTTTATTTGCTCTTCTGTATAGAGACAACGATGTCAAATATGCAAACTCACTGGTTAGTAATATGTTCTTCTTCAAACAGAACAAACAGTTTGGTATATTTATAAAAAAACTAGATGTACATGTTCATAATATTATATTTTATGGCGAATAAATAATTTAATGATCAAAGAATAATTATGAGCAACATATTTTAGAACTTACCAGTACAGTCCATATCTTTGTCCTACTCGTAGAAGGATTAATTTAGATACATAGGTTATCTAAATCTTGACCTCGTAAATTTGTATATCTATATGAGCCGGCCAGCTTCCATCGATGTCTATCCTAATATTAACATAGTAAACATTCCAGTTTAAAAGATAAAATGCAGTTTAATATTAACACTACGTCTGTTGGCAATTCTAGTAGTACAATATTGGTATAACATTAGAGAAGAATCGCATTGTTTATATATGAAGCAGATGCGGTTGGTAAATTTAAATCGCAGAATTTACAACTGTCCTCTTAATGTTGCCTTACATTACAATGACTTCTACTCTCTATTTAATCAATACAGCCTTTGTTGCATGGTTGCCAAACAGGTTTTATATCTAAATCGCAGTCAATCTAGTACTTAATGTATGTCAAAAATTGCATTTATTATACTACTTCATAAAACCAACAATATACTTCTACAACTTAATCAAGTCTTGTTCTCTAGAGTGTGTTCGTAAAGTCAGGTGAGAGGTAAGGTAAGAGCAATACGAGGTAACGATGGTCACTTATACTATTGTGCTTATACTTTGACTCTAACATACACGAACGAGTAAGGTAAACTTTGGATACACCTCGGATAACGCGAGGAGCTTTTACGAACGCACTCCTAAGGTTGTGATTACTACGCAGCCTTCAGATAGAAAATGTATCGCTATTAATGCCTTATTTTTGCAAAGAATTAGCATATCAAAAACTGTTGTTATTCATTGGCATATCTTTATCTCGTCGCATATGCAAAATATTAATTTATTTCTCTTAATGTGTTCGTAATTTAACGAAAATGGAAATTGAGGTGAGAGCTGCCAAGAAATATCTCTGTAGAAAAAGTTGAGAAGAAAGAAAGAGAGAGAAAGAAATTCTAATATTTAAGTATTGAGTGGGTTCCCTTCATATTATCGTATTTATTCTAGTTGGCGTCGCTATTCCAATAACCGCTGCATTCCATCAAACGTCACAATAAAATAATGACAACGCTAAATATATAGGGAAATCTCCGTCAATTGGTGCATTCAGAATGAAATAAATGCCGCAGAGTAAAGTACTCGAAACAATTAAACGCCGCGGCGCCTATTAGAGTAAATACGGTAAGTAAGTAGAAATTATTATTATTATTATTATTATGGTTGAAAAATAAAATTTTTCGTTCTTTTCAGTTGTTTGCTTTTATGTTAAGAATCATAATGAACGATAGTGTACCTACTGCACCGTACGCAGGTTTGCCTACGCTATGATTGTGCGTGGGTTGGCTAAGTCGTTTGGCTTTTGCAATGGAAGCCAAATGTTGTTGCTGTATGGTCACGTTGGATTTCATGACAAATTTGATAGTTGGCAGCGACAGTAGAATGTCCAGCCAAGTGATAAACCCATAGCGTTATTAGATTTCTGAAGGCTAACATCTCGGTAGCTTCATCAACTGAACAAAATCTACAATAATTCAAGCTGGACACTTAAGCATCTCTTCATTGCAGCTGTAGCCTCAATTTATCTTTCTTCAAAGAATAAAGACACTTTTTATGAAGAGCTCTAGGAAGCAGTAATGCCATAAAAGTAGCAGTATTGAGAGACTTGTGCCATGAGACGGGCCTTTAATAATAACGAGTATGTAGCTAGTGTTAGGTCCTATTTAAAAGCGAGTAAGTTTTGTTGAGATATTTTTTGCACTCTTTCTTAAAGAGATGTAGTGTAAAAATGAAAACATGATGTGACGCTTCTTAGTCTTTAATAATTCTCTGCCATTTTATGGACAGTTCTCAGGATATTCTAACTTAAGTTATTATCTCTTGTAGCTTGTTTTTACGGTCGTTTCTTTTAGAGAGCAGCCTCCAGTCCACCCTAGTAATTTTTTTTACATATATGCAATCGATTTCAGTATTTTTTATCACTAAATGTTAATATTAAATTGTACTGTATAGAAATAGTACGTAGGTTGTATACTCGTACTTTGATTTCAAAATTTCATATTCTTTTTATATGGATTTGGATTAATATTATAGAAACAGCGAGCATAATAATTTCTAGTTTTATGTTTGGATAACTTCGCGCAGTAATGTATTTGCACTTTTCACATGGAAACCGTCCCAGAAATAAATATGTATTTAAGATAAATGGAAGTACAAGTATTGCGAAATCAGTAAAAATAGTACACACTCGTAAAATGAATGAGATTAGGATAGAATCGAAGTTGAATAGTGAGTGCACTCCTTCGAATTATGATGATTTATACCTATGTTAGGATCTAATGATACATTTAATGACTGATATTAATGTCTACACATTTCGCGCTACTTATTAATCCCTTTATTTATCGATTCGCGTTGTACGATTGGTGCTACTACTTGCACAAATAAAGCTTAAGTGCAGATACAGCGACTCAGTGCATACACCATGACTACATTTGTGTGTCAACAACTACAATTAATTTTAACGTAAGCTTCATTATATACAATAATTAGCGGAAGTCTGCAATAGTTTCGAAATATATTAGAAGCCACTTATGTTAGAACATGAAATGATGAAAAAAGGATATAATATTCAATAGTTTTGTAGTTGAAAGCTTGAAAGTTGTAATTTTAGCGAGAATTGCAAGAATTATTTTATAGCATGCCAGTTTCTGATTCACATCTATTTAAACATTAAACGCCTCTCTATTAAGATTACTATTTACATTTATTTGTATATACATACATATTTTAAATTACCAACAATAATTTAAGCGTTCAGTTTTGCTATTAATATCTTAAAGAATATTAATTGGTATTTGCTCAAGTAATTATTAGTATCCTACTTAATAGGAAAGTCAAGCCTATCATAGTTTTAATCGATCACTCACTGAATCTGAAAATAGGATATGAATGTAAACAATATGTATAATTCTCATGGAAAGGAATCGAAATGTTAACGTCGATTAAATGTTAATAGCAGCAGTATCACGAGTTTGGTATTTGTTAAGAAGCATTGTATTCATTGAGTGAGCGCTAATTGACATTACCTTACATTTAGTTTCCAATTGAAATATTTCAGTAAACGTAATTCGATTAGGTGTCTTAACTATATACAAACGAAGACTGAACCTCATTTAGTAAATTTCCTTTGTCCTGCACTTATTTGTTAATTCTAAAAAATACTGTAGATTTTGCTAGGTTATAGGAAGATGCTTTGTCATGTATTATATTATATGATTTATTACACTGAAAATATAAGTATGGATTAACGAGTTACTTTGAAAATCACTAATTCTTTAATTTTGTATTGATTTTTGCGATAAAGCCAAACGTAACAATATAAGATATTGCTATATAAATTTGTGCGTGTGTTGAAAGCTTTATGGTTAAGTACAATGGTGTTAATCATATCCCAAACGACTCCAAAGGTGTATCACCACGCACAAAGCAGAATTTTTCTAGTTTGTCCGTTTTCGATTGTTCCAATATTTCCATCTCGGCTTTCATTATAAACAAAATGTCAGCTGTTAGTAAATTGTTTGAATTAGTTACATATATTGTAATGTTATATTCAATATTACATTTTATTCAATGTTTACAATTCCACTTGTCAGTTGACAGATGATCCAGCTGTAGGTAATCTAAAAAGATAAAAAAACACTAAATTAATTTAATATTCATTAAACTATAACCAACTATCTGATCTGTGTATTTCTTCAATTTAATTTAATTCTATTTTATAAAATATGTAACATTAACATGATTGCACACATGCCAGGTACTTGTTTAGAATTCATTAAAGTAAAACCAATTCAACACTATCAAATGATAGAGGATGCGCAACTCTTCAAGTTGGCACCATCGGGATTTTCTTCGCATATGTGCGAGTCGATGTCATGATTTGCCTCAGTAACCATCTGACGTAGAAGGGGGGTGTTGCTCAGCAGAGATCTTATGTTAAGTCCAGCCAACGACAAAGACAGAAAGATGTTAAATACACCACAATATTATCAATCATATTTTATAAGGTAATCAATAAAATTTTATATCATTTTATTTGTACACAAACACACATAAATATTATAACAAAATCACACGATTAAATTCCACACACACAAGAAGAAAGACCAGCCAGTTAGGGGCATTTTAATAAGGTAATTAAAATCTACAACTTTTCGGTGACCCTGTATACAACAAATATTCGACCGGACGCGCATAAATTAATCCATCAACGATCGTTGATTGCCGTGATTGACAGATGACTATCAAAAGGTATTTCTGATGAAATTTAGAGACAATTGCGAATCATCTATAAAAGGCCGTGCGAGAGCAACAAACTTCCGCTTTTTGTATAGATCGTCGAACAGAGCGTTTAATTTTCTACGTAAAATTTATTAAAATTACCCCGGTGCACCGTGGGCCCAAATTAACGATTATCTTCGAAAAAGTACTTTAAACAAAAATTTTCCACCTAATCTAAATTTAATTACCCCTACGAAGAGGACGTCGTCCATCCAACATCCGTCTAGGCGCGCGAAGACAGAAGCTTCCAAAATCACACACATACACACTCACACACGTAAAATAAGGTAACTTAATTTTTAAATAATTTTAAGTTTGGAAAGTTGCAAAAATTTAAGAAAAAAATTTTTTTTTTGAAAATTAAAACTTGGTCAATTTTTCTAAGTAACTACAAAAATAATATTTGAAAAATTTGAAAAAAATTAAAATTTTTTTTGGTAGTTTTTTTTTTAGAAATAATTTTTTTTTAGTAAATTCAGTTAAAAGGGTAAAATTTATTTATTTTAATTAAACAAATAAAAATTTCAAAGTTAAATTTTTTTTTTAAACAGAAAAAGTCCCAACAAAAAGTTGGACAAAATTTCAAAAACTACCAAATAAGGTCTTTATAAATAATAATTTAGTTGTGGTGATTGCTACGGCATTCTGCACAGTGTAAACAAATTTTTATACGTTTATTGAAGAAAATAAAATTATTTTTTTTTGTAAAACATCTTTTTGTCTTGTAATATTTTTTAACTTAGAATTTTTTTTTCACTTGGGTATTTTGTTCAACGTACGATAAGCTCTCGTATTCTGTTCTCTACACCTGCTGTAGAGCTAAGAATTCACGAACCCATGAGATTAATTTTTTTTAAACCCCAAATTTTAATTTAAAGAGTAAAACTCACATTTTGTTGATTTTATTATAAATCAAATTTCACATTACAATACTCGTATATCCCAATTCATGTATACAAATGTAATAGAACACTTACCTGTCATTGGTTTTTTAACAATATTTTGATTCACACCATCTCTTTTCTTTTCTTAAATAGATGTATGTAGATCGCAAACATTTAGTTTTTTCTTTTTTTAAAACATTATCCGAAACAACTAATCTGTGACCTATTTTTGTAACGGAGTTCTGTCTTTGCTTTCATCCATAGTTATATCACATTTTTCTTTTTAGTATCACATGAGGATAAGTAGGTCTTCAAAACCAACGTGTAAATCATTGATATACATGTGGTTTTAAAAATCACAGATAAATTTGAAGGGAATACAAAATACAACAAATTGACCTTTTTGCTTAAGACTTCTTTAATGGCTCGTTTGGTTTGTAAATTGTTCGAAAAAGTGAATTACTTTCATTGCAATTAAGCTAGCTATTATTTATTGTCAAACAGCGCCTCACAGTTTGCATAAACGCTCCCTTCTTGATTTTTGGTGAAAGGGATTTCTGCGGCAACAGACGAAGTGATGCAAATTTTCAAAATACAAAAACAACTAAGTTTAACCTAAGTTACAATTTGGTTGTAGATTGGTACAGAACTGCAAATATTAGCAACAAAACTCAGCAGCAGCTGCAATGTTTATCAGATTTATCAGGAACGTCCCCACATAATCTATTAAATTTTAAGACTATATTCTGACCACGCATGATAAATGTTGACATGGCTAATAATGGACGATTTCATTATCTAGCTTGCGCTTAAAGTTTTCGCCAAAGCCTGCAACAGGGAGACTACATTTGAATTCACTTACATTCATTTTATAAATACGAATAAATTATCTGAATATGTTCACATTATATATAACTGAAGAATTAAGATAACGACAACAATTAACATGTATTTCTACTGATGTATGAAGTTGTAATTTTGTCTTAATTGCTAGTCCTATTTTTCTATAATATGTGTCACGTTGTAGATGGTTTATGCTTGTAAGAAACTATGAACACATTTGTACGCCATTTTCTCATCGTATTTCCTGTTTTATCTCGTAGTTCATGTTGTTGCGTTGGAATACACGATTGTTTCTATTAATAATCGAATAATCACGTGCACATGTCTTCCAAAAACATAAAATACAATTAAGAAAGTGAAACGCACTTATGTATTCACATACAAAACTTCAGTAAGCAGCCTTGCAAACATAATTTAAACGAAAAAACGAGGTGTTATGTGCTCATTTTGAGCACTTACATTAAGATTATTTTCAAATCCATTACTTGCTACGTACGATATCGAATACAAATTGTAACAGTTAAGTTTCGAAAGCCGTTATATTTATCGGAATCAGCTACATGATAGCAAATATGTAAAATGTACATATGTACTGCAATATATATATGTATTACGATTCCATATGAAAATTTAGTTTTTTTCTCGTGGGATAGAGAGGTTTTAAAAAGCTTCTACGGTACTTAAAATAATCAGTATTGACACATTCAGATATGAGCAATAACAAACTGATATGATTGAAACACCAGTAGTGAGCAGAGGACTGTATAGGTGATAAGAATTAAACAGTAATAGGTGAATTGATATATGTATGTATGCATATAAATACATTAAACTATATTATACGACAAAAATACAGATAGGCAAAAAAATTAAAGTATACAAAAGTATATACCGTAAATGGTGTTTATAGAAAATATAGCCCTCATATAAACAATGTTCCCATTTATAATATATTGGCTAAATTCTGCAACTGCAGTTCAAGTGGAAAATAAACAAAATTAGTACCACATCCTTCTACATATTCTTTTTATCCAAAGAGATTTATCATATTATCCTTATTAAAGACTATTTGTTGAACTTAGAACCAGTTGCACGTAAGGATATGTGCGGCTTCAATATTGTCGAAACATTGATCAACAAAGAGGATTATGGCCGCAACTCTACAGCCAACATTCTGTTTGCTGATGTGTCAGCTTTACATGATGTAAAATTTGCAGTAGTTTTGATATCTGGACAGATGAGATCTTAACTTAATTTCTCGATAGATTACATAGTTAATATATTTGCAGCAGATTTTTGTCGCGATTGCTTTTATGAGTAGTCGTTCGGTTATTATTATTACTTATACATTATATTATTGCTTCGAGAAGTGTAATATATTATATATCCGTGCCTCATCTGTAATGAATATCTGGTGAACTATGTTGATCATGTTGATCCTTGTCTAAACACATCAAGTTGTATTAACACATTTAAATTATTCCACATTTTTAGAAAAATCAAATCACAGCGAAGCGGGTACTAGAATATTTAGCTACACTAAATCCATACGAAACCTCATTTATAATTTAAACCAATGCAAAAAAATACAAACAAAATACTGAACAAAATAGTTATAAGCATGTCATGTCATTGGTTAGTGGCTTCCTTTATTTTTTTTCCCGGACGTTACCGACTCGGAGTCGGAAAGTGGCCCGTCACGAACCGCCCATGGTAGCACCCTGGAACCGTCCTCTTGGACTTAACTTCGGGGTGCGGGCTGTCTTTTCTCCGTTCCTTTACCCTACGTCTCCCGTTCCCCGGGGCACGGGCATTAGGAGTTCTGGTATACTACCTGTGAGACGCCTGCCTCTCGCGTTCTTCCTTTTCCTTATTTTTCATTATGTGCCTGAACATGTCATGTATTGTGGCCCATTTTTGCTCTGAGGACAGCATTTCCCTTATCAGGTTATCGGGTGTTAAGTGGACTCCGAGTTCTCGAAAAACTTCCGAACGTACAGAATTCCATCTGTCACACCAGAAGGCTGTGTGCTCCTGCGTGTCCTCCTCTCCACAGTATATACAGGCAGCCTCATTGTCCTTCCCGAATCTAAAGGCGTAGGGCCTGAAGACACCGCTTGCTTTATTGACCAAATTAGCAAATAAATAATCCGTACGATGTCATTAATTTACTTGGTACCTATACGAATTAAAATTGCAGATAATAATGAATGGTTGACATTAACATTAAGTTAGAACAAATGTAAAATCAGCATTGCACTATATACCAACACAAATGGAAGGACAACGGGCAGCCCAAGTGTATCTAGTGATAAAGCTAAATAAAGCTAATGAACGTCTGCATATGTTGTGTTTATTGTGACGTCAGCGTTTACAATTGTCTATCTTTTGGTCGGCTTTACTTCAGTATTAAATAACCGTTCCAGTTAAACAGTAATATATAGGGTTTATTGAAAATCACAAAGAGTGACGCGATTTTGGTGTGTTAGATCATCACTAGCATCTATATTCTTATACAGATTGGCCTAGTGAACGATTCCCGTTTAACTTCAAATACACACACATAGACATGTACTATGTATGTGATACAGAGAGGAGGGACTGCCGTGCATGTCGTAGGAGGTATACATTTGAAAGAGAGAAATACACTCCTCGCTCGCTTTTGTAAATTTCATTACAGAATTTTGTTTCGTTTTGAATATAAGAATTCTATTTTAGTTACAATTTTTATAGAGTTTTGTTTCAGTTCAATGTTGTTGCATAGGTACATCATTTGGAAAACTAGATAATCAAATTGCACGTACTAATTCCTAAAAGCAAAGAGGTACATCCTTACGTTACTCCTGCCGCACTAATACGATTGAAAGTGGAAAACCCTTACGAATGTGTCCCACTATCGTAACTTTGCTACGCCTACAGATGATACGTACATGTAAAATATGCGTACGCTAGTGTATGCACGGTACATATAGACCTATAACTCAACTGATCTGTATATGTGAACATGTATTAAATGCCACTAAAAATATACAAGTATCTAGTTGTTCAATTTAACGGCATAGGTAGTGTAGAATAAGATCTGCTTCCGATAGAACTTATCGAACGAACTGACACTCCGCAATACGATAATTAAATATATGTTTCGCATAAATCGCGTATGGTCTGCGAGTAAGATTTCTACATCGAACTACGTCAGTCCATCTCACTGGAATATTTTCAAATGCATAGTACACGAGCGTATAGAATTACAAATAAATCTATATAGTCATGGCCACCTACCAAAACTTGAGATATCTAATAAACGCCAGGCTTACATTTATACAAAATTCCACACTAACCACTAGAATTGGGTAAAAATCAAAAATAAAAGGAAAATAATGCACCTATGGTTCCTAATCCAAAACTAATTAAATTAGATTAAATAATAAGAGAAAAACATTCAATTTAATGAAAGCAAAAAGAAATCATCTATACTGTAAAATATATAATTTAACAGTAATGCCTTAAGAGCCTTTCTAAAACCTTTATAAGTTGCTGTATCTTTAATATGACAAGGTAGATGATTAAATATACTGATCCCCAATTTGTCAGCAGAGAGGCTAGTTATTGTCATTGTAGAAGGTAGTATATGGAAATCAGCTTTGATTCTCGTATTATAACACTGTATTTCTGCATTTGTGATAATATTGCCTTTATGCTGCTAGATGTAAGATACAGCTTCTAATATATACATATATACAGGTTAATGGTAGTAGTGTAAGTCTCTTAAACAGTGGTTGGCTAGATTCTGTAAACTTAAGAGCACCAATAGTTCTAATAACAGCTTTTTGAGAAATAAACACTTTTTGCGTTCCAGAGGAAGTTCCCCAGACTAGTATCCCATATTGTATCCTGGAATATATTTCAGCATAACATAAAGAAATTAAACAGGATTCTGATATCTGCGTTCTAAGACGTAATGCGTAACAGTTACTACGTAACTTCTTCGATAAAACGTCACAGTGCAACGTAAAACAGATTCCAAATGTACACCAAGAAACTTAGTTGAATTACGTGCCGTTAATGGATAAGCAGTAGTTATCAAATGTGACAACGAAACATGTCTCTGTCGGGTATGGAATACAATATATTTAGTTTTTTCTCTAGTGATAGTTTATTTTCACTAAACCATCTTAACAAAATATCAAGTAGGTCGCAGGTTCGGCACTGCCACTATTGGCGCTGTCAGTAATGAGCATAGAAGCGTCATCTGCATATATTGTGAGGTAAATTTGTGACAGAACTAAAAGAATATCATCAATATAGAGAAAATAAGGCAGCATTGAACCCTGGAATACGCCGGTTTCTATCGATAGCCAATACGATCTTATTAGTTGCAACACTCCGATGCATTCAAAACTTTCAATCTGACCAATTGAATTAGATAGGATGCTAACCAGTCTGCAGCAGTTCCTCTAATCCCGTACATCTCAAGCTTGGTTAGTAGATTTGAGTGTTGCACGCAATCGGCATACAATATTCCAGAACTATCTTTACGGGGATTATGTTATTAATTTCTACTTATATTTTGGCAGGATCTATTACGTGTTTTATTTGTTTACACGTATCACCCGATGTCTGTTTTTTGTTAACTGACTTTACTATTAAAATATTTTTCGGAGTTATTTTTACTACATCTTTGTACGAGCGTGCCATCTGTTCGCTAGGCGACTGAAACAACTCCGGTACTTGAGGTATTGAAGTGTGCTGCAAGGAATCGATTTTTTGTTTTTGCAGTTTGTTTACATTTTCAAGTTCGCTAATAAGTTTGTTTAACAAATTAATTTGAGTTTTAAGCATGCTGTTCTCGGGACGTAACCTTTCAACTTCAGGATTAACTAGGTACCTCAGTATTGAGAATCATCGTCTTTTATTCTCCACTTTCATCGCTACTAGAGTCCAAGACCGCTGATGCACAATTACAGCCACTGCACAACCAATTTGTCCTCCTAGTAACTTTTCCAGTTTTCACAGCGACGTCTAAGCACTTTAAGTGAATTCCACTAACTTTGCACAGGGGAAATTTTTGACTTTTCCGAAGATTAGTCTCACAAAAGTCACATAATTTTTCTTTTTCTTTCGGAGCACTTGTATTGTCGTCTGACCCGTCGGCCATCTTAACTCAACCCTGAATAATACCCTGAATAAGTTCCTACGCGTTTCAAATTTATTTGTAATTTTCATCGACCTTCAATATAGACAGGAAGAGACTGGTGGCCAAATACTTTTGGCTATATCACAAGACTATATAATTAAATACCATTTAACTGCTTTTTGTAACGTTAACTACTAATTAAATGGTCGTTTTAAACTGTAGTATTTGCTACGATGGGTTGTTTATATTTTAAATTACACTGTACTTAACGGAACATCCTGTGTGTTGCAAATTGAACGATGAACTTATTAAACACAACGTATTGCACTCGGTAAAGACCACCATTAACCGTACTCGACACATCAGCGTTTTGCATTGTCTTGTCGTTTCAATGTTATCTTGATCAGAAATATCTCAAGCTGTTCATTGAGCTTGCATTAAAATATAATGTGTCTCCATAAAAATAATCCTTCCATGAGCAGCAGACTTTTGTTTAATATTGTACAATTGCCATTGTTACATTTATTGCATAACATGTTCCGTTTATTTTGTACATAAATATTACCGCATATACTTCAACGTTAGGTTTGCACTTTACAGTCACGAAAAAATTCATATATAAGATGTAAGCTAATTAAAGAAATTGGTTTACTTATTTTATTTTAACAAATTTATATTACGCACCAATAACTTTACTGTTATGAATGCGTATATCAAGTATAATAAAGTAAAAGGACATGTTCGTATTTTTAAAATGATTTCCCTTTGATTATATAACACCGTATACTAAATTATACCTATCATATATGTAGCAACACGTGGATTATGGATACGTGTAAACGTGAATACGTGTAAACATGAATACGTGTAAACAACTACATTCTTCATGTGCGTTATTTTATCATTAAAATTTCCAATCTCTGCAATTTATTATCCATTCACAAGAAAATTGAACAACTTTCAAATTATCCGAACGACTTCTGTGCCACTTTTACACTTTATGCACTTTTGACGTTGAAATCATCGTTTCCTTATTATCGCAAACAGTTCGCAATACGATTTTAAATTATAGTACGTGGGTGTCGGCAAATATCACAAATTGTAACTTCGTTTCGTTCGCACAGAAATACGTTTTACCATGATAGAAATCAATGATAATAAATACTTCTGAAAGAGGCGTTAAGTGTTAACGAGAATTCTGCAATGGCGAGAAAATAGTCTAGTCAAAATTTATGCGCCAATAGATGAAGAGGCTTTGAGTACTTCAATATCGTAGTTGACGATGTACTGGTAAAATAACTTACAAACTTCTTTTAGAAGAAAGATATGGTGCAGTTAACTTTTGTGCAATGTAGCAAATCTCATTTATAACAGCTCTTTTCACTGACACTTCTTTCTGCTTGCAGATGAAGTACCAGTTCATTTTATATTCATTTATTCCATAGCACACATAACTATTATTATATTAAAATATTATGCAATCTCGTAAAACATGCAGAGCTTAAAAAAAGGTTTTAGTGAAAGAGATATTATCTGCATGTATTAATATTGGCTAGAGAAGAATAACACTATATTAAAATGTTATCAATGACCTGAAGTTAACAATAATCTATCATCTTTAGTAATAGTAGCCTGTACGACATTGCTGTTGTTATTTTTTACTTTAGATATACATAAAGTCGTGTTTTCAAGGTTTTGATGTTATATATACACCATCTTCAGGAAACGCCAATAAAACCCAGAAGAATGAGCATAAATACTTAAAATATAATGCTACATCGCCCAAAATAAAAAAAAAACTGCTTAATTATCGAGAAACAAGAACAGCAAGTACCCGAGAAAAAACTTATAAAAAAATTATTCTATATTATATTCTTTCAAATGGCTATACGGTTATTATAATTAAATAAGATTACACAACCATTTGCTCGCATAGGCTTTTATTGATTTGTCGGGATTTTTGGTCCAATTTTCAAAATATCTATAAATCTATAACCCCTTTTACTGCGACGACAGGGTCATCGGCATAGCTACAGGCGTTAAGACCGGCTTCGTGAAACTGTCTGAACAAGCCACCCTGTAGCTGTCTAAAGGTCACCAATCTCTCTCTCTCCCTTTCTCTCTCTCTCTCTCTCTCTCTCTCTATCTTGTAGCGACACGGTAATTCTACGACTTCCTAACATTGAATGAATCCACGGAATTGGTGTTATCAATAGCACCCTCTACATTGGTGAGTACACATAGAGATATTTTCTGGTTCGCGAAGGTTTTTTCAATCTCTTTAATAAGTTTGTGACCGTTTCTGTGGATCTGTTTAGTTAATTGCTTTTCCCCGATGTGATGCTCAACGTTTTTCTATGATTTTTAGAACAAACGACGATCGACTAATAAGGCGGTAGGATTTAGGTACTTTCCTGGGCCTATTCCTTGGCTTTGGCATAAATAGTATCTCAACACCTCTCCACGCTGGTGAGGTATATCCAGTTTGATTATATCAGAAATAACACCTCTGCCCCTGTTGCAACGGGACCGAAAAGATGTCATTTAAGCTGCGAAGATTCTGCCCGAGAGTAAGTCTCTCTTGCAATGTTGACAAGCGTTCCCATTTGGCCAGACCGACCCTGCCTTGTCTTTTGTTTCCACTGAATCAGGAAAGTAAATTACACTTAGACCTACTAGGCGATCCTTTGTATTATCGGTATGGCTTCGTCTTGTTTTTGTAAAAGTTCTCTCCAGTTCAAGCGGATTTTCTTAACAGTAATTTTCCTTGTTATATTCTGTTAGAACTATTTTATATTTTTTTCCAGTTATAGGTATGTACGTTTGGCTTTGTTTAATAGCGTTTTCGCATTAGATCGAAGTCTATTCAGTTTCTTATTCCACCAAAGCACGTCGGTAACGTTGCGCATTTGTTTGTTAATTTTGTTTGTTACATTTTTCACCTAATCAAATCGGTTTTATGTATTGTTACAGATCGACTTATAGCGTGGTTTTTCTGTAATCTGAAGTGTTCACAATATAAATCTCAATCATTTTTTTTTGATACTCTGTACTCCTCAAGGCTAGGAATCAAAGCTAGTAACTGGATATGGCTAATGGATTGCCAGAAACATACCAATAATGATACGCCGCTGGTACATTACATTAATAAATGCAAAATATTTATATTTTTGCTATTGTTAGTCGTTGTTTCGCTGATTTTTCCCCGGTTTTAAATGCTCTGTCTACGCGTTCTTAGATATTCGGAGATATAGTACCTTAACTTATACAATCGGTTCATGAATATTAGTTAGGATCAGAATTTTCGCAACAGGAAAAAGCTACAAGATGCAAAATGTAACATGCAATAGCAAGCATATTATTAACAAAACTGTCTGGCGCTCACGTTCATCGAATTTGACACCACCGAATTTTTTGAATTGAATGAAAATGAACAAAGGTAGAATGCATAACTTAGACTAACTGAAACAAGTAGTAGAAAGAAATTCGCAACATTACACTGAATTAACTACAACATATTTTCGATAACTGTAACCGGAGAATGAACACACATTTGAATGGCAATGGTTTCTATGATCTCGAACCTGACTTTTTTTTATGTGTACCCACCACACCTTAGTTGCGGTGACTCCGTAAACTGTATCGCTAGTATAGCCGTTATTGCAAATCTCGCGGTCTAGTTATTACGTGTATATAATTGTGTTCAAATGGCTTTCTGACAGCATTATACCACCTCTTATAATGCGGCGCTGTTAATCACTTTGCTCCCAACAGCGAATGGTAGGTCTATCCGGATTTTAATTCTCCGAGAAAAATGTCACCGTCTCTCCGGAGAATTGAAACCCGGCTCCTATCCTTTCGCCACAGCGATAGTCAGCTGCCTAACCACTGCGGCTATCGACCCGTCTTGTAAATGAATTAGGTAATGTGAAAATTTTGTAAATTACATTTCTATTAGTGATATATGATATTCTATTATGCAGTAAGGTAGTTATGATCTTTAAATATTTTATAATGTAACTACTTGCTTCGCACCTTCCGTTCTAGAAAATAAGTGATACAGGAAATTATACATATATATTAAACAGGAGTATTCATTTACGTTCACCCAAATTTTCAAAATACCTTACTGGTGAAATACTAATAACAACACAGTTGTTTCGTAAATCAGGTGCTACCAGTTGGTATTAGTTAGGTTGCCTATTTAAAGAAGTGAAATTCAACAAGTGTCTGTATTATCTAGTCGCAATGCCGCCTAATTGTAAATCATGGAAGATACCGGAAAAAGGTTGAAGTAAGTATGTACGAACATAACTACTTTATTATATTTAACACTCTTTCTGCGCAAACTATAAAAAAAGTAAAACTTTCTGCAGTTGTAAACGAATAAAATAACGTGTCTTTGCTCTTATTTCATCAAGAATTTACTAAAACCAATACATATCATATCCATATTCTATTTAACGTGTAATTGAATGGAAATAGAAATCAGAAGCTACTAAGACGAATTATAATTATTATAAGCTGCAAGATACTATGAAAATGAAAAAATATTATCTAAATCGATGAAGAAGATGCAAAATGCAACAATGTAACAAATCCACGTACGTATAGGTATGTAACAATTTTTCCAATTACTTATACGAAACAAAGTTGTTACGACTTATTATCATTTGTTTCAAAATTACTTACGGAGTAGTAGAAGAGCAGCTCCGTCAGTCATATAGTGTGCATAAAAATACTAGCATACAAATCTTTGAATTCAACAGATATTGATTACGTTAGTGATTAATCTTTCTAAGGCCTGCATGTATGTACGTTTACATAAAATATTATATACGGAGTTAGTTACGATAATTAAGTCGCTATAAAATTGCTGTGTACGGTCATGTGCTTATTATTACACCTCATAGAATAGTTTCAGATTTTGCCAGAGATGTTTTTTGAAAAGATTTATGAATCAGCGATTACGTCGTATGTTACAGTAGATTTTATTCGACGCTTTACATACTGAAAATATATATTGGTTTCTACTTGTACAATGGTCGATGCAATACTGAATGCTTATATTGGCTGGCTGTATTACTTCTTACCATTCATTATACTTAATGATGCACTTTGAAGCGGACATGAAGCGGCTATGAACGTATGTGTATCCTCTGACCTCTTTAACGGTTACTTTTACGAGCTACTTCGAGTAACCGTGAAAAAAATTACGTGTGCTGCAAGCCATTGTCTTTAGTTTGTGCTTGTCGCTACGGTGTGCTATTTTTTACGCTTTACGTAAATTGTTCAGGTACGTTTGCTTACAATTGTATATAATGACGTACCAATCAACAATATCATAAGCTGATGGTAAAATCCCAGTCCATGACAACAGACGTTTTTATTTCTACTGAATGATAGTCTTGTTTATGTCATGTGTATACGTTGTACGTATGTACACCGCTGTGCAAAATAATAGCAGTACAGTATATTATCGCTTGTTTTACAAATAGAAGATGAAAAACGATTTCTTTCGCCGCAAATCGATCACTAACGACAAGAGGAGCTTAAATGTGGAGTATTTATCTAAGTTAATTATGAACAAAGTTACAAGCATTGAAGTACACATGGAAAAATTCACCCCTCCTTTGTGGTGAAAGTTGAATTAAATTTGTGTCACTAAAAGAAAGAGTATGATTTGTTCATCCAATATTCCAAATTTGGTTTGATTATCTGCAGCGGTTCCAAAGTTATGAATTTTTTACTTTACGAAATAGAGGCGAAAATCGCGTGCGAACCCCCTGTAACGCCAGTCGCGTTGGTCCTTGCGGCTGGCAAGCAGCAATAGCATGGCCAGCGAGATAACCAGATCTTACACACCTTGATTTATTTTTATATTGTTATTGACAGTCTAAGGTGTATATCAATAAAGCATAAAATGCGCAGATGTAAATCAGAAACGATTCAAAATGTATAGGAACTCCTAAAACTGGCTTGCGTATTGTCAAGAATGTAATTGATGGCAATTTCGGACACTTAATTTAATAATTCTATTTGCTTAACAGCGCATTTTTTTTTATTGTAGTTAATAAAATAAATGTAAGTTTCACATTTTATACCATCGATTCGAGAATAAAAAAGATCTCTCAAAATTAAGGGAGAAAGATTAGGAATCACTATTTAAAAAAAACTATAAATAATGTCAATATATGTATATACAAGCATTGATTGAAAATTGAATGTCACGCATGTATATTTTTATTATTTATTTATTCCCTTCTATAATTTATTCTATACCTTAAGTGCACACTGTATAGTTGGTACATATCTGCCGGCAGGCATGTTTGGAATAACTTGATTTTGGAACTTACAAATTGTAGAAATGAGTTTCTATACATTTTTCTTACCGAAAATAAAGAAACAAAAATAACAAGAGCTGTATTGATTCTTCGAAAAAATCACGTAACTTTGCTCGTATGACCATCTTGTGCACATTGAACTTTAAAACGAGTAAAGAATAAATAACGTGAATATGTAGGGTTTTGCTGTTGTATTTTATTTTTCATATTAGCAAAACGACAAAAAAGACAAATTACTGTGATAGATACATATGTAATCCTTTATGCAACCTATGTAGTCTAAATCAGATCATTATAATATATCGTATACTTAACATGTATACAGATATCATAAGCGTCAAGAGAAAATGGAAGGGTGTTATATATAACATCCATCACTTATATGGTATAAATATATTAATGTATGTACACTAGTGTAACGAGGGATTAGATTTACTGCAACGACGAAGGTAAGTAAATTTAATTATCGATATTGATATCGGTCCTTATTTAGATGGCTTTAATATTAAATACTAATGGACAGCAGTGTCATTTCCTGCACCTACACGATTGCGACCAACAGAAAATTGCTTCAATACACTTACTACTCTCTTAAAGCTGAACTTTACGAGTATTTGTTCGGTGGTCAAGTCCAAACTAACGACAATGACATTAATCACGCGAAGCATAAAATCCGGTAGTTATGCCGAATACGGATCTCTGTCAACCTACGCACCATTCAAGTTTACTTCGGTGCAGCAACCGAGAGAGAAACGATCTTTTACGGCCTAATCCTTAATTGATATATGCGTACGTGGAGACAGTATGTGTGTCCTTAGATAGTTAAGAGAAGTTTGCGGAGAAATTTTGAAAACATGTTCTGCTTGTACAAACATGAACGTACTGGAGATATAGTGAATGGTGCCCCTGTTATGAATGAAGCCGCATAAATCGGAATATAGCTGTTCGCCAGTATTTTATTTGATGTATACACCATAACAGGTTTCTGTGTTTAGGGATTGTTTTTATATAAATTTATAATCAAGATAATTTACAATCTGAATTGTTATGGAGTAAAGACGAGTAAAAGGAAAAGTTATTGCATTATAATTGTAAAAAATTCGCCACTACAAGCTTTAACAACAATCTATTTTCATATATGAATTTACTACTCTCATTTATGTCTGCTAAGTTTTTACATGATTTATCAAAAAAATTGTAAAAAGTAATTGTACTTTCATTCAGAGAAATTATATTACGGTTTGGTAGTCTAGTTTAGTGACGGTTACATTTTCAAAATCATGGTAAGGAAATTTCAAGAAATTTCTTATTTTCAATGTTTGGGATTGCTGCTCACGGCATAAAGTCGGTTCCTTTCTGAGCTCCTTCCGAATCCTAACTTCTGGACTTGTAGTGGTCGATTCATGTTCTCAACAAGACGAGCCCCTTGAAAGTGATGGACGATTCTACGAGTTACAAGGGTTCCTTCTCATTTCAAATGTCGGTTGATCGTCCGAAAGTTTATTGATGTTCGATCAGTGTTCTCTTCTTAGAACTTTTTACCACTGATAATTCTATCCATTTATCGATGCGTGTATATCTCTATAAGAGATTGTGATCTTTCACCATTTGAAACCCGCAATTAAAGCTCAACTGTGAATGAATTTTAATCTTGATTTACCATTTATTGCTGCAGACGCTTTTAATTAATTTCGTGTTGTCGCAGCATAGCTGCATTAACATTTTTAGCACGAACTATTGTTAAATCATAATAATCTGTTATCAGGTGTTTTGTTTTAGTAATTTCTAATATTGACCTCTGCTAGTAGATTGGACTTGGACTGAATAATTTACGTTGCATGTATATATGCATGTTAACTGCACCTTTTACAATAATATACAGGGTCATTCACGGAACTGGTTCGCTAGAACTTTTTGATGTTCTTGAAATTCAACATTTCTGAAAACTTGTATAGTTATAACTGATATCAACATTCTTAATTTAAATAGCGTGGTATAATTTTGCATGCAAACTTTCAAAGGCACCCTATGTCAAAAATCAGCCGTTTTTATGTTATTTAACTTTTTAAAAAAATAAGGCCAACTGCAACGTTATGTTAAAAATTCTGTACTTCTGAAGGAATTGCAGCTAAAGACTCATATTTGACATTTAATTAGCCAAAATAGCGTACATCAAATTTACGTCCTAAAATTTCCCATAATTTATACAGGGTCGTTCAAAATTAAGGTTCATTTAAACCAAGTTCAAATCAATGAAAGTCACTTTTCTTAAATGGAACATCCTATATATTATTGCATTTTTGAATTTTTATTTTCATTTATTTTTTTTTAATGTGTGGTGGGTGCTTAGTTGCAGTGACTCCACTTAATAATACACTTAATAATTATTGATTATTGATTATTAGACATATTAGCTTATATTTTTTACGGTTTTAGAATTATAAGTACCTACTTCTCTGGTAAAAGTCTGAAAAATATGCTTTTAATGCATTTAAAATCTTCGTAATCCTTGAATGTCAAAATAATTGATGTTGCATTTATACTATAAATACACATAGATTATGTCTGTCAAGCAAAATAATAAATGAAATACATTACAGAAAAGAAACGACATTTTAGATTTAGTTTCCATTCATGGAGAATGGAATAGGATTATGAATAGTACATGTACAGTATTTGACGACAGGTATCCAAATTTTTGCAAAGTGACCTAAAACAATATCATTACAAAAACTCAAACAAGAAAATGGCGTCGCAAAAGACAAAATTCAATATGATTAGATCACGATGACATATAAAACACACTTAACTTTTCCAAACTCTCACTTCCAAAGCTCTTTTGTTTAACATTCTTTTTTGGCTTCTTGTATTGATATTTTCTAGTTCATTTTGAATAAATGTGGGTATCTGTCGTCATATACTTGACATGTGCTACTCATAATTCTACTACAGTCTTCATGAATGAAAAATAAATTTAAAATAATGTTTCTTTTTCCGTAATGTATTTCATTTGCCATTTTGCTTGACAGATATAAACTATGTGTATTTATGGTACAAATACAATATCAATTATTTTGACATTCAAGGATTACTGAGTTTTTAAATGCATTAAAAAGGCGTACTTTTCGGACTTCCATCACGAAACCTCTAATAACTCGAAAACCTTAAAGATAGAAGCTAACATGTCTAATAATCAATGATAGATAATTATTAAGTGTATTCAAAATTGCAATAATATATAAGGTGTTCCATTTAAAAAGAGTGACATTCATGGAACGTAAAGTTGGTTGAAATGAACGTTAATTTTGGACGGCCCTGTATAAATTATGATAAATTTTAGGACGCAAATTTTAGGTATGCTATTTCGGCTAATAGCATCGCAAATATGAGGTCTTTAGCTGCAATGCCTTTAAAAATACATAATTTTGAGCATTGTGTTGCAATTGGCCCTATATTTGAAAAAAAAAAAATTGAATAACTCAAAAACGGCTGATGTTTGACATTGGGTGTCTTAGTAAGTTTTGATGCAGAATTGTATGCCCGATATAAAAACTGCATGCTATTTAAATTAAGAATGTTGACGTCAACTTCCGATTTACCTTAGTTGAGCGCAAATAATTTTGCTGATGAGTCCAGATGATATCAGTTATAACTACAAGTTTTCAGTAATGTTGAATTTCAAGAACATCAAAAAGTTCTAACCAAGCAATTCCGTGAATGGCTCTGTATATCTTGCTCAATTATAATCTTCAATGTATTTTATGACCAGCTTGTTTATTTATGCACATTGCTATTGTTTTCTAATATATAATATTGCTTGAAATCTCTTGCTCTGCTGAAATATTTTGTTTGCTTGTAACGCATCTTATTTATATTAAAGTATTCGGTTTTTCTTCGACGTACTCGGAGGTAAAGATGAATTATTTAATGCGTTTATCGGTCTGAGGCATTCATAGTAAACTTCGAGTTTTATTTGAAGGTAAGTTTCCAGTAGAATCCATGGTTATCTGGTGAGCTTGCCAGAGCGGTATCGCTCTAAGTGTATATAATTTACCGCAACACCGAAGCCCCCATTACATGACAATGTCTATCGTCAATGTTAGTATTTCTAATTCCAAATTAGATCTGGATGTTGAATCTTTCATACTTGCAAATTGAATCTTTTAAACTTGTTTTGCAGAAGCTTGAATCACTCGTATGGCTAGAAGTTCTCATTTTTCAATGCATGGTAGATGCCAATCTGTGATGTGTCTGATTATAGCTAAATACCTGTTTTGTGCAATTTGGGAACATAACACCTACCAGAAGCTTACATTTCTTCTACCAACTATGCTAGCTGTTTTTCTAGTTTATGAATTATATAGTTCGATATAACGCAGTTCAGTTTTGAGAAGAGATTAGCGACTGTATAATGGAGGGGATGAGTTCGGTATAATGGGCGGCAGTCAAAAAATAAAAAACAGACTTTTGCTCTTTTTTAATTTTTCTTTTCTTTTTTTAATTTTATTTACGACATTTCAGACATTAAAATAGAGTAAAAATCTGTTTTGTATCTATACCTAATGTAATTTTCCAACAGGATGGACAATTACATTATACATATATATATATACGAGGGAGCGTTTTTATATTCGCGGAATGAGCGGGTTGTAAGGGGATGATTAGGCGCATTAGGGGTGTGGCCTGTGCAGCGACTCATAATTAGTATAAATACGAAGTTTCATTGTTATTAGACAGTTAGTCTTTGAGCTATCGTCAACCAAGTAACATAATCAGGAGTGAAAAGTGAAATATGGAAAAAATCGAATATCGTGCCGTTATAAAGTTCCTTACCAGGCAAGGAAAATCAGTCGCGACCATAATGAATGAGATGTCATTGGTTTACGGCGACTCTTGTCCAGGAAAAACCATGGTGTACAAGTGGCATAGTTTATTTAAACAAGGAAGGGAATCCCTTGAAGACGACCCGAGGCCGGGCAGGAGCATTGAGGTGATCACGCCAGCACTTATCCAAAAAGTTGAAAAAATTGTACTCGAAGATGCTCGACTAAAGAAGAAACAACTCGCAGAAATGGTTGGAGTATCCGATACAACAATACATACACGATACAAAACAAAAAATTTACTGCCGATGATGAAGTCAAGGAGGCAGTTTCGGCGTATTTTGCAGATAAAGAGAAATCATTTTTTTATGAGGGTATAAATAAATTAATTGAAAGATGTGAAAAATGTATCCATCTTGCAGGTGAATATATTGAAAAAGAAAAATAATTTGGTTTTTTATTTCCACCCTCATCCCCCATTCCGCGAATATAAAAACTCCAAGAAAATAAATACTTCGGTGTTAAAACTGTTGCCTCTCCTAGGCCTTTACATCTCGTTCACATATATTTGTGAAAATTATAGGTGGAAGTTGAGTCGTCGGTAACATAACAGTGTTGTGGGTATGCCGCAATAGCTATACTTGGTGGTTCAACTCCACCTCCAGAGGACATATTTAAAAATATAAAAATATGTTTAATTAATTGGCGGTTGGAAAAATACATTATATATACATGTATGTACTTACGCCAAGAAAATAAATACTTCGGTGTTAAAAAGGTCTCTTTTTTATTTTTTTCCTGCCGCCCATTAGTAGTGCTGTTTATTCCCGAAAATGAAGTGGAAAGTTAGTCTCATTTTCCGTAACAACACAATCAAAAAAATTTTGAGCTTCATAGAATTAGCAATTCAAAGAAGAAGTTATGCGCTTTTCCTCGTCTTACTTAATTCATTTTCTGAAGCCCATCATTCTGAAGACAATGACGAGTGAAATGGCGATCTTATTGGATTACTTGGATAATTCTTTATATAATGTATCGCAGACGTCTCCATTTGTTGAACAGTGGAAGGAGTACAAATTGATATGAATTTGTACTGTTTTATCGTAGAAACCTTTCTTATTGGCAAAAAGTAAAACCACGTTTCATAAGAAGGGCGAGTTACTTCAATATAAAAGTCTTAATGAAGAATGTTTAGATTTATTTTCTTTAATTTTGAAGATGCAATTTTTTATCACTACATCCGTATACATACAGGATATATACACAAGATTTAAAAACATTATTTTCAGTACTTGCCTACTTCTGTATGTATAGTCTAAAAGGAACCAGATGGTCTCAATGCTCACACGTTTTATTGTTAAGTACCTAATGAATTATACCCAGACAGACATATGCACTTGCATCTTGAAACGGACAGACACAATGAGATGGTGTGTTGCATAATTGATTTTGCGTAAAAACAAGTACGCCAGCGCATACTGCCGCGTACTCTTTTATCCGATTCATGTTGCTCCAGTGCAGTTTGTTGCGTAGGCTGGCTACTATACGAAGTTAATAGTCCAACAATAAACATATGAATGTAATTCTTGTGCTCGGGATGAAGGTGACGTCTTGCCGGACAGGTTACATTTATCCGTATGGTGAACAATTACACAACGAGCGCTGCCACATGTGAACGTGCGAGTTTACCTAGCCGTCAATTTCTCAACGGAGTAACCAACGCTATGCGCCAGAAAACGAAAACCACAATTTCAGTTAATATTTCATGGCGAACAAGATTCAACCACGATAAGGAAACACTTGAATATCAGTCGTTCTGTTACTCCATTTTCCGTAACGATTCAATAGAATGTAACATGTTCTATTTGCTTATATGGATAGCGACATATGTTTGCATGGAGCTACATAGGTTTTATTTCGATAAGGAATTCAATACCTCGCTAGTTTTCCTTCATTCTAAAGAGCATTCAATTAAAATTATGATTTATATGCATACTATACCTTGATATTTACTAATTGGAAATTGGTATTTAGGCTTTTAATACGAGTCAAGTTTTGAAATATATATCAAGACGACTGTCATAATTATTCTATATCGCAACTGTATAAAAGACAACTTCTTCACCATGTAATGAAAGCGGTATTGTAGTAAAGGTATAGTAATGTGATGTGTTACCATTACGATTTTGGTTGTTTTGGTATTTTTTATTTGACATTTCTGAAGTGTGGATACGGCAATTTAATCATGAAAGAATGCTCTATAAGTCAGCAATGCAATTTCTTCATCCACCTAAATTACCTAAGAAAATGGTAATGTCAATTAGCTTCCACGGTCGAGAGTTTTAATAGACTTGGATTTACTCTTGTTACGATAGGAATCTAACAGCAGCACGCATTACGGCAACAACATAAACAAAATACTCGAGATGAAATAAATTAACTATCGCTCTCCGTGTTTCAAACTGTTATCATAAAAGCCATTGAAAGAGCTAGAATGTGTGTGTAATTATTCTCCATTATATTTCATATGTAATATGCAATTCTAAATGAGACATGTTTAAAATGGATCCAGACCGCGGGCTTCTTTAAGTCTGAGTGCGCGATTGTAAACCTAATTAGATGCCGTATACTCTTCTTCTCACATAGTATAAATAGCTACTAATTCTGCTACATTACCTTCTTGCAACTACCCTTATGTTCCACTACAAACTGTTAGTATATTTCCTCTATTTTCATGTTATTTTCTATTTAGCTGCCTTGTAGGTTAAGGTACAACCTGATTATACATATTTCCTACGAATTGTGGCTAATTGACTTTTATCAACATTTAAGTAGTCAACAGCTAAGTCTAATTTTCAGTAACACCTATTCCAATATGTACTACGTACTTCAGGGAACAATTAATATTTGTGATTACAGCAAAGTAAAAACTATTTTACTTGCTGTGTAATATTAATACACAACTTTAACAATACTTGCTGCAATACTGCTATACTATTGTATGGTCGTAATTTTAATAATGATTATTTTAATAACTTGAACATTCAAATTTTATTAAATGTCGTTTTATAATTACACTGTTAATGTTAATTTAAAACGTCTACACTACACGTTACTTATAGGTACTAGATAGAAAATCTAACCTGATACCTACTATACCTAAACGTTCCTATTATAGGTTATACAAAGCTACCGGGCATCATATGTAATAATCACTTTCTACGAGTTTAAGCTTTAATGTCATCATTCGTATTTTACTCATACTGCACTATATGAAATTAGTTGATTATTTATATTCACATCAAGGCGATAATAATACTTCTAATAGCGCCTTAATAATGACAGCTTTGCTGTTGAAACGCGTTGGCTTTTTGTTGAAGGCTTGGTATTTTGTGGGTGAAATAATGCTTTCCGTATTCTACTTGTATACCAAGAGATCTAACAAAGAACTTTCGTTATATGCAATATCAAATTATAAGATGATTACCAGATGTATATAATCCATGTTGTAAGCTATAGCTGAAATGGCAGAGAAAGAAAAAAATCCTCTAAAACGCTTATAAAATTTAATTAACAATTAAAATTAATTAACTAATCATTCTTTCTTCATATCAATAAATTATAAATTTTACGATATATTGGACCTTTACTTATTGGCCTCGCCGCTTAATGTTTACATTCGTTGACGTAGCTCTCTCATATCAGTTATTTGCTACGCATTTGAATATTTTTGACACAATATTCATTCAAAGCATTTTTGTTTTGAAAAAGTCTGATTATTGTTTTGGTCCAGATACTCATACTCATTTTTAAAGACGGTCTAGAAGATTTTGTTTAAATTTGTCTGCATTTAGCCATAGTACATTGTTGGTTTCTCTTCCAATTTGAACAGCTCGAAAATAGATACTTCTTTGATCCGTAATAGTAGTGAATTTTATAACGTTTATTGATGTTAATCACTTTAAATATTTTGTTAATTTATTTACATTATTGTCTCATACATAATAATCATACTTTTCAATTATTTGACTTTAACTTCATTAACGTCTGGTTATATCAACACTGTGCAGTTAAATTATAATCCATACCATTCATAAATAAAGTCAAATGTGTGTTACATTAGTTTTCGTGTGATACTTCTGTGCGCCCATAATTAAATTAAAGCTAAAGTGCATGTGTACCAAGCCAATTAATAATAGGACCAAGCCTAGTATATACTTTCGATAAGAGGAACTGATGGTAGTCCGTTGGATTGTACATTCATGTACAATGAACGCACGAACAGAAATTATATAGCCATTTATAAGTTTTGCTACTACAAGATATTGTCATTAAATTTGGCTTGTTTGCGGTGTAATGATCACAAAATAATGAAAATAATGAAAGTTGGTAGTTTAGGTTGACTGGCAATTCGCTGGAGTATTATATTATAATAAATAGCTATTTATCATTGCTGTAGCATAAAATGTGCAATCCAGACAAATATGGTCTGATTGATTTTGATAATTATAACAAAATGCAAAGACGTGAATAATCTTGAGACATAAGGTAAATTTATATTTTTAATTTAAATCAGAATATTTCATTATGGGAACTGTATTGGTCTTATTATACAAATTGTCGAATACTAAAAAGTTCCTTCAGTTTTAATTCTTTGAAGATAATTAGGTAGGCAAATGAGGGAGTAAATATTCCAAACAATTACAACTATTTACGATGCATTGATTCTTGGATTTTGAATTTGGCTAAACTATCAAACTAAGTATTTGCTAAAGACATGCCCTCAATATATTTATTGCCCACTGAAAACGCGTATTTTTGTTTAGCGGTTATAAGTAGTAATCATTAATGTATTAACTAGATACCCAGTACATATTCTTTAATGTTTATTATCTAATAATCAACGTTATAGATTGATACACATATGTAGATAGTTATTATTACTACATTAATGTAGTCACGTTTATTGTATTGTACAATTTTTAGCGCGCAACGACCAATTAACTTACATTATAATGCCCATAATCGTACTTTGTGGACACGATGCCCGCATGACAGCACACCCCGCAAAATAATTAACTTTCTTGCTTGTGGTATTCTTTATCGTTTCATTGTCCCTATTGATCATGAAAATTCGTGTTTGCGTGTGGGTTGTCAGTGTTAATTGGTGTCCTCTTACTTGACCCAATTCAATTAATCTGGGAATTTGCTTGCGAGTAAAAGTTATTGACTTTCTATACTGCGATAGCCGTGTTATAAAGAGTATAGATATGTAAGAGTCAGGGCCATGATGATATTCTTACAATTTTATGATCATATAAAAGTCTAAAGTAATGGTATTATTTATGTAAGATGTGATAACGTACCCACGCCTTTTAACGGAAAAATTTCTCCAAAACAACTTACCCGCGTGCTTTTTTAAGGAGTTATAAATTAATGTACAACAATTGTCTACGTATATTTCAAGTAATACGTTATAGGTTTACGCTGTAACGGTGTATAGTGAGATATAAAATGTGATACTGGCATTACCTGTATGGGTGCATTGAATTGATTTTTTTTCATCTGTCTTTTGAAGAACACGAGAAAATATGTTTCAGAGGTTTTATATCTACATTACATTGTATTAATGTGAAATTCAAAAATTGTTTTTTAATAGTGTACAAATGCAAAAATACTGTTTGTTAAACAAATAGATACGGAGTTGAAAATTAACTCATATACCCAGTGAATGTCTACCGAAATTGGTTAAGTTCTTCTCTCATCCTTATATTGGCGTTGATGTACCTAATATTGTATTTATTCAGATTGTTACAAAATAAACCAATATTTTACTGTAGGAAATCTTACTATACGTATACTACGAAACGGGTTAGATTTGAAAGATGAGTATTAATTTTATCAAAAGTATGCAATAACATAACAATTCTTCAAAAATAATTATTGCGTGGAAGATTTCGTTGTCATCGCGGCCTTTATAATTTTTTTGACAAGTTAAAATACATTTTAGCTTTCGGTAACTTTATTTACCTTCTTCAGAAATTCAGTAGTAAATATTTATAGGAATTCCTTAAACACTTGTAATAGTCGTTCTTTATATTTAGTTCCAAAATGTGCAACGTACAACAAAACATTTGCGAAAATATTTATGTACTACTGAATTTCTGAAGAAGGTAAATAAAGTTAGAAAGCTAAAATGTATTTTTAACTCATAAAAAAATTCATAATAGGCCGCGATGACAATGAAATCTTCCACGCAATAATTATAAACACGACATACGACCAAGAAAACGAATTATTTCTAAAAATAATAATCACCAATCAAACTTTTTGGTGATTTATCTTGACCTATGTGCATCAAGTCAGCAAACATAAATGCTTTTATTAACCAAGTAAAATTCTCATATTTAACAGTGAAATATTGCGTGGCTTATCACAAATTTGTGGGCACTTGAAGGAGTCACTTTGCTTATTAAATTTGCACGTTTTATAAATGTATAATTATGCACTACTTACTACTTCTTGCGTCCGAAGAAAATACAGAAAGCTATATTATTCATAAATATGCATGTGAATTTATTGGTAATTGAAATGTAAAATAATCAAATTGAAGAAGTTTGGGACAGTACTGTTATAAGACATCGAAAATACATATGTCATATAGTTTATTAAGTTACGTACAGCGGCACATAGCATTTGTTCATCATTGTTTTCTTATTCATGTTTGCATTTCTGTTAATATTAACCAAAATACGCAACATTAATGTTCTCGCGTTTGTTTCAGAAAAATGGCTGTCTGTACGAACACATTCGATGGGGTGAAGCATTTGTAGTAGTATATTCAGTTAGCGATAGACATAGTTTCCACGAAGCGCAAGAACTCCTAGGGCAACTGTCGAAGCTAAAGCTTCCTTCATACTACACCAGCTTATTGTTAGGAAACAAGAGAGATTTAGACCACTCGAGGTAAGTAGTTACTGTGGAAACGATACAAAGGCATAGTAGAATCGTTTCATTAAGATACATTTGTTATTAGATTAAAATGTGCAGCATAAAACAAAACTGTTTTCCTACCACTACTACGCTACTTTGTCAGTAGCGGCACGCAACCGTCTGTTGGCACTTGTAATATCACGCGGGGCGCATTCGTACCCCACGTGTGCGCTTTTAAATTTTTTAGAGAGGTCCTTTTGTTCGTCGCCCTGTTTTCAGTAGCTTCATATTTTTATGCCGTAGACACAGTCCATAAAAATTTACTTGAATTTTTAGTTGATATAAGAAACATTTCTTCGAGCTAATATTTTAAATTTTTATTAACTAGCGGTTATTTAATATTTAGCCGTTTGAGTACCTACGTTCGAGTAGTGCTTTTCCTAACAGAAAGTAGTGATTGGCTGATCGAGATTAATTCGTAGAATACAAAAGAGCCATTCGATTCGTAAGCACAAGCAATGTATCGAGAACTACAGCGTTTGTACAAATTTCTTTATCATACCTAGGATTGCTCTGTTTTTCTAAATGATATTACCACTCTTGACTGTTACATTAGCCAAATCTATTGATAAGTAAACAACATTAGCTTCTCCTTATATTTCGACGAATCCTTTTCCAATAAGACATTAATAGATTTATCAAATTAAACAATTACCACTTCACACAATGAAGTTAAACATTTTCTTCAAACAACTTCCTGAATACATTCTAATAAATATAATCGTGAAATTTTATAGCATTTATGCCGCACAGTAGGTACCACTTACCGGAAAGGAGGCGAGGATACAATACGGAGAAGTCAACGAGAATCCATTGTGATCGCGCGTTAAAATTCGATCGAAAGTGCAAACCGATGCATCAAACGTGATAATCATGACGCGCTCTTTACATTTAAGATCGTGCCAAAAAAGTGTAAAAGTAGCGACTTAGCGTCGCGACCCCCTCACGATACACGATTATTCAAACGTCAGTAGTGAAAGTAAATGCGATTTTGGAGCGACACACTGAGCGCGAGGGTTATAAAAGTGTCGAAAGGGCAAAATATGTATGTAGTACTGTCTTGTTGAACGCAATAAAAGCAAATTTTATCGAAGCGAGTGTGAAATACAACCTATTGTATTTCTTAATAGATCCTATTTTTTTTTCGCGAAAGTGATTGGTGAGTGGCGGTTTTAGCTGACAGGGGAGAGGTCGATGTTTATTGATTGTTGCATTGGTTGATTCGAATTGTTGGCAAATACAATCGACATGTTTATTTAACACGAATACACTAGAAATAAACTAGGAAATAATTTCGATGATAACTTAAAGCAAATCAACTCGGAACAATTTATCTTGGCTAAAATGGAATTCTATGTTCATGTTTTTGGCTCATGTTGTACAGCACAAGGAACGCCGACTATTTTAAAATTTAGATATTAATGTAGCTTTACTGATCGGAAGTGCATGTTGATATAACATTTTCATATACAGAATCACTTGATTTTGAGGTAGAGCTCCTTCAAAAGTTTATACTGCATTCAGTTATTTGGAAATATCTTACAGATATGATTTCTTTAGAAGATAATTTGATAGCTATGCTACACCCTTCATTATCCATAGCTTATTTTCTGTATGTCGTAACTACTACTACGAATGGGCAGCGGATGTACCCCGCAGTCGAGCAATTTTACACCTAGGAAAGAATATTGATTACACAGCCACCATAGCCAGACCATGTTTTTCATATCGTTTTGGAGTTCCTGAATCCGAATATAAAAACCAATCAGTTCAAGCTCATAGCCCGATGAACCCCATTAAACAAAGGCGGGACAGTTTGCGTTAGCTTTACCCGATGTATGTACATCGCAGGGAGATTGCACGATCGGATTTTGTACATCATAAGTATAGGCCTTATAAACGCTTTTGGCAAAAAATTTAAATTTGTACCAAATTAATTTTTTCCAGCACAATACTTACCAAGAATAAACAAATCATCAATGATGAGTAGATTCCTTAAAAAGTAGTTTAAATTACTAAAGTAAATGACGAGATCAGATTTTGCCTCCAGGGAGTAACTGCTATGTCCAGCTATGCAGAATGAGCTACAACTTTGATATCACCTTTCTCGTATCTATCATAATAACGGAGAGTGAAGACCATCTATTTGTCAATGTTTAAAGTTTAATATTTTCGTACCTATTCAACCCATCTGAATAATCCTGGACTGGTTTGAAAGAGAATTGTGTGGACTTTAAACAGTGCTTAAATGCTGAAACCCGCATTTCGATATTTTTGTCGGTTATCAACTAATCACAAAAACAGGAAAAAGCTGGGATAAGACAATTAATATAATCAAGTTAATTGCAAAAGAAAAACAAAATTACGTAACCATGGAAATTAGAGACCGAATAACCTCTCCTTATTTAACTGTACTAATTTAAAAATGATGACACTGTTCGACTATGTTTTCCTCGAAATGTGACTTTAAAATAGAGCGAGTTTTTATTCATGACCCGAATGTTTGTACTTCCTCAAAGATTGAGAGTGCTCGCCATCATTATTCACACATCGCTCGAGGTGTTCATGGATAGCTAAAGTAGGAGGCGGTAGCTTTTACTTTCACTGGTGTTAAACTATGAATGGCATTTCGAATTATGTCTTGCATATTTTATCGTGTCGTAGGTCTCGTTTCAAAGACAAGATCTTTTCGTCGCCCATCACAAATTACAAATTAAGCTAAACAAGTCAAATTGGGTGAACTCATTAGCCAAGGTAAGAGGCTTCTCCTTTCTATCCAGCGGTCCGGATATATTATATCATCTAAGTGTCACCGAACATTAAAAAATGCGATAAGCAGTTGAAGGAACATATTTTGCCTGGTTTGAAAGGGCATATTTTCCCATAGAGCACGTAACACATTATGAAGAAACTTCAAAAACAGATGATCAGTTAGTTGTTAATAAAGAAATAGGGTTTGATGATTGTATTCCCTACTATCGTGCTACAAACATTCACACTGCAGCGTTTCTAATATGGCACTGTGGATATTTTCGGTAAATTTGTGCTTACTATGTCTATAAAAAGTGACCTCGTCTGTCGAAAGAGTTTGCAATAAAAATTGAGGGCTCCTGTTGATCATCTGCAAAAACCATTGGCGAAAACGACCCCAATGTGGATAGCGCATTACGTACCCTGCTATTGCTACATTCCCCTACCATATTAACGACCTCATCATTCGTAAAAAGGATTTCGAATGCTCAAAGTCAACATGAACTGAAGATAAAATAATTTGACACATCTTATTCGAGATATATGATGTTTTTCGAAAGCCAACTTATCTTTGAAATTATTATTGCTTGGCTGCGTTCTTGTCTTTAACACTTCTTTATTAGTTTTTTTTTTGCGATAAGTTGAGAATGGATAGATATATTACCATGCGCTTTTCAGTCGAATATCGGTTATTTAAAGCTATTTAATGTTCCATTGATGCAACAGTAACGTTCCATTTAATCTTCGTATAATCGTAAGAATAAGTTACTGTTGCAGAAAGCGACTTCTAGTTCATCAGCTTGAAAGTAATAGATACAACATACAAACGCTGCTTAAAGTCCATGCAATTCTCTTTCAAACGAGTCTAAGATAGTTCGGCTAAGTTGAATAGTAACGGAAATATAAAACTTTAAAAATTGATAAATAGATGCGATTAACTCTCCCTTATTATGGCAGATACGAAAAAATGTCATTAACGAGAATTGTCTAGTGTTGAGCGAGCTTTTAACTGATTATATCAAAGTTACAGTTCATTTTACGATTTCTTGAGATAATGGAAATTTTAGAGTTGGACATAGCAGTTACACTTGAAAAAATTTCCTGCAGTTACTACCAATATCTTTCCCCGCGGAATCTACTATCAATACTTTGCGAGATAAGCCGCTTACCTCGCCTAGTGGCCCACTCTGTACAGGGTGACACATTTTTGTATGTCTTCAACAGTTCTAAGGAACCTGCTGCCAAACTTGCATCTTCATTTCTCAAACTAAAATACTTAAGGAATTATTGGTTACGCAATGCATAAAATAACTGCAAAACTATTTCTGCAGAATCAACAGTATGTAAAACATCAATCCCTTTCTTTCTCCATTCCTACTATATATGAGATTCTAGAAGTATAGAATTTACATAAGTATGTAAATTACGTCATTGTGATACCTTATGTTAGCATATGTAAATCTAAATTTTTCTAACATCTTTTATTTCCAATTTCGAATTAAATGTTCGATTCCACATTTCTTGTTAGTCTACACGATGCAATTGCGTGTGGTATCTATTAAAAGCCGATCAACATATCATCGCCATATCAAGAATCTTATGTCATATGAAGATAAAGGGACATACATTCGTTTGCAGTTAGGTGGGATGATAGACGAAGACACCCCCACAAACCATTGTTGCTTGTATTTTTCTAGCTCTTCGAATTTTTGTGGGTGTTTTTAGGTGATGTAAATTATGTCCAATTCCGGCCGTGTATAGTTAATGCATTTGAGTTCTTCGCGTTAGCCTGAAGTAAGTACTATCATCCTTACAATATGTGTATATGCACGTCTGTACATTATGTGTATAAGTACAATGCACTTTTACGACACTTTTAATGAAAGACCAATGTGGAAAAGAGTAACGATCGAAAAGAGAGGGAAAAGAAGATCGAGTTAAGAAAGGCAGAAAAAGAAGAGTGAAAAACGCGAAACAATGTCGTGTAGGCTTGTAGAAGTCATTCTTGCATAAATAATGGTTATCTGGCCGTCGTTTCTGAAGTTTCTTCCCTCCCATTTTCTCTCGCGAGCCGAGTCTTTCCTTATCGCTATCTAATGTGATAATAATAAGTTCTGAGTTGCGATAAAGGATATGGTATGAGCCTGTGATTAAGTTGCGTGCTGGAAGTACATTCTTTATTTTCACGCGTTGACTGTTTAGGCGCCACTTTCTTTTAACGGGTCACATGACCTAGTGGTTAAAGCGAGAATGACGTGTATTACAATAATAGGTATGTAATGCACATATATGCGGTATATATAGTGAACATATTTTATGGGAACGAATTGCCAGTGATATAAGGTGTGTAATATTTAACGCACGAAGGTATGCATTTAACTATCGTATATTTATAGTACAGGTAGTGATTTTTGGATTAGGCAAATAATATACATATATAGATAGGGTTATGGGCTGTGTCATAATCATTTATTTATGTATTAGTCATGGTACCAGTAATCAAGTATAAGGTACCTTATTACTGTTTGCTTTACTATGCGCACTGATATATACAATGTTTGAAATTAAAATATATACTATTATTGCTGTTAAGTTATGCTACAGTATATGACTTGAGAGTTTTTAAATAACATTCTAATATGATCCTGGAAACACAACTAGTCAAGGAATCATTGTGTGGTTGTACATAACTCAGCAAAAGATTGTGTCTTTAAAATTATGTTTTGCTAGAATGCGGAAAGTAATTAGCAAATTATAGGCATACATCAACCAGCTCAACAAAAGCTATGACAGCGGAAACATAAAATATTTGCACGTTGATGACGATACAGTAAATGCGTGTAATAAGAATTGCTCTTGCACTTTAACATATTCATCTTTTAGTCTATCTCGCTGTGCTTATTTTATGAATCATTTCAGTTACAGTCCATAATACCTTATTATATGAGTTTTGGTCTTTTTTGGATAATGAAAGATGATTCAACTTTCCTCGCGATTTTATGTGGATCTATTTCATTATTATTTAATATCTTTTCTTTGAAGGTACTGAGCATTGCCTTCATATCCGCAAAATAGAAGAATGAAATAGTTTTGATTGATCAACTAATCAAAACGCCATACTTTATTCGAAGTAGAGGCTATAGTCGGTCGACCTCTGGGTTGCAACATTGCCTAACTTCATTATCTATTTCGAAACTCTCACTTGCAAGGGAAGTGTTTAGTTGTAAATTTACGGACAGATATTTACTTCTTACACCCGTTGCGTAAGCTTCAAATTATCAGGTTTTCCTATGGCGGTCATTTTAATAATAATAATAATAATAGAGTCTTTATTACGCTAAAACACATATACATATAAAAAATGTATATACAAACAAAACAGAAAACAAAATATTAGCGTGACCTGAAGGCGAAGTTCAGCCAAGCTGCTTTTCAACTTAGCCTTCATACTTTACCACTCACTACTGCTAAGTTGGTTTTCTTCAATAACTTCAAATATTAACAAGTCTGTATTTTGCACATTAAATGAAATTTTTTTCGCAAATTACTTTTAAACAAATTTAAAGATCCTGATATATGTTCAGGTAAGCTATTATAGCAAGCATATATTTGGTAAGTAAACGAGGACTGGTATAAGCTTGACTTGTAGGGTGGCGGAGATAATGTGTTTTCAGAATTTTTATATTACTAGTTTCTCTTACCTAATAGTGATTATTGAAGTTCAATCATCTTGAGAAGGAAAGATTATTAAAAATAAAACACACAAAGTAATGAAGTTACATGTTTATTAGCTTATTTAGTGTTGCAAACATATGCCTCTGTCTATATACTTTTGTTCTTCCATTAGTATTGTCGCCACCTTTTATGTATTTCTGGATATAAATAGAACATAGGTTAGAATTTTGAGCTTTTATGTATAATTAAAGCAGTGCTAGCATTTTTTAAGAATATTTTGCAGTTTTACAATGCTAAAGCCATTGTTTCTACGAGAATTAATTAGTATAGTATCTGTATAAAAGACTACATAAATTAGAAATATATCAAAGACAAAACCATCACATTCACATATTAAGTAATAAACATAGATATCAATAACACTACGTACTACCCGCTATAGCGTCTTAGATAAAATATGAAAGCCCGTACATAGATTGTTTACTAAAGTCAACATTTACGTCAATCATCGCACAGTAATGCACTTCATCCGTGATATTTTCCAGTTATAGCACCATTTATGGTAGAATTCATTTTATTTTCTACTTCTTTTTTCTTGTTTGCGTGCCATTGTGTATCCGCTTTCCTTAAAAACGAACGTGACTTATTATTAGTAGTAAGTAGAGAAGCAACCGTGAGCCAAGTATACATTTTTGGTTTCATCATTCTCTCCAACGGTCTGGGTCGATCTTTCGCAACGGAAAATGTTGTAAGAGATGCGTTTCTCTCGAAGCCATCTCGTTCTAACGATCAGTTCATGCCATGGCAATAATTGGAGACTTGTTTGATGAAACGTAAAAAAATCCATGTCAACTGTGAAGTAATCATAAATTTTAAGTTACCTACGAGAAAGTATATGTATTCTGATATTGTCAAACCCTATTAACATGAAAAACTTCATATTTGTTTTGGAATAATAACGCTACTAAAATAATACACTTAATTTTAATATAAATTATAAATGTAATTCTTAGCATATACAGATGGCATATGAAAGTATTTCGAAGGTGGCGATTTATTTGTATGTTCTTAAAAATTAAAACGGGGTCCTGAATTGGCTCATATAAAGAAATTATTGTGTTATATCTCTTAATAAATTTTTATTAAGTTTGTATCTACAAATTTATTTCCGAAATATATGCAGTCAAGGAATCTGTAGAATTATATTTAAATCTATGTTGAATTAGATAACCTTATACGGTTAATTCATGTATAAATTTACATATTGCTCCAGGGTAATAAACACACACACACTAACCATCATAAAATAAACCTGTACATTTCTCTGCATTGTCTAAACATCATAATGATTTTTTTAATTGTAGGTCGTAGTATCCTTCTATGTGACTCATCAGTTCCTTGTTTGACCTTTGTATAATTAATTTCGAAAAATAATACTCCGTACGTGTAATTTAATACTATCTGCAACCCACGCCTGCGACATGTTCTTTTTTTCAATTAAGCGCCTTTATAATTTACATAACTTCACCAGGATAGCAACTACACGAGATGCATTTTCGTCTAGGATGGAGTAAAAGACGACCGTTAATCATAAGTTTAGGCGATTCTCACCGCTAGTACGAAGCTTTTACGTTTAATATACTCCTTTAACCTTCCTGCTGTTGCTTCTACCATGTACGAAAAGTAATGTGACGGCTTAATTGACAATTGTACGGAGAAAACAATAGATTTGGTTGTCCAAATATAAAATATATTACTTTATGTACATGGCTACAATATTCACTTACTACAACATTTTGAACGAACTTTCCATTTCTACAAGTATTTATAGTGTAGGTGTTAGAGTCTGTGAGAAAGCTAACCTACATTTATGGATAGATAGGATTACAGGACTCTTCGTACTTAATTTACATATTTTCCGAGTTTAGTTTCGTTTTTTGCTTTTAGTTACATTTTAAGCAACCAAAGACGCTGTTTTATATATATGTAAGTATACCACTATGGACTTTTTATAGCAGGCCTACATGCTATGTCATTTTGTATACGTATCACTCTAAATATAAAGAGTGTAATCATTTATTATGAAAAATTGACAGACCACTAAATCATATATTGAGATAAACTTATTAAATACAAAACAACTACAAAATGTTATACCAGTAATTAATATTTAATTATTCCAAGCTAAATGTTCTGCATATAACGGATTTCACAATAAATGTTCAAAATGTCCACTAAAAAGATCAAACAACGTTGTAGCCATTCGTCGACTAATCAATTTTCATTTTTTAACATTTCTACATACATTCTTTCAGTTATGAACAATCCACATATAAGTGCACGAAAAATCTCGCACCAACAAGATATTAGTTAAAAGGCTGTTCAAAAAATACTGTATAACAAGAAATTGCATCCATATCATATGTAGTTGCATCAACAGTTACTCGACAATGACTTACCCCATACAGTTGCTTTTTGTGAATAGGCACAACAACAAAGAGGAAGAGCAGTTACATGGCTAGCCCAATGTTCAGAAATAAGTAAGCTTTACTTTTCGTGTGGCGTTATGTGAATGACCTTGTATATCGAATACCAGCAAGTACATAAAATGATATATAGAACAAAATGAAAGAAGAAATGTTCAGAAATATCATTTAAAGAACGGCTACAATGCAACTGCATATGGTATAGATGCAATTTATTTTTACACAGTATTATTTAATAGCCTTTTGACTGATACCTTGTTGGCGCAAAATTTCTCGTGTATTAATATGGAGATTGTATGTAGAAATATTGTATATTAATATAAGTGCAAATCGATTAGTGGAAGAGTGGCTACAACGTTGTTTGATCTTTTTGGTGGACATTTTGAACATTTACTCGTATTGTAAAATCCGTTATATCTTGAAAGCCTATTGAAAGGAGAGGGTGGTGGGAGTTAAAATTAAATGTATCCATTTTACTATTGTCAACTTTTTATATGACAGGAATGTCAGTGGTTATGTTAAATATTTTACCGAACCATAAAACTTTATCCTAATGGAATACACAATTAATGAAAACGTGCAAATTATAAAGTGGTTTTATAATTTGTCATAGTATTTGACATAACCACTGACATTCCTGTCATACAAACAGATGACAATAGTCCAAGTAGATAAATCATACTTTTGAAAAACTTCCAAATTTATTAAAAAAGAAGAAGAAACAACTGAAGTTGGTATCTGACACAAAACGTGTGTTCCGTACACACAATCAGAGTGTAAATAAATCAAAAGCTTTATGAAGTTTAGTAAATGAAATGGACAGTAAGAGTCACATAAAAAGTCATTATTCATATAAAATATGATGGTTAATATTTTTCTAATCAGCGAATGACCTGTTTACTAAAACCTTTTGTTTCCAAACTGTAACAAAATATATTGCGGTTTATTATATAAATAAATCTAATAGTAAACATTCGAGCAGCACACACAGCATTAGCAATTTCGTACTGAAGAGAATGAAGAATTAAATACCCATAGTCATTGCATATATTGTTAATGTTTCGTTTAATAGAGCTACTTTTCTATCGTCGCTGAAAACATCTATAGATATATATGGTATAACATCTTGCCTTTACATAAGAAATGCAACACTAGAAATATTACCAACTACAGGGTAATTTTAATTCTTTTCTAAATTTATACAAAGAATTGCTTTTGATCCAATAGTTCAGTTTATGGATAAACTAATCTTTTTTTCACCTAATCAGCATGGATTTAGGAAAGGACATGTTGGCATATTTTTTTGACCTATTTCACGCATTTGACATCTTCGATAAGGAAACATTGTTCATTAAATTGGAAAAACCGGGGTTCAGACGCTTGGCATCTAATTGATTGAAATCACAGATGAAAAATTGAAACTTGGTAATCAGGGTAGGAGACTAGACATCAAATGATCAGGACATTTAGATAGGAGTACGGCAGGGCACTGTCTTGAGACTTTTAATGTTTCTACTGATGGTCAACAAACTACCTAGATATTTAATTTACAGATATTCTAGTACATTTGTATAGATCTGTTTTAGTAACTACTCATTTGTCTGACAAACTCCATTGAAAATATCGATCATACTATTGAAGAAAAGGATATTTGGTGTAAAACTAATCACGTAATTGAAAGGCAGGTATCAGATGGTCGGTTAAGATCACAGTTAGTAGTCTAATCTTATTCCTCTGGATACAGTGTTTGTTTTTCTTTTAACATACACTGATTATTTTAGATTGCTTCTTGGATAGTCCATTCCAGTAGTTTTTCGCAAAAATACCCTTTCTTCTAAAAGTAGATCAACTCTGTGTCAGTCAGATTCCTATTAGCAATAGGAATAATAAACTTTCTGCTAATGTCATTTACGAAAACTATAGCGACAATACCCTCAGGATCATTATTCTATTCTTTGATGCACTCTGTATATATAGTAAGCTCAAATATTATTCGTAATACGTACAAATAAGGTAGGAGTCACCAAACTATTATCTGATAAATCCGGTAAATTTGCAATGTAGTTAGGTAAGACATGCGTTTTACACTTTTCTTTGTGCTAGATTTATAACTTTTAATAAATCCATTAGTATTTAAATAAACGTAAATCCGTTAAATTAACGCAGACCAGCGAACAAGATGAGAATCAAAGGAACACAGTGTTACTCCAGATACGTCAGTCCCTCTCTCATTTCAAAACAGAACCGTTGTACAAATAACTTGAATACCGGCAGCTACATGCACACAGAAACATTCTATTAACGTCAGTTGTCGAATCAACGGTCAGCGATTATTATCTGAGTTTTTTAAATTCTGGCATTCTGTCGGTACACTTTGTGGTTGATCCGTACAAGAAAAAGAACTAGAAATGGTCTTTAGAATCGACAACTTACTCAAATCTATGCACACACAAATCCAGCGACCACCTAGTTTGTTTCTAAATTACGACGAATACATCAACAACGACTTGCCTACAAGAAAGAAATTAAATTTTTCTCACGTACTTCAGATAGTAATTGGTGTGGGTTAAGTGGTGATTACCAGGAAAACTGCTAGACTTCATTTCCTACAGTGTCGAATAAGCCATTTGTTAAAGTATGGAGCCAGAAAAATATGAATATGGCCATAGAAAGTGTTAAAGTAATTTATAACACAAAAAATTTCATAATACTTATTAAAAACAAATACAATTTAATTCATAGGTAACGTATACGAAATTAGGAAACCATATGAAATAAATTTATTGCAAATAAAGAAAGGAATTACGCAGTTTTTTTTTTCATTCTTAAATTTATCACATTTATTTTAATAATATGAATATAGCTTTCACTTTTACTTTTTAGCATATTAATATGTTGATTCTTGATTTTTCTGCATGTTACCAAGCTTAATTTTCAAGACATATTTAATTCTTAGAAGGTTACCGTAATTAAGCGTAAATAACGTAATTTTTATGTTACATTGAATGGAAACAATTGATTTCTTTTAGATGAAATCTGATCATGTTGGCAGACTTAGAATTCATGTTCATGAATGTTCTCAAAATTACATTTTAGCTTCTTGAGCTGTATATTTAAACGCAAATTTAAATTTAAAAATCATTTGTGAATGTACTGTTTTTTGTAGTCAGTATATATATAATTTGCCAAAAGTTATTGAACTTGCGATTTTCTCCATTCTATGGTATCTATACACTTGTTACATCCCGCAGAGGAACAAAATCTAAGTCACCTCTCCTAGATAGCCCGCGTTTAAAGATTAACGCTTACACTCATACAGTCTTGTACACGTAGTGGTTTGCTATAATATTGCGTTTACAATATTTCTTTCTTGTTTCTTCCTGTTTTTTATTGTTTCTCGATATATAATGAAAGCCATTTAATAATTGTTGTCTGAAGTGCTTCTCATCCATTAGATTGACGTTGACCAAAGATTCAACCACATTCTTCTTGTCACAACCATGGTTAATCGGTAATTTAACAAACTATTATTGCAGACATCGCGGAACACTAAAACAAATTCGAATTTTTAACAAGTTTCTCAAATGAAGAGACTAGTAGAACAGTATTATCAGCAACGATGTGACATTGAAACTAAGTTTGTCTGTTAGATACATATGTATGTTAATTGCCAGTTGGAATTCAATTTTGTAAATTATTTCAAACTTGAAAAATATATTCATACATGTTTTTAAAAACTTAATCGAGAAAATTTTAGTGAATTTATATCTCCAATATTTTACTCACATTTCTCAAATGCTTTAGAAGTGTTTCTAACTATTATACTATTATATTACACATGAAAGTATAACGCTGGAACAAGTTTATATGACTGTAATAAAGACGTTCACAAACGTTTTTTATGAAAATTAAATTCGCTTTAAATCAATGGCTTTATCTATGGTAAAAAATCGTATTTAATTTGAAAAAAGCGGTTCACACAATTATTTGGATACTTACAACAACAGATGTAAATAAGTTCAATTTTATATTCATTAGGAGCTTGCAAATTTCAAGTTTTAAAACGTCTTGCCAAGTCTTAGATGAACACTTGTACATCTTAGTTAAGAAACTGTATACAAACTAAAGTATTCATTATTTAAATATTCAATTAAGGATTACGGCATCTATATATACAGTGCGATAAACACTAATTACTAACACGGAATTGAAGTACTTAAAATTATCGTAATATATGTTTATGTGAATCACTAATACGCCTATGTTAATATATTTTCTATTTTCGTATAATTAAAACGTGTCTATCTTTTTCATTAGAAATATCCAAGCAATTACAGAACACTTCCACTAATGTCTGAAGGCATTGCATAACTTTAAAACAATCATATATATTCAAATCATACGATAAGCAAACTACATATAAGTTAAGTTTTTTAAAAAGAAAAACTTGAAAAAAAACTTTATTTCGAACTAATTCACAAATGTCCAGAGTGTATTACAACGTTTCATTCATAATACTACTACCTAATTCCTAATTGCATGCCTTTTTATATATAAAAAATATCTTACTTAAGCAGAACAGAAATCTTAGAATTAATGACCTAATGTTAATGCTGAGATGATTTCATACTGCAGGTGCAATACGTGACTCCTATCGCCCTAGACAAAAATTACCGTAATCAGATATGTGGAGGTAATTGTTGTTCCATCACTTCCTGACTTTTATTTTTCTTGATGTTGACATTTTTGCATGTCTTAATAATAATCTTCCTGAAACTTACAATTAATACTATTCCGAGAAATAATAAGATAAGGTAGATGACATAATTAATGGTATGATCTTGTATCTGTGTAAACGTGATGGAATCTATTAATTTGTTTTGTTTTTCTAATTCGTTTGAAATATCATATAGGTTTGGTTCGGAAATTTTTAAAGTAATTATCTGATCATGTTGAGCATTATTTTCAATTAACTTTATTTCGGAATGTATTGTATTTTGGTAATTTCGAATAATTTGATTGTTAATCGCGAATTCGCATTTCTCTATGTTTTTAATCAGATAAGTACCTTTTACAATCATTGTATCTTTTTCTTGATTACAAGTTTTGATTAATTTATTTTCTTTAGGGCTGAGTAATAGTTTTATATCGAATTCTAAGTTTCTGATTTCTATGTCTTTGACAGTGAATGTTTGATACATACAATTTTCATAATTATTGTCAAATTGTAAAATATGAATTTCACATGGGGATTTATCTGAAATTCTATTTTCTATCTCATGATCACATAAGTAGGTATTTTTGACTAATTGTTTACAAATTCTATTGGATGTTATATAACTTTTCTCTTTTAATCCTACATATCTAAGTTTTGGTACTATTTGCTTATATGAGTTATTCTGTACAAAAACGGGCAATGCATTAAGGTGATAGTATTGGAAAGTTTCCTTACTTACTATAGGTATTGCTAAAATAAATGTGAAGTGGTCTTTCGTCTGATAGACTTTCACTTTGATTAATGATTCTATTTGATAAATATTTTCTATAAAGCTATTAAAAGGAAATTTGCTATTTTTATTTAAATGAATAGATAATATATTATTTAACAATAATTGTGGACTAATTACCATTGAATGAAGGATTTCGTTCTTCGCAAAGGCCAGAGCTGCGGTCAGTTCTTCTAGTTCTTGCTTCAGGGTGTTCAGGAAGAGGACTTGATAGTTTAGTACGCTTTTCTCATCTTGGGTGATTCGATTGGTTTCTATGATGTTGGCTAACTGTTTTTGGTTGACTAGAAGTGTTTTCGCGGTGTCCTCGAAGTGGGTACTGGCGTCCTTTATTAATTTTATTTGGTCCTTGAAAGCTGCTTTCATTGATTTTTGGTTTTCTTGTATTTCTTGTATTTGTTGTTCGTATCTTCTGCCATCTTCGCTGTCTAGATTGCCAGTGATTGCGTTTATGACTCCTCCGACGATGTTGAATGCTCCTCGTCTTTTCCTTGAGGTTAGTTGGATCGAATTTATAAGTTGTTTAATCTTTTCTTCCTCTATATTGCGTAAATATTTTAGCCCTTTGATTTCAATGGAAGTATTGTTGATAAGAAGTTTGTCCTTTTGTTGCAAATATATGTTCCAAAACCTATTTAGTTGCGAATAATCCTTACGAATAATAAGTTCATATTTATCTTCAATGTTGTAAGCAGTGCCTAATTTTAGGGGTAAAAGTCCAACTTGGTTGTTTATTTTATTTATCTCTGCTGATCCTCTTCCGCTGAGGATTCTGGAACAAAACCCAATTTTAATGAGTTGATATGATATTTTAAAATTTTATTTTTTGTGGTTTTAACTTCTACTGTTCCATTGTCTAATATTTTCGTTACTGTATATGGCCCCCAATATCGCTCAGTAGTTTTCTGTGTATAATATTTGGATGGTTTAACATATACTTTCTGACCTATCTTTAGATCAGTGGATTGTCGTTGTTCATTCTTCTTGTTTATTGTTTTCTCTTTATTTTCTTGCATCTTACGGGAGATGTGTTCGTAAAGGTGTTTTGTTCTTTCCTTGTGGTTTTGTATATATTCTTGGAAATATACTTCATCATAATATAGGTCCATGGGTTCTTTCGAGTTGGTGTGACCATAGAGTAATTCAAATGGAGTTATTCCTGTTGCGGAATGATTGGTGGAATTATATGCCAGAATTGCTAGTCGAACCAGTTGTTTGACGTCTTGTGTGACTTTCTGATTTTTTAGAATACGGACATGTTCCAATAGGGTAGAATGGAATCGTTCAATTGGTGAATTGGAGTTTGGGTTTTGAGACGTGGTATAATGTAGTTTTATCTTATATAACTTAAGAAGTTCTTTGAGGGTGATATTGTTAAATTCCAGTCCTTTATCCATTACCATTTCTTGGGGTGTTCCATGTATGCTGAAGTTTTCAATAAGTTTGTCTACTATTTCTATTGCTGTTTTTCCTTGAATTGGGTAGGCTTGAGCATATTTACTGAATGCGTCTATTATTGTTAGGAAATTTTGGCCATTTATACTAACGGTATCGATGTGCATCTTATCAAACGGTTTGTCAACTTTTTCCGTGACTTGGAAGGGTATCTTTGGTGGTCTTCTATCATATTTATTTCTTTGACATATTTCGCAGTTCTTGATGTAGTTGGTGACATCGGACTTCATCTGTGGCCAGTAGAAAGCTTTACTAATTTGCTTACAGGTTTCGTTGATTCCTCGATGGTCGCTTTTACCTTCATGATATTGCATAATGATTTCCAATTTTTCTTCAGTGTTTTCTAATATTCGAACTCTGCGAGTGCAGCGATATATCTTTGGCCCTTGGTTACTAAAGTGTTCGACGTACACATTACATAAATTCTTATAAATGTCATCGGTGGTGTATATAAAGTGTTTTCCTTGAGGCATTATTTCCTTTATCAGATTGATTAATTCTTGTAGTAGATTTTGTTTGTTAAGTTTTACATGGTGTATGGAATTTCCATTACTAGTGGAGTGGATTTTGGTGGTAGGAAAGATGTGGGATTCTATAAAAATTTGGCTCTTTTGCGTATCGATTGCTAATTCTGTAATTGGGATGGTGATATCAGGTTCGATATTGGCGTTGCTGTGGAGTGATTCGCTTAGTTGACTGTTCCTTGTTGGTGATTCAGTTGTTTTAATGTTCGTCTTGGCTAACGGTCGTTGATTTGGTGTCCTATCCTCAAGTGTTGTTAATATTTCGTCCAGTTCCTTGTTCGTCAGGGTGGTATTGTTTTCTTCTGGGGATCGTTCTGTTAAGTTTCTAATTACATCATCTAGTTCTTCTTGCGATATCTGTGGGATCATGGATGTCGAGTCGTCTTCTTGGTGGTGTATTTCTACACGAGATAGGGCATCTGCGTTCTTATTGATCGCGCCTTTTTTATATACTATTTCGTAATCGTATTCACTTAGCTTAATCTTCCAGCGTTGAAGTTTCATATTGGGTTCTTTCAAGCTGTGTAGCCATACTAATGGTCGATGGTCCGTGATGATCGTGAACTTCCTCCCGTAAATGTAAGGTCGGAATTGCTTGCATGCCCAAATAATTCCCAATAATTCTTTTTCGATGGTAGAGTACCTTTGTTCGGTTTCCGAGAGGGTACGTGAGGCGAATGATATAGGTTTATCCTGTCCTACTATTCCTTGAGATAATACTGCCCCTAATGCGACGTTACTGGCATCCGTGGTAACAATAAAGGGTTTTGTAAAGTCCGGATATTGTAATATTGGTTCATTGCAAAGGATATTTTTACAAAGGTGAAACGTTTTCTTATATTCTTCGGTTAATTCGACTTTGGCGCCTTTCTTTAGACATTTGGTCAGGGGTTTCGTTATTTTGGCGAAGTCTTTTATGAATCTTCGATAATATCCCAATAGTCCTAGGAATGATTTGATTTCTTTCTGCGTTCTGGGTATCGGATATTTCTTGATTGCTTCTATTTTGTCTGGATTGGGTTTTACTCCATCTGGTGTGATTACGTGACCCAGGTATGAAGCTTCTTTTCTCAAAAATTCACATTTATCGAGAGAAATCTTCATATTGGCTTCCCGTAACTTGTCAAATACTTTCCGCAGTTTCTGTTGATGTTCTTCTAGTGAAGTTGCGTATACAACTATGTCATCTAGGTATACGTGACATGTGTCATTTGTTAGTCCTCTTAGGATATGGTTCATAACGCGTTGGAATGTTGCTGGAGCATTTTTCAGTCCAAATGGCATTCTTGTAAATTCGTAGTGCCCATCCTCAGTGCTAAATGCTGTTTTTTCTCTATCTTCTGGAGTCATCTCGATCTGGTGATATCCTGATGCCAGATCCAGGGTGGTGAAGTAGTTTGCTCGACCTAATTTGTCCAAAATGTCACTTATATTCGGAATCGGAAATTTATCATCAATTGTTTTCTCGTTCAATTTTCTGTAATCGATTACCATTCGGAATTTTTTTATACCGGAAGCATCCATCTTTTTGGGAACTATCGCAACTGGTGCTGACCATGGGCTGGAGCTTTCTTGTATTATTTTTTGATCTAACATCTTTTTTACTTGCTTGTCGACTTCTTCTTTTTGAGCTGGTGACTTCCTATATGGTTTGAGATAGACTGGGGTTTCGTCTTTTAATCTTATTTGGTGTTTTACTTGTGATGTGAATGTGAGTGGTATTCTGTCATCATGGCATAGATCCTTGTATTCGAAACATAGGTTTCTAATCATTGCTTGCTCTTCTGCGTTCAAGTGGTCAATGCGTAGTTTTTGAATTATGTTATTTTTCTGTATTTTTCTAATTTCTTTGGCACGTGGTTGATCTTCCGTTTTTTCCTCTGTTAACTGGTACAACGTGGTAGCTACTGGTTTATCCACTTTGACCTGGATTGGATATTCATTGAAGTTTATTACTTCCGTGATGACTTGGTAGTCTTCGGATATGGTGACATTTTCTGGGATTTCTACTCCTGGTATAATTTCTTGGTGTGCAATTAGTACTTCTTGTAGGTTTCGATCGACTGGTAGACGGACTATTTTTCGTTCTCTTGGTCCTATTTGGATTGTTGGGTCTTCTAGGTGTAGTGGAACTTCAGTGAATTTAGTTCGTAGTACTTTCTGCTTGAAGTCTATGACAGCGCCCATTTGTTCCAACAATTTTAATCCAAGTATGCCGTCGTATTTTCTTGAAAAATCCACGATGTTAAATTTATGCATTTGACCATAGGCATTGAAGGTAGCCAAAGAGGGTATTTCCAAAATATAATTGTGATGAGTAGTGCCATGCATGGTAGTAACAGTAAATGGGGAATATAGGATATATTCGGGAAATTCGGATTCAGCTATTTTGGTGGATATAGATGAGGCGGAAGCTCCAGTGTCTATAAGGAATTTTGCGTTTATTTCTGGGATTATTATGTACGGTAGGCGGATAGCATGTTGGTGGTTAAACTCTAGGTGTTCTAATTCGGGTTGTTGTTTTGAGGTGGTGGTTCCTCGGCTGAGGCTCCAGTCGGAAAATCCTGTTCTTCCTGTACTTCCCATCCAAAAGGTTCAGTTGGGTCGTCCCATTCTGGTTGGTATTCGTATTGTTCGTTATTTTCGGCTTCTTCTTGTTCTTGTTGGTGAAGTTCTTCGGAGGTCCACTTAGTTTGCGGAACGGATGGACCGAAAGGCGTTGTTCTATTCCTGATTCTACTGGTACTGGGATCTATGTCCATTGGTTGTTGCCTTGGCTGTCTTCTATCCATTTGCTGGCCTGGTGTCTTCGCAAATTTGAATGAAGTAGGTTTGGGTGTTGGAAATCTATTTTGATTGGGGAAAGAATGTTGTGGAATAGGTTGTTGGTTTAGATAACGCATTGGAGGTTGAAAGTGGGATGATTGTTGAAAAGGTCGTTGTTGGCCAAAGAAAGGATTTGGTTGTGCGGCTGATGTTTGTGGTTGGGGTCGTATATTAGGAAGTGTCGTTCTTGGAAAGTTATTCATTGTTCCTGGAGTGATTTGCTGTAGTGGTTTATGTTGGTTTTGGGGTGCGGTTGAGATTCCACATCGGTATTGCCAATTTTGGTACTCCAAAACATTTGCCATTGCCGCTTCTAGTGTGTCTGGGTTTTTCAGATATACCATTTCGCCTAGTCTTCCATGACGCATTAGTCCCCTTTTGTACGTCTGGAGGGCTGCATTCTTGTATAAAGTTGTCTTGTGAGGGATTAGTTCCTCTCCTGTATCTAACTGCATTTTTGTAAGCAAAAGATTGAGTATATCTTTAATTCGCTGGCCAAAGGCGTAGGGATTTTCGGCCTTCCTTGGTTGTTCAGACATCAAATCATTTAATAGACAATCTTCTGATCTTTGATCTAAATATGTAGATTGCAAGAGACTTTTAATGTCTGTCCATGAACTTAATTTTCGTGACCCTATTAACGCTTGAGCCTCGCCGCCTAATCTAGATTTTATAATTTTGACTAGGTATGCATTGATAGTGTTAGCCGTATTCGTTCTATCAGCATAAGTTGTTAATAAATCTGTGCAGGCATCGATAAATAAAGGTAGTACATTCGGATCGCCAGAAAATACTGGTATTGTCGAAATTTCGGCTTGCGTGATTGAACCACGCGTGTATGGATGTGCGTTAGGCATGCTTATTGTTAAATTTTCTATTGCAGTTACTAAGCTTTCAAATGACATAAAATTCTTTACTTACAAGGCTGTGAAAATCGAGATGATCATTTGTTGTTTTCTTTCCTTTCTTCTTCTTTTCTTCTCTCTTGTTTCTTAAATATGGTAATCGTGTGGTCCTTTCGAGATTTTGATCGATTGGATTGGTGAATTACCTCGTTGTGTTGAGATTTGGATCTACACAACCATTCTTAACTATGGCAAAGATTGTTTCCTTTTACCACGTTGCCTCGAGAGTTGTATCGATGCAACCGTTGTGGATTGTCGAAATATGGTTCCAGACCCAAAGAATTTGAATTCACTCACGATTTGGCGTTGGTAATCCTCTTCGTGATGGCCACTGGATCCTACTGACTGCGCCAGTTAAGTTTTTTAAAAAGAAAAACTTGAAAAAAAACTTTATTTCGAACTAATTCACAAATGTCCAGAGTGTATTACAACGTTTCATTCATAATACTACTACCTAATTCCTAATTGCATGCCTTTTTATATATAAAAAATATCTTACTTAAGCAGAACAGAAATCTTAGAATTAATGACCTAATGTTAATGCTGAGATGATTTCATACTGCAGGTGCAATACGTGACTTATATATGCAACCTATTTAAAATATTTACCGTTTCTTCTTCGTTTAAAAAATTTGAAATTCCATAAATAAATTAGTTCCATAAATGTGCTGTATGACGAATATCTTCAACTAATAAATCCTATATAATTAGACAAAATCGCAGTATTTCCATCTAACGATAACGTCTATTACATTTTACTAGGTTACTATAAATTACTGTCAATCATTTTTCAAAGTTATTTCAGTCTTTCTAGCCTAAAGGTATTTTCCTTTTTCTTGTAGCTTGTACACACAATTATGATAAACCTATACTTATACGTGCATCGGAGTGTGTATAATAAACTCTCTGTTACACTTTATGTTTTCGAGATGTACACAAATATTGGACTATAAGAGAAACAGTTTTAATATTCCTTATGAATAAAACATCGTCTCAAAATTTAAAGCGCATACTTTTCTCTCTTAGTTTTAATATGCGTTCGTTAGTTTACTCGTTCCAGATGAAATGGGTACCAAACAATCATTGAATACACATAATTAATAGAATACGTTAGGTAATCTAACACGTGAGGAATTTAGGTGAATCACACTCGAGGAAAGGAAATTAAAACGATTTAGATAATACAACTGGTTGGCATGTTGAATACCTGTAACCGAACTACGACGCGACGCGAAGAAAAAGAAGAAGCAGCAGTCGTTTGTTTCTTCATCCGCCCAATAACAGTTTCTAATTGGCGCCATTATTTTCACGCGTCAGAATGAAGTTTCTAAAATGTTAATTTAAATTAAATGAACACGAGCTTTCTATGGCAATAACAAAATTTGTTATTTCTCTTTGCAAGTATGACTGAAAAATGGTGGATATAAATTCTAATCAGATAATTGAATCTTATTCTTTCTAATTTTGCTCATTGTTGGTCTGAAATGAAAAAAGGCGGCAAATTCCTACTTATTTTATCTGATAAATAGAGAACGCTTTTATGATATTGTGCTATTTCTAATTGTATGTTATAGAAACGTTACACGCTTGTTTGATGTAATTACATCTCTTTTAAAGTTTGATACACCAACAGTGCATCTATGATTATGTCTATCTAAAGGAATCTGGTAACAATAATTTTTATTAAAATTTCAAAAGGACCGCCGTTCCTCAGCCTGTATTCATCTCACCTATTGTTGCTATTACTGCTTAGGTTGTTGCTGAATTGTTAGTTGTTGAATTGGAGTTTTATTATCGCCTTGATAATGGCAGTGTTGCTGTCTAAACGCATCAGTGTTTAGTTAAAAGTTTTTGGTGTTGAATGGGTTGAAGTGTTTAGTGTTCTACTTCTGCACCAAGAGATCCAGATGAAGAACTTCATATTTCTTGGTTTTTAATCCAGTTTTGCTTAGCCTTCTATTGACGTATTCTAATTCTTAGTTTCATACAATTTTTACGCACACATATCTACCATCTTTATAATTTAATTTACTTTTAGGGGTCTTTTACTAGTAATCGTGCTCCAGACTACAGTACTAAAACGTATAGTGCCCTCACTCTATGCATACTCACAACTGTTACATGTTGTATGTACAGTCTCTTTCTAAAGTAATGTCTCCCCCAGCCGTCGGGTTCATATCAATAATACCTTCCACTAAGCGTATTGCATTCATCGGATATCTTCGGTTAAGAAAGAGGCCACGTGGGATACGATACAGTTCGAACATGTATATAACCTGTGTAATTATAATTTTAAATCTCGATATGCGTATTTACCTGCCAGCGGTAAAAGGACTTTATTAAACCCTACTTTTATACCTGTGATGGTCAGTTTTACTAAATATGTAATATATAACGCATACTTTTAGTTATTGTTAGTTTTTCAGACTATTATTAGAGACAATTTTTAATGTATATTATAACAACATACTTATTTGAATAATAAAATAATATTCATTTTATTGAGGTATACACCTTTATTGATAAATCTTCCGTCCCAACAAAGATCTTTTTTTTATACAAAAACAAATAACTGATATATTGCAAATCCATTATTATCCCTTTAATAGTGTTGTTTCGAAGAGACCGGTACATCGCTAATCTGTTTCTAATTACAAAATGCAATATTTTGTAATCATGGGTTTGATAATGCAGTTAGACAATAAACCTGCTTACATTAATGCCTAGTTGTGTAGTTGTCATTATAAAATATAATTTTATAAAATAATAGTGCTTAATCTTTAAAATCATTGAATATATACCTAAATATTAGATTTACATATTGGTTAATTTAAATTTTCAAACATTTTCTGTGTTAAATTATAAGTGGATTAAATAAATCGGATCAAATCGGTTTCTTCTCTGTTTAAGGTGGTGGAACCTAATGTGAGATTTTAATAAACAATTGAATTTACTGTTGATTATAGTAGAGAAACATAATACAATAGACAAAATAACACTTTCTTTAATAGATACATACATGTGTTAATTATTATCTTGTAGATAATCTAAATTTTTTACACTGAGAGAAACGTATTGTACAGAAGCTACAACAATCTGTATATTATTACAGGTAAAATAAAAATTACAAAAAATACTAAGATTATAATATGTTTTGTAACAAATACAATAATTTTTTTATTGGTAAACCATTTGGCTTGTTTAAAACATGCAAACGCGTGAGGTATAAATGTCACCTAATTGATCTGACAAAACAACCTTTTACAAATAAAAAGTTATTAATAAATGTGTCAAAAACTGGAATGAGATATTTTATAATAATTTTATCGAAAAAACTTACTTTAAACGAATGTAAAATGTGCAATTGATATTATATGAAAGATTATATTCTCGATCTTTTTAATCAGATACACCAATCTGCACTTGCTATATTTCAAGCACTCCGGCTTCACTGTCGTGCTACAAAAATCGCGCGTGTTTTAACGACCCCATTGTCCACTCATACTTTAATATACTATTCTTATTGTTGTAAAATACATTCTCGTATTGGGCATGATAATTATTATACCTGTGCGGATATATTTCCCTGTTATGCCAGAACGACTAACCAAAATGACAGACGTCAAAATAAGTAGTAAGTAAGTATGTAAAACAAATAAGCTAAGCGCCCTTGCTTCCGTAAATTGACGTATCTGAGCATTTTAGGTACGGAGGCTAATTAAATCGTTAGAACTTATTCACCTTCCATTTTAGATATAGAAACACCTAATATAGATTAAAAATAATCTTTTGTAAAATCAGAATATCTAAGAAAATATATACCGTTGTATTAAAAAAGCGACTTTCCGAATTTTTAAGTTTTTTGTAAGCAACTGTTTTTAAACACCCTGTATAATACTGCAGAGAAGAACTTCAAACTCTGTATAACTACACGATATCAGCTGTGTATATGCAAAATTTCATTTGTCTCTTCTGCTCCTACGTGACGTAAAATCACTATAAAGTAAGATCGGTATCTGTCACTTTTTTATTTAATTGCGAATAACCAGAAAGGAATGGTATCATATTTAGGTATCGCATAATAGGATACATGAAATATGTGTAAAATGTATCTTAGAAGCTGAATTTGTAATTAAATTTATAGGATGCTATTTAAAATATCGAAGTCGATGCCCACTTCCGGTTAACAGGAATTCAAATTCAATATTTTTATACAAAAATATTTTCACGTAATACTTCATATTCAACCATATCCGACCACAAAATTTGGTTTTAAAATCCCGTTTCGTTTGTATAATACCTTTAATAGGCCGTTCTCACCAATAACGCCGTATATCAGTTATTTGTTTTTACTTTAAAAGAGATCCTTTTTGGGACGGATTTCTTGTGAGATTTGTTCATCAATAAACGTGTATGCCCCAATAAAATGAGTATTATTTTAATATTCAAATAAGTATGTTGTTATAATATGCATTAAAAATTGTCTCTAATAAAAGTCTGGAAGACTAAAAATAACTGAAAGTACACGTTATACATTATATATTTAGGAAAACTGACCATCACAGGTATAAAAGTAGAGTTTAATGAAGTGGTATATTCTACCGCTAGCAGGTAAATACACATATAGAGATTTAAAATTATAATTACACAGGATATATACACGTTCGATCTGTATTGTATCTCCTGCGGTTTCTTTCTTGCCGAAGATGTCCAATGAATATAATACGCTAAGTGGAAAGTATTATTGATAGGAATCCATCAACAGGGGGAGACATTACTTTAGAAAGAGACTGTACATACACATGTATATATTTACGTAATCTATCTATCTGCTAGTGCCGAGATACTGCATTTGAACCCTGGTGTTACTTTCTGGATTTGGTTGTATGTTATGCACTACTCACGCTCTCTGAAAATCGCGCAGATCGATAGCTTTAAGGTTTACATATTCTTTTTTCAGTTTTTGTGTGGTACAAATCATCTTCTTTTTGTTAGCTGTTTTCTCGTTACGCTTTCTGTTATTTACTAATTGATTACCTATGCTTTCTACCCATTGCAGTGCCGCTAAGTGAATCACTATACTATATAAATATACTGTATTTATTTTTAGTATTTACGTATTTTTTGCACATGTTCTCATGTTTTATTCTGACTCATTTTTAAACAATATCTTTTTCATCATTTTACATTTAATTATCTTTTTAATCTATCTTTCAATGAATCATCCAGTTCTTCTGCGGATTTAGTCACTAAACGATAAATACATGCACGTAGTTTTCGAGATTTGGTACCGTCCCATCACTACAGCAGTATATCTTTGAAACTTTATTCTAGAATCGTATTAAAACCCACTGCATAGAAAAATCGGCTTGTTAAACTTTTTTATTCTACAATTTTCAGACATTTCGATATGTAACGTTAGCCGCTTTCAAATATTTTCCATGGTTATCCTTATTCATCTTCCAGCCGTTTTCAGTGCTAATAGTGCGTACATTTTGTTTCGGATGATAGAGACATGCGTTTACTAGTAAGGAAATTCTTTATTAGTCGTTTGGATCAGTTGGCATTACTCCTATTATTTCGCAATCTTTAGTGATATTAGTAGAGTAGTGCATCCTCTGTACTTCACCATTTTAGAATCCGTCTTTGTTTATATTTTTTATTCTAGTATTTCTGTTATACTGGCGGAGCATACAGGCTAGCAAATGGATTGCGGTTGTGTACAACATCGTCTCCCGATCTTAGGGTGCCCACAATGACCAAGTTAAAAATCTTACCAATACAATCAAAATTATACATCAAAAACTTTATAAATGATTTATTGTTTGAAGAATAAATGGGTAACATCAAAATACTAAGGTTGTTACGTCAACCAATTAACTTAGCAATTTAATTTATACGGACTTAAATGATACAATAGGTCATGCGTATGTCAACCTCTACAATCCTTATTTACCATCAGATCTATACTTTTGTCCAGCAAGTGCTTCTGCTACGGCTCAGTACAATTCTATCGTGTTAAAGTTTTTGTGGAACTGTTGAACCAAGTGAGAGATATTTGTGCATCTGCATAAATATTTTGTACTCAGTTTTCTATTTGAACGAATGGGTTTGATTGAATTTTGCGTTCCACTTTGTTTGTACTTTAAATATAGTTTTACACGTCTCTGGTATTATTTTCCCCAAAGACTTTGCAGAAATTAACGTTGAAAACTTTAAATCTTCATAATTTTTTTCCAGTAAGTAAATAGCAGTGAGTTAGTCGTTCATGAGGGAATACAGCAGTTTTCAAGATTGTGTCTTGTTTTTTAATTATTGGAGACACCAACTTTAATAGCGTGACGTAACTTTCTTTCTCCGGTATATTTTTAAAAGCTATTCTTTCGCCTATTTTGTTCGAATGTGTGGTTGTTGAACTGATTTATTCTTTCTTTGTAATTAAAGCAACTTATGCCGATGGTTATAAAATGTAAGCATGATCAGTACTCACTTTGCTCTTCGAAGCTAAGTTTTTTGTTAAACTAGTGTCTAGGTCTATAGATAAACTTTATTGCCATATAAGTATGTCACACATGTAGAACTCACCTATAGGATAGTTTGTGGGCACCTCTTGGCTTCCTGCATTGTAGTGCTTAAGGCTGTGACTTTTTTTATTGTTTTTGTCTTACAGTCACTCCCAAGATTTTTATTTTTTCACTTTATCGTATTAACATTTCTCCAATCACCAATTCCGCTCCTCTTATTTTGTGTGGGTGTTTATCATATTTTGCTTTAAAACTAAATATCTAGTAATCTCGTATGTATTTTTCAGAATGATATACATCTTTAACCTTTGTGACATACATGACATATATCACGTACGCTGATTAAATGCACATCCTGTAATAACGAGAGAGATGCAACAATAATTTTGAGCAAAGCTAATCGTAACGTATAACGTAGACTGCATAATCGTATTTTTAATGAAACTATTTGAAATCATGAAATGTGTTGTTTAGCCAGTTCAATTTTTGCTTCAATTAAAATGCACCCAACCGATTACATGCAATATGCATCAGTTTGCCTGCTGTGCTTCAGCATTTTGTTTTCTTTCAATTACCTAAGCAATTTACTCCCAGGAATAAGTGAAAAGCGATAAAATATTGTCACGCACAGCGCATACAAGTATTTTCTCTACTACGTATGTATGTATGTAATACATATATGTATTATTGTATCGGCAGACTCACGGTAAATAAAGTTGTTACGTATAATTTATAAATATAGTTGCGTTTAAATGATCACCTGAATATTTGAAGGGATTTTAAAATAAGCATCGAAATAATTTACTAGTAAATAATACGAACCTATAATATTGTTTGCCCTTATCGTATCATTTTGATGAAGTGGTTAAAGTTGTACATACATGGGGCATTAAATGGGTCTATAGCCGCCTAAGCCGCAGTGGTTAGGCGGCTAACTATCGATGTGGCGGCACGATAGGAGCTGGGTTTCAATTCTCTGGAGAGACGGTGATATTTTTTCAGAGAGTTGAAATCGGGATCGACTTACTATTCGCTGTTGGCAGCAAAGGGATTAACAGCGCGGCATTATAAAATGCGATATGATGCTGTCACAAAGCCATTTAGGCATTAGAGGAAGGATGCTGGACTGGTTGAAGGATTATCTTGCTGATCGCTCTTTTAAGGTGCAGGGGGCTCGCACACGGGGGAGGAGACAGCAGTGACCATGGGTGTCCCTCAAGGAAGTATTCTCGGACCAATTTTATTCTTGTTGTTTGTAAATGATATGGTGGTTTGCTTCAAGAACTGTCAGTATTTTGGGTATGCGGATGACACGTTGATTGTATCGAGTCATAACGACATCGCTGAAGCTATGACAAATCTTCAGGGTGATTTTGACAGGTTTCAGAGATGGGCGCACAACAAACGGTTACTGATACACACCACAAAAACAAAGCTGCTTTGGATTAGGTCTCTTCACCTCACTCAGAAAAATGCATCGGATATCAACATAATTTTCCACACGCACAAATGTCTCCACAGCGATCTTGATTTTCATCAGAACACAAACTGTCTCTGTGATACTTATATTTCTTTGGTAGAGGAGTATAAATACCTTGGATTAACTGTGGATAGGGATTTCTCAAATCTCCACTGTCTGTGATGTACACAATTTATTATGCTTTAGTTGAATCGGTAGTGAATTATGGGATCACTATATATGGCAGTGCATCGTCTTATCAACTGGAGAAGATTATCCAGTCCAGAGACTCATTCTAAAAAATATGTCACCTTTGAGACCCCACGGCATTGATTGGTTCCGAGAGAGAAATGTACTATCAGCAAAGGATTTGTTCCAATACAGAATGATACTCCAATACTATTTCCAGCGATATATATTCCTGTGTGTAGATCAGAATTACGGCACAAGAGCAATATCTAGAGGAACATTGGCTACCCAGCGCTCTAACAACAGGTTTGGTGATAGAACCTTAATGGTTATGTTGCCTATTTTGTTAAACCAGCTCCCACTGGAGCTGAGGGACTTACCTTCAACCGGTATACTGAAAAAGAAACTAAAACACTGTCTTATTTATGGTGACATCGGGACTAACTTACACATAATACGACCGAATTTTGTTCGAATGCATTATTTCACTGGATATTTTACCGCTGACAAGTATATTACTTAGCGGAATTTTTACCCTGTCCTTTTTTTACAATGCATTCATTTTGTTGAAAGTAAGATATACTTTTTTTTTCCTTTGTAAACATTTGTAAAATTGGAAACATCCATGAATATGTAAACAAACTATTTTGACAACCCTATGTTTGATCAGTAGTGGTTGCACGCGTCACTACCAACTGTTTGTTGTTGCAGTTCGTCTCACTGTTTTGGTAACTTCGAGTATATACACTGGTTTTCATGTATTTCACTATACACTGACATACAAAAGTTTGTTTAGCATGTTGCAGTATGATTAATGGGCGTTGTTGGTAACTTTTGTACGGTTTAATAATTATCATGAGATGTTTTGAATTAAAATCTGTACAGTATAACACTGTTTTGTTATACTAATTTTCTTATTATATTATTTTATGTTATACATACATATATTGATTTTCCAGTTTGTTATTTGTTGTGTTACGCATTTTGCACTGAATTTTGATTAGTTTATAAGGGGTCTAGCATCCACATTACCAACGTGGCATTTTCTTCTGATTTTGTAGGCTATGTAGCTAGTTTTTAGGGAAAACTCTGTTTACTATTGGTTTATAATTTAGAACCATAGTGTAGAAAGTTATATTTTGGGTTAAGTGCGTTATGGTAATTTAAGCACTTGGCTTTGAGGTTGACTTTTTTTTTTATTATTGAAAATTATTACTGTTCAGTTTATAAATACAACTTTTCCCTGTCTTCCTACCTCAACCTATCCTGCCTTCTGAGCCGATCTCTGACGTAGGACTCCGGAGAAGGTGAATGCTGCAGCGTGATAATAATAATGATAATAATAATTCATGCCTTAGCAACAGCTTGCGTCAATTACAGGGGGCATCGGCTGGCCATGAGTTATTATACTACGGTATTGCGATAGCTAGAGGTTTTTCAGGCATCCCTTCCCTCCTCCCCTTAAAAAAAACACAATTTACACACACAAAATTACACGGTGAGAGTTGCATTGATAACCAGACAAGTAATACAGCTTACCGAGTCACTGCAACCACAGAATAAACAGAAAGGAGAGGTTTATCGGAACCTTTGATGTTTTAATGACGATTCTGAGTGACCTTGAGGCTATTGATGCCATTTTGAAACTATGTCCAAGAATGGTGGCGGAAAAGTTTGAATTTGATTTCAAGCATATAGGTTAGATATGTTCGAAATATACATCAAGTATTAGATAATTATATATAAAAATAGGTTTTAAACAAGAATCAAGCAACAAATTTTGCAGTTACTACAAATAACTATAATATTTAATTATGCTTTATTATAATTAGGATAGTTGCCAACATACATACATAAACCAAGTAGGTCAAACGTACACATCACAAAGTTACTAAACTCACAACCAAGAAGTAATCTCCAAACATCTTCAAACAAACAATAAACATGTAAACAACATTCCAGGAATATTTGGACATATTTTAGAAATGGCGTCTGCCGGTAGTGCGCACAAAAACCGTGACATCAATTTTATGGCTTTTGTCCTTTCTGTTTATTCTGTGCTGCAACTAAGCAGCAACCACATACAAAAAAATCCATTGAATAATATACTCCTATATTATTCAATGGAGTAATTATTAGTTAGTAGTAAAGTAAGAGGCTAAGTTAACACAGAATTGCATTAACTTACCTCTATTAGTTATTGTTAAATATCGCATTCAGACTCCAGAAGAAGAAAACTGCGATTTTCAAATTGAGTATAAAGTTACCCGCAAATTGGACCCAAATATATGACGACTGAGGTGTATGGAGTAGTTACTAATGAAAAGGCGAAAATTAACAAAATATATTAAGCAAATATATTAAGCCAATATTGTATAATACAATATAGAATAGCAATATTCTAAAAAATTCTAAAAAAACATTTCTAAAACACAATGTATGTATACTTATATAAAATAATGTTATCACACTTTTCGTCTGATACATATATTAAGAGACGCCGAGAATTGAAGGACGTTTACTCTTTTGAAATTGATATTTATTATGAATACGCATTGTGTTTGAATAAACCATGCATAATTAAAGATCTCAAAAGTGAAACCGGAAAGTTAAAACAACAGTCACTTGTGTCTATTATCCCTTTCATTCAATCGTAAAACAAGCTGAACGTTTTCATACGCTAAATCGATTACGTGATTAATTGTTTGTCGAAACGCACGACACTGCATAGTGCCTGCGCTTGAAACTAAATACACACAATAACAGCTCAAAAATTGTGTAACGGGCAATTTTCGCATATAAATTTGCGCGGAGTGATTTATTACGATTCCGATATTGACAGAAAACGAATGAACCGATTAAAATACGTTTCTCAGCTCCAGAATAGCCGCGTTACGTTGCGGTGCAAACCGACATTGCGTCGCAACCGTGCGTATCATACGGGTCTATTACTAACACCAGTACCGCGCAATATATCATTACGTACAGATACAATCACAGATTTTATACGGTACAGTGCAGCGATAGTTATCTTTTAAATGCTTGCAAATTTGAACCTACTCGAATGATTCAGTTGGCAAAAATAAAAAAATCTATTTGTGAGTGGGCTCCTGCAATGCATCTTTTTTCCGTCGGTTAATTGTGTAGTAAACAAGAATTTTCGTAACACCGAAACGGAGTCAAATGCAATCCATTTATTTAAACGGTAGGTTGAAAAGCGAAGAACATTAACAATCCGAATTGCAATTATTTAGAAAATATATACGAAGGTTTTCTTATATTGTTGTACCTAACTGCAATTGTTACAATTGCAGACATACCAAATCTAGACTGTCCAGGTTTGATAAATAGTTTGAGTGGGTTAAGAAGTATTATTGTGGACAAAGCAAACAAACAAATAACCGTAACGGTAATGCTTACATTAGTTTCTGAATAACGAGAATATAACTACACGTACAATTCTGTATAGCACTGGCTACCAAAGGAATTTATTTGTTAGAGAGCACATACATATGTATAAATTTCTTTAATATAAAATCTAAATAGTCACACCTAAAGTTTAAATATCTAATTTGTCACATAACAAAGCGACTGTAAGTAAGACGTCAAGACAATAAAATATAAATCGTTGGTCCAATATAACTATACACGTAATCAATTCCCCATTTCCTAACCTAACTTACAGTTTCCATAATGTGTAAACTGCAATAATTAACTATAGTGTCACAAGTGACGGAACAAATAGAATTGGCGCCGAAGACACGATACTTCTTTGACGCTTGGCTTCCCAATTAACCTGAAATATATTTCCCAGAAATCGACCAAAATAAAAATTGAAAATGTTCACTAAATCTTGTTTGTCTCGGAAACTATTTGGCGCTCTTCTGCAGGTGACGCTCGGAGCATAATAGACTCCCTCGTGCTCCCAACGCTGCGCCACTGTGTTAGACATATAAACTGAACATATTTCCATTTATCAGCATACAATGGTTCTATTTAATGAGTCACTTGTTTCTTGTGCTAATTCTGCTCTCCATACCCCCGTTTCTCTGATCGGCTATGTTTCATTTACATTAAGAACCATAATATTCATTGTAAATTTTTTATGTTGTGAAATTTCAGTGTTTGTCTTTCGTGGTAAATATTATGTTTGATGTGGTAGGTCCTTATGAAATCAATTCATTATTGTTTCACATAATTTGAAAAACCTGCTTAAAAGCATAATGTTTTTACATTGTTTACTTCACTTAACTGCCTTTTTATCTACCAGTATGTTGTTTTCTATAGTACTTTCGATTCTTCAAAATCTCTTTATTTATCTATGCCTGAATATAACATTCACATTAGGAATGAAACACATAATGCAAACAGTTTAGTACAATAAACTAATAATTGACTTGGGTCCTGCATAAAATTGATACCTATATTTACATTTTTTGAAACTTACGTATTAGCTAAAATATAACATTCTAAATCTTAAATTTTTTTTTCGCTTATGATTAGACCCAAACGGATTTTTAGCAGCAATATACATTTGGCACGATTTATTCAACAATCATGTTTTTGCAACGGCGGGGACATAATGGCACAGCTAAAAGTGCAGCAATGTCCTACTGACGAACTTGCTGACTTTGATATTTACATTAGTGTTCCATGATTGGATGATACAGACATTTTTAGTATCAGCTATGGACAGCAATCGAGGCATCGATACCTACCAATGTATCGATTTCGTGCATGCTATCAATTCTGACTACTAGAATCAGTTACGTATTAATACTTTGTAATTGATTCCTTGGTATACATATCCTAGTATCGATACCAATCAAGATATTGATACATACTCATGCGAAGGCTTATTTCATTCTTAGATAATGCCTAGAAATGAATCTTGTGGCTTAAGATATATACAACATGGTGTGTACAACTAGTTAATGTAATCGTAATGATTTTCATGTGTAACGGTTTGAACCGATTTATGGATTTTTGCATCTCGGTATATATTTAGAGAACTGTGATATCTCGCTAGAATAATACTTTATTTTATCTTTCAACGTCGATATAAAAGTAGGATGATCTGGAACACATGCCAGATATGAAATCATTTTTAAAGAAAATGAAAAACTATCAAGAAGTATTGTGCGCACCTGTTATTACATGTCACTATAGAACAACCTACTAATTAAATTTACTTTATTAGCGTAAGATCCCATAAAGTATATACAAATATATTACCATTTTGTTTATTCTGCTGAAAAACATGTAAGAGGTTCTGATTTACACCTAGAGCGTGATTATACTAAATATATTAGAATAAGCGTCAGCATACTCCATTTCCTGCAAGGTAAAATACTCATGACTGTCCATAGTTTAAATGATAGCATTAGAACTAAATAGATGGTAAGTCTATTACAATCTCATTTCCTTATCTTCTAGCTTCATGAATAAACCTTATCTTACCTATTCTAGCGACATTGTTCTAAATTTAAATATTACGATTTCGTAACACCGGCCATGACTATCTCCGACACAAATAATTTCACATGCAGCCGCTTCCAATAGCATCCGAATACCATCTAACATGTTACTGGGAAAGTATTTCGAAATCATACCTTTGAAAACAATACTATTACGAATTGTGCCGGACCGTACATCTTAATATGATCTTCGAATTGAAGTTAAACGTGATTTATCGTATTATTGTTTCATACTCGTTGCAATCAATAATCAAATGTGTGCGTCAAGTATGGTTCTATAAAATAAGCGTTCGAACCAATACGTTTCTACAACGTATTAATAGATATCTTATAAAGTATATAAGGAGTATTTATGAAATACTAATTTGTGCACACAAATTTTGTTCAAAGACAATGAAACATATAGAAATAGAAAGGTATGTACGTTAGCGTTTAATTGAAATGAAAGATCAAAACGAATTACAAAACTTTATGTAAAAATGTGATAAAAGTGCTCAATCAATTACAGTCGCGTTACAGTTAGAGTGGCATTTTTTCAAATGGAACGAACAAGGAGAGAATTGCTTCTACAGCTATCAAAAAACCTAATCCCTCGATGTATGATTATTTATTACGATTAAAAAATAATGTTTCGATAATAATAATAATCGGAGATAACGAATTGGAAAAAAAGCTTAAAAGTTATTCGAGATATTGTAGAAATTTTAATGCTTGTAGCAAATATACGGCAACATGCAATTACTGATTTTTTTAAGAACAAACTTTATTTTAAATAATTTGTAATATGAAATGCTGCAAAATAATTTCATATGGGAAAAACCGGTGCAATTTGGTAATTGGCATCGCTGTCTTACATTATCAAACAAGACAGTGAGATTTGAGGTTAGGCCAGTTCGTATGCCTCGTAGATAGATAATGGCAAGATATGCTTTTTTCTTTTGCACCTCCAGTACTTGATCTAAAGACGACGATCTTCTTTGTGTTTGACCCATTGATACCGCTGATCAATATAGAGTCTCCGTAATTTCATATCGAAGTAATGCTAGATCCACACTATTCAAGTGAATTGAATTGAGATACAAGATCGCCTTCTGTCAAATAATTGGCCAGGCCCCTCTATTGATCACTAACAGAGCTACAAAAACTTACCGACCGACTTGAAGACATTTGTAACTTACGTTACTCGGTCACAGTGTGATACAACGAATAGGAAGACGTGAAAAAAATATATCAGAAATAGATATACAAAGCCGTATTTTTTTATACTTTCTATTAATCTTGAAAACTGTTTGGACTTCCAGGAACTATAGTAATTGACTTGTTTCTTCAGATATTGAGCTTGCAGATAACTTGAGCTCAATATTTTTCCGTATCCTTGGGGGTAAAATAACTATTACAGTGTGTGATTGTCAGTTTTAGGGTGACTTGGGACAATACTGAATAAATAATGTTTAATACTAGCTGATCAGGAAAAAACTGCTATTGTAGACGTAACCTTAGGTGGTTTCTCCATTTGAATGAAGCGATATTAAACAAAGAATGACCTAGATTTTAGTGGACGATAAGTAAAATGCTTTGTAGATAACATGCCAGATAATTGTTGGTATTAGGAATTTATGAAAATGCGTAGCAGCTCACGACAAGATTATCAGCTGTTTATCACTTTGCTCCTAACAGCGAATGGCAAGTCGATCCGGAATTAAACTCTGTGAAAAAATGTCACCGTCTCTCTATAGAACTGAACCCCGGCACCTATCGTCCTCCCACAACGATAGTCAGCCGCCTAACCACTGCGGCCATCGACTCGTTCATGCGGGAAGAAACAAAGTAATTGTATGTCGTGGTGTTACACATGCGGAAAGAATAATGAATAATTCTAACAGTGCAACATCTGTAATGTTTGCTTGTAGTAGATCGGATATTTTTCTCGCACCGTATGTAGTGCTCAAATCCGAACACCTACAGCAAGCTTTGAGAGAAGGAGTGCCACAATAATCGTAGCAAATCGGAGTGGTCTGATCAACATTTGTATGACGACTGTTTTTTTAATTGCCCTTCCATATTTTAAACGCTATAAAAACATCAATGATACGAGTACGTAAACGTTACTGAACGCTTGCCTTGCTACGGCTGCTGACCCCTCCACGTTGTTCTCCGCACTGCACTGAAACGTGTTTGTCATTCGAGTCTAATAATTAGATACTACAGGAATTTTACGGTACGATTGTAATTGGTTGCATGTATCGTACAGATAACTAGAACTTCATCCTTAATTTATGAAAAATTTAAACAAATAAATATATTTTAATACAATATTTCAAGCAGTAAACGTGTTTGTGTATATTATGTGATACAGTGCAGGGCCGCGTCGTCCACGTGCGCAATGTGTGCGGCGCACACAGGCGCCAGGTGCAAAGGGGCGCCAAAGAACGCCAAAATTCGATAAGCACCTAAAGGCGACTCTAAACCGTATTAGGCATAACAAATAAAAAATCGAATTTTTAAGATCACCCATTTACAATTAATAATACCTTTATTTAGTAAATTGCACACTTAGGTTTCTACTTACCTACTATTTTTATTTAACAAAACCAAAACCAAATATGGTTTTGAAAACTGAATTTTTATGGGCGCTACGGAAATTTTTGCACACAGGCGCCACCCAGTGTTGGCGCGGCCCTGATTCAGTGCTCCATCTGTTGCGTAACCTTCTAAACATTAAATTAGAAATATGATAAGTAGCAGTTTTCTACATAAGAAACGATATTCCCACATTAACATTATCATGACTAATAGTCTAGTGGCTTGCACACTTGGCTATCAGTTACGGGGTCCGGAGTTTGATCCCAGGGCCTGCTCTCAGGGTGAGGTTTTCGTGGTTTTCCTCAGTCCGTGGAAAATGTTGAGAGACAAGCATCTTAAGTCGCTCCACGGGCGCAGGCGTAATAATAACTCATGTATTATTATTATGGTTAACTTAAAAAAAGAGTTTGAATTAGTTGCAGCTAATCTGCTACACCATGGAGTGGAGGGCTAATTGATCGGGGTTTAAACAAGGTACATCAAGCACAACCACGCTTACTAAAATTGTTGCCACGTTAAACAATTATAAAGTTTTAGCTAGTTATTCATAGATCAACACTGACAATAGTGGCAAGGAAAGGTGATTCAGATGCTACAAAGTATCTGTGGGTAGTTAAAATGTAAGGTTTTGCTTCACAAAGTTATTGAATTGTCAAAACATAAATACTTACCCATTAATTGACATTTTCCACATTTTTTATAATTTTCTTTTGTGTTTCAGACAAATCTGCGTAGATGATGGCCAAGAATTATCGTTACAATATGGATGTCAATTCTACGAAGTCAGTGCTGCAGAAAACTTCGCTGGTGTATCACTAGCTTTCCAATCGTTATTGCGCGAGGCGAGATCAGTGCAGCTATTGAAAGCATTACCTATCAGGAGAAAGTTAGGCGTTAATAGCGTTTCCAAAGTTTTGGGAAACATATTTGGAAAGAATTCGAAAGGTGATCGCAAGAAGAGACCTTCGCTTAGTATATAACCAGTGAATAGAACTTTTGTTAATTGTGAAAGTTCCTTCAGATGTAAGAAGTACAGTAGGAAATAGCGCAAAAGAATAGAAGAGAAATGGACATGGCGATATTACTACAAGTCTGTATTATTTATGATTGCGCCCAAAATGTGTTAATAATCGATATGATCAGTGCCTTAAAAAAGCTTACTTTTGACCGTAGTTTAGGTGCGTTTAATAAACCACCCAACTGTTATTGTGATACATGTAGATTATAAATTGATTATTTATATTAGGTTGATCAACCAATAGTCAAATTTAGTCATATGTAAAATATGATTTAAACATCAATTATGGTTTCTGTTATGACTATATTGTCGCAAACGATACACCTAAAATAAGTTTATTTAAAATAAACACAGGCAAATGATATTTAGTTCATTGTAAATGCAATAGTTTGTGGTACCACTAAGCGTTGGTCAGCCAAATTTATATACCTTTTATAATATTGTATTAATTTATATAACTAATTCCGAAATATTAGATATTAATTGTTACAATATAACTTAAGTAAAATAAAACACCACAACTGTCAGCTTCTGCGGAGATTGATTTTGCATCTAAGGAAAGCAATGATTATAATCAAATTTATCTGTTTCGAAATCATTTCCTCTGCATCAGCTTCTAATCTATTTTAATAAAATTAATATCAATAATTGTTGCAGTCGTATACGGTAATATTTATTTCTGTAGGTTGTTATTATGTACATACACACATAATATACATAGTAAATGTGCCACTACATTATAAAGATTCTTGCAACAACAATCAAAGCAAACTATGTAATTCTGCAAGTACTCAAGTATTGCCCGTATTTTGTAATATCGGTTTACGTATTGTTGGTGTAATTTACAGCGCTCAGCTTATAGTTTTCAAACCGTTTGTAATTTGAATATCTTACCTACGAGTATGTAAGATAGAACTGTAAACAAAATGCCATTTTGTTTTAAATACCAAATATATTTCCCTTATTGAACGCATACTGTGTATTTCAAACATTTATATTTAGAACAGACCTAACTAAATAACAAACGTGTTTTCTGATTTATTCGGCCTGAGTACATCTCTTATATTTCCAAATTTTGTAAATTTGGCTATTAACATATGTATTTACTGTGAATCTTGAAATTGACGGGTTAACTCCATGCTCTTGATTGCATACATTACATGATTTTGCGCGGGTTCATCTCAAAGCCTCATTCCTATAACAATTTCTATTTGATCTCGCGTTCATTTAATGTTTTAGTATCAATTTTTAACGTTTGCAAAGAATGATTATCAATAAAATATCGTTGTTTTAATAGAAGACTCCGTCACAGACTAGTGGATGCTAAATAAATGACAAATAACCATCAATATGAAAATTCTATTCTATATAATTGAAGCGTTTTTACGACAATGTATGATGTTTATTTCTAAAAACATAATGTGTTTATATATGTTATTTCATTCCTGTATTTTTCATCCACCAGCGTATCATTAAATCTCAATATTAATTTTGAAATTACGTAAATCAAACTTGCCTTATTTCAAATTTTCCACCCACTGATGGATCCTAATTTTGCCGTCGTTACCAGTTTTTTACATACTACCCATTATGGTATAACCAATATTAAAATTAAGCGTAGTATAAATGATAATTACGTTTTAAATTGTATGTGTGCAGCCAATGTGATGTATTCAATCTTAAAAGCAGGTGTGTAAATAAGAGAACAAACATTTTTTTTAAGAAATAAGAAACTATTTCTTATAACTATTTCAAATAAACAGATACCAAATTTATTTATCTTCTAAACAGTGGAAAAATCAGTAGAGAACTAGTGAAAAATTTACAATTGATGGTAAAACAAATGGTAAATAATTTAATCAATTGTATTTTTGCGTTATAAGAAAATTTTATACCTAAATGTTGACGTGTTCTATCAGTTTGACTTATTTTACACTTTAAGTTCGAAGAGAAATAGAAATCATTTTAAATTTTGTTGCACAATTTTTTTCTTTATGTGTGATGGGTAGGTACTAGTTGCAATAGGTTCTTAAGTTCTATCGCAACTCTTGCCGTGTAGTTTGTGTGTGTGTAATTGTATTAAATAGCATGATGACAGCACTATATTGCTGTGTATAATGCCACGCTGTTAATTACTATGCTCTCAACAGCGAATGGTAGATCGACTGGAATGCAATTCTCCGAGAAAAATGTTACCACCCTCCGGAGATTTGAATCCCGGCTTCCAGCATTTTATCACAATGCTAGGTAGCCGCCTAATCACTGCGATAAGCTAATAAATTATAATACTGAAAAAAACAGTAAGCGAAATTAATTAGTAGCATCATCATTTATCGTGTTGTAGAAATTAAACAAACTATTCAAAATATTTTTCTAGAATTGATTGTTCCCAGGAATATATTTAATTATATCATTTCTTTCTAAGATATTTTCCATGTACAAATCCCTACTAACAATTTTCGATTTTGTTTTTGTAAATATCTAAGAAACTTCTTCAGTAAAATAAAATACTAATATATATTAATAAAATCAAATAAACCTCCAATTCTTACTCTGATGATATTCTGGAGCTCTATTTTCAATCTTTTGAGGAAACAATGTTGACGAATATGTGTTACTTGTTCACTAACTACCGACATAGCTGCACCGTCTAATCTAGGCTTAAGACATTTTCACAATTCCCGAATAGTTTTGGAAAATACTACTGCTTAATTTCAATACTATGCCTCGTTATTTGTTAGGTTTATGTGAGTGTGAATGTTGCAATTTGTTGTAGTGGGTGCAGCTGCAGTGGATTAAATAAACTATTTTGTTTATCGTGACTACCGCTACAGTTCTTGCTGTGTAAGTTTATTTATGTTAAATGTTTCATAGCTGTGTTACATACCGGGCGCGCGCGCACGAGCTGCTGATACGTTTAGTGTAAGATGGAAAAGAACAGCGAAGAGACGTCCCTTAGTTAACACAGGAAACGTATATCGGTACTGGTTGCTTGGACGAATGCATTCATTGTATCTCTTTATCTAACATATTAAAATCCTACGCCTGCTCTAACACATTGAAGATCCTATCAACAGATCGAAGTGCTCAAACACGACAGAATGCATTTGAGATACCAACAGACTTGCGCCTGCGTACATGCACATTAGACTCAGCTATCAAGGTGATGCGAAGAAATTGATAATACACCGAGAGTGTCAGACAGAGCATAACATAGCGCTTCCCAGTTACAGTCGCCCACACATTGCTAATGCATCTATCAGCGGGTCGAACGCGCGCATACTGTATATCTTACTTTATTATAAGTAGCATAGTGCTGTTAATTGTATCCCAATGGCAAGCGATGACTCTAGAAATGGAACGCTCAAAGAAACATGCAGCATTTTCTATAACTAGTGGACTTGACACATCACATGCTAAACTCTTACTTTATCAGTCAACTTTCTTACCATTACATCGCTGAGGTGTTAACGTGAATATGGGTGACTTTTATACGTCGTAACATATCACATGTGGAGTTAATTTGACTATATATATAAGAGAGTAATAACGTCCTAAAAATTGAAATTTTTGAATACATTAAATGCAGTGATTTCACATAAACATCACAAATTAAGTCAAAAATGAACTGATTTTACACACACTGTATCATAATATTCTCTAATCTTCTTTAAAATAGATACTAATGCAGTACATTTAGAATGTAGTGTGCACAGAAATTCTGTTTTCACTCGTAATATATTGGCCAAAAATGCAAATAAAATAAAAATTATTTTCATACGACACTCTATTTAGCTAAGAATATGTACACACAATATGTGTTTAAACGAAATGAATGATCTCACAAATAAATGAACAATTATTAATAGAAGAATACGTACCTTAGTGATGTACTATTTATAAATTGTAGCCATTATACAGAAAACGATAAGTACTACAAATTTATTTAATTAGAATAATAAAATTCCTACTATTTATACGCTTAAAGGATAATTTTATTAGTGATTTGTATACAAATATAATGGTATATCTCCATTAATTATACAATTTACTTTACATATTCTGAATATTCGTAAAAAGATATGCGTATATACATATAGCTATATAGGTATGTATATACCTATGTTCCGTTTTATTCTCTACTATTGTACTTTCTCAAATCTATTACTGGACCGTTGTGAGAGTACTACAATGTATTTATTGTTAAAGTGGGTAGCTATTACTGTAAACATCCCACATCGTACGTGTATGTCACAACAATGTATCAGTTATTGCTTTACTTATGCAACTACCACAATATGTGTACAATACCCGATATACATGCATCGATGATTGCTAAAGAGCAGATTGTATTATTAATATTGTAGTTTATTATAATAATATGTATTTCAATATGCGTAAGCGTCAGGTTAGCAGTTTTAAGCAAGTGCTTCACCTGCCGCTGAAAGGTTATTTATAGGAATAGAGAATTTTGTATATATTTACGTTTTTCTTTTCTTTTGAAAAATAAACAAATGAAATTTGCGTTTTATAAGCTGTGGTTTTATTTTCCGTTTCCATTTTTTAATAAATTGAACCATTTGCCGTTCAGCAACTGCTCAAAGAACTTGTGTATTATCACTAGAATCGGCAAAGAGGAGCAAATTTCAGTGCAGTGTAGTGAACAACGTAGAGAGGCGAAGTGAGAGGCATGGAAACTCGAGCGTCCGCATCAAAACACACTCGTGCACTTTGTTGTTGCTCGGCTCCTCCTCGTGGTTCCCCGCACTGCACTGAAACTTGCTCCTCTTTGCCGAGTCTAATTATCATCAAAGCACCATCAAATTATTCAGCATATTCAATTACTAGTGTAAATATCAAAAGTTAAAATTCCATAATTTTTAATGAAAGCGTTACAATGGAGTTAAGAATTATTCGAAACGAAGTGAGTGACAGAAATAATACACATTTACAGCAATTGGCTAGAAAAGTAGGACTTGCAGTAAGTATAACGCTTTACTTCATACATATGTGTCTTATGACATTTCAGATATTTCTCTTCACATCACAGCCGATATGTTTACAAGGTATTTAAGGAAAGATATCTGTTATGTAATCATATTGTTGTTTATTTACGATGCGTAGTAGATTGCTTAGTTGCAATGACTTTATAAGCTGTATCGCTTGTCTATCATGCAACCCTCGTGGTGTAGTTTTTGTGTGTTTATAATTGTTTTGAATAAGTTATTTAGAGAAGTTAATTAGTTTCAAGATGTACTACAAATCCGAAGAAATACATTATATATAAAATGCAACTAGAACTAGATACATTTAAAGTTACATTTTCATATCTGCATCTATGTAATATCATTAGGAAATAGAAATGATTGAGTAACTTGTAACTGTAACTAATTATTTTAGGAACAGCTGTGCTACTAATTCTATGTATTATATTCAGACAACAAAAATATCTAAGAATAAAGAAATAATGAATATATTTCTTGTCAAGTTCTAATAATTCTGACTAGGAAAATCATGAGAAAAAACCTCGAAAAGAGCTGAATTTAATAAAATTCAGGCTACTAACTTATTATAAATGGCACTTAAATATTAATATTGGTTCTAAAATTAACCATGTTCTTTTAATTTTTAATTTATGGTTTCATAAATTAATAATAAATTAATAATTATTAGATATTTATTTTGTTAAATGTTAGTATTTTAGAAATCAAATAATGTAATTTTATTAGTTATGTTGTGCGAAACTGCCCTGTTTAAGCACTCTAAAGATAGAGACCATAATTTTGATTTCGAAATTACTAAGATGTTGCTTTTTAGGTTGCATATAGCAGGTGATTACATATGTTTCACCTATTGTGATTGACCTCTTACTTAGATGTATTCATTTTGATTGCAGTTAGTTTATATTTTTCGAGCAGTACCATGAAATCTTCGAATTGCTGAATAACTTGCTTTTATCTATACCTGTGCGATGTCTGATATCATTGATCCTATGTTTATTTGAAGTGATCAGATGTGATTCACAAGTAGAGCATATATGACAATTGTCATAAGGCAATATGTTGTCGCAGCTTATTGCTGTTGCAAATCGTCATTATTATAGTTATGCATTATAAGTTTTAAAAATATCTCCTTGCTAATTAACTCTTCAAGTTTATCCGATCTAGCGTTTACGCTTTTACTTACTTAATGTTGTTGTAGTATTCCTAAGATTACTTGCATGATACTTTTTGATTAATAGTGCTGACAATAAATTCATCAATCATAACAATGGATTTTTTGTTCTGTTTGTGGAGTTGCTTTTCATTTCGTAAAAGGATCTATGTTTTTCAATTTTCGCCATTTTTAAAATTTACTGGTCCAGTTTTACCAAACATATGACATCTAAATAGGGTATTATTTATTTTTATCTTGAATATATATGAGAATCTTGAATTAATGATTAATTTGTAGAGTTCAGAGTGATTTGATATTTAAGTGGAAAGTATACCTATGTATAAATATACACATATATTTCATTTAAAATAAAAGAATATATTAACAGACGTCATAAAATGAGAACACAAATTCTTACGTCTACACATTAATATTCGTGAACGATCTAATTGTCATTGTGGTACATTCAGGTAAGGAGCTACATAACCCGGAAACTCAACGTGGAACATTTGAATCGGGACTTGAAAAAGTTTAGAAAAACAATAGGGTCTAGAAGTAGAACGTCTGCAAGTCGATGGAAAAACTATAAAAACTGGTAGGGATTTAAAATATTTGGGTTCCATATTCAGTAAAGAACCAGACACATAGAAAGGTATTAAAAATAATCTTGATCAATACCAAGGAGGAATGTAGTAATGAAACATAAGCAAAGTTGTAATATAGAACACATGATTAGATTCATTGTTACACACATAAAGCAATCTCCATCAGCTAAAAAGAAGTATATACTGAGTTGAAGTTTTCCGGAGTTGTCGCGTAGATAAGTTTGCACTTGACTTTTCGCTGATCAAGCTGTCAGCTCCTTCAGAAGGTTTCTAAAGACTGATGTTATTGTCTTCTGCTCCACGTTATATACCTTCGCTTCGCTGATTTGTTACGGTTCAATGAGCTGCATTGTGTTGATCAGGAATCTCTTTTGTTGCTAGTGATGATGGGATGTAGCATGTAGATATCGGTCGGTATACCTTTTCTTACGATATACGGTGTGGCTTATCTTGTTGCTGTAACTAGTCGTGTTTCACTAATACGTCGAGAAAAGGTAAGGTGCCATTATTCTCAATTTTCATGGTGAAGTTAATGTTGGTGTGTTGCCTATTCAGATGTTGCAGAAATTCGTCCAATGTTTCTTGTCCATGCTGTCATATAACAACAGTGTTGTTGAGAATCAGTGATGAAAACCCAACATTCACGTTCATAGAAATATGTGTGACTGTGTCATTGAAAATGCAAGTTAGTAATGTGAATCAGAAAATAAGTAAATCTCAACATTTTTTCTCTTCCGCGCTATGCATTTTAGTAATGTCGAGCATTTTGCGGAAACCAGAAATGAGCAATTTCTTTGAGTTGAAAGTATGTCTAGGATTCACAGTCTATAGATTCCTTGTTCGTATACAAATTTTCCTTTTTGTTGAGTAGGTATATGAAGAATTTGTATATTTTAGTAGAAAGTATATATTCCTGAAATTGCAACGACGCTAAATTTTCTGGATATCTGTAATAACTACCTTGTTATCTAACACCTTCATACCGCTGTAGCTAATATAAGTAGTGAAATATATATAAAACAAGCTATATATTCATTCAAGGCAACATCATGATTATTGTTTTTTAACTTACGTCTTCTTTATCTATCATTGCGCAAGAGCAAATGGAGTAGGTGCGTTAATATTATTCACCACAACTCTCCAATAGTGTAGTATTGTAGAACCCGTCACTGACAGTTGAAACACAAAATGGATGGGTGGTAGGACGAAAGATCGCGAACTTAATATATGGTTGGAATGGAATCCCGTACGCCAAGCCACCCCTAGGCGATCTTCGATTTGAGGTAGATTAATTTACCTATATATTTACACTAAATTTAGTTATACTACATTTTCCGTATACTAGCCAGCTATCCCCAACATAGATATTGCTATATTTAATAAATTATTGTAATCAGTATTTCGGGTTTTCGAAAAAATCTGAAGACCAGTAAACTCTGAAACACCAATTACAAGTAAAATTTGGTAGCAGCTAGCAAGTGTAACTCAATTCTTTTTTTTTTCTGAAAATGGGAATGCAATTACTGTGCCAATTGCAGTTAAAGCGGCATTTTAATCAGTTACGTGTACATACATACGCTTTCACGTACGTGCTACATTGTATCTAATCTATATCGTCTATAGAGTTTTTGCAAAATAAATATATTATTTCACGATTTGCTGCAGTTTCCATCTGTACCACAGATATTATTGTGATTTTTGTAATCATATCAATAGAAAATTAAAAATTATATTTTCAGTAGAATCACGCCTTCACGTCTAAAAACACTGCATGGAGCTGTGCAGTAAAGTATATATATGTATATGTCTTAAGCACTATTGAGTACAAATGCACAAATTAAATTACTTATAAACTAAAGAACAATTGGACCTGAATGTTGATTCAGCATTTATATCATAACACATTGATCTAAAGATGTTTGCAGCCACCTCAAGTGCCAGATAATTGGACTGGAATATGGAACGCAACTTACGACAGAAGTGGATGTCTCTCAATTTCAATTTCAGATATTCTAAATTCTTTCTTAAATCCCGTAGGAGACGAAGATTGTCTATATATCAACGTATATACTCCAAAGGTAAGGTTCACATAGAATTATATAGAATACTACAGTTTTCGTTAGTATATTAAGATGATGTTTCAATTTTATGGGCAATATGATAAAAGTAAATTATTTTGTCAATCAAAAAAGTATAAAACAATACATGAATTAGCGGATTAATAGCTTGACCCGCTCCATTGGCTTATTTGCAACACATTTTCATACACTTTTGTTGATGATTTCGCTCTGATATCATTGAACATGTACACTCGGTTGATTTAAAATCGACTCACCCGGCAAGCGACGTAGACCTATCGTCGCACACAGAAACTTTCAACAATTAACTGGATGTTTGTAGTAATAAAACAATTTGCTTATGAGCAGGTAAAATAGCTACGTAATGTGAAATGAATGGGAAGATCGCTGCAGAAATATACTCTTTTTCAGATACTTTTAATACCTTGCGTTATTACGTAGTATAGCGTTTGCCAACACTCATTACCATTAATGACATATAAACGCAAATAAAATAATAATACAAATCAATTTTAAAATCATAAGAAAAATTATTTATCGAAGCAGATACACAGGAGTCTATGTAATTCTTAAGTTTGTTTCGTTAAAAACACTGATTTTATTCGAGAATTTATAACAAAACACACAGTAAACAAATAATAATTTATTTCAAATAATAGAGAAGGTAAACGAAAAGGCAGTCAAACTGAAAACAAATTAATACACAGAAAAAACTTTTTAATTATTGGTTGGTTCTGAAGGACATTTTCTGCACCATCATGCGAACATTTATTCTTTAAAGTATATGTAATAGGGTGGATCGAAAAACGCGTTTTTTCTGCAATACAATTCTAATAGCACGGAAAACTTGCGCACAGGCGTCATTATAAATAAAAAAATATTAAAAAAATTCTTTTCAAAATTTGAAATCGGGCAGAAGGCCTAAAGTTACCAAAAAAAAGTCAAAATCCCTGTAAATTAAAAAAAAATGCAAAATTACAAAAAAAAATACATTTTTTGTTGTAATAGTGAAAAAGGTGTTTTTAAGAGTGTCCTTAATGCATACAAAAAGTAATTAGACCCATTCTCGTTTTACTGAATTCGCGCAAAAGACCTAAAGTTGCGAGCAGGGTTGCCGTCCTGAAAATATTATGTTGGCTATGATTATGGATGAGAGACCACACATTAGAGAACTTAACTACAGGAGGATCCTTAAATCCAGAAATGATCCATCGGGTGAAGGTTACGTAAGAGACTTCAAAATACCTTCAATAAATTTTAGTGCAAACGACTATACCGAACTAATTGATTGGTCAATCTGCAAGTTAACACCGCCGCCACTACTGTCCAAGATGCCAACTGAACACATTGCTTCTTTGTTGAAAGACAAAGCGCTATCAGCGTTTAACTATCTCAAATTCCCATGCCACACCCAGACAGTTGAGAGGTATGTAAAACTGGTTACAGAAGCAGCAGAAAAAGTGTGCGGGCATGAAAATCGAGATGGTTATATTAGAGCTACTTTAAAATCAAGACAACTGATGCCCACATTTAATTAAAAGTCAGAACTCAAAGGGGCTTCTAAAATAATAAATAATCTTTTGCCTACAACGAACATATGCATTGTACAAAGTAAATAGTTACTGTAAATATTGTAAATAAAATTCACCCTGGTTGGTTGGTTGCGTAGGGTAGATGTGGAAATCACTTGTTAGAGTCTTATTACAAACCTAATGTGTTAAATAAACACTCATCAGATATGGAAAACGGCGTTTTTACGGGACTATATCTTAAGTTATACTATAACTTAGACCTTTTGCACGAATACAGTTAAGGAATAACAGGTCTGAAAGTATTTTTTCTGGATTGGGAAAACTATTTTGAATGGTTTTTACACTATTACCAATTAAAAATAAAACTTTTATGGGTTTTGGCACATGTTTAAAAATCGTCGAAAATCATGAAATATTGTTTTTTTTTGCGATACAACCCGCAACTTTAGACCTTTTGCGCGAATTCAGTAAAACAAGTATGGGTCTAATTATTTTTTGTATGCGTTAAGGACACTCTTAAAAACACTTTTTTCACTATTACAACAAAAAATGTATTTTTTGTAATTTTTGCATTTTTTTTAAATTTACCGGTATTTTGACTTTTTTGGTAACTTTACGCCTTCTACGCGATTTCAAATTTTGAAAAATTTTTTTTAATATGTTTTCATTTATAATGACGCCTATGCGCAAGTTGTCCACGTTATTAGAATTGTATTGCAGAAAAAAACGCTGTTTTCGATCCACTCTAATATTTAATAGACTTTTATATCTGGCCTCCATACATATTCTTATTCATGTAATTTCTTAATTACATACCTAAATACCTAGAATTATAGTGAAATTGTATGCGATAGCGATTTAACTATATATATGTTAAGCTCGCATTAAGAAATTATCGGTTTAGGAATTTATAAATGATCCCTTGCATATGAAACTGGATTTAATAGAAAAATATATTGTATATATAGTAATTTACATACGTAGTAATTTACATACAGTTGACCATACTATTACTGCTTTGCATTCAGGGGCCGCAATAAAGCATACTTTTAACGGGTTTTATGGCAGTTTGAGTCGATTCTAAATCAACCGAGTGTACTGTATTCAAAAGGTAAGCACTAACTTAGTTCTTAGTAAGCAGAATTAACAATATAATAGTAAACTTACAGTACAAACTAACAAATAGCCATAACCGAACAGCATCAAATATACTGGTCCTAAAGAACGTAAAATATTGGCTAAATATGTCAGAATGAGAATGAACAGAATTATATACCTAATGCGCACATGCGCCTCAAGTGGTTATTAAGACCCAGATTGGTACGGACACTGGCTATATAGAACAAGTTGGCGTTCCTACTATTAATTCTGGGAATTTGGAAACTAAATTCACTAATAATATCACCACAACCATGAATTCCATTAAATAATTTATAGAACGTTAATATATCAGTGATTTTTCTACGTTTATCCAAACTATACATATTGAACAATTCCAATCTTTCATCATATAATGGCTGAACGATGTATGGCAATGTCCACACCATCATAAGCCTTGTGAATCTGCGTTGAACAGATTCTATTCTATTAATGTTATTTTGATAAAATGGTGACCATATGACGCTACAGTACTCCAAATGAGATCTTATATAAGAGTAGTACGAAGATAGAAAAGATTTAAGAGACGAAAAATTCTTAGTAATTCTGAATATAAATCCCATCAATTTATTACATATCGCAACAATATTATTAATAGGTCATCTAAAGCTTAACTTTCTATCAATTGCAGATAATTCTTCCTGCACTAGAGTCCCAACTTATCAAGATTTTTATTATTATTATTAATTGAAATGTTGGATAGCTCGCGTGCACCTTAAAGCGATGAAATCAAAGTCCATTGTAGTAAGGAAAACAAAACACTATATTTAAATACTTTGGTTGTACAAATAAGAATCCTTAAACTAGATTAATGCATAGCTGAGAACCGTACTTGGTAATTGTTGTCACGGAACTGTCTTATCAAAAGCAAAGTGAGTAACAAGTAAATTTACATGCCACATGGAAAGTGTAAATCTGCCAAGACCGAATCATAAAATAATAGTAAACTAAAACCTTGTATAATTTCCCATACAACAATTAACAGGTATTCACTAATGTTGGTAACTTAATTGAATACAATAGAATAAAATAGATACCTATTAATCTTCTGAAATAGTTTAAGTAACAATAAATGAAACAAAGAAAACTATTAAACTTCCCAGGTAGGGGGTTGTAAATCAGATAAAATTAGTAATTCCCAATACGTTTTAATATACGGGAAAGCCGGTGACGTCGAATACGCCGTTCTTGTTAAGTAAATGAAAATAAAATTACATAGAATGAAATTCTAAATAAATTTGAAATTATGATAAATTTAAATTCGTACAGTACGTAACAGTTGGATTAACAAAATTAGTAAATACAAGTAGATTTGTAGTAGTAGATCTTTTGGGCAGAAAGCCATGTTCACAAGCCGATATTACCGGCAACATATGATTTAGCAAAGACGCATTTATAATAAATTCAAACACTTTCCCAAAAACTGAGATTTTACTAATTAGTCTGTAAATTTCTTACACTCTGCCTATCCCCTGACTTAAATATAGGTGTCACATATGCAACTTTCCAACGCTCAGCAAAGACCCTTCAGCTAGAGATTTATTATTCTATAATAATAAAGGATATGAATGAGAAGCAGCACAGTGTTTCACGAAAAAAGTGCTATACCATCTGGACCCGGTCCCTTGTTGCAATCCAATGCACCCAGACGAGTTTCCATCTCTAAACGTAAAAGCTGTAGGTATCATATTCAACTGACAAAAAATACCATCTACACTTAAATTTGGTTGAATAGTATTAGTATATGGTTCGTAAACTGATCTAAAATATTCAGCAAACAAATTAGAGATATCATGTGAATTAGTGGCAGATAACAACGTGATATTTGTCATTTTCAGTTTTGATATAACAACAAAAAGTGTATACTTTTTAAAAACCTACAAATATTTAAAATTTTCAGTTTTCTACACTTAGTTTTGATAAAATATCAGCAAACAAATTAGAGATATCATGTGAATTAGTGGCAGATCCCATAACAACGTGATATTTGTCATTTTCAGTTTTGATATATACAATATATTATCAAAAAGTAGGTATAAAACCTACAACAATTTGTTCTACACCTCAAGCAGTTAGAGATTACTACTGTCATCTATAAAATTATAATTAAAAGTCATATGCTCATTTGCACCGCGGTCGATAATTCATTAGCTGTTAAGTCACTCTTTGTTTTGCCAATAAAGACATTCTTTATTCAAACACGACCGCTTGTAGTAATAACATTGTTTCGTATTAAAGGCGTCACTATAATCTTTATCTTTATTTCTTAAAACGTCCTTGTTTTCTACTATTTAAGCACCTTGACTGGTAGCATACCACTAACCATTGCTGGTTTTATCAGGAATTTGTCTGGTTTTACTAAAATTGTCTATGCAAAATATAATGGAAAGTAATAGAAAAATGTCTAGACGCAAACTAAAAATCTAGTGCCTTTGGAAGAAAAGTGATAAAATGCAATTTTCACAATAAAACTCATGAACCGATGTAAGGGCTTGAAGTAGAATATGTATACAAGAAGGCTTGAAGAACGCAAGAGACTAGCGAATAAACTGAAATGTAATAGGAGTAGAGAACCCTTCTGTACTAATGGCCCTTCAAATCAGAAAATATCTACAGTAAACCTCTTGGCTTTACGATCAACTGTTTCACATCCTAAGTGTCATTCGGCTCAAAGTTTTTTTATATGCATAGATGTAACTATTGGCTTGATCAGTTATAACAATGTGTGTGAAAGGAGCACTTCTCTTCAGGAAAATTCTCTCTGATATATACAGTACCGGGTGGCCAAATAAGAATGGCGGTCGGCCATATGTCAGAAACGGTTTCCAGTACAGCTTCAGGAAAAATCTCACTGACTAAAGTGGACCCCAGAAACATCTAAAATTATTTATTTATTTATTGTTCTTTTCTAAAATCACAAAATTAACGTATTTAAATTGTCGTAACATCCTCTAGTGATGATGGATAAAATAATATTAAACAGTTTCAATTATTAAACATAGGCGAAGGAAAATCCTTTTAATAAGACCAAATTTGCTAAATTTCATTCAGGAAGCAGAATAATTTAAATTTCTATAAGAAATTCTTACAATTCACACGTTTCTTAAGATATTTTCGGATGCGATATCCGCTTTTCGCTGATTTGTTGTTACTTTAACATACATTTCTAATCCGTAGTCAAAAATGTATATGTATGTCAGTTTAATATTTTCGATAAAAAACCAAAATTTCCGAAAAATTTTAAATAACGCTCTCTCGCATGTACATCACTTGTTAGATTGGTTCGAATTTGTAGGCATTAGGTTGAAGGGATAATGCTGTTTCCAACGAGATTAAGTTCGTAAAATTCGATTCAATAGAACAAGAGTTATGAGCATTTTTTCAAAACAAAGTTTCTTCTTCGTACCTCCCTTGATTGACAAAATACAAAAAAATTGTCCAGTGTAAAATATGCGAAATTTCCATATTAGTGATAGACCTTAAGTTGGTACATTTTGTATAAAATAAGAATTCAACTTTTTGGTGTTTACTTACACCATGCAGCAGTCATCCTACGCTTCCTTAAATAATTTCCAGATGTGTCTCGGGCCCACTTTCGTTAGTGATATTTTTTCCCGTAGTTGCACTGCGAATCGTTTCTGAAATATGGTAGAGCGGCCTTTCTAGTTAGTCACCGGGTACATAACAGACTGTTAGTAACAGCAAAATATGTGTTTTGTATATACGTATAAGTATAAGGAGTCACTGCAACTAAGCACCCACCACACATTACAAAAAAAATATATATTACCTCAGATGCTAATAATTAAATTAAAATATAATTTTATCACTCTAGCCACCACAGTATATTCAAACATCACTTCCAGTTATTGTTTGGTTTTATGGCGGAGGATTTATTTCTGGAAATAGCAGTTATGCTCTATATGACCCGACTGCTTTGGTTGAAAAGAATGTAATTTTTGTCAGTTTCAACTATAGACTATCAATATTTGGTAAGGTAACATCCATGGATTTGATATACTACTTAGTATTTTAATTTCAAGGATTTATAAGTACCAACGACAGCACAGCACCCGGAAACACTGGCTTGAAAGACCAACTCCATGCTCTAAAGTGGGTACAAAAATATTCTTGCTTTTGGTGGTGATCCAAATCGGGTAACTATAATGGGCCAAAGTGCTGGTTCAGTTTCTGTGTCCTATATGGTTTTGACATCTTTAGCTAAAGGTATGTATAAGCAACATGTTAATAGAAATAAACAAGGAATAATTGGCGTTTAACTTGATGCAGGGCTGTTTAAAAATACAATTATGGAAAGTGGTAGTTCTCTTTGTCTTTGGGCTTTAACAAAATCAGGCGCTAAAGCGGCCAATCTTATCGGACACTTTCTGGGCATATCCAATTCAACTTCACAAGTGCTTATAAGTAAGCTGAAAAAAGTTCCTGCTAAAAAATCTTTTACGTATATCAATTCTAGTCATGCTTATTGTAAGTTATTGCTAGAATTATACGATAATAGAAATAATTTAGTTTTTTTTATATTATTAGATTATGGCTGATAATCCATTAGACGGCTTTGTATATGCTCCAGTGATAGAACCTGCGAGTAATAACGCTATGATTACTGCTTCTAGTTTTGAAAAATTACGATCAGGGATTTTACTCAAGTACCTCAATTAGTCGGATATACTTCTGCTGAAGCTTATGCATTTGAAACAGGTATATTTTTTAGAAATCATAAACACACATTTACTACATTAAATAAACACCACTATCGCCACCAACACTACTCTAGTCTCGTCGCTTGTCGCTCTCTTCGTCGCATCACTATGAACGTACCCTAAGCCGTATACTATAAACGATACAAGATAGGGCTATTAAGATTTGACATTATTAGATATTATTCGCAGTAACAGTGTAGAAGTCAATTGAATAATTTCTTAACAACTACAGTATCTAGAAAACATTTTAGTGGAATGATGTATAACTTACGAAAATGTTGTCATTTGATGACTTTTACGATTATAGTAAAGATGTCTCAACAACAATGCTTCGAATCCCTTCATTTAACATTCAATGAACTATCTTTATAAAAGACTACTTCCAGCTGATTTGCGATATTTAACCGTAGCCATGCTTATACCAGTGATACATTTCGTGAAGGCCAAATATGTAACTAAGGGTACATTCATAGTGACGCGACGTAGCGTGCGATAAATGGCGAGACTAGAGTAACGACGAAAACAAGAACAAGTCAAAGCGTAGCGTTTATAGTGCTAGAGACACGATTCCAATATCTTGTTTAAGTCGCTACTCTAGTCTCGTCGCTAGTCGTTCGCTTCGTCGCGGCACTATGAACATACCCTAACTGTGGGAAGCATTATTAAGTATATCGAAGCATATATTCTATTTAAAGGAACAGGTGTCACATATTTCTGGATGATTCTCAATAACAATAATATTGTAGTAGCCTTTCAGTTTTCATGAAAGATAGTTGTAACATTTTTTTTTTTTTTTTCGCAGAGATCTTAAGTAAATAAAGGAAGATTTATATTAAAAACAATATTTTTCGATTTTAGTTTTTAAAGTTTGAATTGACTATTTTGGTACCTGTAATATTTCGTCAAATTGTGCCAAGGAAGCTTTAGAAATAAGAAAACAACAATATTTTTTATGTATTATTTTATCGCATTCCAATCATTCAATCAGTTATATATGTAAGTTGGTTGCTATATTTTGACAATTATCACTAATTCATTATGAACTATACACTCAATTTAGAAAAATAATCTTTTATTGCTATTACTTACAGAGCTTAAACTTCTACAGTGGTATGTCGCTTCATACAACATGGATCCGGCTCGTTTGGTTCCAGTTAGTATGAGAGCAAATTCTTCGGAACTACGAAGAATTGGTAAAGCAATTAAGGATTTTTATACAGGAAAAATGGCGAATTTGAGACACGAAGTTTCCTAAACGTAAATACCTAATAACTAGAAAAAGAGAAAATATTTTTTTATATTTCATCTGTTTTCATGTTACTCCTATCCATCCAGTACTTGAGTGATACTACATTTGTTCGACCTATTCAGAAAGATGTAATTTTATCAACGCAATACGTTACGACATATTTATATAGATTTTCGTACAATCCTGCACTTGGAGCAGTAGGTATGCGATGTTATCCTAGCTCTAATAACATCTACTACTAATACAAATATTGTAGGTGCTGCTCATGCAGACGAATTAAATTATATTTTCAATTCGAATTACAACAGTAGTACTGATATATCTGTAAAAATGCATTGTGTCACTATGGACGAATTTTGTAAAATATAGGTGACTTAAATTTTTATTTCTTGGAAAGAATTTAGATATAACATTCCAATTTTTAGTCATCCAACGGTAGCTAAGAATAGAAAAATATGTGGAGGAGTAAATTGGAAACCTATAACACCAACAGGCAGACAAAAATTATACTTCATCGATATAAATAAGAAAGTAACAGCCGGTATAAATCCAAACAAGGAGAATATGACTTTCTGGAAAAACTTATTTGAGGAATACGCAAACCCGCCATTCTATACGTACTAATAATGTTTTAGTTATGTATTTGTAATTTATGGTTTGGGGAGAGGTTTCTCATTGAAGCCGTGTTTTATATACAAGAAGAATATTTTATAAAGCAGCAACTATAATATGTATGTAGATAATGTAATGTAAATATTTATAATATATGTTACTAAAAAAATCACGCTGAGATTTATTTTTCTGGAACATATACCCTGTATTACAAAAGTCTAGAAGTTAACACAACTTTAATAAAAAGAATATATTTCGTTTGCCCTATGAGCAGCTCAAAATATTGAAAAATTCCACGTTTTTGAAGGACATCTTGTTACGTACGTCTGTTCTGTACGTCTTGCAGTGGATTAGTAAAATAGTGTTTACCTTTCAGATTTTGTCTATTTAAGACGATTACTAACAAGCCATACACGCTATTTAACGTAGAATTACATATCAAATGTACTTACGCGTATGCATAACAATTAATTTAAAATGAATAATCCGTATCTTTAGGTGGCATTTGATTGCGATGGTTGGTTTCATGTAAACATATTATAGAAAACTGCAATATGAGTCGCTGCTCAATTTGTGCTATATATCTCAGAATTTGTGTTTATTTCATTATAAAGATATTTAAAAAATAATGGGTTACACTGGACGCCGGACACCGAACCCTTGGCAACAAATCGATTCAAGGTAGTCTTAAATTTTAGTGCTCAATTTGTGCTGTATAGTTCAGAATTTGTGTTCATTTCGTAATCAAGAAATGTAAATAAATAATCGGTCCATCCAAATTTACGCCAACGATGTAATATAAATAATGAATTCTTCATTGACATAAATTAAGCACAAAATATGTTTCACCCTAACATAATTAATAGTATTAGCTAATATTTTATATAATAAAATATTGTATAAAGAATAAAATATGACATAATATAAAATAATATAATATAAATAGAATAAATATTTCAATAAAATTAAAAATGATAATTCTATTTACCGAAAGCAATTTTAAATGTATCCTAGACATATTGTCAAAACCACTATCGCAAAGTATATTCTATGTAAGTGACTAGTAGCTAATAGATTTTCTAAATATTTCGATAATTAATACCCAGCACAAATACCGTATCACATATACTAAATAAACAAATTGAGCACTAACTTGTGAGGGCCCCTAGGTTTGAATTGTTGGCAAGTGTCCACGAACATGAAAGTGGTCGGTTCTCATTAATATTATAAATATCTCATCAAACTGAACACACATTCAGAGTTAAGCATCGCAAATTAGCACTAATCTTTAGGGGATTCGATTTAGTCGCATAGGTTCGTTAACGTGAAATTGGTCGAACCTATTACTTTCTAATATCTCAATAACGAAGCGACATACAGACAAATTATAAACACATTGAGCACTAAAGACCAACTTGCTTCAATCAGGTCATATAGATTTGGCAGGGTCAAATTGGGCGGGTCTATTATTTTTAAATATCTCGATAGCGAAATGACCACAAATTTTGCGTTATGCAGCACAAATTAGCACAAACTGAGCACTAATTTTTGAGATTACCTTGATCATCTTAGGTGATACTCATAATCCGCGTGAAGTTGGGCGCGACTTACTAAGTTTTTAAATATCTCCATAACGAAATGAGTGCAAATTCTGGGTTATGCAGCACAAATTGAGCACTAATTTTTGAGACTCTCTTCAACCGATTTGGTATCAACGGTACGTCCAGCCTGAAGTTGTGCGGATCCATTAATTTTTTGTAATATCTCGAAAATCTTGAATTGCAATTTAGTATACAGTCTAGAGGGCTCCATCGACGGTCTAACATGTTGGTCGAGCATCTTAGACCGAGCGGCTCGTCCAACATGTTATATCATGTATGTGCTCGCTCGCAACATGCTCGATGGATTTGTAGGGTTGGACGCTTGGCGCGATAGTTATCTCCAACTCTAACCGCGCGCCCAACATGTTGGATCGTGGAACTGTCGAACAGCTCGCCTGATACGTGGCGTTCGTTTTCGTAAATGCCCTTATAGTTGTGTGTATAGTTGGGTATTCAGAATATCTCTACCGAACGAAAACGATCAATCGGCGTGAGCGGAAGAAAGTTTGATATGCTCTTCAGTGGGGAAGACATTACTTAATAAATAAACTATACACACAAACAGATCTCATGAAGTTCATCTAGCCACGTTCAAAGGATCGTTTCGAGGAAAAGTAAGATTCACGTATAACTTATTTGGAGAAACTTCTTACAGCACCGGCCTTAAATTAAACAAAGATTTATAACACACATACATATATTACAAATACATACTTTTTAGAACAGAAATTTGTATAGAATTTTCACAGAGAAATACATTATACAGCAGTAAATTTAACCATCATCCTATATTAGAAATTCATTGGTATTGACAGATTAGAAATATATTTAGGGCTTTATTGACAGATATAAGATGTTATTTGTCTGTAATAAAGTGCATTTTCACTTAATTAGCGATGTTTCTGATATTTAAATCTAAGTAAAAAACTGCATTAATTATGATAAGCTATCACAAAGGAAGCCGCGTGTTTCCTGAAATCACAATGGGTCGCTTAATTTCTTTATTATATTTCGATTTCAATCGGTTAGAATACTGCTTCCGAATCTGATAATTTCTACTATTTTCTATTATAAAAGATTCTTAGTATATTTGTATAAGTGCTTGCTATAACATCAATTCATGGTATCTTATACATACTACAGTATAATATGAGTGAACTCATTTAGACTATATATTTTTATATGTGAATGTATAAATGTAAAGCTAATTTTTTACATTAGCAAAAGCGATCACCATGCCATTTGGTATTTCCATTATAATTTTCCTCTTAATGGATTGTAGTTATGTAGGAGTACATGAGGTATGTTAATGAAAGTTATATCTATTCTAATATGCTGGATTTTACAGGAAGCTTCTTCACTGAAAATAAAAACTATGAATGGATGGGTACTAGGCAAAAAATTAAGTGATTCTGTATATGCCTGGAATGGAATTCCTTATGCAAAACCACCCTTAGGTGACTTGAGGTTCGAGGTAAAATATTAAAATGTGGCATTCACACGATGCAGGTGCAATTTTAGCTACTTCTAGCCTCCCGTCGCTCCAAATAATTGGCAAGGCATTTGGGATGCCACTTATGATAGAAATGAATGCGTTTCATTCATAGTTTCAGACTTGTCAGCAAACATTAATAATCCACCCGGAAACGAAGATTGTTTATATATCAACGTGTATACACCAAAGGTAATTGCAATTGTAACACTATACCGCAATTATAAATTTATAGATTTACAAGTATAACGTGATAATATGATACATTTGATTTAAGCATAATTAGTATTAGTGACTGAAAATTTGCAACTGATAGTCAACACTAAGGTGTTACCAAATATATGTGTCCAGTAGAGATATAAAATTAGAAAATTATAACATCCACTACGATATTAAACAAAAGCAAAATATATAAATAATAAATAAAATAAATGCTCAATGGAAATTTAATTAAAAAAATTTGTAACATGCTTATAGTATAGTTCTCATGACCAGTTACTAACTCAAGTTTCCTCTGTTACGGATTAAACTATCAGAAGTACAGAAAAAGTGAAGATATTTCACTTCTATTAGTGCTAGGTAACTCTCAATTTCATAGTTAGTGCCATTGTGCGGTATCCATTACATACATAAATTTAGCATGTATATGGTTTGACGTTTGCCTCATAAGTGATTATAAAAATATGGTCAATAGCTAATTTATTTTTTGAAAGTGCGATAAGTTGTCGTCTATATGCATACATTAGTAATTTTAAATTTATTGCTACATCTTCCAATGAAATAATTTCAACTTCCTTAAAAAAAAAACCGGTATTACTTCACTGTAATTACAAATGACTTCTTATTTGTGGATAATGCGCGCGATGTTTATCTAATTTATCTAATATTACCGGCTGACTATCGTTGTGAGAGGACGATAGGTGCCGGGGTTCAATTCTCTGGAGGGACGGTGACATTTTTTCAGAGAGTTTAATCGCGGATCGACTTGCCATTCGCTGTTGGGAGCAAAGTGATTAACAGCGCGGCATTATAAAAGGCGATATGATGCTGTCACAAAGCCATTTGAACACAACTTACACACACCAAACTACACCGCAAGAGTTGCATTGATAGCCAGACAAGTAATACAGCTTACGGAGTCACTGCAACTAAGCACCCACCACACATTAAAAAAAAATAAATAAATAATTTATAAATTGTAACAAATTTAGTCTATAATGTTCCAAACATGTCAGCAAAACAATTAATCCAAAAAGACTGAACGTGCAATGACTAGGTGATTAAAATACATGATGTTCATACTCAGCTGATTTTAGTCTACCTGGGGCCGCACTACGCGGTCTCGACAGCAGGATCGCCTCGACAACGTTGTCGACTGAAAATTTGTCGAGGCGATGCCAGGGTCGCTACCATGCACCATCGATAGGAAAATCTCGACAGAGGCTCATGAAAGTTCGGAGAATCGACTTCTATGTATGTCTGACATTCAAAAACATTTCCCTGCATTTAAACGTATTAGGTTTCAGCTGTGTCGCCGATTAATATTTAATTTCGTGTTTAAGAATAATGAATATTTACCCCCATACGTTTATCCATACTTGTTGATTATACACGTTTCACAAATAACTATATATTAATTAATATAACAACGTTGTAATTTAAAGTAATTGAATTTTAGTCTCTACTTTACTATAGTAGTTTCACGCACGATGGCCGCTGTACAAATACTGTAAAACTAAATGCATATTTTGGCTAGGGGTATTACTGGTACTTTATCGGCACAAATATATACAAATTAATTAATAGTTTCTACTACGTTCTATAATACTAATCTAATTTTACGCTTCTTATATTTATTAGCATTCTTAAATGACTAATTAATATGTATCATTTATATATCTCTAACAGTATTTAATTTTGCGTCATTTCTGTCTCATTTCTTTTCTTTCCAACGACATAATCATTGATATTAAATGTGTGCGATTTTGTATGCTTAGAGTGTCACATGCTGAACTACAAAAAATACTAATTTATAATACAACTATCAAAAAACTACAATTAATCAATTAAATTTCTTTTATTTGCTATCATCGACAGCGAAGTGATTGCTTTTTAGTTCTCGACCCTATTTAAGTCGAGCTCGACAGTAAAAACTTGGAGGCGGAAGCACTATCGATGGCGCATAGTACCGATTTTAGGCGATCGTTTCAGCTTATAGATCAAGGGACTGGCACGGTTTGGGAGAGTTGTCAAGGCGATTCTCCTGTCGAGACCGTGTAGTACGGCCCCAGATGCTAGATTTTTAAAATCTCCGAAGAACAAAAACATATAATTATTCCGTTTTATGTACTTCTCTTCAATGTACAAATTATCTTTACAAACATTTCTTTTAACATTTTATGCAAGAATTTTTCTTTCTATTTGCAGTTAAGGATAATTGGAGGTATTCAGAAAGTATCACTATTTGTTGGAAGAATAGGTGTGACTGTTTTGAAATACATTTCCAACAATATTTCCTTGGTACTCTAAATTGGTATCCACCACGTGTTTAATTAACAGTAACCAATTATTGTTAAAGACTGTACTGTACTGTATTATTCTGGTATTTGATATCCAGTGCTGAATTATTCTACAATTGCGTGTGTTAATTTTTCAGCTATATTACCAATGTAACCCACAAGATTTTTACAGTTTATTTAGAATACGTTAATATGTGAAGCCATAAATTAATTTTACTTAAATAACAGTAAATGTGCCTGCTAATCATGAAAGATAATTTAGTGATCAAAATGTGGCCCGTATTCAGCACTTTCTGAATGATTTTCCCAACAAAGTTTTATGTGATTCGGAGGAGAAGTTATATTTGAGGCACTCAATGGTTTCAAAATAGAGTTCATAATGTAATATAACTAAAATTCAAATCAGATAGATATACACGAATACGGTAAATTCATTTGAATTGCTCTCTAATGAGTTAAGTTTGGTTGTGGAAGCCATCGAACTAACTAACCCGAATTCTGAAAATTATCGCCAATTAATTAAAATATATTTTATTTTTAAAAATATGTCGTCCGGAGGTGGAGTCGAACCACCGAGTATGGCTATCGCGACCCACTCGCAACACCGTTGCGCTAACTCGACGTCTCTACTCCACTTATAATTTTTCACAAATATATGTGAACAAAATGTAAGGCCTGGATGGGCAACAATTTTAACACCGAAGTATTTATTTTTCTTGGCGTAAGTACATGTATATATAATGCATTTTTCCAACCGCCAATTAATTAAACATGACACCTCCGGACGACATATTTAAAAAAATAAAATATGTTTAATTAATTGGCGGTTGGAAAAATGCATAAACACATAAAAATGCATAAAGGCACATAACACCTCCGGACGACATATTTAAAAAAATAAAATATGTCTAATTAATTGGCGGTTCGAAAAATGCATTATATATACATGTACATACGCCAAGAAAAATAAATACTTCGGTGTTAAAATTATAAGAATATTGCTACTCTTTCAAATTGTTAAACTTAAAATCATTGTTTCAGTTACCGCAAAGTCTACGTACTCCTGTCTCAGTTATGGTTTGGATTTATGGTGGTTCATTTCTGCATGGTAACAGTAGCTATGCCTTATATAGTCCCACTGAATTAGTTCGCGAAGGTGTAATTGTTGTCAGTTTTAACTACAGATTCGGAATTTTTGGTATTCCACATTTTTATTTCTTACACAATTTGTAATTTCAGTTTTCAGGATTTCTAAGCACTAATGATAATGTAGTACCCGGGAATACTGGTTTAAAGGACCAAATTTTTGCTCTCAAATGGGTTCGTAACAATATTAAAGCATTTGGTGGAAACCCAAATCAAATAACAATATTCGGTGAAAGCGCCGGTGCGGCATCGGTATCTTATCTGGTCTTGTCTCCTTTAAGTCACGGTAGTATTTGCTGTATGTTTTAGTCTAATCATATAACCACTACCTGTATCTACCCATATCTAGGGCTGTTCAAGCGAGCAATCATGGAAAGCGGTACGGCACTTTGTATATGGTCACTATCAAAAAAGCTTCAGAAGCAGCATTTGCTGTTGGTGCCACATTGGGTATAAACACGACCAGCTCTGTAACTCTTGTCAAAGCATTAAAGAATGCTAATGCCAAAGATCTTCACCGAGCCGCAATTATAGCAATGGGAACGGTATGTTATGTGCTACACTTATGCATATTATTAACAACATATTACAAACACAACAACAAAGTTTATCTTGAAAAATTCTACCGATAGATTTTGTCTCGCAGTCCCATAGATGGCTTAGTATACGCCCCTGTGATCGAGCCGCCAGGAGACAACGCCGTAGTTACTAGATCCAGTTATGAGAGACTGCGTTCCGGTGCGTTTAACAGAGTTAGTCAGGTAACAGGGTACAACTCCGCAGAATTTTATTTATTTCAAAATCGTAAGTAAATTAATTTTATTGTAACAAGTACTTATAGAAAAAATATTTTCAGTTATAGAACTTATACTAAAATACCTCGCAAATTACAATTTGACATCGGCACATTTAGTACCAAGCAGTATGAGAGCAAGTGAGTCGAATTTGTTAAAAATCGGTGATAAAATTAAAGCCTACTATGGTGATGAAGATGGGACTCTACTATTTCGTAATTCACGTCTCTTAAATGTGAGTACTCCAATAAAATTGTGTTGGCAACTAGTTGCAGTCAAATTTGCACATTCGTTTACAGTATTTAAGTGACACTGCATTTGTCAGGCCAATTCAGGAAACAATACGATTAACATCCAAATATGCGACGACATATTTTTATAGATTTTCCTACAGCAGCGTCGTTGGTGCATTAGGTATGTACGTTTTCGCAGTTAAATTTTTCGATATATAAATAACCATCACAAGTGCAGGCGCTGGTCATGCTGAAGAACTAAGATATATCTTTGACAATAATAATGGTAGCTCTGCCGATGAAAAAAATGTGGCAAGGTGTATGAAGAAGCTATGGACAAACTTCGCAAAATATGGGTATGTTATTAACAGTTCGTATTTAAGTAATGCGAATTTTAAGTCTGATTTACAGTATCAAAGATATAACAAACTTACATGTATTAGTCAAGTAGAAGTTGAAAGTGCTAAGTTAAGATAAAAACTCAAATCGTAGGCTTCCAACTCAACATGACACCGTCCAGGTTTTTTTTATGAAGATAGGAACTGTTTATTTTCAGACAAGATATTGAATTTGTAAAGTATTTGTCCCTTTTGCATTTTGTAAAAAATCAGGAATTGATCTATAGGTGTAAATAAAGAAACAAATGCAAAACTACACATGTGTCGGGTTAGTAGTCAGACGATAAATAGCGGTGGTTGCGATTCTTAATTATTACAAGGTTTACAGTGTTATTTTTTCCATGTTTTGTATTTCGTTCGTGCATAAACATGGTTTACTCTATAGCCGAAAGAGTGGAGCTGATTTCAATATTCTTTGCAAATCATGAATCTGCATTCAGAACAGCTGACATTTTCAATCAGCGGCATCCTGAAAAACATGTCAATCAAAAGTATGTGCTGGAATTGGTGCATAAATTTAGAGAAACTGGATTGGTAGCTAACAAAAAGCGAGATAGTGGAAGTAGCTGTTCTAGGTCATGTCATTCAAGATGCAACACTGAGTACGAGAAAACTGGCTGCTGTCTCAGGGGTTAATCGAACTAGCATACACAGAATTTTGAAAAAACACAAATTCCATCCCTATAAAATACGATTAGCCCAAGAGCTTAAGGAAGATGATTTTGATAGACGTCTAGAATTCTGCGAGACGCTAAGCGCACGAGTAGATCAAGACCCACATTTGTTGTTTAATATTTACTTCTAACGAATGTTCTTTCTTCGTCAATGGCACTCTAAACCGTCATAATTGCCGTTACTGGGCGAATATAAATTCTAAAATTCTTCATGAGACGCACACGCAGCATCCAGAAACGTTGTACGTTTTGGCTGGCATTTTCGGTAACCACGTAGTTGGTCCCTTTTTTCTATTTGGTACATTAACTGGAGAAATTTACTTAGAACTATTATCTTTTATTTCCTGATTTATTTCCACTTAGAGGTCAATAAAACAATAAATAATTAAATACCAATTTATTCCATAACATATAATAATATGTTTTCGTTAAATAACTTCTTCGGTGGAAGAAATTGGACATTTAATATGTGTCAAATTACTAATAATATAAATATAAATTGCCATGCCTATCAACAAAATTAATTAAAACAAAGAATTCATTGATATATCGAATTTTAATTATATTCACAAGTAATAATGAAGGAATAATAATTTAATACAACATTAGAAATTGAAATGATTTGAATTATTCGTATATCAATCTATTTTTTGTCAAGCTCTAACAATTCTGTTCAAGGACTAGGGAAAAACATGGCGAAAAAAACCTAGTCAAGAGCTTAAAATTAATAAAATTCATGCGTGAATTAAATTATTGTAAATAACGCTTAAATTATCAATATCCGTTCTAAAATTTACCGCGTTTTCATCTTTCTAATGTATATCATTTCGTAAATTAATCTTTTTTTATAATTATTTTCCTTTTTTAAAATTTTAGTGTTTTGAAAATCAAAATTATGTCGTCTATCTTTAGAGTGCTTAGATAAAGCAGTTTCAGCGGTGACGTTATGTGTAACAGTGTATTGATGGTTATAAATTCGTTTCTTTAAATATTGTTTGGTTTGTCCGATATAACATTTATTACAATCTTTGCAATCTAATTTATAAACGACATTACTTTGATTATCATGTTTAATGGGTGTTTTTAAATTTGTGAATAAATGTCTATTGTTGGTAGGTATGAAAGTTATGTGAATGTCTGATTTTTTTAATTCGTGTTTTATTGTGTCGCTTAAATTGTTTATATATGGTATAGTGTGGTATATGTTATTATTTGATTTTGTACCTGTGTTATATATTTTATTTATTCTTTTTGTGATTAATTTATTGTAAAACTCTTTAGGATAACTATTTTTTTCTAGTATTGTTTTTACTTTGCTTAAATTTTCTTTTCTAAAATCAGGGTGAGCTAATTTAATAGCCTGATCTACTAAACTGTTAATTACGCTTTTTTAAAATTTACCGAAGTGTTTGAAAATAGTTTAAATGCCTACTACTACTAGTGTCTTTAATGTACCAGTTTGTTTTTATTTGTGTGTTATCATGTAGTATCTTTACATTTAAAAAGTTTATAGAATTTTGATTTTTCTTTCAAAAGTAAATTTTAACCTATCATGATATGTGTTAAATGTGTAGAACATGTTCAATTTTATCATTTGGTATGCAGCATATACAATCATCTACATACCGCTTATAAAATTGCACATGACAGTCTAGTTTGTCAAGTGAGACCTGCTCTAAGTCCTCCATTACTAAATTTGCTATAACAGCAGATAATGGAGAACCCATTGCTGTACCGAATATTTGTTTATATATTGTGTCATTGTACTGAAAATATGTAGAATTTAAGCAAAGTTTTGCAGCCAACATGAATTCATTTTTTGGTAAATTTGTATAATTTTGAATTAAATTCCATTTTTGTTTATAATGTTTAATGCCAAATCTGTAGGAACATTTGTGAATAAAGATACAACGTCTAAACTGATAATTTCATGATTACACGGTACGGATTTTTTGTTAATGAAATTAACAAATTCCCACGAATTTTTTACATGATACTCTGTATTTCCTACAACATTACTGAGAATTTTGGATAAAAATTTTGATAAATTGTATGTTGGTGATTGTATACAATTTACAATCGGCCTTAAAGGAATATCAGTTTTATGAATTTTAGGGACGCCATAAATTCGCGGAGTTATCGAATTATATATTTTTAAATGTTTAGCTACGGATTCGTCTATATAATTGCTATTTAACCAACTAGTGATTAATTGGTTATTTTCACTTTGAATTTTGTTAGTCGGATCTTTTTGTAATGTAATGTAAGTGTTTTGATCGTTTAATAATGAATGCATTTTGGCTGCGTAATCTTTTTTTGTACATTATTATACTTTTTTTCTCCTTTGTCTGCTTTAGTTATTATAATATCTCGGTTATTACTTAAAAACTTTTTGTTTCCTTTAATATACGATTTAAATCAGTATCTTTGTGTTTGTTATTACGTCTGTTTTTGTAATTAGTTATGACGTAATAACAAACACAAAGATACTGATTTAAATCGTATATTAAAGGAAACAAAAAAGTTTTTAAGTAATAACCGAGATATTATAATAACTAAAGCAGACAAAGGAGAAAAAGTATAATAATGTACAAAAAAGATTACGCAGCCAAAATGCATTCATTATTAAACGATCAAAACACTTACATTACATTAAAAAAGATCCGACTAACAAAATTCAAAGTGAAAATAACCAATTAATCACTAGTTGGTTAAATAGCAATTATATAGACGAATCCGTAGCTAAACATTTAAAAATATATAATTCGATAACTCCGCGAATTTATGGCGTCCCTAAAATTCATAAAACTGATATTCCTTTAAGGCCGATTGTAAATTGTATACAATCACCAACATACAATTTATCAAAATTTTTATCCAAAATTCTCAGTAATGTTGTAGGAAATACAGAGTATCATTAAAATTTTAAAAATTAACAAACTGGGAATTTGTTAATGTCATTAACAAAAAAATCGTATGTGTAATCATGAAATTATCAGTTTAGACGTTGTATCTTTATTCACAAATGTTCCTACAGATTTGGCATTAAACATTATAAACAAAAAATGGAATTTAATTCAAAATTATACAAAATTTACCAAAAAATGAATTCATGTTGGCTGCAAAACTTTGCTTAAATTCTACATATTTTCAGTACAATGACACAATATATAAACAAATATTCGGTGACAATGGGTTCTCCATTATCTGCTGTTATAGCAAATTTAGTAATGGAGGACTTAGAGCAGGTCTCACTTGACAACTAGGACTGTCATGTGCAATTTTATAAGCGGTATGTAGATGATTGTATATGCTGCATACCAAATGATAAAATTGAACATGTTCTACACACATTTAACACATATCATGATAGGTTAAAATTTACTTTTGAAAGAGAAAATAAAATTCTATAAACTTAAAAAAAATGTAAAGATACTAGTAGTAGTAGGATTTAACATTTTTCAAAACACTTCGGTAAATAAAAAAACAAATTGTACATTAAAGACACTAGTAGTAGTAGGCATTTAAACTATTTTTCAAAACACTTCGGTAAATTTTAAAAAAGCGTAATTAATAGTTTAGTAGATCAGGCTATTAAATTAGCTCACCCTGATTTTAGAAAAGAAAATTTAAGCAAAGTAAAAACAATACTAGAAAAAAAATAGTTATCCTAAAGAGTTTTACAATAAATTAATCACAAAAAGAATAAATAAAATATATAACACAGGTACAAAATCAAATAATAACATATACCACACTATACCATATATAAACAATTTAAGCGACACAATAAAACACGAATTAAAAAAATCAGACATTCACATAACTTTCATACCTACCAACAATAGACATTTATTCACAAATTTAAAAACACCTATTAAACATGATAATCAAAGTAATGTCGTTTATAAATTAGATTGCAAAGATTGTAATAAATGTTATATCGGACAAACCAAACAATATTTAAAGAAACAATAATTTATAAACTGAAACTCTTTATCACTGTTAAGCACTCTGCTGAAAGATAAGCACTCTAAAGATAGACGACATAATTTTGATTTCTTTTGATTTTCAAAACACTAAAATTTTAAAAAGGAAAAATAATTATAAAAAAGATTAATTTGGGAAATGTTATACATTAAGAAAGATGAAAACGTGCGGTAAATTTTAGAACGGATATTGATAATTTAAGCGTTATTTACAATAATTTAATTCAGCATGAATTTTATTAATTTTAAGTCTTGTTAGGTTTTTTTGCCATGTTTTTCCCTAGTCCTTGAACAAATTGTTAGAGCTGACAAAAATAGATTGATATACGAATAATTCAAATCATTTCAATTTCTAATGTTGTATTAAATTATTATTCCTTCATTATTATTTTGTTGAATATAATTAAAATTATTTATATTAATGAATTTGACACATTTAAATTAATTTTTTGATAGGCATTTAATTTATATTATATTATTAGTAATTTGACACATATTAAATGTCAATTATTCCACCGAAGAAGTTATTTAACGAAAACATATTATTATATGTTATGGAATAAATTATTTAATTGTTTGTCAATTGACCTCTATGGAAATAAATCAGGAAATAAAAGATAAGTACATAAAGGTCAAAAAATACATATATTAATTGTATTTCTCCTTAGCTTCCACTAGACAAGGAGTATTTAGAGTTTGGTTTTTTGCATTTTGAAGTATGAATATTCAAGAAAGTTTTGTGGTTCAGAAGAAGTTCCATAGTTTGAAATTAAAATTAGCACACAAATTAGAAAAAATTTTAATAAAATGCAGGCGTAAAAAGGTAATTCCGAATTTTATAAAAAATCCTTTAACATAACGATTACAAATGACACTATAGTTAGTAAGTTTAGTAAAATAAGAGACACTATATTTCAAAAACACTGAATTTATGTATTCGGGACACTTACATTACACTTGAAAGAAATGTATGTTGTGATTTCAACTACGGAAATTGACATCCGTAGTAAAATGTCATCTCATGATTACGGTGAGTTTTTTTTGAAAAAAGTAAATTTAGATTTTCAAAGAAATTTTAATAAAATAAAAAAATAGTAATATTAAAAGATAGAAAATCTTTTAAAAGAAATAACAAGAATTATTATCCAATTTTACAAAAAGATTGGATAATAAATTTAACAGATATAATAATTCCGAAAATGTAAAGTTAATTATTAGTTTAGGCCCTAAATTCTCAGTAGATGTTAACCACATACCTTTAGATGATTTAATTTGTAATATAGAATACATTATTCAAAATTTGTAGTACCGAACAAGCAAAACACATTACGTAACAAATTTGTAAACATCATAACTAATTACAAAAACAGACGTAATAACAAACACAAAGATACTGATTTAAATCGTATATTAAAGGAAACAAAAAGTTTTTAAGTAATAATCGAGATATTATAATAACTAAAGCAGACAAAGGAGAAAAAGTATAATAATGTACAAAAAGATTACGCAGCCAAAATGCATTCATTATTAAACGATCAAAACACTTACATTACATTACAAAAAGATCCGACTAACAAAATTCAAAGTGAAAATAACCAATTAATCACTAGTTGGTTAAATAGCAATTATATAGACGAATCCGTAGCTAAACATTTAAAAATATATAATTCGATAACTCCATGAATTTATGGCGTCCCTAAAATTCATAAAACTGATATTCCTTTAAGGCCGATTGTAAATTGTATACAATCACCAACATACAATTTATCAAAATTTTTATCCAAAATTCTCAGTAATGTTGTAGGAAATACAGAGTATCATGTAAAAAATTCGTGGGAATTTGTTAATTTCATTAACAAAAAATCCGTACCGTGTAATCATGAAATTATCAGTTTAGACGTTGTATCTTTATTCACAAATGTTCCTACAGATTTGGCATTAAACATTATAAACAAAAAATGGAATTTAATTCAAAATTATACAAATTTACCAAAAAATGAATTCATGTTGGCTGCAAAACTTTGCTTAAATTCTACATATTTTCAGTACAATGACACAATATATAAACAAATATTCGGTACAGCAATGGGTTCTCCATTATCTGCTGTTATAGCAAATTTAGTAATGGAGGACTTAGAGCAGGTCTCACTTGACAAACTAGACTGTCATGTGCAATTTTATAAGCGGTATGTAGATGATTGTATATGCTGCATACCAAATGATAAAATTGAACATGTTCTACACACATTTAACACATATCATGATAGGTTAAAATTTACTTTTGAAAGAGAAAATCAAAATTCTATAAACTTTTTAAATGTAAAGATACTACATGATAACACACAAATAAAAACAAACTGGTACATTAAAGACACTAGTAGTAGTAGGCATTTAAACTATTTTTCAAACACTTCGGTAAATTTTAAAAAAGCGTAATTAACAGTTTAGTAGATCAGGCTATTAAATTAGCTCACCCTGATTTTAGAAAAGAAAATTTAAGCAAAGTAAAAACAATACTAGAAAAAAATAGTTATCCTAAAGAGTTTTACAATAAATTAATCACAAAAAGAATAAATAAAATATATAACACAGGTACAAAATCAAATAATAACATATACCACACTATACCATATATAAACAATTTAAGCGACACAATAAAACACGAATTAAAAAATCAGACATTCACATAACTTTCATACCTACCAACAATAGACATTTATTCACAAATTTAAAAACACCCATTAAACATGATAATCAAAGTAATGTCGTTTATAAATTAGATTGCAAAGATTGTAATAAATGTTATATCGGACAAACCAAACAATATTTAAAGAAACGAATTTATAACCATCAATACACTGTTACACATAACGTCACCGCTGAAACTGCTTTATCTAAGCACTCTAAAGATAGACGACATAATTTTGATTTTCAAAACACTAAAATTTTAAAAAAGGAAAATAATTATAAAAAAAGATTAATTTACGAAATGATATACATTAAGAAAGATGAAAACGCGGTAAATTTTAGAACGGATATTGATAATTTAAGCGTTATTTACAATAATTTAATTCACGCATGAATTTTATTAATTTTAAGCTCTTTGACTAGGTTTTTTTTGCCATGTTTTTCCCTAGTCCTTGAACAGAATTGTTAGAGCTTGACAAAAAATAGATTGATATACGAATAATTCAAATCATTTCAATTTCTAATGTTGTATTAAATTATTATTCCTTCATTATTACTTGTGAATATAATTAAAATTCGATATATCAATGAATTCTTTGTTTTAATTAATTTTGTTGATAGGCATGGCAATTTATATTTATATTATTAGTAATTTGACACATATTAAATGTCAATTTCTTCCACCGAAGAAGTTATTTAACGAAAACATATTATTATATGTTATGGAATAAATTGGTATTTAATTATTTATTGTTTTATTGACCTCTAAGTGGAAATAAATCAGGAAATAAAAGATAATAGTTCTAAGTAAATTTCTCCAGTTAATGTACCAAATAGAAAAAGGGACCAACTACGTGGTTACTGAAAATGCCAGCCAAAACGTACAACGTTTCTGGATGCTGCGTGTGCGTCTCATGAAGAATTTTAGAATTTATATTCGCCCAGTAACGGCAATTATGACGGTTTAGAGTGCCATTGACGAAGAAAGAACATTCGTTAGAGAAGTAAATATTAAACAACAAATGGGTCTTGATCTACTCGTGCGCTTAGCGTCTCGCAGAATTCTAGACGTCTATCAAAATCATCTTCCTTAAGCTCTTTGGGCTAATCGTATTTTATAGGGATGGAATTTGTGTTTTTCAAAATTCTGTGTATGCTAGTTCGATTAACCCTGAGACAGCAGCCAGTTTTTTCGTACTCAGTGTTGCATCTTGAATGACTGACCTAGAACAGCTACTTCCACTCATCTCGCTTTTTTGTTAGCTACCAATCCAGTTTCTCTAAATTTATGCACCAATTCCAGCACATACTTTTGATTGACATGTTTTTCAGGATGCCGCTGATTGAAAATGTCAGCTGTTCTGAATGCAGATTCATGATTTGCAAAGAATATTGAAATCAGCTCCACTCTTTCGGCTATAGAGTAAACCATGTTTATGCACGAACGAAATACAAAACATGGAAAAATAACACTGTAAACCTTGTAATAATTAAGAATCGCAACCACCGCTATTTATCGTCTGACTACTAACCCGACACATGTGTAGTTTTGCATTTGTTTTTTATTTACACCTATAGATCAATTCCTGATTTTTTACAAAATGCAAAAAGGGACAAATACTTTACAAATTCAATATCTTGTCTGAAAATAAACAGTTCCTATCTTCATAAAACCTGGACGGTGTCATGTTGAGTTGGAAGCCTACGATTTGAGTTTTTATCTTAACTTAGCACTTTCAACTTCTACTTGACTAATACATGTAAGTTTGTTATATCTTTGATACTGTAAATCAGACTTAAAATTCGCATTACTTAAATACGAACTGTTAATAACATACCCATATTTTGCGAAGTTTGTCCATAGCTTCTTCATACACCTTGCCACATTTTTTTCATCGGCAGAGCTACCATTATTATTGTCAAAGATATATCTTAGTTCTTCAGCATGACCAGCGCCTGCACTTGTGATGGTTATTTATATATCGAAAAATTTAACTGCGAAAACGTACATACCTAATGCACCAACGACGCTGCTGTAGGAAAATCTATAAAAATATGTCGTCGCATATTTGGATGTTAATCGTATTGTTTCCTGAATTGGCCTGACAAATGCAGTGTCACTTAAATACTGTAAACGAATGTGCAAATTTGACTGCAACTAGTTGCCAACAATTTTATTGGAGTACTCACATTTAAGAGACGTGAATTACGAAATAGTAGAGTCCCATCTTCATCACCATAGTAGGCTTTAATTTTATCACCGATTTTTAACAAATTCGACTCACTTGCTCTCATACTGCTTGGTACTAAATGTGCCGATGTCAAATTGTAATTTGCGAGGTATTTTAGTATAAGTTCTATAACTGAAAATATTTTTTCTATAAGTACTTGTTACAATAAAATTAATTTACTTACGATTTTGAAATAAATAAAATTCTGCGGAGTTGTACCCTGTTACCTGACTAACTCTGCTAAACGCACCGGAACGCAGTCTCTCATAACTGGATCTAGTAACTACGGCGTTGTCTCCTGGCGGCTCGATCACAGGGGCGTATACTAAGCCATCTATGGGACTGCGAGACAAAATCTATCGGTAGAATTTTTCAAGATAAACTTTTTGTTGTGTTTGTAATATGTTGTTAATAATATGCATAAGTGTAGCACATAACATACCGTTCCCATTGCTATAATTGCGGCTCGGTGAAGATCTTTGGCATTAGCATTCTTTAATGCTTTGACAAGAGTTACAGAGCTGGTCGTGTTTATACCTTAATGTGGCACCAACAGCAAATGCTGCTTCTGAAGCTTTTTGATAGTGACCATATACAAAGTGCCGTACCGCTTTCCATGATTGCTCGCTTGAACAGCCCTAGATATGGGTAGATACAGGTAGTGGTTATATGATTAGACTAAAACATACAGCAAATACTACCGTGACTTAAAGGAGACAAGACCAGATAAGATACCGATGCTGCACCGGCGCTTTCACCGAATATTGTTATTTGATTGGGTTTCCACCAAATGCTTTAATATTGTTACGAACCCATTTGAGAGCAAAATTTGGTCCTTTAAACCAGTATTCCCGGGTACTACATTATCATTAGTGCTTAGAAATCCTGAAAACTGAAATTACAAATTGTGTAAGAAATAAAAATGTGGAATACCAAAATTCCGAATCTGTAGTTAAAACTGACAACAATTACACCTTCGCGAACTAATTCAGTGGGACCATATAAGGCATAGCTACTGTTACCATGCAGAAATGAACCACCATAAATCCAAACCATAACTGAGACAGGAGTACGTAGACTTTGCGGTAACTGAAACAATGATTTTAAGTTTAACAATTTGAAAGAGTAGCAATATTCTTATAATTTTAACACTGAAGTATTTATTTTTCTTGGCGTATGTACATGTATATATAATGCATTTTTCGAACCGCCAATTAATTAGACATATTTTATTTTTTAAATATATGTCGTCCGGAGGTGTTATGTGCCTTTATGCATTTTTATGTGTTTATGCATTTTTCCAACCAATTAATTAAACATATTTTATTTTTTAAATATGTCGTCCGGAGGTGTCATGTTTAATTAATTGGCGGTTGGAAAATGCATTATATATACATGTACTTACGCCAAGAAAAATAAATACTTCGGTGTTAAAATTGTTGCTCATCCAGGCCTTACATTTTGTTCACATATATTTGTGAAAAATTATAAGGAGTAGAGACGTCGAGTTAGCGCAACGGTGTTGCGAGTGGGTCGCGATAGCCATACCGGTGGTTCGACTCCACTTCCGGACGACATATTTTTAAAAATAAAATATATTTTAATTAATTGGCGATAATTTTCAGAATTCGGGTTAGTTAGTTCGATGGCTTCCACAACCAAACTTAACTCATTAGAGAGCAATTCAAATGAATTTACCGTATTCGTGTATATCTATCTGATTTGAATTTTAGTTATATTACATTATGAACTCTATTTTGAAAAACCATTGAGTGCCTCAAATATAACTTCTCCTCCGAATCACATAAAACTTTGTTGGGAAAATCATTCAGAAAGTGCTGAATACGGGCCACATTTTGATCACTAAATTATCTTTCATGATTAGCAGGCACATTTACTGTTATTTAAGTAAAAATTAATTTATGGCTTCACATATTAACGTATTCTAAATAAACTGTAAAAATCTTGTGGGTTACATTGCAATATAGCTGAAAAATTAACACACGCAATTGTAGAATAATTCAGCACTGGATATCAAATACCAGAATAATACAGTACAGTACAGTCTTTAAATAATAATTGTTACTGTTAATTAAACACGTGGTGGATACCAATTTAGAGTACCAAGGAAATATTGTTGGAAATGTATTTCAAAACAGCCATGACCTATTCTTCCAACAAATAGTGATACTTTCTGAATACCTCCAATTATCCTTAACTGCAAATAGAAAGAAAAATTCTTGCATAAAATGTTAAAAGAAATGTTTGTAAAGATAATTTGTACATTGAAGAGAAGTACATAAAATGGAATAATTATATGTTTTTGTTCTCGGAGATTTTCTCAAAATCTAGCATTCAGTCAGTACTACACGGTCTCGACAGGAGAATCGCCTTGACAACTCTCCCAAACCGTGCCAGTCCCTTGATCTATAAGCTGAAACGATCGCCTAAAATCGGTACTATGCGCATCGATAGTGCTTCCGCCCCAAGTTTTTACTGTCGAGCTCGACTTAAATAGTGTCGAGAACTAAAAAGCAATCACTTCGCTGTCGATGATAGCAAATAAAAGAAATTTAATTGATTAATTGTAGTTTTTTGATAGTTGTATTATAAATTAGTATTTTTTGTAGTTCAGCATGTGACACTCTAAGCATACAAAATCGCACACATTTAATATCAATGATTATGTCGTTGGAAAGAAAAGAAATGAGACAGAAATGACGCAAAATTAAATACTGTTAGAGATATATAAATGATACATATTAATTAGTCATTTAAGAATGCTAATAAATATAAGAAGCGTAAAATTAGATTAGTATTATAGAACGTAGTAGAAACTATTAATTAATTTGTATATATTTGTGCCGATAAAGTACCAGTAATACCCCTAGCCAAAATATGCATTTAGTTTTACAGTATTTGTACAGCGTCCATCGTGCGTGAAACTACTATAGTAAAGTAGAGACTAAAATTCAATTACTTTAAATTACAACGTTGTTATATTAATTAATATATAGTTATTTGTGAAACGTGTATAATCAACAAGCATGGATAAACGTATGGGGGTAAATATTCATTATTCTTAAACACGAAATTAAATATTAATCGGCGACACAGCTGAAACCTAATACGTTTAAATGCAGCGAAATGTTTTTGAATGTCAGACATACATAGAAGTCGATTCCCCGAACTTTTATGAGCCTCTGTCGAGATTTTCCTATCGATGATGCATGGTAGCGACCCTGGCATCGCCTCGACAAATTTTCAGTCGACAACGTTGTCGAGGCGATCCTGCTGTCGAGACCGCGTAGTGCGGCCCCAGGTAGACTAAAATCAGCTGAGTATGAACATCATGTATTTTAATCACCTAGTCATTGCACGTTCATCTGAAAAAATCTCTTTTTGGATTAATTGTTTTGAAAAAATCTGACATGTTTGGAACATTATAGACTAAATTTGTTACAATTTATAAATTATTTATTTATTTTTTTAAATGTGTGGTGGGTGCTTAGTTGCAGTGACTCCGTAAGCTGTATTACTTGTCTGGCTATCAATGCAACTCTTGCGGTGTAGTTTGGTGTGTGTAAGTTGTGTTCAAATGGCTTTGTGACAGCATCATATCGCCTTTTATGATGTCGCGCTGTTAATCACTTTGCTCCCAACAGTGAATGGCAAGTCGATCCGCGATTAAACTCTCTGAAAAAATGTCACCGTCCCTCCAGAGAATTGAACCCCGGCACCTATCGTCCTCTCACAACGATAGTCAGCCGGTAATATTAGATAAATTAGATAAACATCGCGCGCATTATCCACAAATAAGAAGTCATTTGTAATTACAGTGAAGTAATACCGGTTTCTTTTTTAAGGAAGTTGAAATTATTTCATTGGAAGATGTAGCAATAAATTTAAAATTACTAATGTATGCATATAGACGATAACTTATCGCACTTTCAAATATTAATTAGCTATTGACCATATTTTTATAATCACTTATGAGGCAAACGTCAAACCATATACATGTTAAATTTATGTATGTAATGGATACCACACAATGGCACTAACTATGAAATTGAGAGTTACCTAGCACTAATTGAAGTGAAATATCTTCACTTTTTCTGTACTTCTGATAGTTTAATCCGTAACAGAGGAAACTTGAGTTAGTAACTGATCATGAGAACTATACTATAAGCATGTTACAAATTTTTTTAATTAAATTTCCATTGAGCATTTATTTTATTTATTATTTATATATTTTGCTTTTGTTTAATATCGTAGTGGATGGTATAATTTTCTAATTTTATATCTCTACTGGACACATATTTGGTAACACCTTCTTAGTGTTGACTATCAGTTGCAAATTTTCAGTCACTAATACTAATTATGCATAAATCAAATGTATCATATTATCACGTTATACTTGTAAATCTATAAATTTATAATTGCGGTATAGTGTTACAATTGCAATTACCTTTGGTGTATACACGTTGATATATAAACAATCTTCGTTTCCGCGTGGATTATTAATGT
>CM043020.1:67951452-68339552 GCA_023690525.1 Holotrichia oblita
TAGTGTCTGTCGTGTTACATTAGTCAGAGCGAGTACAAATAAGATACATGTAAAAATGCTCAAAATAAAAAAACTGCACTTGCGTTGAGAGATATTATTATTAATCTTCATAAAAGGGGAAATTTAAAACGCAAAATTGTTGTAATAACAGCAAAACCAAGAACAACAGTGCAGTATATCATAAAAAAGTACCAAACGACTTCTAGTATCGTCCATAAACGACGCCAGGGAGATCGAAGATAATGGCAGATAATCAAGAACGTAAGACTTGACTTGCCATGCAGAAGGATCCCCATATTTCTGCACCACCAACTACGACAACTACAAGAAATTACTGGCAAAAGAGTTAGTGCTGATGCAATTAAAAATAATACGCAGAGGCGGACTAAGAAGTTGTAGAAGCAGAAGAAAGGTATGGGTTAGCAAAGTAAATCGAGTTAGTCTATTATATTATATTTAAGGTGATATCTTGAGGACGAATACTTATGCGAACCGAAATTTGCTGTTGTTTATGATATTTGAACTGTTACTTGAATTTCTTTTTATTTATTAAGGTTTTCTTACATGTTTACGTTTGGTTATGCTTGGTTGACAGATTTGTGCAAATAAAATAAATTGTCGCATTATTGTCACGTCATTTATGCTAAATACCAGAGAGGTGCAAGTGGACGAATACTTTCGCGCGTAACTGTATGTATATTGCAAAAGTATACAAATTTGCACACAAATGTATAAGCATATACTCAATCTCTGAATACAGTAATTTATTTCTATACGGAGTTGCGCGAACTACATTCTTAGTTTAGTATTAGTATTAGTACTTAGAATTCAAAATTTAAAATTAAGAACCAGAAAATTACAACAAGTCTATTTGAAAACTATGTGAATAAATGTGAAGCATGTTATTTGGATTTATACTGGTCAGCTAGAACTAGAAAATGTGCATTGTATGTTTCCATTTTAACATGTGATTATAGTAATAGTGAATATGTGCCTGAAGAGAAAACTTCTTTCTGCAAATACATAATTATATTTTATCAATATTTAGTTCATGAACGATAATGAATTTATTCGACCAATTCAACAAACCGCAAGGTTTCTAGCGCGATATACTCGAACGTACCTGTATGTGTTTTCATACCATCACTCTGGGGAAGACGGTAAGATATGGGAAATATATCGCAATTACATTAAAAAATTCGGAAATATTTCATTTTAGGCGCAGGCCATGAGGCTGAATTGAGTTACTTGTTTAACTCCGAAGATAACAGTTACAGTGATAAATATATTAAGAAGTGTATGACAAAATTATGGACAAATTTTGGTATATATGGGTAAGTACATTATATTTCGCGGTGAGTATACACCCCTATGTCATTTTTACAGAAATCCAACACCTCACAATATAGAGCAATGTGGAAATGTTGTATGGAAACCTATTGTACCCGGTGACAAATTAGATTATCTGAGGATAAATTTAAATGTATCGATGAGCACAAATCCAAGCAAAAAAGATATGAAGTTTTGGTATAAACTGTTTGAAAAATATGCAAATATGCCATTAAATACTTACTAATCTACCAATACTGTAGTACGTAATATGTATTGATAGATATTGTAGAAATGTAGAATGTAGAAATACTAAAAATGAGATTAGTAGCTTTTTATCATTATGATAAGTTAAAAAAAATAATTTACATCTCGATTTTATGATTTCAATGAATATGTTTATCTGTAAGTTATTTAAGTTAATTAAGTACCATATCTTAATATTGCTTATCATATGAATATTTTTTGCATTTAATTGTTTTGAAGTTACCAGGATAATCTAGAATAAACTTCATTGAATTGTAGCATTTATTCTTTTGATTTGTGTATGACATGGAAACTGCAACACAAAGAAGGGGTGCGAATTTTTTGACCAAACTTGGTAGAAACGTATAACTAGTCAAAGGCAATAATTGATTAAAAAATTTTGTTGCGATAGATCAAGTGGTCATGGCACATCTGACACTTCATTCAGTTTTCGCTGACATTAATGTGTGGTGTATTTATCGTTTGTTTCAAATTAATTTCAACGGTTTTGTCTTATTATACCTTTGCTTAACGTGTTTAAAAAGTTTTATTATGCCTAGAGTACGGCAACGTGGAAATTATCGTCAATTAAGCGAATTCGACAGAGGTCGAATTGTTGGTTTGCGAGAAGGTGGTTTTTCATACAGGGAAACTGCAAATCGCCTTAACTGGAACCAATCCACCATTATGCGCTGTTATCAATCATGGACTAGGGAGAGTCAGGAAAGAGGCCAAAGAGGAACCAGAAGCCGAAGAAGAACTAATGAGATACAGGACCACCGCCTTCGCCTAATAACACTAAGAGACAGGTTCTCCAGTACCAGATCAATTGCTGACGTGTGGTTAGGTAATCAAGGTCGTCCTGTAACCCTTCGAACCGTTTATCATCGAATTAGGGGTTTCGGCTTACAATCTTATCGTTCACATCTTGTGTTACCACTTACGGCTCAACACCGACAGCAACGTTTGGAGTGGTGTAGATTGCGAATGCATTGGATCGTGGAGTGGCATAAGGTGGTGTTCAGTGATGAATCTCGATTTTGTCTAGGGATGCATGATGGCCGTATGAGGGTCAGACGAAGACGTGGGGAACGTCGTGATATTCAGTTTTCCGTTGAAAGGCATGTGCATCGAGCAGTGGGTGTTATGGTATGGAGTGCTATAGCATATGGGAGTAGGTCTCAGTTGGTATTCATCCATTCCACCATGAACGCCCAGCGTTACATTGCTGAGGTGGTAGAACCGCATATTCTTCCATATCTTCAAACGCTCGAAGACCCACTTTTCCAGCAGGATAGTGCCCCTCCCCACGTAGCGAGAATTTCCATAAATCGCTTCGAAGAGGCTCATGTCAATATCTTGCCATGGCCACCCAAATCCCCCGACCGCTCGCCAATAGAACATGTGTGGGACATTATGGGACGAAAACTTATTAATTTAGCCAATCCCCCGCAGACACTAATAGCTCTCCGGCATGAATTACAGGTTGCTTGGGCCACCATACCCCAAGAGGATATCGACCATCTAGTCGAATCAATGCCACGAAGAGTGAGGGAGTGTGTAACTAATAGGGGCGGCTCGACACATTATTAAAAAAATTATGTTAAATTGTGTTAGTCTTTTGTTTTTTTCTTTGAAATTTTAATCAATTATTGCATTTGACTAGTTATACGTTTCTACCAAGTTTGGTCAAAAAATTCACACCCCTTCTTGGTGTTGCAGTTTCCATGTCATGCAGCATATATATTATACATATATATATTATATATTGAGCGTAGATTTATAACTGCAAATTATACCTATAAACACTACTCTCAGATAATGTGTAGTAGTCTTTTTAGAATTATCAGGAAACAAGATAAAAACATATTTATGACATCGTTGATAAGTAAGTATACAGGGTGCCCACCTAGTACGCGGAAGTCCAATATCTTGGTTGATAAGAGAGGTAATTGAAACTTTTTTTATTTCGCATGTCTAGTTTTTTCTCAAGATCTACAAACCTAAAATAATGCCGATTATACAGAGTGTTCCATTTCCTCCGCACAGACAGCAACTTTGTTTTTTTTTTATACAAACCTATATTTTCTATAATTTATTTTGAATCTACATCAAAAATAAAAGGGACTTTATGTATGATATTCATATGAAAAAACTGGCGGTCTTTGAGATTTTTGGCTTACTATGTTTTTCTAGTAAATTTTTGTTAATTACAATATCGCAAATTTTACGGTTACGCTAATTAACAGAAAAGCTATTTTAGACCAAATTTTAGGCAATAATGGTTGTTCAAAACACCATGTCAGAAACTGATCTACAGTATAACGGGTGCCCAGAAATTTTTGTCAAATTTGACGAAGCAAAATATGAAAAATCTCCGTTAATTGAATGGAACACACTGTATATTATTGATCAGTAAAACGTAGAATTAAACATTCTACAACTTTACTATAGCATTCCCTATACCTAAGTTCAACAATTTAGGTAAAAAACGCAGTATTATAGTAAAAAGTGAGTAAATTTATGCAGTACTTCAAATTCACTTCATAAAAACAAACAGAAAACTTCAAAAATTAAAAGTACAATTAAAAAAATTGTTCAAAGTGTCCCCTGTGCAAAAAATAATCCAACGAGTTTATAATAAATTTTATTATCAATAGGTTCTTATATATAATATCTTTATCCATTTTGCAGTAGTTCTTTTATTGATGTAGGCTTCCCAGCAAACAAAATTCAAATTTCGCGCAATTATTTTTAGTAACTACAACATAATCGTATAAAAAGAACTATTAATCTGAAACAAATTTATAGGTCATTTCATGTTTCAGCGTTGAAGTTACTAAAAATAATTGCGCGAAATTTGAATGTTGTTTGTTGGGTTGTTTCTACAGAAACTGAAACATCTTTGCATTACTATTTGCTGTGAAATCGCATTAAATGCGAATATTTCTGTAGGCCATTCAGGTAATTATTATCAACTTAATAAAAACCCAAACAAATTAAAGAGATTGTTCGAAGAAATGAATGTTGGACATCGTTCTTTTCTCAACAAACGCAATTTTACATCATGTTGGAACATCTTCGAATCTAATAACTGGAATTGCTCAAATTGCAAGAATTACCTGATTTTGCAGGAGATCGAAATATCTTTCTCCATTAAGCGTCCCATTAATAAAGAATGGTCCTACAATATTATCCCCCAGAATATACCCGCCCAAACATTAGTTTTTGCGGGTATTGCGTACGAGCGTTGTAGGTTAGATGATGGTTTTCACTAGCCCAACAACGGGCTGCAGACCATGCATATGTGGACCGTGTAATGGAAACGTCGATTCATTAGTGAATAGAATGTTACTAATCGACTGATCCTTCGTATTAGCCATGTCCATTACACGCTCACAAAACTTCATCCGCCGCCAGAGATCCTTGAGATATATGGTATTAGTCTTATGAAGCTTATATGACTTGTAGCCATACTTCTTCATGGGCTTTAAAACCATATTTTTACTAATGCCAAACATAGCGGCAATTTGCCGAGAGCTTAACGAAGAATCTTCTTTAGCTCTTGCACAAATTAGGACTTCCTGCGCTTCTTGTTCTTCAGGGACGACACAACGGCTTCTACTATGCCGTGAAGTAACGCAACCTTCTGTACGAAATTTATTTATAATCTTTCGGATGGCCGGCAAAGAAAAGGAGGCGGAGGATTTTCGTATGCCGCTGCAAATAAATTTTGCACAACTACATAGGAAGTCTCCCGTGCATACCATAAAACAATCTGCACTATCTCTTCGGGAGTTAACATTTTATTTTAGTTTATGCGAGTTTTATCAGCTATCATACGCGCACTACGAACGGCGAGCGAGGAAAGTGTTTTTCTCTTTCAAATGCATACCTCCTACGACATGCACGGCATCCCCTCCTCTCTGTATTACATACATGGTACATGGCTACGTGTGTGTATTTGAAGGTGAATGGGAACCGCTCCCATGGTCAATCTGTATATCTGAATGTCTGTCCATTCCTAAATTCCGTTTTATTTATACATTATATCTTTGTCAGTAGCATAATATCTTTCTTAAATATTGGATTAATCCAATATCCAGCAAATATAGAAATATTATCAAATATTTATTATTGAGTTTAGAACAAAGATAACGCATTAGTCACGCATATTAGTTTTACAAGAACATACATACAATACGTATATAACAGGCACTGAAGTTGCAACTGTCCACTTGCAAAAACAAACACTTTTGTGTACTTGTGACTGTGGTTGTTGTGAAGTTATAAATTCTTAAAACATGTGGAACATCTGTAAGAATATTCTTATATTGGCCCTGTAGAAGTCAGATAGGTATTATGATAAGCAGATGATATTGAAACATCTAATACTCCACAAAAATTATTTTATTTTTTGAATATAACATTTTCAAGACTTTCTATTGTAATGATATAAAGCCTGTACAAACTATTATACAGGTATACCGCCAAATAGATCGTAAGCTAGATGAATTTCAAGAATGTATAACTTAAAATAAAAAAGTTGTTCATTTATAGTTCGTTAAGGAGTTTCATTAAATTTCATCAAACATGTAGTTAAAGTCAGCCTATATCTTTATTATGTTTGTTTATGAGCGTACTGCTGATTATTCTAAATCACGCATATGCAAATAACAATCGCTAAAATATTTTTAGATGGTAAGACTAGTGAATAGCTAATCGAGACGGAGCTGGTATTTCCGCGAGAGCAGGACATAAACATAGTATTCAGAAATAAATAAGTAGATAGTTGCAGTAATACTATTGTTGATTTTATCAAATCTCTCTGATCACTTCATTTCTAATTCTGTCCTTCTATGTCACACATTTTACACGCGTCAAGTAGGTACTTCATTTCCATAGCCCGTATTGAGCTGGCTTGCCTCTTTGTTAGTAGGTACCCATGTTTCTGCTCCGAATGTCAGGGTCGGAAGGTACCGTATTTATTGTAATTGACGCCGCTATTCCAATAAATGCCGAATAAAATAAACGCCGCATCTTTATTCAGTGTGCACACGGTCAACGCCAGATAGATAGGGAAATCCTCGTCAACTGCATTCAGACTGAAATAAACGGCGCACTCTAATAAACGCCGCGCCTTTTTTAAACGCCGCAGAGGAAAGTATCCTAAACAATTAAACGCCGCGGCGTCTATTAGAATAAATACGGTAAATAGATTAAACATTTTTAAGCTTTGTTTTCCTGAACACTTCTTTTCTACCAATAAAACTCTTATTGACACTTACACTTTACACTTTTGCTGTAGCTTTTATTCTCTCTTTAATTACCTGCTGTTGATTTCCTTGTGAATCCAGTACCACACCCAAGTATTTAAACTCATTGACTTATATATGGTTGTTACCAATAATTGTTATATTCACTTTCCTATTTTCTCTTGATAGCACCATTATTTTTGTTTTTTCTACATTCATCTGCATATTTACTCTAGGCAGAGCAGCATTCCGTATTTCCAGATTCTTTTGTAGTTCTTTCTCTGATAATGCTGACAATAAATTCAATATTGGAACTTTTGGCGGTGACAAAAACATTTTTACAATATTTGGCGAGAGTGCTGGTGCTGTTTCAGCATCATACTTGATAGTATCTCCTCACATTTTCCAAAAACACCTGCTGATTCAAGGTCTAATGAAACCTTAAATTAGTCACAGTAGCAATAGTAAATAAAGTTGAATCTAATATAAAACCTTGAAGACTGAAGCACGCATCACCAAAAAAGCTCTGTGAAAAACACAGACCAATTGCGAGTTGAATTGACTAACTGAAAGTTACTCTAGCACTTTTAGAAAATGGCGCTCACTCTTTGATCTGTGCCGAAGATACATACAGCGTTAACATATTATTATTATTATTACTTATTATTATCATTTATATGGGGATCTTGAAAACTATAAGAGATACGCCTTTGGTCAAATGAGGAAAAATTTGCATCTTTACAAGCCTAATCAGATACACTTTTGTTCATTTATTTATTTTGTTCATGTCTGAAACACAATTAATTAATAATTACGTTTATGATCATGTCTCATCTACTTGCTATAGACCCAAGAACAAAATTATTTGGTATCCTGCTCGAGGCATCCCTTAATATGATTGAAGTGACTGAAAGTGTAATTCGTGGATAACATTCAGATACACTTTTGTTCATTTATTTATTTTGTTCATGTCTGAAACACAATTAATTAATAATTACGTTTATGATCATGTCTCATCTACTTGCTATAGACCCAAGAACAAAATTATTTGCTATCCTGCTCGAGGCATCCCTTAATATGATTTGAAACGCGCGCAACCGCAGTAAGCCCGGATTTTGTAAAAAAAGAAAAGAACAAGAAAACCAACTTAAAAACCTGATCCTACCTGCATCCACTGGCGTTGATCTTCGGAAACCCCAACAAATCTAGCTCAGCTTGCCGGAGAAGGTGGGAGTGGGAGAATTCGAAATGTAAGCTCGGTAAAACAAATGGCGCCACGTTATTTTTAAAATTTCCCGAAGATTTCCCGAGTAAAATAACGAAAAGGTCGTAGGACGCAAAGTTCGGAAAAGTAGGATCAAATACACACCCAGTTTGCGTATTTACACATAACTTTAGCCCAAATATTCTAATATTTTAATAACTTTAGTCGACAAAGAAAACACCCAGAATTAACATGTGTAAAAAAAACTATTTAATACAATTTCTTTCAAATACAACAACCCAATACCCACCTAGAAGGTGCGTTCGGTTAACCTGAAATAGGTGTACATGAATAGAATCACCCTATATATAGCTTAGCAATATCTATGTGTTGACAACAGTTTCGAGATACCCTGTAGGTACTCTAACCAGAACCATACGTATGCTTTTAGTTTTACAACGATACACAAGTTAAATAATACACTGGATTTACCAGTAAATAAAATGAAAGCTATACCTTAGTGATAAAATTATTAACTTTAAATTACTTTGAAATTGTACCAAAACAAGAAAATGAATTAAATTTAGACGTTAATGTTTCACAAGATAAAAAAACAGTTACAGATTAAGTTATTAAAATTCTCAAAACATATTAAAGTATTAAAGTGACCCAATGTACGCCATCTAGTGATAACGGTGTAGAAATTATTTGAGTAGCGTATTAACCTCTTACTACAGTAATTAAAAGAATATCACATCGGGTTTAAACGAAAGGACCTTGAAACTGGCGGAGTTTACTACACTAAAACGTCGTTTTTCGTAAACTGCAGACGTTGTTAGGGTTCTTCAAAACGTAGCAAATGATGTACAAGAAAGAAGACTTACGGTTTGGAAGCGGTTTCAGTACACAAACCTCTACCGAAGAGCAGACAGATTTCTCGTAGTCTATGATTTAGTTGACAACCGCCAACCAGTGATATCTTCACGTTCTGGTACCTAAGCCGGCAGTAATTCAGCCAAAATTCTAGTACCTAACCCAAGGTCACCTGAATTATCAAAATAAACGAACGAAATTAGAAAATTGAAAGACAAAACAAAATAATAGGTTCAATAGCTACCTGCTCGGTGAAATTAACCCAAATCTGGCCCTCGAATATGATGTTTTAAAATTCAAACCACGTGCTGTTCCTAACCAATGCGATCCCAAACGTCCAAAAATGACCTCAGAAATGGAAATCCATCACGGATAAACTCAATACCAGCCAAAAATCCCTTTATATCCCAGGAAGAGTCCTTAATATCGGAACATGCCGAATAAACACACTAATAAATCCGTAACATTACTCGGAACTCTAAAATGGCGGCATGATGGTTAGCAAAATGCGGTCTTGCACGAGGTTTTCAGTACGACAGGCAGATTCGAAAAAGCACGCGAAGCCGGCTAAATCCGCGCTTCTTAAGAGTAACATGAAATTCCCTACCTTACCGACCTAGCGGCTATATTCAATCTACCGATTGGAAACAGAGACCTGTAAAATTAACCTTACCTAAAAGTATCGAATCTGACAGCCGATCACAACCAAAGAATTACACCGAGAGATACAAATAACCAATATTTAAATTTAACTTGAAGGATCCATTAGAGCACCAGTATGAAACTCCCAGTACGTATCACTTGAAATAAATACATTAACTTGCTAAGACAAACCAAAATCACCCTTCTATCGTAGATGCCTGACAAACTATGGAGCATAAATTACCCAATATGAACTGAAATACGAAATCCGGAAGTAATTAATACAACTAAACACAAATGTTGAGATACCTCAGCTACGGAAATATCCTAACGAGAACTGGAGTACAATCGTACTCAAAAATAAATCTATTAGGTACGTTAAAGCAATTCTACCTACGATATTACCCCACTGAAACTTAATTACAGAATTGACCCGTTACAGATTGAAGTGACTGAAAGTGTAATTCGTGGATAACATTTTACATTACACTTATTTATACTTATATCAAGTAGTAAATGCTTGCTGCACTGAATGATAACAAAAGCAATTTAGCAAAAAGTGCACACTAATGGACTACTCGTCCAGGATACTAAACAAAAATAGAATCCCTTCTTCCTATCCGTTCACTTCTTTCCAGCAGCCTGCTTTACCGTCCTGTTTCGGTTCCCTAGTATATATACCATTGCAGATAGAGTTGGCCCCTACGGACGTGACACTCAGAAAATATGTGTCGGAAAGAGAGACTAATTAAAGTATTTGTTAACTGCAAATTGTCTGACAACCAGGCTGCTCTAAGAGCACTATAGACTGTCAGGTTTGACTCCGATGTAGTATTAGACTGCCATAGGATTCTTGCAAAACTGGCTGAGCATTATAGTACCACGTTGAGGCGGATGCCAAGTCACTTTGGAATCAGAGGCAATGAAATGGCTGACAAGCTAATAAGAGGTGCCTACAAGAGGTAGCTCCAGAACCGACGTGTGGGAATTCCTACGGCACCATCAAAGCCTACGTCAGATCCGAACTCATTGCTAGGCATTGCTCCTACTGGAATGCACTTACCGGCATGAGACACTGTAAAACTCTCGGAATGCGTTCGTGTGAGAAAAGACTGCGCAAGGCAGTCTTTATGAATAGAGACGAACTTCTTTGTCTGGTTGCAACCTGGTTAAGGTGGCGTTTCGGTAAAGTAGGGGGCGCTGTTCGACAATAATTATTAGAAACGTAGTATTCGAAAAAACTAGACATTAAAATTGTATTTTCGCGTTGTTACATTGAAGATATTATCTTTGTTGTAAATCTAAATATCTTTTTTTAAATTAAATATTCTTTGATTCCGAGAAAAATGAGAAAAAATATAAAATTTTGATAATATTACCTTTAGAATATGTAGAAAAATATACTGATACGATCTGTATTGAAATAATTTCAAAATATGCAGTATTTTTTTCAGGAAGTAAGTTTAGGGGCTGAGTATCAACAACAGCCCCATATCTGTCCAAACAGTTTGCCAGTTTTATATTAGATGTCACTAGCATTAGATAAGTATATTATATAACTATGTATAGGCAATCAGTTTAACACCAAAATTGACTGCTTTGATATTCAGAAAAACATTAAATTAAATGTTTTATTAAAAAATGTAAATGAAGAAGAAAAGTTTTAGAGTCGTACAACGACTCGTTTCTTTTTCCGTAACGGTGAAAGATAGTCATAGAACATCATACTTCTTTATAACATAACTTGAACAGTATACAGGATTATTGTTATATATTGCTTTCAAAATAGTGCACATCACGATTATTGGATTTAGTCAGTTTAGTATCACAAGAATTGCAAAACTTGATTGTATGCCCAAATATACTTTTTTATAGAAAGGTCTTACTAAATTATTTTTATTCGAGTAATAAATTGATTTCAATACTACATATTCTTACAACTACACATGCATAAGTAAATACATATTGATGAATCATTACTTGGTGTGGGTGTAGAGAAAGAAAGACAAATAAAACCCAAATATCTCTCTTGCCTTTTATTAATAAATAATACAGATAACAATTCATTCCGCACTAAAATTTAATGTCCTTTATTATATTTACATTTAGTATTTCACATACATACACTGTGATGGTTATAACGGAAATTTTATTATTTAATTATCTATATAATATGTAGTCATCTCCATTATAGAATATACTTCGTAAGCGTAACTTGTGCGGAGAAAGGTTTCCTGTCTAATCCTAGTAATCTACTACAGCTGCGTGTGTGCAGCTTTCACTACATAAGCTGCTGAATCCTCTCAGGCAAAAAAACACCCAAGGAAAAATGGCGTCAATTTTGGAACCATTAAGTTTCTAAAAAGGTGTTCATCGCTATATATTTCTTCTATAAAAAGTGGTTGTTTTTCATCAATGAAAACCACAAAGTAGTACAGCTTCCTTTTCCTGATATTTAGTTGACCTTGAATCTATAATATTTTTCAATAAGTGATTATTGTTACATGTAATTTGCGACTGTTGAGACGTGATATTGCGATCTTCCAAATGAGTATTTACCTGAAAATAATAATTATGGTTCCTCTTCAAGGACGGTTTACCACTAGAACTAGGTACAATTATATACAGAAACAAATATACAAAAATATTCTCCCTTATTCAGTAAAATATCTATATACAACGAAAAAATAATCCAAAACTAACGAAGACGATGAAAAACAGCATTACTTTATTACATCAAGCTAGTCGCTAGACAATTAGTGCAGAACTAAAAGATTCTACCTGTAACAAACAACGCATGTACGCACAAATATGTTTTGTAAATAGAATATTAGGGTGTTATTGCCTTAGGCTATCGCATTTATACCGAAAACATTGTATTGAAATATACCTGCTCAATACATTCAATTCTAAACTACATAATATGCAACCTATAAAACTCGTTCCAAGGACACCTTTCTTCTATATAACGTTATATTTTATTTTTCCGAGAAGTTTATATTTATATTATAATATATTTTGTATTACAACCAATAATCTAATCTTCACTTTTCCTCTGTTATTTCAGCCAAAATGTTACGCATGTTGAAGTATTTCATTACTTTTTACTTTTCTAGAAATTCGTAAGCTTTGCGCCATCTAATTTTGAATATATTTGATAAAAATGCAACATTTGCTCATCAAGTTCAAGTTATTGAAATAGAGGGCCAAGTACGCCACCTTAAGATGACCAGGCACATGGCACCGGGACACAATAGGTCTGAAACTGAAACTCGGAAAAACACAGATGATATAGAAACAAGTGCACGTTAATTTATAATTTCTAGAAAGTGTCACTGTCTAATATTAAAACATAATCTGTCACAGCTGCACCTACCAAAACATATAAAAGGGTTGGCACCCAAATAGGACCTAACTAAAATCCTGCGGAAAAACTGACACGCAATTTCTAAGATATTCATCACTTAAAAGATCTGAGGGAAAGGCGGATCGAATGATATATTCATGTATTCTTAAAAGGTCTGCGTTTTTGTTTCAAACTTTTTAATGTAACTATCTTACACTACGATATCACGGAGTATACCTCAATTACGCTCTACATTATAATTACTAAAGAAGTTAGAGGACTAGGTATATTTTCGGGTAACTTGATATATTATAGTAAAGCTGTTGGTCTTCACAAGTTGTCTTCTCTCTCTCCTTTAATTAAGATTAATGATGTTTCAGTTATGATAATTACGTAATCTTGGTTACAGTTAGGTATAGATTGCTGTTTGTTCTGTTAATTTATTTTAACCAGAGCCATATATTGTAGGCCTTTCAGGCTAGCCCGCCGCTAGTTGTTTGAACACCCGCGTGCAATACCGATTAGACCGCCTCTTGTACAATTGTGCCCCTTGTACTTGCATATTGATATGCAAGTTATGACAATGTTTTGTTTTCCTTTCGATATGTTTTTGTCGCCGATGCCGCACCGTTGAAAATGCCGCCCTTCCGCCCCTTGTACAATTGTAGGCATGCAAATTATGACAATGTCTTGTTTTCCTTTCGATATGATTTTGTTGCCGATGCCTCCCCCTCGAAAATGCCGCCATTGTGCGGTGCACGCCTTGCACGCTCGCACGCAGCGGGCCTGCTTCCAGGTACCACGTCCACAATAGTTATTTTATCCTTTATTAAATCTAAAATAAAATTAAAAGTTGTTTCTTTCTATGCGAAAATTTTGTTGAATATTCATCTGAATATCTATCCACAATTTCCAAAAACAATCCAATTTTTTGCCGCTTTTCAATATGCAAATCTATTTTGAATCAAGATGAGATATTAATACAAATTTAAATATTACTTACTGATATTAGATTCATCATCACTTGAACTTTTATCTGAGCTAAGTAGTATTTGATTACAGAAACCAAAAAGGCACCTACTAATACTACCTTCCATCGTTGTTACGTTTTATCTTATATGTTTTTTTTTCTATTGATATTTGATCTTATATGTTTCATTTTTGTATCACAAGCAGCACAATTGGCATATTTTCTTAGCAAACAATTAATAATAGTTATACAGTGATTAATGTAAAACTACTAATGAACCTTGTATTTTATAAAAACAAAGTTCAAATTCTATAAAAAGTTTAAACTTACTCCAAATAATGGACATAACAGTATATACAGGTCTATATATTCTATATTTAATATTTAATTACAATTTGGCGTCATGAAATAAGGAACACATGTCCTCACTTGTAATAATTATATTTAAATGTTAAAACAATATGGAAATATATGTCTCATTACAATGTGTTGTATGATTCTTGCGCTAGTTATAATGAACACTTCTTTAATTAGCATATATAATTTTAGATAATACACTACATCATCAAATATGTTGTTGCGAAGACTTTAAATCTAAAGCCTATGTGACAAAGTAATTTTATTTAAATGGATAGTAATTATAACATTTTGGATACAGTTTATTTTAAAACTTTTATTAAAAATGTCCATAAAATACAATATCAGTCTAATTTCTAATTATTCTATTTAATTCGCGTACATTCTAGGTACATATACGACTTTGTATTAATTAGTACGTAAGCAATGGAGGACTAGAATACATACGGAATAATTTGTCCCAAAAGTCCATATCTTCTTTACGTGGATTTTGTTTTATCGTTAAATTATTGTCTATATCTATATAATTCAACGCATTAGGCGTTACTTTCGGCCAAATACAGCTCTCCAAAATAGGTTCATCTGAAGGCGTTGGATTCCTGCAATGATGTTATTTTGTTAAAAGCAAAAAAAATTCAAATATTAATGAAATACATACCCTGTTTTAGCAAAATTCGTCCATAACTTCACCATTCGATTTTTTGTGAGTATATCATTAGGACTATTGTATGGTGAGTTAAACAGGTAAAAAAGTTCGTCAGCATGGCCAGCACCTGATAAAAATAGAAATGTCATTGTTTAAGAGTTGTGCCTATATCTTCACTCTTCTGCTAAATATCGTACCTGGCGCTGTAGGGTCATGGGTGTAGGAGAACATATAGAAATATGTGGGTGTGTATTGACATGTAGACTTTGCCATTTTCTGAATTGGTCTAACGAACTCATTATCGCTTATATACTGTAAATATGGTTAAAAGTAAGCGTCAAGTTCCGTTAATAGACGGAAAACTTTACATAGCACACACACACACACGCACAATTATTACGTCTTTAACAATTTTTTAAAAAGTATTAGCAAACATTTATACATCACAACATATACAGAATGCTGGAGTTATAGGTTTATATATACCGTGCGTATTACACACACTAACGCACGCATATTTTACATGTAGGTACGTATTATCTGTAGGCGTAGCAGTTACGATAGTGGGGACACATTCGTAAGGGCACAGAGTATCAAACTACAAGAATTTGCACTCCCCTTGGCGGGAAAAGTACGCGCATTTTTAGTGCGCAGCGTAATCCGCCATCTTCTCTGGAAGAAAAATACTTCACGATAGTTGATGTTTCGTATTCGAGATTCGAGCGTTGTTCATTGTTTACTAACTATCTGGCATTATTGGCGTTTGTGTCGAGATTAACTTTTGTTTTGCAAATATTTATTCGTAGTGGAGGACTTGCATTTAATACATACATACCCATTTCATATTTTATATCTACATATTTTATATCTACATAGATATACTTATTTTAACGGCTTCTAGTTGTCAGTCAATACCCCCCTGTCAACGTATACAATTTTTCTCAATCAGACTCTGCGTTTCTTCCATATAAAATGGTGTGAATAGCCTGAAGGTTACTGAATCTGTCTTAAAAAGATCAAAATCGCCGACAAGGAGTGCAAATTCTGGTAGTTTGATATTCTGTGGGAAGGGTTTTCGACTTTCAATCTTATTAGTGCGGCAGCTATGATGTAAGGATGTACATGTTTGCTTTTAGGAATAAAATTAGTATGTGTAGTTTGATTACCGAGTTTTTCAAATGATGTACATATCTATGCAATAATATTGAATTGAAACAAAACTCTATAGAAAATGTAGCTAAAATAAAATTCTTATATTCAAAACGCAACAAAATTCTATAATGACATTTACAAAAGCGAGCGAGGAATGAGTTTCTCTCTTTCAAATACATATCCTCCTATGACATGCATACCAGCCCCTCCTCTCTGTATTACATACATAAATACGTATGTACATGTCTATGTGTATGTATTTGAGGTCGAATGGGAACCTTTCGCTACGGCAATCTGTATATTTGTATATACAAATATGTGCAACATATTTGTATAGTAGCACACCGGAGGGACGCTATGTACACACAAGTCGGTATACAGCAGATACCGATCCAGGTCGCACAAGTCGTGGATTGTGAGTCCCGCTAGATATCTCGATCTGCTAGCTTAATTAATATTAGTTAGTATTCACTTCAGGAAACACAATTAATGTTCATAAAGTAACTATCTGCGCATATTATTAAATACATGTTGTTCTAAGAAGTAGGTAATATCTTTACTCCATCACACAACACAGTATGTTGTTATATACTTTTCGCAGTTACATATATAAATGTTGAAATTGTGAATAACGAAAGTTTGTAATTTGAATTTGGATTTTGAATACTTTAGAATGGTATAGTTATTATTTGTGTAGGGTTTTAATACTTGCATTCAAGTAATTTTCTTCTGAAATAGAATAGAACCGAGAACACCAGCGTAATGGCATTTAATCTGTAAACCTGCAAGCAATTTTCTAATTTGGTCTGCGTTCATACTGTACGGCACTAAAAGACTAGGAAATATTTTACTTCGTAGTAGGTAAAGCTGCCACGTTTCCTTCACTAAAACAGAATCTAGTGTTATTATATCTTGAAATCTGAACTCACTCAAGAGTGAATGCTATGTTGTTTTTATCTAACTTACTAAAGTCCATAGACACCGCTTCAAGTGAATTATATCCCATTAATAAAGGAACTCTGTTGAAATGTCCTAACCTTAAACATTCGTATGTCGACGTAGTAATTACAGCGTTGGTTGTGTCAGCAGGCTCTATAACCGGTGCAAATGCGAAACCATTGAGAGGGTCTTCAAATAAGTACTGCAACATCAGAATAAGGATGTAGGTACCGTCCCTGATCTTTGGTATAAAATAAATAGAATGTAATGTTATAAATCAATCTAAGCTAATATCAAAAAACAAAGAAAATGCTGCAATTTACCACAATCGTAGCAGTCACCGCTGCTTTCTGCAGTTTGGTAGCTGAAACAGTTTTTAATTGGCCAATCAGATATCGTGAGCTAATGGTGAGAATTCCTAATAGTTGACCTGTTCTGAATGTTGCTGCTCTAGTTATTCTAGATAAACTCCACACACAAATTGAATTACCACTTTGCATTATTGCGTGGTGGAAAAGATCTGCAATATTGTTTTTACTAAAATATATCAAATGAAAAATTTGAAAGAGTGACCTTTTGCCAATGGAGATACTAGCAAGTAGGAAACAGAGGCAGCACCAGAACTTTCTCCAAATATTGTAACAAGATTCTTATCCCCGCCAAAAGCTGCAATATTTCTTTGAACCCATTGCAGAGCTAAGATTTGATCTTTCATACCAAGATTGCCAGGGACAACATCATCATCAGTAAATGCGAAACCTTGAAACAGAAATTTATAAAAAATTGTAAATTCACTAGAAACGCTTTACCGAAAATTCCTAATCTATAATTAAAGGTCACAACGGTGACGTTCTCTGACACTAATTGGTCTGGGCCATATGCAGCGTAGTTACCACCACCGAAAATAAATCCACCTCCATAAATCCAAACCATTACTGGCAAAGGAGTTGCAATAGCTGATGGCAACTAACATCGTAAGCATAATTAATTTAAAGCAATGTTATTCAAACTGATCTGAACTACCTGTGGTGTATAAACGTTAATGTACAAACAATCTTCATCGCCTATTGGATGCGACTCTGAAGCAAATATTCATCTGGCGATGTTTGAACACAACTGCTTCTTTCCCATTTAGCATCCCAAATGCCTTCCCAGTTATCTGGAGGTTGAGGAATCTATAATCAAAGGATGACTTACGAAAGTATGAAGTGTTAGTAATTCTAAGTTAATAGGTGATAAATGTACTATAAGTTCTTGTTTCAATATATAACCGCAAATTATAGTATCAGAAATAAATTAATATAGCTACCTCAAACCGTAAATCTCCAGTTGGTGGTTTGGCAAAGGGAATTCCACTCCATGCGTACAGTGAATTTTTTAACTGATGACCTTCGACGAATCCAGAATCAATTTTAACTTGGAATCGATTTGCCTAGCAAGTATTTTGTTAGAAAAAGGCGAACATATAACAGGTGAGAGCATTTTACCGAAATGCTCCTTAATTTGTAACTTGCAATGAAGTACAAGGCACACCAAATGAAATTCATTTTATCCCCTTAATAACAATATTGCACCGCAATGAAACACAGATAATGACTTATAAAGCTAAGCAAGATGCTATAAATACCATGCAATGTATATTTTCCTATTGCATCTGCAAACAAAGAAGTATGATTATTATGTGTATTATATAAAATTACGTAATGCTTCTAATGGAATTACATATATACGTATATATGCAAAACTTCTGACGGTGAACTTATGATATGATGCATTATTCTATTCCTCGTGACAATAATATTTGTTAATGAAGCAATGACTTTCTTACGATGTTTGTAAATTGTGTAAAAAAGGATACAATGTTCTGAGTTCATATCGTAATAATAAAAACTAATCTTTTATGTCCAAGAGCAAGCCCAAACTAGGTACAAGAAATTGAATGAGTAAAATTAAACGTATAGATAGAGTACTCATGATCAGAGTCGTATCATGGACTTAAAACAACATTCGAAATTGTATGAATTGCGTCAAGATTAACATCATATAAATGAGAAATAGAATTATAGTTATAAATAATGCCCTATGATATCGGTTCTACTTGAGGCACAAGATGGCTGTTGAATCAAGGTACAATAAAATTGATGCAATAAAGTCAATGTCCTTATGCACGATTTTTATAAAAATTTTGCACTGCGTATATTTCGTTTGTTGGAAAGACCTTAAATGAAACGTATTCAGTATTAACGTAGAATTAATGCCTATGGCGGGATATACTCCATCCTCGACAAACACACCTAATCTTGATGTTGAGTCTGGTATAGTGCCTGATAATTTAGAGGTTGACCTTGAAGCCAGTTTTTCCCACTGCCGAGCTTACTGCAACTAACCCGCAGAAATTAGGACCATATTATATGGTAGATGAAACGAAGACCTACCAAAGTTACTTTTCTTAATGAATCTGACATTCATCCTGTTATTAAGAATTCCAATCGTCTCATAGGAAGGCAAAACAAATTAAAGCCTTGAAAATTTAAAAGCAAAGCTAAACACTCGATCTTTCAATGGTGGAGCCGATCTCAAAATCAAATATATTCGCAGATCTCTGAAGATCGCTAATTTAAAGTAAGTGACAGACCACGTACGACGACTAACCAGCAGAATGTTTGAGACTTAAATACGAAGTTCTCAGATTAATTTAATGGTGTCGTGTCTAACAACTTTAATGTTCTTTGTCTTACCGAAACTTGATTGAATGTAGAGTGATAAAATTTTTCCGGAAATTTAGTTAGTTTTTAGGTACGATCGAAACACTTATGCATTTTGTGTTACCAGAGGTGAAGGTGTAGTTGTTGCCGCAAAAGATGATATTTCTGCTAGCCTGTTAGATTTAACTTTTATTATTATTGTAAATGTTGCTTATATTCATATTGTTTGTGTCCGATTAATTGTAATACATATAAAAAGTATGGTAAAAACAACTGTTATGAGCACTTCAAAACTCTTCTACCCAAGTGCAAATCTTTGATTAGTGCTTCCTGTAATAATGTAATAATCTATTACTAACAATCTTTAAGACCTCTGGAGGTATGGGACCAAAAAGCGTTGGCCGACTAGAACTCTGGGAATTATGAGATATAGTGAAGACTTGTTGAACACACCACAAGAAATCATTGAAGCATTTAGTACGTAGTTATTTTAACAGTATGTACATGATTGTTACAATAAACGTTTTAAAAAATAACTCGCAGGGAGTCTCAAAATCAGTGATTTTGGTGAAACCTGGCAATTATGTAGAGCTAGTAGAACTATGTAAGAAACCATTTTTCGTTGCGATCCAACCGGCTTTTGGAAGGAAAAATCACACATAAATAACCACTTTGTAGTTAAATTGATATTGAGGTGCATGGATATATTTAAAGGGACTATCAAATTGTGTTACTGTCGCCTATATTTATTCTTGCAAAAGTGCCCGCCTTCAGCTCCTTTACTTTATATCCGCGGTTGCGAAACGTTAACATTCACTTATATCCTCTCAAGAGGGGTCCCCACTCTTATCCCGTTAGCGGAGAGGAAAGGCAGCGCTACGCGCTGATTGGCCCATGTGAATACGTGCACTATCGGGTGGTGGATGCCGAGCGGATATAAATGAGTGCTATAGCGAGGATATAAGTGGATGTGAACATAAGTGAGCGCGGATATAAACAAGATTCCAGTGTAGTTTTAAATCGACGAAATCGCAGTTTACCTCTAAATTTAAAGTAACTTTAAAGTGAAAAAGCCGCACCATGCTAGACATCTCAAAAGTAACAATGTCAAGAAGGACATGTTATATACATATTAAAGTGCCTCCATGACTATGTTGTATAACTGTATATGTACATACTACTCTAGATGAAAATGATATTCCTTATAAAAATGTTGGAAGCAAACGAATTCATCAAGCCTTGCCTATTTAATAAAACTTTGCCTTCCATATTCAGAACATACAGTTTGAAAATCAGCATCATCAGCACTTACGGTGAATTTCATTAATTTTCTATTACATGTTACGCAACCCATACGCATCTAATAATTAAATCGCACCACCCTCAAAATATCATAAAAGGAGTACCTACAAGGTTCATCAACATCTTCTATAGCGCAAAAACTCCTTACAGCATAACAAATACTTAGTAATTGCCCTTTCTAAAATTGCAGCATGCCTCGGTTTCACTTCACTGAAAATGGATAGTACGCCTAAGGTATATATCTAAAGATATTTCTCTCAGCGGTAGACACAATATTAGATAGTACTAGATCTAATAGGTGGTTGTTACTACTGGTAATGTAATTTTTTGAGTTTGACCAAAAAAATTATTGAAAATTAATATTAAGTGAGAAGCAGTTTCAGTCATTAGGGTGTATATTGGTACACAGGATTGTTAAAATCGCCCACGATTACAATTTTTCCGTCACACTAACATATCCAAGCAGAACTAAAAAATGTTAATAATTATGAAAAGAAATTGATGGTACAATATATGTATAAGGGAAACATAAATATCTGTGTATTACTATTTACAATTAATCGGACAGAAGAAATATCAAATACAGCAATGTTTAGTTTAAGAAAACTGAAATCTACCATACTCGCAGAAATATTATGTTTCAATGTAACAATATGATTTATCTTACTAGACAAATAACATCCAAGTTGTTATATATCACACCATTAAATAAATCTGAGAACTTCGAATTTAAGCCCAGCGCCTTCTTATGAGAGAATCGTAAAGAATTGTCGCCGTACTTGGAGCTCCCTTAGTTTAAATGAACAATCAAGTGAAAATTCAGGAATATATTTGATTGATAATTTGAAGGGATAAGAAATGATTCTTCTTGATATCCGAAAGAAGCGATTATTTAAATAATCGAATCCGTTACTTTGTGATACACATCGTAATATGAAATAAAACAATTATACTTTGCTAAACTCCTTCAGTTAATATCGTTGATTGAGTTTAAACCTGTTTAGGCTATTTTTGAGACTAAAGTGGAATAAAATCAAGACTTATTTCTTACTATGTTTGTTACTATGGTTTTACAAACATAGGAGAAAGGGTGGATATATTAGGTCAATTTGGTCATTTATATTTACATTTGATTTATTGTAACCGTTAAAAGTCTGTATCAATTCGAGAAAATCAACTTTATTTTTTTATACCAATTTGTATATTTTGATTGTCCGTTTTATGATTGATGATTCAAAAGAAAGTGTGAAGTCAAGATGGAGTTTTAAGTATTCATTCTATCCTTGGCTTGGCATTAAATAAAACAGTATCTAGACATATTCGGGTAGCCCTATTTCAGAAACATGTAGAGTTTACGGGATGTAAGCTTTTCTATAATTTATCTGTGTATACAAGAAAAGAATCTGTACCGTTTTATTTATATTGAAACAGTTTTTAGCAGTTAAAAGTTTTTATAGTGTGGAGGAATATTGCAGCCTTTAGTCATAGTCATGTTTTATTATTTTATACTTTTTTATAATTATTTGATCTATGTATTTGTTGTATAAACTTTAATTGACGTTACTTTTTAAGTAGGTATTTGTCTGTCATTATTATTTTAGGTCTATTATTAATTGGCGGTTGGAAAAATGCATTATATATACATTATTGTAGGTGCCTATTTTTTTTATTTTTTCTAATTAAATGGTCATCAAAAGTAGCCCTACCCACGCGAGTTCCGATAATTTCACTCCACACATTGATAGACCATCTGTGTTGACGATTAGATTGATCAGATAGATTGGATTTTTCGTCACTGTAATAGTGATAATTATACCTGTTTACCAATCCATTTCTATAGAATGTCCACCCTTAAAAAAAAAACCCTTACAATAAGTCAAACAAATCTGCTTCATCTCCTAATCTTTCTAGAAGCCCTACACAAAATTCTAATCGTCAATCATAATCTACGTAAAGGAATTCTTGATGCAACTACAAGCGAAATTGTTTTCTAGTTTTCTCTTACTGGTATGCCGATCTTCGATAATAGCATTAATATCAACGAATTAACTTTTTTCAGTTTCGGTAATAGGCTTCTACTGAACTTGATGCTTGATGCTCATAAAGCATACTTACAGTTCTATGAAATGTTTGCAATAAACTCACAAATGAACGCTTGTTTGGATGATGTCTATCCGGATTAGAGAATCGTAAAGAATCGTAATTTCCTTCCCACTATCTAATCACCAAGATGATATCAATCTTCAATCCCTCTTATTTAGGGTAGGTGTTTATTTTAAATACTTAAAAAGTAATGAAACAACCTCGACTAACGATACCTGATTATATAACTGAGAGGTAAGTAATGTCACTCAGGAAATAATATTATTCTCATGCTACGTTGATATAACCAAATTTTTAGCAAATAATGGTGAATTAAAACACTAAATTGAATTTTACTATGAAACCATAAATAAAATTAAAATCAAATTACGCTTTAGATACAGGATGTTTCATTTAATATAAGAAAGTTATCTAGAATTAATGGTATCAACAATTAGAGGTAAGATTTTAACCATCCTGTATAACTCTTAGAACATCTTTAGTTCACCAGTAAATGTAATGATTTTGTCAAAAGAACAATATCTACACTTTCGGAAATTGCTAAATATATCAGAAATGGTTTCGTTGCCGTACAGGGAATATAACAGTAACTTATGATATGTAACTTTTATTTGGGCTCCTCTGTGTATTTCAAAATAATTTTAGAACGTGCTCTCATTGAACCTAAACATACATAACTAAATATGTTACCGTTTTTTGTATATCAAGCAAAGCAACTGTGGTGCCTCAACCTGTTATATATGTATGTATATACTATATAATTATTTCTGCTACAAATGCTTTTGCTAATTCATAATTTTTATTTACAAAGCAAATGTCTAAGACATGGTATGTTATATGGTTGTTTATATTCTCAATTATTAAAAAAAACATTCATAATAAAATTGTCACAATATTTGTTTTCGCTGACGATTGTGCGTTTTACAATTGTTTTGTTTGCTGTGGGTGCGTCAACAGTATAATATTTGCCTTGAATGGCATCATGCCGAGGTCGGTTTTTCATGTAGTAATAGTTACCTGTTTGTAGTTTTCTCAAATTTGAAAAATTGCTTTTTATTGTAGACTGAATTGTATTTCTTTTATTTGTAAGGGATTAGTTATATAGAAAGAATTTCTATTAAAATAGCCTTTTTAAACTTAAACGAATATTCGTTCTACAGGCCTCAAATAGTTTTGCTTTTTTGCCAGGTGAAATGAACAAATGAAATGTAATAATTCCGGTTTAATGCATACTTATTGCACAAGTACCTCATACATTTTAACATCTATTTTAAGGTATTTCTAAAGGAATTAAGACTAATATGTGGCCAGAACTGGACGCGAATACTTTTCGAATAGATTATTCCAAAACTTCATGCTCTTAGCGTCCGGATTTGCATCCATGGTTACGTTTCTGTCTATATTTAGATATGGCAAAGAACTACTATTTGCTACTACTGCTTGCCAGTCAACTCCATTGCAAGCATCGCTTGAAGTTGGGTTTCTGAAAACATATTGTTTGGTAAAAGTAACTGAAATTAGATAAGGCAGTTTACCCAGTCTTTGCAAAACTTGTCCACGCCTTTATCATACAACTTTTGATGAAATTATCATCTGGTGTATTGTAATTAGAATTGAACAGAAATGGTACTTCAGCACCGTGACCAGCTCCTATAATTGTAAATTACATGAAATTATATTAAGAAGTAACATAAATGTGTGAGGGCAGTATATACAGATAAAAATATGAATCTTACCAACTGCTGAAGAGTTGCGAGTATAGGCGAATCGATAAAAATAGACATCAGTATGCTGAGCCGTTAAATTAACAGTTGCTTGAATGGGACGTACAAACTCGTTGTCGCTAAAGTACTAAAATTCAACAGACAGTTATTTTCGAGGTACTTTTATCTCAGATAGTGCAATATATGATATGGCAGAATACACTTTCTTCCAAAAGCGCAATTACTCCATAAAATCGCACGTTTTATCGTATAGTATTTGCACAGTGTGAAAGAGGCGTTTGCCTAAATTATAGTTTTATAAACAATATTGGGGATCATCCGAAAATGGATAGTAGTTACATATTATGTTTGCAACTCCACGACAATTAAGGCATATTTAACCAAAGATATCGCGCGTGACTGCACCATTCGACGGACTCTCTTAATAAAAATTTTAGATCTTATGAAAATTTTAAATTATTTACAGTGGCATTTCTGTCAAAAAAATATTTACAGTTTAAACGAATTTCGCCTGACATTATAGACTGTTCCTTTTTTTATTAATTTGATAATATACCTATATTTAATAATAATAATAATAATAATAATAATAATAATAATAATAATAATAATAATCCATGCCTTAGCATCCTCCAACAGCTTGCGCCAATTACAGGGGGCATCGGCTGGCCATGAGTTATTATTACGCCTGCGGCTGTAGACCGACTTAAGATGTTACCTTTCCGCATTTGCCGTGGAATTTGGAAAACTACAGAAAACCAAACTCAGAAAGGAAGCACCGGGGTTCGAACCCGGTACTGCCGGACTGCTAGTCAAGTGTGCAAGCCACTAAGCCACCAGTCCGACAGTCCAACTTATTTAAATGCAGAATTTAATTCAACACCAATTCAATCGACATTCGATATCTTTATTTTCAATTATTTTATGCTATGTACATGTGAAGTGTTAGCATACGAAATCTCGTAAACATTATTATTAATTGCATTAATTATGTGGTTAAAATTCATATATGTATGTTTATATACATATGTGTAGATAGTAGCAATGACAAAAATGTTAAATGACGATGTATGCAGTACACGTATTCAATTCGCTGCAAAACTTACCTTCATAAAGTTGCTACTAGGAAAGGCCATAGAACTAAGTCCATCCGTATAGAAGTTTCTGATTTGAACACCAATAGAGAACAAATCAATAGCATTTGCGTTCATACTAGCGGGTACTAATCGCGCAGGCATTACATCATAAGTTGCCAAATAGAAGGATAGAAGCTTTATCACTGAAAAGAAAGCAATATGTACCCAAGCGAAGGCTAAATGCAAATATTACTTATTCAGAAAATGAAACATCAATATCTCTATGAATTATATAAAAGACCACTCTGAAACAAATGTTTACTCACGATCTTCCACAGCTTGTGCTTCAGCAGAATTGTATCCTATTATCTGAGGAACTTGATTAAAATTACCTAACGTAAGTTTTTCGTAAGTTGCACCAGTAACCACAGCATTATCATGTAAAGGTTCAATAACTGGTGCAAATACTAACCCATTTAAAGGATCCATACTAAAAATCTGAAATAGTACATAAGTAAATATACTAATTAACATGAACTATTAAGTTGTAGTTGTTTCCAACGATATCTAAAAGATGTTCCTTTTATAACTTACAGCCGCCATAGCAGCAATTGACGCACGGTGAAGTTCCTTCATAGGAGCGTCTTTCAGTTGTTTGACAAGATCTTGTGATGTAAATGCGACGATTCCTAAATTTTGACCTGTTTTAAAGGCAGCTCGTCTAGATGTTTTAGATAACGCCCATAGACAAAGGGCGCTGCCACTTTCCATAATTGCTTTATGAAATAAACCTACCACGTACAATGACGTAAATCATCCCGTGTTTTATAATATATACAAAAATACCTTTTGCTCGCGGAGATAATACTAAATAGGACACAGAAGCTGCGCCTGCACTCTCACCAAATATTGTAACTTGATTCGGATTACCACCAAAAGCTTTGATATTATTTTGAATCCACTTCAAAGCAAAGATTTGATCTTTTAAACCGGTGTTACCAGGAGCCACACTATCATCAGTACTTAGAAATCCTGAATGAACATATGATGAAAAGGAAATTCTTAAATAATGAGCTGTAAATTACCAAATATTCCTAGTCTGTAATTAAAGTTTACAATTATAACTTCCTCAGAGACCAACTGATCTGGGCCATATAAAGCATATGAACTATTTCCTCCAATAAAACCACCACCATAAATCCAAACCATAACAGGTAAAAGTGAATTACTGGTATTTGGTAGCTAAGGAATCAATATTTAAATTATGTTGAAAGAGTATAGTAACTATGTCACTTACTCTTGGCGTGTACACATTAATGTACAAACAATCCTCACTGCCCTGAGGATTTGTGAAGCTATCCACCAGATCGTCAGTGGAAAATACTACACATTCATTTCGATCGTATGTAGCATCCCAAATGCCTGTCCAATTATCAGGTGATTGTGGTGGCTAAAATTATGTTAACATATATAAAATAAAATGAGCGTGCTTTTCAACAGCAAAACATGTTTTTTGGGTAGCAACAGTGTCTCAACATATATTTAAATAATAGATTCCGAACGATAAGTAATATGTTTCAAGACAGTGCTGGAAATTAACGGATTTTTTTAATACAATGAAATTTGATCATTATTTGAGATTTAATTGACAGATTTATTTCTAAGGGGGAAAGTTCACACATCTATGATATCTAAAGACTTTATTATCATCACCAGAAAAATTACTTCTTCCATTTCAGTCAGATGTATATCTCATCAACTCATTGGCACGTAGTTCACAGCCAACGAATGCAGCTGTAGTAAAAATTCATTCAAACCATTTGAAAATACACCGAAAAAGAAATTTATGGGAGGGTACTATTTCTCCGTCTATTTATAGCAATGCAGCGCTGCTTACAGTTAGATCACTAAACCTTTACCAGTGGTTATCGAGTTGCATATCTAAAGCCGCCTTTACACCGGAGTTAGTAACAGAATTGTTAATAACTTTTATTAATCGCTGTTATCAACTTCCTTTGATCTTCACCGACTCTCGATGGATAACATAAATCCTATTACAAACAGGGATTTTTCTGTTAATAACACGTGTTATTAGCTTTTGTTACAAGAAATTTTTGGACGATTTTGTCAAGTTAATATCATTTTGTTAATAACTCGTGTTACTAACTCCAGTGTAAAGGCGGCTTAATACATCTTTAGGTGCCACTAAAGGCGGCTTTACACCGGAGTTAGTAATACGAGTTATTAACAAAATGTTAGTAACTTGACAAAATCGTCTAAAAATGTCTTGTAACAAAAGCTAATAGCTCGTGTTATTAACAGAAAAATCCCTGTTTGTAACAGGATTTATGTTATCCATCGAGAGTCGGTAAAGATCAAAGGAAGTTGTAGCAGCGGTTAATAACAAAAGTTATTAAAAATTCTGTTACTAACTCCGGTGTAAAGGCGGCTTAATTCCTTGAAAACAAATATCTTTTGATATTGGGTCTACATATTTCAATATCTGTTTAGATATCTATATTCATTTATAATCTAGTAGCATGCCCCTTTAATAATTTATAGTAAAATACTTTTATGGAAATTATCTGTTACTTCATGAGTTTAAAACGACCCTCTGCCGATTTAATCAATTTCCAGGTTAAAAGGTATCTCTAATTGCCAAAATGTTTGGTTTGCCAAATGCTTGGGTATCTATATATTCATACAACAAGAAAATTGAACCGAAAAATACATTCGACAACAAATATTTAGACGCCAATTGGAACAGGTATGACTTTATATGTATTTAGAAATAATAATAGAGGTCACGGATGTATTAGTTACCACCTTTACAAATTACTGAAAAGATAAACAAGTTCAAACTTTATTCTCAACAACTACAGAATACAAAATAAAATCGAAGAAAAAGAGAGACTATAGGATACAAATTCGCAGAGACATCTGTCCATATGATATGATTAATGTATAGATGCTGGAGAACATAGTCTGAAGTAGGCTAGTATTGTAGCACACAAAAAATATAGAAGTATACGCTCTAATATGTATGATTCGTTTGCTATTACACAGAAATCTTCTGGTAGAAGCAACGACGCAGTAAGTAATGCCAAAGCAGTCTTCATTATTCCCATGAAGTGACTTTATTACTAAGTTGGTATTATTTGTAATGGTACAAGAGCTAGTGACTGTGACAAACTTTGCTGAACAGTGATTATAAATAGTCAGACATTCTTATTAAAATTGTGTCAAATACCCTTTATACGGTAGAAATCAGCCTGTGAATAGACCAGAATGTTATCACACCGAGCATATGCGCACTATTTTAAAGTAGAAATATATGTATAGGCAGAAGAACAGCAAGGCTTTCCTGACAGACCAGTCTATCAGCAAAACAGAAAATTTATTTGCCTGTAATAGAAAAAAGCTGAGGTTAATAGCAATACAATTATTAAACACTTCTAATTGAAAGAGCACGATGTACTTAAGAGGTGTGTCTGGCCTAATATGCTAACCATGTTTGGAAATGTCATTGAAGTGCACATAGTTGATGTCAAGAAAACGATGCTTGCAGAGGTGAGGAGATTATCTATCAAAGCAATAACTGCAATTCTTTTGAGGGCGGAACTCTAAGTAATTGTAACTACTTATCAAAAGATGCAATGGGTACGAGAAGTACTACCACTTAGAGATGGATTAATAATAAAAAAAACATAAGAAACAAGGTAAAAATAATACGTCATAGAAATTAAAAAGAAAATGATCAAAAATAAATATTAAGTCTTGGGGTTTGTTTTATGTGTGGTGCGTGCTTGTGTTGTAACTTCGTAAGCTGTATCGCTTGTCTGACTATGCTGGTACTCTCGCGATTTTTTGTGTGTATATAATTGTGTTGAAATGACTTTGCGACAGCATTAAACCGCCTTTTATAATGCCAGGCTGTTAATCATTTTGCTCCCAGCAAGAAGTGGTAGATCGATCAGATTTCAAGTCTCCGACAAAAATGTCACCGTCTTTCCGGAGAATTGAAACCCGACTCCTATCATTCCGCCACAATGATAGTCAGCAGCCTAACCACTGCGACTATCGAGCCGTTTGATTAGTTACATTAATTATATTTAACTGTCAAAAGTAAAGAAACCGGTATTCATGTGTATTACTAAGTTAAATAAACGGAAAATGAAAAAGAACGAATACGTTTTTTTTTCTCATAACATATTGAATCCGTCACTATATTCTGTGCATTTTCCCGAGAATCGTTGACTGATACTGAAACCCATTTCTACTATTCTCAAATAGTAATCCATAAGATAAGTCTAAGTCTTAGATATTCAATATTAGAGTTGAGGCAACTTAAGATAAGTTACTGTCATAACAAAACATGAAAACTTATATAAATATACTATAGAAGTTAATATTTTTAGCTAATACCTTTATTATCCACCACATTACCTCAAATCGAAGATCACTAAGAGGTGGTTTCGCATAAGGCATTCCATTCCAAGCGAACAAGGAATCTGATACTTGTCTACCCCTAACCCAGCCATGTTCAAGTTCCACCTCCAATGTATCTGCCTGAAATAGAAACTTAACCAAGCACTGTGCTAGACTTTATCCAGCTAATTACCTTTACTTTCCTAATATTGTAGAAGGTAAGTGTAAGCAAAAGTTCGCAGATAAGTATTATGTCTATACCGTAAAACATATCTGATTTATATACGCTGAAGTAGCAAATGTACTGGCAATTTCGTACTACGGATCTATAGATCGTTGTGAGCTTTATAAGTAGGTACTGTAGTTGTAATTTTTTTATCACTTGCTTAGATAACACCACCTATTACTTAAACGAACCGTGATTGTATTTATGCATAATAGTCACGATATATGTAAACTAAGTTATTGTTAAATAATTATCTAAATGTGAAGTGCCTAGAAATATTGTTATTTGTTATAACGTCGTTACTGTCAACAATGGATTTACTACTTTAAAAGTAAAATTGCTTTTGTTCGATTATGCTCTACAGTTTGACTAGAACATTTAGTATTTAGATTTATTATTAGTGGTTAGTGAAAATTTTCAAGAAAGGCAACTTTTGTGTGCGATGATCTTTGTTAAAAATGATTATAGAAAAAAATTATTAGCCTAAGATTAAAAGATTTAATTATATCACAGATTAGTTGAATATGAGTAAATTACTTTCACTTGAAATATCTTTTTATTTATATTATGTTGGCATTTCTTTTATGCAGAAAATAGATATTTATGGAAACGCCAATAATTCTAAAATATTGTTTCAAATGCAGTAATATTATATTTACGGCTACTTCGAAATTATATTGGATAGTTCGTGATATATGTACTGTTTCCTAACAAATTTAGAACACCACTTACTACACAGTATGATCTTATTTCTATATTATTATCTACAAATTCTCCGTTAATAATTGAGAGAAGACTAAAACATATTTACAATAGTTACTGAATGTATTTTATTAAGCTTCTAGTTTATGAATATGTTTACAAATAGAATTTATTTATCATTATGCGAGTTAATACACTAAAATAATTGATGAGTAATAACTAATAAGTATAATTTAATTTAATATGCTTGCAGTGGACGCATTGCATATTTTTCGAATAAATTCTTCCAGAAAGTCATATTCTTGCCATCTGGATTTGAGCCACTAGTGACAACCTTGTCTATGTTTATGTAGTACAACTTTCTTCTGTCAGAGGGAGTCATAGGTTTCCAAACTACTCCATTACAAATACGATTGTTGGCACGATGGGATGGGTTTCTGAGGAAGAAAACACCCGTGTAATAAATATTTAATATATCTATAGTAAGTATTTATGTATGTATATGTTACGGGCAATTTCATTATTTCGGGCATTATTCATAATGACCGGGCAATTTAAATATTTTGTATATGTCTACGATAATGTATTACATTGCGCGGTTATTATAAATACATACTGCTATTATTTCCCTGGTGTGTAAGATGTAATTCTCACTGGACAATCAGCATCCATTTTCGATGGCTTGCGTTCAATCTCATAAAAGCAAAGGAACCGAAGAAATAGCATATACAAAATATTTAAACTGCCCGGTCATTATGAATAATTCCCAGAATAATCAAATTGCCCGTAACATATATATGACAAATTCAGATATACAATATCAATTTTAAAAGTATACCAAATGATTGACAACAAGTATTATAGTGTTGGTAAAAGTATCGTCTGAATACTGTTTTTGTTAGGGCCTTGGATACGACAAGATTTAATAAACGTCTAAACAGTGCTTGTATTACAATTGGAATCGTTAAAAAATCTTTCTATAGTACACATATAAGGCTGCAAGTTTGTAATTTAGCCAGACATTGTTTTCTATAACTTTCTAACTGAATTTTACTTTTAAAATAAAATTGGGGAAAAAAAATAATCTCATGGTTCGCAAGTTCTTAACACTACAGCGCGTGTAGTGAACAAAATACGAGAGTTTATAATACGTGGAAAAATTCCCAAATGAAAATATACAACTCACAAAAAAAAATTTGAAGCAGACAGAAAGATGTTTTACAAAAATAACATATTATATAACTTATTAACTTCAATAAAGTAAACCTTAAAAAATAGTTTACACTATTTAATACCTCGTGGAAATCACCACAAATTATTTTATTACGTTTACAATTCTAATTCTTTGAGAAAATGTTCAATTTTAATTCCTATTTGGACTAAGAGTACAATTTTATTACAAGTTAACTTCTTCAAAATTTTTATTTTAAATAAAAAAAAAAAATTTTACCTTTAAATAATATTTTTTATGCTTAGAAAAATTTATCTTTAAATTTACTTAAAAAAAGAAATTTTAAATTTTTAAACAATATTTTGTACGAAATTTTTATTTACTAAAAAAAATTATATTTTCTAAATTTAAATTAAATTTACTCGAAGCTCTCGAACCTGGCGGACAACTCGCTGTGGACGTCTTCTTCGTGGGAGTTTTCTAATTTCTTGAAATCTAGGTGTTTTAATGGACCTTTCTGCGATGATAGACGGTTATTCTGGCTCAACGATGTACCGTTATGTTATAAACGCTGTTAGAAAAATTTACATGGAAATAACGCTCTGGTCGAATCATTATATTTAAAAGAGACCGTTTGCTACAAGCTTACGGGTTTATCTAGCCGATGATCGCCAGTTGTTCTCCAGTCTTCTAAAAACACGTAGATGATGAGCGATTGTTTATAATCGTTCTTTCTTGATTATCACTGTAAAACTGTTGATTTCATTACCGCCTATTTTTTGCTTCTTAAAATCCCCCTAAATGGATTGTTTTCTTCGTCTTGTGTGTTAATTTAATGGTGTAATTTTGTTATAGTGTTTGTTATAGTTTTGTACAATTTTGATGATATGAAATTAATTAATTACCTTAAACCATATGAATTCTATAGTGTATTAAAATCCTCCTGGCGACCTTGGTGGCCACTCAATAGAACCTCGCCTACCAATCCACCTTTCCGGAAATTCTTGGTTTAAATAGTCCCGTACTGGGCGTGCATAATGAGGCGGAACGCCATCCTGTTGAAACATAAAACGATTTTCCGAATAGCGTTCATCGTTTTCCACTATTTCAGTTAAGGCAGGATTGATTGCAGTTTCTAATAGTTCTAAGTAATATATGTATTTTTTGACCTTTATGTACTTATCTTTTATTTCCTGATTTATTTCCACTTAGAGGTCAATAAAACAATAAATAATTAAATACCAATTTATTCCATAACATATAATAATATGTTTTCGTTAAATAACTTCTTCGGTGGAAGAAATTGACATTTAATATGTGTCAAATTACTAATAATATAAATATAAATTGCCATGCCTATCAACAAAATTAATTAAAACAAAGAATTCATTGATATATCGAATTTTAATTATATTCACAAGTAATAATGAAGGAATAATAATTTAATACAACATTAGAAATTGAAATGATTTGAATTATTCGTATATCAATCTATTTTTTGTCAAGCTCTAACAATTCTGTTCAAGGACTAGGGAAAAACATGGCAAAAAAACCTAGTCAAGAGCTTAAAATTAATAAAATTCATGCGTGAATTAAATTATTGTAAATAACGCTTAAATTATCAATATCCGTTCTAAAATTTACCGCGTTTTCATCTTTCTTAATGTATATCATTTCGTAAATTAATCTTTTTTTATAATTATTTTCCTTTTTTAAAATTTTAGTGTTTTGAAAATCAAAATTATGTCGTCTATCTTTAGAGTGCTTAGATAAAGCAGTTTCAGCGGTGACGTTATGTGTAACAGTGTATTGATGGTTATAAATTCGTTTCTTTAAATATTGTTTGGTTTGTCCGATATAACATTTATTACAATCTTTGCAATCTAATTTATAAACGACATTACTTTGATTATCATGTTTAATGGGTGTTTTTAAATTTGTGAATAAATGTCTATTGTTGGTAGGTATGAAAGTTATGTGAATGTCTGATTTTTTTAATTCGTGTTTTATTGTGTCGCTTAAATTGTTTATATATGGTATAGTGTGGTATATGTTATTATTTGATTTTGTACCTGTGTTATATATTTTATTTATTCTTTTTGTGATTAATTTATTGTAAAACTCTTTAGGATAACTATTTTTTTCTAGTATTGTTTTTACTTTGCTTAAATTTTCTTTTCTAAAATCAGGGTGAGCTAATTTAATAGCCTGATCTACTAAACTGTTAATTACGCTTTTTTTAAAATTTACCGAAGTGTTTGAAAAATAGTTTAAATGCCTACTACTACTAGTGTCTTTAATGTACCAGTTTGTTTTTATTTGTGTGTTATCATGTAGTATCTTTACATTTAAAAAGTTTATAGAATTTTGATTTTCTCTTTCAAAAGTAAATTTTAACCTATCATGATATGTGTTAAATGTGTGTAGAACATGTTCAATTTTATCATTTGGTATGCAGCATATACAATCATCTACATACCGCTTATAAAATTGCACATGACAGTCTAGTTTGTCAAGTGAGACCTGCTCTAAGTCCTCCATTACTAAATTTGCTATAACAGCAGATAATGGAGAACCCATTGCTGTACCGAATATTTGTTTATATATTGTGTCATTGTACTGAAAATATGTAGAATTTAAGCAAAGTTTTGCAGCCAACATGAATTCATTTTTTGGTAAATTTGTATAATTTTGAATTAAATTCCATTTTTTGTTTATAATGTTTAATGCCAAATCTGTAGGAACATTTGTGAATAAAGATACAACGTCTAAACTGATAATTTCATGATTACACGGTACGGATTTTTTGTTAATGAAATTAACAAATTCCCACGAATTTTTTACATGATACTCTGTATTTCCTACAACATTACTGAGAATTTTGGATAAAAATTTTGATAAATTGTATGTTGGTGATTGTATACAATTTACAATCGGCCTTAAAGGAATATCAGTTTTATGAATTTTAGGGACGCCATAAATTCGCGGAGTTATCGAATTATATATTTTTAAATGTTTAGCTACGGATTCGTCTATATAATTGCTATTTAACCAACTAGTGATTAATTGGTTATTTTCACTTTGAATTTTGTTAGTCGGATCTTTTTGTAATGTAATGTAAGTGTTTTGATCGTTTAATAATGAATGCATTTTGGCTGCGTAATCTTTTTTGTACATTATTATACTTTTTTCTCCTTTGTCTGCTTTAGTTATTATAATATCTCGGTTATTACTTAAAAACTTTTTTGTTTCCTTTAATATACGATTTAAATCAGTATCTTTGTGTTTGTTATTACGTCTGTTTTTGTAATTAGTTATGATGTTTACTAATTTGTTACGTAATGTGTTTTGCTTGTTCGGTACTACAGAATTTTGAATAATGTATTCTATATTACAAATTAAATCATCTAAAGGTATGTGGTTAACATCTACTGAGAATTTAGGGCCTAAACTAATAATTAACTTTACATTTTCCGGAATTATTATATCTGTTAAATTTATTATCCAATCTTTTTGTAAAATTGGATAATAATTCTTGTTATTTTCTTTTAAAAGATTTTCTATCTTTTTAATATTACTATTTTTTATTTTATTAAAATTTCTTTGAAAATCTAAATTTACTTTTTCAAAAAACTCACCGTAATCATGAGATGACATTTTACTACGGATGTCAATTTCCGTAGTTGAAATGTCATTTCTAATTCTTTCAAGTGTAATGTAAGTGTCCCGAATACATAAATTCAGTGTTTTTTGAAATATAGTGTCTCTTATTTTACTAAACTTACTAACTATAGTGTCATTTGTAATCGTTATGTTAAAGGATTTTTTTATAAAATTCGGAATTACCTTTTCACGCCTGCATTTTATTAAAAAATTTTTCCTATTAATTTGTCGTGCTAATTTTAATTTCAAACTATGGAACTTCTTCTGAACCACCAAACTTTCTTGAATATTCATACTTCAAAAATGCAAAAACCAAACTCTAAATACTCCTTGTCTAGTGGAAGCTAAGGAGAAATACAATTAATATATGTATTTTTTGACCTTTATGTACTTATCTTTTATTTCCTGATTTATTTCCACTTAGAGGTCAATAAAACAATAAATAATTAAATACCAATTTATTCCATAACATATAATAATATGTTTTCGTTAAATAACTTCTTCGGTGGAAGAAATTGACATTTAATATGTGTCAAATTACTAATAATATAAATATAAATTGCATGCCTATCAACAAAATTAATTAAAACAAAGAATTCATTGATATATCGAATTTTAATTATATTCACAAGTAATAATGAAGGAATAATAATTTAATACAACATTAGAAATTGAAATGATTTGAATTATTCGTATATCAATCTATTTTTTGTCAAGCTCTAACAATTCTGTTCAAGGACTAGGGAAAAACATGGCAAAAAAAACCTAGTCAAGAGCTTAAAATTAATAAAATTCATGCGTGAATTAAATTATTGTAAATAACGCTTAAATTATCAATATCCGTTCTAAAATTTACCGCGTTTTCATCTTTCTTAATGTATATCATTTCGTAAATTAATCTTTTTTTATAATTATTTTCCTTTTTTAAAATTTTAGTGTTTTGAAAATCAAAATTATGTCGTCTATCTTTAGAGTGCTTAGATAAAGCAGTTTCAGCGGTGACGTTATGTGTAACAGTGTATTGATGGTTATAAATTCGTTTCTTTAAATATTGTTTGGTTTGTCCGATATAACATTTATTACAATCTTTGCAATCTAATTTATAAACGACATTACTTTGATTATCATGTTTAATGGGTGTTTTTAAATTTGTGAATAAATGTCTATTGTTGGTAGGTATGAAAGTTATGTGAATGTCTGATTTTTTTAATTCGTGTTTTATTGTGTCGCTTAAATTGTTTATATATGGTATAGTGTGGTATATGTTATTATTTGATTTTGTACCTGTGTTATATATTTTATTTATTCTTTTTGTGATTAATTTATTGTAAAACTCTTTAGGATAACTATTTTTTTCTAGTATTGTTTTTACTTTGCTTAAATTTTCTTTTCTAAAATCAGGGTGAGCTAATTTAATAGCCTGATCTACTAAACTGTTAATTACGCTTTTTTAAAATTTACCGAAGTGTTTGAAAAATAGTTTAAATGCCTACTACTACTAGTGTCTTTAATGTACCAGTTTGTTTTTATTTGTGTGTTATCATGTAGTATCTTTACATTTAAAAAGTTTATAGAATTTTGATTTTCTCTTTCAAAAGTAAATTTTAACCTATCATGATATGTGTTAAATGTGTGTAGAACATGTTCAATTTTATCATTTGGTATGCAGCATATACAATCATCTACATACCGCTTATAAAATTGCACATGACAGTCTAGTTTGTCAAGTGAGACCTGCTCTAAGTCCTCCATTACTAAATTTGCTATAACAGCAGATAATGGAGAACCCATTGCTGTACCGAATATTTGTTTATATATTGTGTCATTGTACTGAAAATATGTAGAATTTAAGCAAAGTTTTGCAGCCAACATGAATTCATTTTTTGGTAAATTTGTATAATTTTGAATTAAATTCCATTTTTTGTTTATAATGTTTAATGCCAAATCTGTAGGAACATTTGTGAATAAAGATACAACGTCTAAACTGATAATTTCATGATTACACGGTACGGATTTTTTGTTAATGAAATTAACAAATTCCCACGAATTTTTTACATGATACTCTGTATTTCCTACAACATTACTGAGAATTTTGGATAAAAATTTTGATAAATTGTATGTTGGTGATTGTATACAATTTACAATCGGCCTTAAAGGAATATCAGTTTTATGAATTTTAGGGACGCCATAAATTCGCGGAGTTATCGAATTATATATTTTTAAATGTTTAGCTACGGATTCGTCTATATAATTGCTATTTAACCAACTAGTGATTAATTGGTTATTTTCACTTTGAATTTTGTTAGTCGGATCTTTTTGTAATGTAATGTAAGTGTTTTGATCGTTTAATAATGAATGCATTTTGGCTGCGTAATCTTTTTTGTACATTATTATACTTTTTTCTCCTTTGTCTGCTTTAGTTATTATAATATCTCGGTTATTACTTAAAAACTTTTTTGTTTCCTTTAATATACGATTTAAATCAGTATCTTTGTGTTTGTTATTACGTCATAACTAATTACAAAAACAGACGTAATAACAAACACAAAGATACTGATTTAAATCGTATATTAAAGGAAACAAAAAAGTTTTTAAGTAATAACCGAGATATTATAATAACTAAAGCAGACAAAGGAGAAAAAAGTATAATAATGTACAAAAAAGATTACGCAGCCAAAATGCATTCATTATTAAACGATCAAAACACTTACATTACATTACAAAAAGATCCGACTAACAAAATTCAAAGTGAAAATAACCAATTAATCACTAGTTGGTTAAATAGCAATTATATAGACGAATCCGTAGCTAAACATTTAAAAATATATAATTCGATAACTCCGCGAATTTATGGCGTCCCTAAAATTCATAAAACTGATATTCCTTTAAGGCCGATTGTAAATTGTATACAATCACCAACATACAATTTATCAAAATTTTTATCCAAAATTCTCAGTAATGTTGTAGGAAATACAGAGTATCATGTAAAAAATTCGTGGGAATTTGTTAATTTCATTAACAAAAAATCCGTACCGTGTAATCATGAAATTATCAGTTTAGACGTTGTATCTTTATTCACAAATGTTCCTACAGATTTGGCATTAAACATTATAAACAAAAAATGGAATTTAATTCAAAATTATACAAATTTACCAAAAAATGAATTCATGTTGGCTGCAAAACTTTGCTTAAATTCTACATATTTTCAGTACAATGACACAATATATAAACAAATATTCGGTACAGCAATGGGTTCTCCATTATCTGCTGTTATAGCAAATTTAGTAATGGAGGACTTAGAGCAGGTCTCACTTGACAAACTAGACTGTCATGTGCAATTTTATAAGCGGTATGTAGATGATTGTATATGCTGCATACCAAATGATAAAATTGAACATGTTCTACACACATTTAACACATATCATGATAGGTTAAAATTTACTTTTGAAAGAGAAAATCAAAATTCTATAAACTTTTTAAATGTAAAGATACTACATGATAACACACAAATAAAAACAAACTGGTACATTAAAGACACTAGTAGTAGTAGGCATTTAAACTATTTTTCAAACACTTCGGTAAATTTTAAAAAAAGCGTAATTAACAGTTTAGTAGATCAGGCTATTAAATTAGCTCACCTGATTTTAGAAAAGAAAATTTAAGCAAAGTAAAAACAATACTAGAAAAAAATAGTTATCCTAAAGAGTTTTACAATAAATTAATCACAAAAAGAATAAATAAAATATATAACACAGGTACAAAATCAAATAATAACATATACCACACTATACCATATATAAACAATTTAAGCGACACAATAAAACACGAATTAAAAAATCAGACATTCACATAACTTTCATACCTACCAACAATAGACATTTATTCACAAATTTAAAAACACCCATTAAACATGATAATCAAAGTAATGTCGTTTATAAATTAGATTGCAAAGATTGTAATAAATGTTATATCGGACAAACCAAACAATATTTAAAGAAACGAATTTATAACCATCAATACACTGTTACACATAACGTCACCGCTGAAACTGCTTTATCTAAGCACTCTAAAGATAGACGACATAATTTTGATTTTCAAAACACTAAAATTTTAAAAAAAGGAAAATAATTATAAAAAAAGATTAATTTACGAAATGATATACATTAAGAAAGATGAAAACGCGGTAAATTTTAGAACGGATATTGATAATTTAAGCGTTATTTACAATAATTTAATTCACGCATGAATTTTATTAATTTTAAGCTCTTGACTAGGTTTTTTTTGCCATGTTTTTCCCTAGTCCTTGAACAGAATTGTTAGAGCTTGACAAAAAATAGATTGATATACGAATAATTCAAATCATTTCAATTTCTAATGTTGTATTAAATTATTATTCCTTCATTATTACTTGTGAATATAATTAAAATTCGATATATCAATGAATTCTTTGTTTTAATTAATTTTGTTGATAGGCATGGCAATTTATATTTATATTATTAGTAATTTGACACATATTAAATGTCAATTTCTTCCACCGAAGAAGTTATTTAACGAAAACATATTATTATATGTTATGGAATAAATTGGTATTTAATTATTTATTGTTTTATTGACCTCTAAGTGGAAATAAATCAGGAAATAAAAGATAATAGTTCTAAGTAAATTTCTCCAGTTAATGTACCAAATAGAAAAAAGGGACCAACTACGTGGTTACCGAAAATGCCAGCCAAAACGTACAACGTTTCTGGATGCTGCGTGTGCGTCTCATGAAGAATTTTAGAATTTATATTCGCCCAGTAACGGCAATTATGACGGTTTAGAGTGCCATTGACGAAGAAAGAACATTCGTTAGAGAAGTAAATATTAAACAACAAATGTGGGTCTTGATCTACTCGTGCGCTTAGCGTCTCGCAGAATTCTAGACGTCTATCAAAATCATCTTCCTTAAGCTCTTGGGCTAATCGTATTTTATAGGGATGGAATTTGTGTTTTTTCAAAATTCTGTGTATGCTAGTTCGATTAACCCCTGAGACAGCAGCCAGTTTTCTCGTACTCAGTGTTGCATCTTGAATGACATGACCTAGAACAGCTACTTCCACTATCTCGCTTTTTTGTTAGCTACCAATCCAGTTTCTCTAAATTTATGCACCAATTCCAGCACATACTTTTGATTGACATGTTTTTCAGGATGCCGCTGATTGAAAATGTCAGCTGTTCTGAATGCAGATTCATGATTTGCAAAGAATATTGAAATCAGCTCCACTCTTTCGGCTATAGAGTAAACCATGTTTATGCACGAACGAAATACAAAACATGGAAAAAATAACACTGTAAACCTTGTAATAATTAAGAATCGCAACCACCGCTATTTATCGTCTGACTACTAACCCGACACATGTGTAGTTTTGCATTTGTTTCTTTATTTACACCTATAGATCAATTCCTGATTTTTTACAAAATGCAAAAGGGACAAATACTTTACAAATTCAATATCTTGTCTGAAAATAAACAGTTCCTATCTTCATAAAAAACCTGGACGGTGTCATGTTGAGTTGGAAGCCTACGATTTGAGTTTTTATCTTAACTTAGCACTTTCAACTTCTACTTGACTAATACATGTAAGTTTGTTATATCTTTGATACTGTAAATCAGACTTAAAATTCGCATTACTTAAATACGAACTGTTAATAACATACCCATATTTTGCGAAGTTTGTCCATAGCTTCTTCATACACCTTGCCACATTTTTTTCATCGGCAGAGCTACCATTATTATTGTCAAAGATATATCTTAGTTCTTCAGCATGACCAGCGCCTGCACTTGTGATGGTTATTTATATATCGAAAAATTTAACTGCGAAAACGTACATACCTAATGCACCAACGACGCTGCTGTAGGAAAATCTATAAAAATATGTCGTCGCATATTTGGATGTTAATCGTATTGTTTCCTGAATTGGCCTGACAAATGCAGTGTCACTTAAATACTGTAAACGAATGTGCAAATTTGACTGCAACTAGTTGCCAACACAATTTTATTGGAGTACTCACATTTAAGAGACGTGAATTACGAAATAGTAGAGTCCCATCTTCATCACCATAGTAGGCTTTAATTTTATCACCGATTTTTAACAAATTCGACTCACTTGCTCTCATACTGCTTGGTACTAAATGTGCCGATGTCAAATTGTAATTTGCGAGGTATTTTAGTATAAGTTCTATAACTGAAAATATTTTTTCTATAAGTACTTGTTACAATAAAATTAATTTACTTACGATTTTGAAATAAATAAAATTCTGCGGAGTTGTACCCTGTTACCTGACTAACTCTGTTAAACGCACCGGAACGCAGTCTCTCATAACTGGATCTAGTAACTACGGCGTTGTCTCCTGGCGGCTCGATCACAGGGGCGTATACTAAGCCATCTATGGGACTGCGAGACAAAATCTATCGGTAGAATTTTTCAAGATAAACTTTGTTGTTGTGTTTGTAATATGTTGTTAATAATATGCATAAGTGTAGCACATAACATACCGTTCCCATTGCTATAATTGCGGCTCGGTGAAGATCTTTGGCATTAGCATTCTTTAATGCTTTGACAAGAGTTACAGAGCTGGTCGTGTTTATACCCAATGTGGCACCAACAGCAAATGCTGCTTCTGAAGCTTTTTTTGATAGTGACCATATACAAAGTGCCGTACCGCTTTCCATGATTGCTCGCTTGAACAGCCCTAGATATGGGTAGATACAGGTAGTGGTTATATGATTAGACTAAAACATACAGCAAATACTACCGTGACTTAAAGGAGACAAGACCAGATAAGATACCGATGCCGCACCGGCGCTTTCACCGAATATTGTTATTTGATTTGGGTTTCCACCAAATGCTTTAATATTGTTACGAACCCATTTGAGAGCAAAAATTTGGTCCTTTAAACCAGTATTCCCGGGTACTACATTATCATTAGTGCTTAGAAATCCTGAAAACTGAAATTACAAATTGTGTAAGAAATAAAAATGTGGAATACCAAAAATTCCGAATCTGTAGTTAAAACTGACAACAATTACACCTTCGCGAACTAATTCAGTGGGACTATATAAGGCATAGCTACTGTTACCATGCAGAAATGAACCACCATAAATCCAAACCATAACTGAGACAGGAGTACGTAGACTTTGCGGTAACTGAAACAATGATTTTAAGTTTAACAATTTGAAAGAGTAGCAATATTCTTATAATTTTAACACCGAAGTATTTATTTTTCTTGGCGTATGTACATGTATATATAATGCATTTTTCGAACCGCCAATTAATTAGACATATTTTATTTTTTTAAATATGTCGTCCGGAGGTGTTATGTGCCTTTATGCATTTTTATGTGTTTATGCATTTTTCCAACCGCCAATTAATTAAACATATTTTATTTTTTTAAATATGTCGTCCGGAGGTGTCATGTTTAATTAATTGGCGGTTGGAAAAATGCATTATATATACATGTACTTACGCCAAGAAAAATAAATACTTCGGTGTTAAAATTGTTGCCCATCCAGGCCTTACATTTTGTTCACATATATTTGTGAAAAATTATAAGTGGAGTAGAGACGTCGAGTTAGCGCAACGGTGTTGCGAGTGGGTCGCGATAGCCATACTCGGTGGTTCGACTCCACCTCCGGACGACATATTTTTAAAAATAAAATATATTTTAATTAATTGGCGATAATTTTCAGAATTCGGGTTAGTTAGTTCGATGGCTTCCACAACCAAACTTAACTCATTAGAGAGCAATTCAAATGAATTTACCGTATTCGTGTATATCTATCTGATTTGAATTTTAGTTATATTACATTATGAACTCTATTTTGAAACCATTGAGTGCCTCAAATATAACTTCTCCTCCGAATCACATAAAACTTTGTTGGGAAAATCATTCAGAAAGTGCTGAATACGGGCCACATTTTGATCACTAAATTATCTTTCATGATTAGCAGGCACATTTACTGTTATTTAAGTAAAATTAATTTATGGCTTCACATATTAACGTATTCTAAATAAACTGTAAAAATCTTGTGGGTTACATTGGTAATATAGCTGAAAAATTAACACACGCAATTGTAGAATAATTCAGCACTGGATATCAAATACCAGAATAATACAGTACAGTACAGTCTTTAACAATAATTGGTTACTGTTAATTAAACACGTGGTGGATACCAATTTAGAGTACCAAGGAAATATTGTTGGAAATGTATTTCAAAACAGTCACACCTATTCTTCCAACAAATAGTGATACTTTCTGAATACCTCCAATTATCCTTAACTGCAAATAGAAAGAAAAATTCTTGCATAAAATGTTAAAAGAAATGTTTGTAAAGATAATTTGTACATTGAAGAGAAGTACATAAAACGGAATAATTATATGTTTTTGTTCTTCGGAGATTTTAAAAATCTAGCATCTGGGGCCGTACTACACGGTCTCGACAGGAGAATCGCCTTGACAACTCTCCCAAACCGTGCCAGTCCCTTGATCTATAAGCTGAAACGATCGCCTAAAATCGGTACTATGCGCCATCGATAGTGCTTCCGCCTCCAAGTTTTTACTGTCGAGCTCGACTTAAATAGGGTCGAGAACTAAAAAGCAATCACTTCGCTGTCGATGATAGCAAATAAAAGAAATTTAATTGATTAATTGTAGTTTTTTGATAGTTGTATTATAAATTAGTATTTTTTGTAGTTCAGCATGTGACACTCTAAGCATACAAAATCGCACACATTTAATATCAATGATTATGTCGTTGGAAAGAAAAGAAATGAGACAGAAATGACGCAAAATTAAATACTGTTAGAGATATATAAATGATACATATTAATTAGTCATTTAAGAATGCTAATAAATATAAGAAGCGTAAAATTAGATTAGTATTATAGAACGTAGTAGAAACTATTAATTAATTTGTATATATTTGTGCCGATAAAGTACCAGTAATACCCCTAGCCAAAATATGCATTTAGTTTTACAGTATTTGTACAGCGGCCATCGTGCGTGAAACTACTATAGTAAAGTAGAGACTAAAATTCAATTACTTTAAATTACAACGTTGTTATATTAATTAATATATAGTTATTTGTGAAACGTGTATAATCAACAAGTATGGATAAACGTATGGGGGTAAATATTCATTATTCTTAAACACGAAATTAAATATTAATCGGCGACACAGCTGAAACCTAATACGTTTAAATGCAGGGAAATGTTTTTGAATGTCAGACATACATAGAAGTCGATTCTCCGAACTTTCATGAGCCTCTGTCGAGATTTTCCTATCGATGGTGCATGGTAGCGACCCTGGCATCGCCTCGACAAATTTTCAGTCGACAACGTTGTCGAGGCGATCCTGCTGTCGAGACCGCGTAGTGCGGCCCCAGGTAGACTAAAATCAGCTGAGTATGAACATCATGTATTTTAATCACCTAGTCATTGCACGTTCAGTCTTTTTGGATTAATTGTTTTGCTGACATGTTTGGAACATTATAGACTAAATTTGTTACAATTTATAAGTTATTTATTTATTTTTTTTTAAATGTGTGGTGGGTGCTTAGTTGCAGTGACTCCGTAAGCTGTATTACTTGTCTGGCTATCAATGCAACTCTTGCGGTGTAGTTTGGTGTGTGTAAGTTGTGTTCAAATGGCTTTGTGACAGCATCATATCGCCTTTTATAATGCCGCGCTGTTAATCACTTTGCTCCCAACAGCGAATGGCAAGTCGATCCGCGATTAAACTCTCTGAAAAAATGTCACCGTCCCTCCAGAGAATTGAACCCCGGCACCTATCGTCCTCTCACAACGATAGTCAGCCGGTAATATTAGATAAATTAGATAAACATCGCGCGCATTATCCACAAATAAGAAGTCATTTGTAATTACAGTGAAGTAATACCGGTTTTTTTTTTAAGGAAGTTGAAATTATTTCATTGGAAGATGTAGCAATAAATTTAAAATTACTAATGTATGCATATAGACGACAACTTATCGCACTTTCAAAAATAAATTAGCTATTGACCATATTTTTATAATCACTTATGAGGCAAACGTCAAACCATATACATGCTAAATTTATGTATGTAATGGATACCGCACAATGGCACTAACTATGAAATTGAGAGTTACCTAGCACTAATAGAAGTGAAATATCTTCACTTTTTCTGTACTTCTGATAGTTTAATCCGTAACAGAGGAAACTTGAGTTAGTAACTGGTCATGAGAACTATACTATAAGCATGTTACAAATTTTTTTAATTAAATTTCCATTGAGCATTTATTTTATTTATTATTTATATATTTTGCTTTTGTTTAATATCGTAGTGGATGTTATAATTTTCTAATTTTATATCTCTACTGGACACATATATTTGGTAACACCTTAGTGTTGACTATCAGTTGCAAATTTTCAGTCACTAATACTAATTATGCTTAAATCAAATGTATCATATTATCACGTTATACTTGTAAATCTATAAATTTATAATTGCGGTATAGTGTTACAATTGCAATTACCTTTGGTGTATACACGTTGATATATAAACAATCTTCGTTTCCGGGTGGATTATTAATGTTTGCTGACAAGTCTGAAACTATGAATGAAACGCATTCATTTCTATCATAAGTGGCATCCCAAATGCCTTGCCAATTATTTGGAGCGACGGGAGGCTAGAAGTAGCTAAAATTGCACCTGCATCGTGTGAATGCCACATTTTAATATTTTACCTCGAACCTCAAGTCACCTAAGGGTGGTTTTGCATAAGGAATTCCATTCCAGGCATATACAGAATCACTTAATTTTTTGCCTAGTACCCATCCATTCATAGTTTTTATTTTCAGTGAAGAAGCTTCCTGTAAAATCCAGCATATTAGAATAGATATAACTTTCATTAACATACCTCATGTACTCCTACATAACTACAATCCATTAAGAGGAAAATTATAAGGGAAATACCAAATGGCATGGTGATCGCTTTTGCTAATGTAAAAAATTAGCTTTACATTTATACATTCACATATAAAAATATATAGTCTAAATGAGTTCACTCATATTATACTGTAGTATGTGATAGAATTGATGTTATAGCAAGCACTTATACAAATATACTAAGAATCTTTTATAATAGAAAATAGTAGAAATTATCAGATTCGGAAGCAGTATTCTAACCGATTGAAATCGAAGTATAATAAAGAAATTAAGCGACCCATTGTGATTTCAGGAAACACGCGGCTTCCTTTGTGATAGCTTATCATAATTAATGCAGTTTTTTACTTAGATTTAAATATCAGAAACATCGCTAATTAAGTGAAAATGCACTTTATTACAGACAAATAACATCTTATATCTGTCAATAAAGCCCTAAATATATTTCTAATCTGTCAATACCAATGAATTTCTAATATAGGATGATGGTTAAATTTACTGCTGTATAATGTATTTCTCTGTGAAAATTCTATACAAATTTCTGTTCTAAAAAGTATGTATTTGTAATATATGTATGTGTGTTATAAATCTTTGTTTAACTTAAGGCCGGTGCTGTAAGAAGTTTCTCCAAATAAGTTATACGTGAATCTTACTTTTTCCTCGAAACGATCCTTTGAACGTGGCTAGATGAACTTCATGAGATCTGTTTGTGTGTATAGTTTATTTATTAAGTAATGTCTTCCCCACTGAAGAGCATATCAAACTTTCTTCCGCTCACGCCGATTGATCGTTTTCGTTCGGTAGAGATATTCTGAATACCCAACTATACACACAACTATAAGGGCATTTACGAAAACGAACGCCACGTATCAGGCGAGCTGTTCGACAGTTCCACGATCCAACATGTTGGGCGCGCGGTTAGAGTTGGAGATAACTATCGCGCCAAGCGTCCAACCCTACAAATCCATCGAGCATGTTGCGAGCGAGCACATACATGATATAACATGTTGGACGAGCCGCTCGGTCACAAGATGCTCGACCAACATGTTAGACCGTCGATGGAGCCCTCTAGACTGTATACTAAATTGCAAATCAAGATTTTTCGAGATATTACAAAAAATTAATGGATCCGCCCAACTTCAGGCTGGACGTACCGTTGATACCAAATCGGTTGAAGAGAGTCTCAAAAATTAGTGCTCAATTTGTGCTGCATAACCCAGAATTTGCACTCATTTCGTTATGGAGATATTTAAAAACTTAGTAAGTCGCGCCCAACTTCACGCGGATTATGAGTATCACCTAAGATGATCAAGGTAATCTCAAAAATTAGTGCTCAGTTTGTGCTAATTTGTGCTGCATAACGCAAAATTTGTGGTCATTTCGCTATCGAGATATTTAAAAATAATAGACCCGCCCAATTTGACCCTGCCAAATCTATATGACCTGATTGAAGCAAGTTGGTCTTTAGTGCTCAATGTGTTTATAATTTGTCTGTATGTCGCTTCGTTATTGAGATATTAGAAAGTAATAGGTTCGACCAATTTCACGTTAACGAACCTATGCGACTAAATCGAATCCCCTAAAGATTAGTGCTAATTTGCGATGCTTAACTCTGAATGTGTGTTCAGTTTGATGAGATATTTATAATATTAATGAGAACCGACCACTTTCATGTTCGTGGACACTTGCCAACAATTCAAACCTAGGGGCCCTCACAAGTTAGTGCTCAATTTGTTTATTTAGTATATGTGATACGGTATTTGTGCTGGGTATTAATTATCGAAATATTTAGAAAATCTATTAGCTACTAGTCACTTACATAGAATATACTTTGCGAGAGTGGTTTTGACAATATGTCTAGGATACATTTAAAATTGCTTTCGGTAAATAGAATTATCATTTTTAATTTTATTGAAATATTTATTCTATTTATATTATATTATTTTATATTATGTCATATTTTATTCTTTATACAATATTTTATTATATAAAATATTAGCTAATACTATTAATTATGTTAGGGTGAAACATATTTTGTGCTTAATTTATGTCAATGAAGAATTCATTATTTATATTACATCGTTGGCGTAAATTTGGATGGACCGATTATTTTTTTACATTTCTTGATTACGAAATGAACACAAATTCTGAACTATACAGCACAAATTGAGCACTAAAATTTAAGACTACCTTGAATCGATTTGTTGCCAAGGGTTCGGTGTCCGGCGTCCAGTGTAACCCATTATTTTTTTAAATATCTTTATAATGAAATAAACACAAATTCTGAGATATATAGCACAAATTGAGCAGCGACTCATATTGCAGTTTTCTATAATATGTTTACATGAAACCAACCATCGCAATCAAATGCCACCTAAAGATACGGATTATTCATTTTAAATTAATTGTTATGCATACGCGTAAGTACATTTGATATGTAATTCTACGTTAAATAGCGTGTATGGCTTGTTAGTAATCGTCTTAAATAGACAAAATCTGAAAGGTATTTTACTAATCCACTGCAAGACGTACAGAACAGACGTACGTAACAAGATGTCCTTCAAAAACGTGGAATTTTTCAATATTTTGAGCTGCTCATAGGGCAAACGAAATATATTCTTTTTATTAAAGTTGTGTTAACTTCTAGACTTTTGTAATACAGGGTATATGTTCCAGAAAAATAAATCTCAGCGTGATTTTTTTAGTAACATATATTATAAATATTTACATTACATTATCTACATACATATTATAGTTGCTGCTTTATAAAATATTCTTCTTGTATATAAAACACGGCTTCAATGAGAAACCTCTCCCCAAACCATAAATTACAAATACATAACTAAAACATTATTAGTACGTATAGAATGGCGGGTTTGCGTATTCCTCAAATAAGTTTTTCCAGAAAGTCATATTCTCCTTGTTTGGATTTATACCGGCTGTTACTTTCTTATTTATATCGATGAAGTATAATTTTTGTCTGCCTGTTGGTGTTATAGGTTTCCAATTTACTCCTCCACATATTTTTCTATTCTTAGCTACCGTTGGATGACTAAAAATTGGAATGTTATATCTAAATACTTTCCAAGAAATAAAATTTAAGTCACCTATATTTTACAAAATTCGTCCATAGTGACACAATGCATTTTTTTACAGATATATCAGTACTACTGTTGTAATTCGAATTGAAAATATAATTTAATTCGTCTGCATGAGCAGCACCTACAATATTTGTATTAGTAGTAGATGTTATTAGAGCTAGGATAACATCGCATACCTACTGCTCCAAGTGCAGGATTGTACGAAAATCTATATAAATATGTCGTAACGTATTGCGTTGATAAAATTACATCTTTCTGAATAGGTCGAACAAATGTAGTATCACTCAAGTACTGGATGGATAGGAGTAACATGAAAACAGATGAAATATAAAAAAATATTTTCTCTTTTTCTAGTTATTAGGTATTTACGTTTAGGAAACTTCGTGTCTCAAATTCGCCATTTTTTCCTGTATAAAAATCCTTAATTGCTTTACCAATTCTTTGTAGTTCCGAAGAATTTGCTCTCATACTAACTGGAACCAAACGAGCCGGATCCATGTTGTATGAAGCGACATACCACTGTAGGAGTTTAAGCTCTGTAAGTAATAGCAATAAAAGATTATTTTTCTAAATTGAGTGTATAGTTCATAATGAATTAGTGATAATTGTCAAAATATAGCAACCAACTTACATATATAACTGATTGAATGATTGGAATGCGATAAAATAATACATAAAAAATATTGTTGTTTTCTTATTTCTAAAGCTTCCTTGGCACAATTTGACGAAATATTACAGGGGGTACCAAAATAGTCAATTCAAACTTTAAAAACTAAAATCGAAAAATATTGTTTTTAATATAAATCTTCCCCTTTATTTACTTAAGATCTCTGTGGAAAAAATAAAAAAAAATGTTACAACTATCTTTCATGAAAACTGAAAGGCTACTACAATATTATTGTTATTGAGAATCATCCAGAAATATGTGACACCTGTTCCTTTAAAATAGAATATATGCTTCGATATACTTAATAATGCTTCCCACAGTAGTTCCCACAGCTTCCCACGGTATGTTCGTAGTGCCGCGACGAAGCGAACGACTAGCGACGAGACTAGAGTAGCGACTTAAACAAGATATTGGAATCGTGTCTCTAGCACTATAAACGCTACGCTTTGACTTGTTCTTGTTTTCGTCGTTACTCTAGTCTCGCCATTTATCGCACGCTACGTCGCGTCACTATGAATGTACCCTTAGTTACATATTTGGCCTTCACGAAATGTATCACTGGTATAAGCATGGCTACGGTTAAATATCGCAAATCAGCTGGAAGTAGTCTTTTATAAAGATAGTTCATTGAATGTTAAATGAAGGGATTCGAAGCATTGTTGTTGAGACATCTTTACTATAATCGTAAAAGTCATCAAATGACAACATTTTCGTAAGTTATACATCATTCCACTAAAATGTTTTCTAGATACTGTAGTTGTTAAGAAATTATTCAATTGACTTCTAGACTGTTACTGCGAATAATATCTAATAATGTCAAATCTTAATAGCCCTATCTTGTATCGTTTATAGTATACGGCTTAGGGTACGTTCATAGTGATGCGACGAAGAGAGCGACAAGCGACGAGACTAGAGTAGTGTTGGTAGCGATAGTGGTGTTTATTTAATGTAGTAAATGTGTGTTTATGATTTCTAAAAAATATACCTGTTTCAAATGCATAAGCTTCAGCAGAAGTATATCCGACTAATTGAGGTACTTGAGTAAAATCCCCTGATCGTAATTTTTCAAAACTAGAAGCAGTAATCATAGCGCTATTACTCGCAGGTTCTATCACTGGAGCATATACAAAGCCGTCTAATGGATTATCAGCCATAATCTAATAATATAAAAAAAACTAAATTATTTCTATTATCGTATAATTCTAGCAATAACTTACAATAAGCATGACTAGAATTGATATACGTAAAAGATTTTTAGCAGGAACTTTTTTCAGCTTACTTATAAGCACTTGTGAAGTTGAATTGGATATGCCCAGAAAGTGTCCGATAAGGTTGGCCGCTTTAGCGCCTGATTTTGTTAAAGCCCAAAGACAAAGAGAACTACCACTTTCCATAATTGTATTTTTAAACAGCCCTGGATCAAGTTAAACGCCTATTATTCCTTGTTTATTTCTATTAACATGTTGCTTATACATACCTTTAGCTAAAGATGTCAAAACCATATAGGACACAGAAACTGAACCAGCACTTTGGCCCATTATAGTTACCCGATTTGGATCACCACCAAAAGCAAGAATATTTTTTTGTACCCACTTTAGAGCATGGAGTTGGTCTTTCAAGCCAGTGTTTCCGGGTGCTGTGCTGTCGTTGGTACTTATAAATCCTTGAAATTAAAATACTAAGTAGTATATCAAATCCATGGATGTTACCTTACCAAATATTGATAGTCTATAGTTGAAACTGACAAAAATTACATTCTTTTCAACCAAAGCAGTCGGGTCATATAGAGCATAACTGCTATTTCCAGAAATAAATCCTCCGCCATAAAACCAAACAATAACTGGAAGTGATGTTTGAATATACTGTGGTGGCTAGAGTGATAAAATTATATTTTAATTTAATTATTAGCATCTGAGGCAATATATATTTTTTTTTGTAATGTGTGGTGGGTGCTTAGTTGCACTGACTCCTTATACTTATACTTATACGTATATACAAAACACATATTTTGCTGTTACTAACAGTCTGTTATGTACCCGGTGACTAACTAGAAAGGCCGCTCTACCATATTTCAGAAACGATTCGCAGTGCAACTACGGGAAAAAATATCACTAACGAAAATGGGCCCGAGACACATCTGGAAATTATTTAAGGAAGCGTAGGATGACTGCTGCATGGTGTAAGTAAACACCAAAAAGTTGAATTCTTATTTTATACAAAATGTACCAACTTAAGGTCTATCACTAATATGGAAATTTCGCATATTTTACACTGGACAATTTTTTTGTATTTTGTCAATCAAGGGGAGGTACGAAGAAGAAACTTTGTTTTGAAAAAATGCTCATAACTCTTGTTCTATTGAATCGAATTTTGCGAACTTAATCTCGTTGGAAACAGCATTATCCCTTCAACCTAATGCCTACAAATTCGAACCAATCTAACAAGTGATGTACATGCGAGAGAGCGTTATTTAAAATTTTTCGGAAATTTTGGTTTTTTATCGAAAATATTAAACTGACATACATATACATTTTTAACTACGGATTAGAAATGTATGTTAAAGTAACAACAAATCAGCGAAAAGCGGATATCGCATCCGAAAATATCTTAAGAAACGTGTGAATTGTAAGAATTTCTTATAGAAATTTAAATTATTCTGCTTCCCCTGAATGAAATTTAGCAAATTTGGTCTTATTAAAAAGGATTTTCCTTCGCCTATGTTTAATAATTGAAACTGTTTAATATTATTTTATCCATCATCACTAGAGGATGTTACGACAATTTAAATACGTTAATTTTGTGATTTTAGAAAAGAACAATAAATAAATAAATAATTTTAGATGTTTCTGGGGTCCACTTTAGTCAGTGAGATTTTTTCCTGAAGCTGTACTGGAAACCGTTTCTGACATATGGCCGACCGCCATTCTTAGTTGGCCACCCGGTACTGTATATATCAGAGAGAATTTTCCTGAAGAGAAGTGCTCCTTTCACACACATTGTTATAACTGATCAAGCCAATAGTTACATCTATGCATATAAAAAAACTTTGAGCCGAATGACAGTTAGGATGTGAAACAGTTGATCGTAAAGCCAAGAGGTTTACTGTAGATATTTTTCTGATTTGAAGGGCCATTAGTACAGAAGGGTTCTCTACTCCTATTACATTTCAGTTTATTCGCTAGTCTCTTGCGTTCTTCAAGCCTTCTTGTATACATATTCTACCTCAAGCCCTTACATCGGTTCATGAGTTTTATTGTGAAAATTGCATCCGATTTTATCACTTTTTCTTCCAAAGGCACTAGATTTTTAGTTTGCGTCTAGACATTTTTCTATTACTTTCCATTATATTTTGCATAGACAATTTTAGTAAAACCAGACAAATTCCTGATAAAACCAGCAATGGTTAGTGGTATGCTACCAGTCAAGGTGCTTAAATAGTAGAAAACAAGGACGTTTTAAGAAATAAAGATAAAGATTATAGTGACGCCTTTAATACGAAACAATGTTATTACTACAAGCGGTCGTGTTTGAATAAAGAATGTCTTTATTGGCAAAACAAAGAGTGACTTAACAGCTAATGAATTATCGACCGCGGTGCAAATAAGCATATGACTTTTAATTATAATTTTATAGATGACAGTAGTAATCTCTAACTGCTTGAGGTGTAGAACAAATTGTTGTAGGTTTTAAAAAGTATACCTACTTTTGATAATATATTGTATATATCAAAACTGAAAATGACAAATATCACGTTGTTATGGGATCTGCCACTAATTCACATGATATCTCTAATTTGTTTGCTGAATATTTTAGATCAGTTTACGAACCATATACTAATACTATTCAACCGAATTTAAGGAGTGTAGATGGTATTTTTTGTCAGTTGAATATGATACCTACAGCTTTTACGTTTAGAGATGGAAACTCGTCTGGGTGCATTGGATTGCAACAAGGGACCGGGTCCAGATGGTATAGCACTTTTATTCGTGAAAAACTGTGCTGCTTCTCATTCATATCCTTTATTATTATAGAATAATAAATCTGTAGCTGAAGGGGAGCGTTGGAAAGTTGCATATGTGACACCTATATTTAAGTCAGGGGATAGGCAGAGTGTAAGAAATTACAGACCAATTAGTAAAATCTCAGTTTTTGGGAAAGTGTTTGAATCTATTATAAATGCTTCTTTACTAAATCATATGTTGCCGGCAATATCGGCTTGTGAACATGGCTATCTGCCCAAAGATCTACTACTACAAATCTACCTGTATTTACTAATTTTGTTAATCCAACTGTTACGTACCGAACGAATTTAAATTTATCATAATTTCAAATTTATTTAGAATTTCATTCTATGTAATTTTATTTTCATTTACTTAACAAGAACGGCGTCTTTGACGTCACTGGCTTTCCCGTACATTAAAACATATTGGGAATTACTAATTTTATCTGATTTACAACCCCCTATTTGGGAAGTTTAAAAGTTTTCTTTGTTTTATTATATGCATTTATTGTTACTTAAACTATTTCAGAAGATTAATATCTATTTTATTCTATTGTATTCAATTAAGTTACCAACATTAGTGAATACCTGTTAATTGTTGTATGGGAAATTATACAAGGTTTTAGTTTACGATTATTTTATGATTCGGTCTTGGCAGATTTACACTTTCCATGTGGCAAGTAAATTTACTTGTTACTCACTTTGATTTTGCTAAGACAGTTCCGTGACAACAATGAACAAGTACGGTTCTCAGCTATGCATTAATCTAGTTTAAGGATTCTTATTTGTACAACCAAAGGATTTAAATATAGTGTTTTGTTTTCCTTACTACAATGAACTTTGATTTCATCGCTTTAAGGTGCACGCGAGCTATCCAACATTTCAATTATTAACTGTCGCCGAACAAATTATCAACCTAAACATATACAGCCTTGGTGGTGGCGAATCGCGGCTTAGTGATCGAGTTAGGTGCAATAATTGAACAACCACCGACCCGTAGTTAACGCCCCAACATCAACTATGGGTCGCAAGTTAATGCAATATACACAAACTTCGCGAAAGCCTTTGATAAGATGAATTTATCATTGCTAATTAAAAAACTTAACCATTATGGTATTTCGGGAAATCTGCGTTATTTATTGGGTAGCATGCAATTTGTTGCAATTAATGGCTACGTATCTGGTCTGATACCAAGTAGTTCAGGTGTTCCTCAAGGGTCCAAGTTGGGATCTACTCTATTTACAATTTTTATGAATGACAACATGTAACGCATTAAACTGTAATTTTTTGTTATACGCCGATGATCTGAAATTATATGCAGGGATAAAAACAGACAATGATGCTAGTAACTTCAAGAAAATCTTGATAAGTTGGGACTCTAGTGCAGGAAGAATTATCTGCAATTGATAGAGAGTTAACCTTTAGATAACATATTAATAATATTGTTGCGATATGTAATAAATTGATGGGATTTATATTCAGAATTACTAACAATTTTTCGTCTCTTAAATCTTTTCTATCTTGGCACTACTCTTATATAAGATCTTATTTGGAGTACTGTAGCGTCATATGGTCACCAGTTTATCAAAATAACATTAATAGAATAGAATCTGTTCAACGCAGATTCACAAGGCTTATGGTGGTGAGGACATTGCCAGACATCGTTCAACCATTATATGATGAAAGATTGGAATTGTTCAATATGTATAGTTTGAATAAACGTAGAAAAATCACTGATATATGAACGTTCTATAAATTATTTAATGGAATTCATAGTTGTGGTGATATTATTAGTGAATTTAGTTTCCAAATTCCCAGAATTAATAGTAGGAACGCCAACTTGTTCTATATAGCCAGTGCCCGTACCAATCTGGGTCTTAATAACCACTTGAGGCGCATGTGCGCCTTAGGTATATAATTCTGTTCACTCTCATTCTGACAGATTTAGCCAATATTTTACGTTCTTTAGGACCAGTATTTTCGATGCTGTTCGGTGATGGGTATTTGTTAGTTTGTACTGTAATTTTACTATTATATTGTTAATTCTGCTTACTAAGAACTAAGTTAGTGCTTACCTTTTGAATACAGTACATGTTGAATTATATCAGAGCGAAATCATATCAACAAAAGTGTATGAAAATGTGTTGCAAATAAGCCAAGGGAGCGGGTCAAGCTATGGATCCGCTAATTCATGTATTGTTTTATACTTTTATATTGACAAAATAATTTACTTTTATCATATTGCCCATAAAATAAAATCGAAACATCATCATAATATACTAACGAAAACTGTAGTACCTATTCTATATAATTCTATGTGAACCTTACCTTTGGAGTATATACGTTGATATATAGACAATCTTCGTCTCCTACGGGATTTAAGAAAGAATTTAGAATATCTGAAATTGAAATTGAGAGACATCCACTTCTGTCGTAAGTTGCGTTCCATATTCCAGTCCAATTATCTGGCACTTGAGGTGGCTGCAAACATCTTTAGATCAATGTGTTATGATATAAATGCTCAATCAACATTCAGGACCAATTGTTCTTTAGTTTATAAGTAATTTAATTTGTGCATTTGTACTCAATAGTCCTTAAGACATGTACATATACTTTACTGCACAGCTCCGTGCAGTGCTTTTAGACGTGAAGGCGTGATTCTACTGAAAATATAATATTTAATTTTCTATTGATATGATTACAAAAATCACAATAATATCTGTGGTACAGATGGAAACTGTAGCAAATCGTGAAATAATATATTTATTTTGCAAAAACTCTATAGACGAAATAGATTAGATACAATGTAGCACGTACGTGAAAACGTATGTACACGTAGGTGATTAAAATGCCGCTTTAACTGCAATTGGCACAGTAATTGCATTCCCATTGTCAGAAAAAAAAAGAATTGAGTTACACTTGCTAGCTGCTACCCAATTTTACTTGTAATTGGTGTTTCAAAGTTCATTGGTCTTCAGATTTTTTCGAAAACCCGAAATACTGGTTACAATAACTTATTAAATATGGCAATACCTATGTTGAGGATAGCTGGCTAGTATACGGAAAATGTAGTATAACTAAATTTAGTGTAAATATATAGGTAAATTAATCTACCTCAAATCGAAGATCGCCTAGGGGTGGCTTGGCGTACGGGATTCCATTCCAACCATATATTGAGTTCGCGATCTTTCGTCCTACCACCCATCCATTTTGTGTTTCAACTGTCAGTGACGGGTTCTACAATACTATACTATTGGAGAATTGTGGTGAATAATATTAACGCACCTACTCCATTTGCTCTTGCGGAATGATAGATAAAGAAGATGTAAGTTAAAAAGACAATAATCATGATGTTGCCTTGAATGAATATATAGATTGTTTTATATATATTTCACTACTTATATTAGCTACAGCGGTATGAAGGTGTTAGATAACAAGATAGTTATTACAGATATCCAGAAAATTTAGCGTCGTTGCAATTTCAGGAATATATACTTTCTACTAAAATATACAAATTCTTCATATACCTACTTAACAAAAAGGAAAATTTTTATACGAACAAGGAATCTATAAACTGTGAATCCTAGACATACTTTCAACTCAAAGAAATTACTCATTTCTGGTTTCCGCAAAATGCTCGACATTACTAAAATGCATAGCGCGGAAGACTGGTGTTAGAGAAAAAATGTTGAGATTTACTTATTTTCTGATTCACATTACTAACTTGCATTTTCAATGGGTTTTCTAATGACACAGTCACACATATTTCTATGAGCGTGAATGTTGGGTTTTCATCACTGATTCTCAACAAGACTCTTGTTATATGACAGCATGGACAAGAGACATTGAACGAATTTCTGCAACATCTGAGTAGGCAACACACCAACATTAACTTCACCATGAAAATTGAGAATAAGGGCACCTTACCTTTTCTCGACGTATTAGTGAAACACGACTACTTACAGCAAGAAGATAAGCCACACCGTATATCGTAAGAAAAGGTATACCGACTGATATCTACATGCTACATCCCATCATCACTCGCAACAAAAGAGATTCCTTATCAACACAATGCAGCTCATCGAACCGTAACAAATCAGCGAAGCGTTGAAAAAACAAGGTATATAACGTGGAGCAGAAGACAATAACATCAGTCTTTAGAAACCTTCTGAAGGAGCTGACAGCTTGATCAGCGAAAAGTCAAGTGCAAACTTATCTACGCGACAACTCCCGGAAAACTTCAACTCAGTATATACTTCTTTTTAGCTGATGGAGATTGCTCTATGTGTGTAACAATGAGTCTAATCATGTATTCTACATTACAACTTTGCCTATGCTTCATTATTACATTCCTCCTTGGTATTGATCAAGATTGTTTTTAATACCTTTCTATGTGTCTGGTTCTTTACTGAATATGGAACCCAAATATTTCAAACCCCTACCAGTTTTTATAGTTTTTCCATCGACTTGCAGACGTTTTACTTCTAGACCCTATTGTTTTTCTAAACATTTTTCAAGTCCCGATTCAAATGTTCCACGTTGAGTTTGCGGGTTATGTAGCTTCTTACCTGAATGTACCACAATGACAATTAGATCGTTCACGAATATTAATGTGTAGACGTAAGAATTTGTGTTCTCATTTTATGATGTCTGTTAATATATTCTTTTATTTTAAATGAAATATATGTGTATATTTATACATATACTTTCCACTTAAATATCAAGTCACTCTGAACTCTACAAATTAATCATTAATTCAAGATTCTCATATATATTCAAGATAAAAATAAATAATACCCTATTTAGATGTCATATGTTTGGTAAAACTGGACCAGTAAATTTTAAAAATGGCGAAAATTGAAAAACATAGATCCTTTTACGAAATGAAAAGCAACTCCACAAACAGAACAAAAAATCCATTGTTATGATTGATGAATTTATTGTCAGCACTATTAATCAAAAAGTATCATGCAAGTAATCTTAGGAATACTACAACAACATTAAGTAAGTAAAAGCGTAAACGCTAGATCGGATAAACTTGAAGAGTTAATTAGCAAGGAGATATTTTTAAAACTTATAATGCATAACTATAATAATGACGATTTGCAACAGCAATAAGCTGCGACAACATATTGCCTTATGACAATTGTCATATATGCTGTACTTGTGAATCACATCTGATCACTTCAAATAAAGATAGGATCAATGATATCAGACATCGCACAGGTATAGATAAAAGCAACTTATTCAGCAATTCGAAGATTTCATGGTACTGCTCGAAAAATATAAACTAACTGCAATCAAAATGAATACATCTAAGTAAGAGGTCAATCACAATAGGTGAAACATATGTAATATGCTATATGCAACCTAAAAAGCAACATCTTAGTAATTTCGAAATCAAAATTATGGTCTCTATCTTTAGAGTGCTTAAACAGGGCAGTTTCGCACAACATAACTAATAAAATTACATTATTTGATTTCTAAAACACATTTAACAAAATAAATATCTAATAATTATTAATTTATTATTAATTTATGAAACCATAAATTCAAAATTAAAAGAACATGGTTAATTTTAGAACCAATATTAATATTTAAGTGCCATTTATAATAATTTAGTAGCCTGAATTTTATTAAATTCAGCTCTTTTCGAGGTTTTTTTCTCATGATTTTCCTAGTCAGAATTATTAGAACTTGACAAGAAATATATTCATTATTTCTGTATTCTTAGATATTTTTGTTGTCTGAATATAATACATAGAATTAGTAGCATAGCTGTTCCTAAAATAATTAGTTACAGTTACAAGTTACTCAATCATTTCTATTTCCTAATGATATTACATAGATGCAGATATGAAAATGTAACTTTAAATGTATTTAGTTCTAGTTGCATTTTATATATAATGTATTTCTTCGGATTTGTAGTACATCTTGAAACTAATTAACTTCTCTAAATAACTTATTCAAAACAATTATAAACACACAAAAACTACACCACGAGGGTTGCATGATAGACAAGCGATACAGCTTATAAAGTCATTGCAACTAAGCAATCTACTACGCATCGTAAATAAACAACAATATGATTACATAACAGATATCTTTCCTTAAATACCTTGTAAACATATCGGCTGTGATGTGAAGAGAAATATCTGAAATGTCATAAGACACATATGTATGAAGTAAAGCGTTATACTTACTGCAAGTCCTACTTTTCTAGCCAATTGCTGTAAATGTGTATTATTTCTGTCACTCACTTCGTTTCGAATAATTCTTAACTCCATTGTAACGCTTTCATTAAAAATTATGGAATTTTAACTTTTGATATTTACACTAGTAATTGAATATGCTGAATAATTTGATGGTGCTTTGATGATAATTAGACTCGGCAAAGAGGAGCAAGTTTCAGTGCAGTGCGGGGAACCACGAGGAGGAGCCGAACAACAACAAAGTGCACGAGTGTGTTTTGATGCGGACGCTCGAGTTTCCATGCCTCTCACTTCGCCTCTCTACGTTGTTCTCTACACTGCACTGAAATTTGCTCCTCTTTGCCGATTCTAGTGATAATACACAAGTTCTTTGAGCAGTTGCTGAACGGCAAATGGTTCAATTTATTAAAAATTGGAAACGGAAAATAAAACCACAGCTTATAAAACGCAAATTTCATTTGTTTATTTTTCAAAAGAAAAGAAAAACGTAAATATATACAAAATTCTCTATTCCTATACATAACCTTTCAGCGGCAGGTGAAGCACTTGCTTAAAACTGCTAACCTGACGCTTACGCATATTGAAATACATATTATTATAATAAACTACAATATTAATAATACAATCTGCTCTTTAGCAATCATCGATGCATGTATATCGGGTATTGTACACATATTGTGGTAGTTGCATAAGTAAAGCAATAACTGATACATTGTTGTGACATACACGTACGATGTGGGATGTTTACAGTAATAGCTACCCACTTTAACAATAAATACATTGTAGTACTCTCACAACGGTCCAGTAATAGATTTGAGAAAGTACAATAGTAGAGAATAAAACGGAACATAGGTATATACATACCTAGCTATATGTATATACGCATATCTCTTTACGAATATTCAGAATATGTAAAGTAAATTGTATAATTAATGGAGATATACCATTATATTTGTATACAAATCACTAATAAAATTATCCTTTAAGCGTATAAATAGTAGGAATTTTATTATTCTTATTAAATAAATTTGTAGTACTTATCGTTTTCTGTATAATGGCTACAATTTATAAATAGTACATCACTAAGGTACGTATTCTTCTATTAATAATTGTTCATTTATTTGTGAGATCATTCATTTCGTTTAAACACATATTGTGTGTACATATTCTTAGCTAAATAGAGTGTCGTATGAAAATAATTTTTATTTCATTTGCATTTTTGGCCAATATATTACGAGCGAAAACAGAATTTCTGTGCACACTACATTCTAAATGTACTGCATTAGTATCTATTTTAAAGAAGATTAGAGAATATTGTGATACAGTGTGTGTAAAATTAGTTCATTTTTGACTTAATTTGTGATGTTTATGTGAAATCACTGCATTTAATGTATTTAAATTTTTAGGACATTATTACTCTCTTATATATATAGTCAAATTAACTCCACATGTGATATGTTACGACGTATAAAAGTCACCCATATTCACGTTAACACCTCAGCGATGTAATGGTACGAAAGTTGACTGATAAAGTAAGAGTTTAGCATGTGATGGATCAAGTCCACTAGTTATAGAAAATGCTGCATGTTTCTTTGAGCGTTTCATTTGTAGAGTCACCGCTTGCCATTGGGATACAATTAACAGCACTATGCTACTTATAATAAAGTAAGATATACAGTATGCGCGCGTTCGACCCGCTGATAGATGCATTAGCAATGTGTGGGCGACTGTAACTGGGAAGCGCTATGTTATGCTCTGTCTGACACTCTCGGTGTATTATCAATTTCTTCGCATCACCTTGATAGCTGAGTCTAATGTGCATGTCCGCAGGCGCAAGTCTGTTGCTATCTCAAATGCATTCTGTCGCACTTCGATCTGTTGATAGGATCTTCAATGTGTTAGAGCAGGTATAGGATTTTAATATGTTAGATAAAGAGATACAATGAATGCATTCGTCCAAGCAACCAGTACCGATATACGTTTCCTGTGTTAACTAAGGGACGTCTCTTCGCTGTTCTTTTCCATCTTACACTAAACGTATCAGCAGCTCGTGCGCGCGCGCCCGGTATGTAACACAGCTATGAAACATTTAACATAAATAAACTTACACAGCAAGAACTGTAGCGGTAGTCACGATAAACAAAATAGTTTATTTAATCCACTGCAGCTGCACCCACTACAACAAATTGCAACATTCACACTCACATAAACCTAACAAATAACGAGGTATAGTATTGAAATTAAGCAGTAGTATTTTCCAAAAGTATTCGGGAATTGTGAAAATTTCTTAAGCCTAGATTAGACGGTGCAGCTATGTCGGTAGTTAGTGAACAAGTAACACATATTCGTCAACATTGTTTCCTCAAAAGATTGAAAATAGAGCTCCAGAATATCATCAGAGTAAGAATTGGAGGTTTATTTGATTTTATTAATATATATTAGTATTTTATTTTACTGAAGAAGTTTCTTAGATATTTACAAAAACAAAATCGAAAATTGTTAGTAGGGATTTGTACCTGGAAAATATCTTAGAAAGAAATGATATAATTAAATATATTCCTGGGAACAATCAATTCTAGAAACATATTTTGAATAGTTTGTTTAATTTCTACAACACGATAAATGATTATGCTACTAATTAATTTCGCTTACTGTTTTTTTCAGTATTATAATTTATTAGCTTATCGCAGTGATCAGGCGGCTACCTAGCATTGTGATAAAATGCTGGAAGCCGGGATTCAAATCTCCGGAGGGTGGTAACATTTTTCTCGGAGAATTGCATTCCAGTCGATCTACCATTCGCTGTTGAGAGCATAGTAATTAACAGCGTGGCATTATACACAGCAATATAGTGCTGTCATCATGCTATTTAATACAATTACACACACACAAACTACACGGCAAGAGTTGCGATAGAACTTAAGAACCTATTGCAACTAGTACCTACCCATCACACATAAAGAAAAAAATTGTGCAACAAAATTTAAAATGATTTCTATTTCTCTTCGAACTTAAAGTGTAAAATAAGTCAAACTGATAGAACACGTCAACATTTAGGTATAAAATTTTCTTATAACGCAAAAATACAATTGATTAAATTATTTACCATTTGTTTTACCATCAATTGTAAATTTTTCACTAGTTCTCTACTGATTTTTCCACTGTTTAGAAGATAAATAAATTTGGTATCTGTTTATTTGAAATAGTTATAAGAAATAGTTTCTTATTTCTTAAAAAAAATGTTTGTTCTCTTATTTACACACCTGCTTTTAAGATTGAATACATCACATTGGCTGCACACATACAATTTAAAACGTAATTATCATTTATACTACGCTTAATTTTAATATTGGTTATACCATAATGGGTAGTATGTAAGAAACTGGTAACGACCGCAAAATTAGGATCCATCAGTGGGTGGAAAATTTGAAATAAGGCAAGTTTGATTTACGTAATTTCAAAATTAATATTGAGATTTAATGATACGCTGGTGGATGAAAAATACAGGAATTAAATAACATACTCAACATATATAAACACATTATGTTTTTAGAAATAAACATCATACATTGTCGTAAAAACGCTTCAATTATATAGAATAGAATTTTCATATTGATGGTTATTTGTCATTTATTTAGCATCCACTAGTCTGTGACGGAGTCTTCTATTAAAACAACGATATTTTATTGATAATCATTCTTTGCAAACGTTAAAAATTGATACTAAAACATTAAATGAACGCGAGATCAAATAGAAATTGTAATAGGAATGAGGCTTTGAGATGAACCCGCGCAAAATCATGTAATGTATGCAATCAAGAGCATGGAGTTAACCCGTCAATTTCAAGATTCACAGTAAATACATATGTTAATAGCCAAATTTACAAAATTTGGAAATATAAGAGATGTACTCAGGCCGAATAAATCAGAAAACACGTTTGTTATTTAGTTAGGTCTGTTCTAAATATAAATGTTTGAAATACACAGTATGCGTTCAATAAGGGAAATATATTTGGTATTTAAAACAAAATGGCATTTTGTTTACAGTTCTATCTTACATACTCGTAGGTAAGATATTCAAATTACAAACGGTTTGAAAACTATAAGCTGAGCGCTGTAAATTACACCAACAATACGTAAACCGATATTACAAAATACGGGCAATACTTGAGTACTTGCAGAATTACATAGTTTGCTTTGATTGTTGTTGCAAGAATCTTTATAATGTAGTGGCACATTTACTATGTATATTATGTGTGTATGTATACATAATAACAACCTACAGAAATAAATATTACCGTATACGACTGCAACAATTATTGATATTAATTTTATTAAAATAGATTAGAAGCTGATGCAGAGGAAATGATTTCGAAACAGATAAATTTGATTATAATCATTGCTTTCCTTAGATGCAAAATCAATCTCCGCAGAAGCTGACAGTTGTGGTGTTTTATTTTACTTAAGTTATATTGTAACAATTAATATCTAATATTTCGGAATTAGTTATATAAATTAATACAATATTATAAAAGGTATATAAATTTGGCTGACCAACGCTTAGTGGTACCACAAACTATTGCATTTACAATGAACTAAATATCATTTGCCTGTGTTTATTTTAAATAAACTTATTTTAGGTGTATCGTTTGCGACAATATAGTCATAACAGAAACCATAATTGATGTTTAAATCATATTTTACATATGACTAAATTTGACTATTGGTTGATCAACCTAATATAAATAATCAATTTATAATCTACATGTATCACAATAACAGTTGGGTGGTTTATTAAACGCACCTAAACTACGGTCAAAAGTAAGCTTTTTTAAGGCACTGATCATATCGATTATTAACACATTTTGGGCGCAATCATAAATAATACAGACTTGTAGTAATATCGCCATGTCCATTTCTCTTCTATTCTTTTGCGCTATTTCCTACTGTACTTCTTACATCTGAAGGAACTTTCACAATTAACAAAAGTTCTATTCACTGGTTATATACTAAGCGAAGGTCTCTTCTTGCGATCACCTTTCGAATTCTTTCCAAATATGTTTCCCAAAACTTTGGAAACGCTATTAACGCCTAACTTTCTCCTGATAGGTAATGCTTTCAATAGCTGCACTGATCTCGCCTCGCGCAATAACGATTGGAAAGCTAGTGATACACCAGCGAAGTTTTCTGCAGCACTGACTTCGTAGAATTGACATCCATATTGTAACGATAATTCTTGGCCATCATCTACGCAGATTTGTCTGAAACACAAAAGAAAATTATAAAAAATGTGGAAAATGTCAATTAATGGGTAAGTATTTATGTTTTGACAATTCAATAACTTTGTGAAGCAAAACCTTACATTTTAACTACCCACAGATACTTTGTAGCATCTGAATCACCTTTCCTTGCCACTATTGTCAGTGTTGATCTATGAATAACTAGCTAAAACTTTATAATTGTTTAACGTGGCAACAATTTTAGTAAGCGTGGTTGTGCTTGATGTACCTTGTTTAAACCCCGATCAATTAGCCCTCCACTCCATGGTGTAGCAGATTAGCTGCAACTAATTCAAACTCTTTTTTAAGTTAACCATAATAATAATACATGAGTTATTATTACGCCTGCGCCCGTGGAGCGACTTAAGATGCTTGTCTCTCAACATTTTCCACGGAGTGAGGAAAACCACGAAAACCTCACCCTGAGAGCAGGCCCTGGGATCAAACTCCGGACCCCGTAACTGATAGCCAAGTGTGCAAGCCACTAGACTATTAGTCATGATAATGTTAATGTGGGAATATCGTTTCTTATGTAGAAAACTGCTACTTATCATATTTCTAATTTAATGTTTAGAAGGTTACGCAACAGATGGAGCACTGAATCAGGGCCGCGCCAACACTGGGTGGCGCCTGTGTGCAAAAATTTCCGTAGCGCCCATAAAAATTCAGTTTTCAAAACCATATTTGGTTTTGGTTTTGTTAAACAAAAATAGTAGGTAAGTAGAAACCTAAGTGTGCAATTTACTAAATAAAGGTATTATTAATTGTAAATGGGTGATCTTAAAAATTCGATTTTTTATTTGTTATGCCTAATACGGTTTAGAGTCGCCTTTAGGTGCTTATCGAATTTTGGCGTTCTTTGGCGCCCCTTTGCACCTGGCGCCTGTGTGCGCCGCACACATTGCGCACGTGGACGACGCGGCCCTGCACTGTATCACATAATATTTGAATTTAATTGGCATGTATGCAATGCTCAGTAATCACGTTTACTGCGTTTGAAATATTGTATTAAAATATATTTATTTGTTTAAATTTTTCATAAATTAAGAAACCTAACGATGTTTGGTAAGTTCTAGTTATCTGTACATATTTAGATACATAAAATATTTTTGCAACCAATTACAATCGTACCGTAAAATTCCTGTAGTACTAATTATTAGACTCGGCAATGACAAACACGTTTCAGTGCAGTGCGGAGAACAACGTGGAGGGGTCGAGCAGCCGTAGCAAGGCAAGCGTTCAGTAACGTTTACGTACTCGTATCATTGATGTTTTTATAGCGTTTAAAATATGGAAGGGCAATTAAAAAAACAGTCGTCATACAAATGTTGATCAGACCACTCCGATTTGCTACGATTATTGTGGCACCCCTTCTCTCAAAGCTTGCTGTAGGTGTTCGGATTTGAGCACTACATACGGTGCGAGAAAAATATCCGATCTACTACAAGCAAACATTACAGATGTTGCACTGTTAGAATTATTCATTATTCTTTCCGCATGTGTAACACCACGACATACAATTACTTTGTTTCTTCCCGCATGAACGAGTCGATGGCCGCAGTGGTTAGGCGGTTGACTATCGTTGTGGGAGGACGATAGGTGCCGGGGTTCAGTTCTATAGAGAGACGGTGACATTTTTTCACAGAGTTTAATTCCGGATCGACTTGCCATTCGCTGTTAGGAGCAAAGTGATAAACAGCTGATAATCTTGTCGTGAGCTGCTACGCATTTTCATAAATTCCTAATACCAACAATTATCTGGCATGTTATCTACAAAGCATTTTACTTATCGTCCACTAAAATCTAGGTCATTCTTTGTTTAATATCGCTTCATTCAAATGGAGAAACCACCTAAGGTTACGTCTACAATAGCAGTTTTTTCCTGATCAGCTAGTATTAAACATTATTTATTCAGTATTGTCCCAAGTCACCCTAAAACTGACAATCACACACTGTAATAGTTATTTTACCCCCAAGGATACGGAAAAATATTGAGCTCAAGTTATCTGCAAGCTCAATATCTGAAGAAACAAGTCAATTACTATAGTTCCTGGAAGTCCAAACAGTTTTCAAGATTAATAGAAAGTATAAAAAAATACGGCTTTGTATATCTATTTCTGATATATTTTTTTCACGTCTTCCTATTCGTTGTATCACACTGTGACCGAGTAACGTAAGTTACAAATGTCTTCAAGTCGGTCGGTAAGTTTTTGTAGCTCTGTTAGTGATCAATAGAGGGGCCTGGCCAATTATTTGACAGAAGGCGATCTTGTATCTCAATTCAATTCACTTGAATAGTGTGGATCTAGCATTACTTCGATATGAAATTACGGAGACTCTATATTGATCAGCGGTATCAATGGGTCAAACACAAAGAAGATCGTCGTCTTTAGATCAAGTACTGGAGGTGCAAAAGAAAAAAGCATATCTTGCCATTATCTATCTACGAGGCATACGAACTGGCCTATCGTCAAATCTCATTTTGCATTTTTCCCACAAATTATTTAAAATAAAGTTTGTTCTTTAAAAAAAAATCAGTAATTGCATGTTGCCGTATATTTGCTACAAGCATTAAAATTTCTACAATATCTCAGAAATATCTCGAATAACTTTTAAGCTTTTTTTTCCAATTCGTTATCTCCGATTATTATTATTATCGAAACATTATTTTTTAATCGTAATAAATAATCATACATCGAGGGATTAGGTTTTTTGATAGCTGTAGAAGCAATTCTCTCCTTGTTCGTTCCATTTGAAAAAATGCCACTCTAACTGTAACGCGACTGTAATTAATTGAGCATTTTTATCACATTTTTACATAAAGTTTTGTAATTCGTTTTGATCTTTCATTTCAATTAAACGCTAACGTACATACCTTTCTATTTCTATATGTTTCATTGTCTTTGAACAAAATTTGTGTGCACAAATTAGTATTTCATAAATACTCCTTATATACTTTATAAGATATCTATTAATACGTTGTAGAAACGTATTGGTTCGAACGCTTATTTTATAGAACCATACTTGACGCACACATTTGATTATTGATTGCAACGAGTATGAAACAATAATACGATAAATCACGTTTAACTTCAATTCGAAGATCATATTAAGATGTACGGTCCGGCACAATTCGTAATAGTATTGTTTTCAAAGGTATGATTTCGAAATACTTTCCCAGTAACATGTTAGATGGTATTCGGATGCTATTGGAAGCGGCTGCATGTGAAATTATTTGTGTCGGAGATAGTCATGGCCGGTGTTACGAAATCGTAATATTTAAATTTAGAACAATGTCGCTAGAATAGGTAAGATAAGGTTTATTCATGAAGCTAGAAGATAAGGAAATAAGATTGTAATAGACTTACCATCTATTTAGTTCTAATGCAATCATTTAAACTATGGACAGTCATGAGTATTTTACCTTGCAGGAAATGGAGTATGCTGACGCTTATTTTAATATATTTAGTTTAATCACGCTCTAGGTGTAAATCAGAACCTCTTACATGTTTTTCAGCAGAATAAACAAAATGGTAATATATTTGTATATACTTTATGGGATCTTACGCTAATAAAGTAAATTTAATTAGTAGGTTGTTCTATAGTGACATGTAATAACAGGTGCGCACAATACTTCTTGATAGTTTTTCATTTTCTTTAAAAATGATTTCATATCTGGCATGTGTTCCAGATCATCCTACTTTTATATCGACGTTGAAAGATAAAATAAAGTATTATTCTAGCGAGATATCACAGTTCTCTAAATATATACCGAGATGCAAAAATCCATAAATCGGTTCAAACCGTTACACATGAAAATCATTACGATTACATTAACTAGTTGTACACACCATGTTGTATATATCTTAAGCCACAAGATTCATTTCTAGGCATTATCTAAGAATGAAATAAGCCTTCGCATGAGTATGTATCAATATCTTGATTGGTATCGATACTAGGATATGTATACCAAGGAATCAATTACAAAGTATTAATACGTAACTGATTCTAGTACTCAGAATTGATAGTATGCACGAAATCGATACATTGGTAGGTATCGATGCCTCGATTGCTGTCCATAGCTGATACTAAAATGTCTGTATCATCCAATCATGGAACACTAATGTAAATATCAAAGTCAGCAAGTTCGTTAGTAGGACATTGCTGCACTTTTAGCTGTGCCATTATGTCCCCGCCGTTGCAAAAACATGATTGTTGAATAAATCGTGCCAAATGTATATTGCTGCTAAAAATCCGTTTGGGTCTAATCATAAGCGAAAAAAAAAATTTAAGATGTAGAATGTTATATTTTAGCTGCTACATAAGTTTCAAAAAATGTAAATATAGGTATCAATTTTATGCAGGACCCAAGTCAATTATTAGTTTATTGTACTAAACTGTTTGCATTATGTGTTTCATTCCTAATGTGAATGTTATATTCAGGCATAGATAAATAAAGAAATTTTGAAGAATCGAAAGTACTATAGAAAACAACATACTGGTAGATAAAAAGGCAGTTAAGTGAAGTAAACAATGTAAAAACATTATGCTTTTAAGCAGGTTTTTCAAATTATGTGAAACAATAATGAATGGATTTCATAAGGACCTACCACACCAAACATAATATTTACCACGAAAGACAAACACTGAAATTTCACAACATAAAAAATTTACAATGAATATTATGGTTCTTAATGTAAATGAAACATAGCCGATCAGAGAAACGGGGGTATGGAGAGCAGAATTAGCACAAGAAACAAGTGACTCATTAAATAGAACCATTGTATGCTGATAAATGGAAATATGTTCAGTTTATATGTCTAACACAGTGGCGCAGCGTTGGGAGCACGAGGGAGTCTATTATGCTCCGAGCGTCACCTGCAGAAGAGCGCCAAATAGTTTCCGAGACAAACAAGATTTAGTGAACATTTTCAATTTTTATTTTGGTCGATTTCTGGGAAATATATTTCAGGTTAATTGGGAAGCCAAGCGTCAAAGAAGTATCGTGTCTTCGGCGCCAATTCTATTTGTTCCGTCACTTGTGACACTATAGTTAATTATTGCAGTTTACACATTATGGAAACTGTAAGTTACGTTAGGAAATGGGGAATTGATTACGTGTATAGTTATATTGGACCAACGATTTATATTTTATTGTCTTGACGTCTTACTTACAGTCGCTTTGTTATGTGACAAATTAGATATTTAAACTTTAGGTGTGACTATTTAGATTTTATATTAAAGAAATTTATACATATGTATGTGCTCTCTAACAAATAAATTCCTTTGGTAGCCAGTGCTATACAGAATTGTACGTGTAGTTATATTCTCGTTATTCAGAAACTAATGTAAGCATTACCGTTACGGTTATTTGTTTGTTTGCTTTGTCCACAATAATACTTCTTAACCCACTCAAACTATTTATCAAACCTGGACAGTCTAGATTTGGTATGTCTGCAATTGTAACAATTGCAGTTAGGTACAACAATATAAGAAAACCTTCGTATATATTTTCTAAATAATTGCAATTCGGATTGTTAATGTTCTTCGCTTTTCAACCTACCGTTTAAATAAATGGATTGCATTTGACTCCGTTTCGGTGTTACGAAAATTCTTGTTTACTACACAATTAACCGACGGAAAAAGATGCATTGCAGGAGCCCACTCACAAATAGATTTTTTTATTTTTGCCAACTGAATCATTCGAGTAGGTTCAAATTTGCAAGCATTTAAAAGATAACTATCGCTGCACTGTACCGTATAAAATCTGTGATTGTATCTGTACGTAATGATATATTGCGCGGTACTGGTGTTAGTAATAGACCCGTATGATACGCACGGTTGCGACGCAATGTCGGTTTGCACCGCAACGTAACGCGGCTATTCTGGAGCTGAGAAACGTATTTTAATCGGTTCATTCGTTTTCTGTCAATATCGGAATCGTAATAAATCACTCCGCGCAAATTTATATGCGAAAATTGCCCGTTACACAATTTTTGAGCTGTTATTGTGTGTATTTAGTTTCAAGCGCAGGCACTATGCAGTGTCGTGCGTTTCGACAAACAATTAATCACGTAATCGATTTAGCGTATGAAAACGTTCAGCTTGTTTTACGATTGAATGAAAGGGATAATAGACACAAGTGACTGTTGTTTTAACTTTCCGGTTTCACTTTTTGAGATCTTTAATTATGCATGGTTTATTCAAACACAATGCGTATTCATAATAAATATCAATTTCCAAAAGAGTAAACGTCCTTCAATTCTCGGCGTCTCTTAATATATGTATCAGACGAAAAGTGTGATAACATTATTTTATATAAGTATACATACATTGTGTTTTAGAAATGTTTTTTTAGAATTTTTTAGAATATTGCTATTCTATATTGTATTATACAATATTGGCTTAATATATTTGCTTAATATATTTTGTTAATTTTCGCCTTTTCATTAGTAACTACTCCATACACCTCAGTCGTCATATATTTGGGTCCAATTTGCGGGTAACTTTATACTCAATTTGAAAATCGCAGTTTTCTTCTTCCTGGAGTCTGAATGCGATATTTAACAATAACTAATAGAGGTAAGTTAATGCAATTCTGTGTTAACTTAGCCTCTTACTTTACTACTAACTAATAATTACTCCATTGAATAATATAGGAGTATATTATTCAATGGATTTTTTTGTATGTGGTTGCTGCTTAGTTGCAGCACAGAATAAACAGAAAGGACAAAAGCCATAAAATTGATGTCACGGTTTTTGTGCGCACTACCGGCAGACGCCATTTCTAAAATATGTCCAAATATTCCTGGAATGTTGTTTACATGTTTATTGTTTGTTTGAAGATGTTTGGAGGTTACTTCTTGGTTGTGAGTTTAGTAACTTTGTGATGTGTACGTTTGACCTACTTGGTTTATGTATGTATGTTGGCAACTATCCTAATTATAATAAAGCATAATTAAATATTATAGTTATTTGTAGTAACTGCAAAATTTGTTGCTTGATTCTTGTTTAAAACCTATTTTTATATATAATTATCTAATACTTGATGTATATTTCGAACATATCTAACCTATATGCTTGAAATCAAATTCAAACTTTTCCGCCACCATTCTTGGACATAGTTTCAAAATGGCATCAATAGCCTCAAGGTCACTCAGAATCGTCATTAAAACATCAAAGGTTCCGATAAACCTCTCCTTTCTGTTTATTCTGTGGTTGCAGTGACTCGGTAAGCTGTATTACTTGTCTGGTTATCAATGCAACTCTCACCGTGTAATTTTGTGTGTGTAAATTGTGTTTTTTTTTTTAAGGGGAGGAGGGAAGGGATGCCTGAAAAACCTCTAGCTATCGCAATACCGTAGTATAATAACTCATGGCCAGCCGATGCCCCCTGTAATTGACGCAAGCTGTTGGGGGATGCTAAGGCATGAATTATTATTATCATTATTATTATCACGCTGCAGCATTCACCTTCTCCGGAGTCCTACGTCAGAGATCGGCTCAGAAGGCAGGATAAGTTGAGGTAGGAAGACAGGGAAAAGTTGTATTTATAAACTGAACAGTAATAATTTTCAATAATAAAAAAAAAAGTCAACCTCAAAGCCAAGTGCTTAAATTACCATAACGCACTTAACCCAAAATAAAACTTTCTACACTATGGTTCTAAATTATAAAACAATAGTAAACAGAGTTTTCCCTAAAAACTAGCTACATAGCCTACAAAATCAGAAGAAAATGCCACGTTGGTAATGTGGATGCTAGACCCCTTATAAACTAATCAAAATTCAGTGCAAAATGCGTAACACAACAAATAACAAACTGGAAAATCAATATATGTATGTATAACATAAAATAATATAATAAGAAAATTAGTATAACAAAACAGTGTTATACTGTACAGATTTTAATTCAAAACATCTCATGATAATTATTAAACCGTACAAAAGTTACCAACAACGCCCATTAATCATACTGCAACATGCTAAACAAACTTTTGTATGTCAGTGTATAGTGAAATACATGAAAACCAGTGTATATACTCGAAGTTACCAAAACAGTGAGACCAACTGCAACAACAAACAGTTGGTAGTGACGCGTGCAACCACTACTGATCAAACATAGGGTTGTCAAAATAGTTTGTTTACATATTCATGGATGTTTCCAATTTTACAAATGTTTACAAAGGAAAAAAAGTATATCTTACTTTCAACAAAATGAATGCATTGTAAAAAAAGGACAGGGTAAAAATTCCGCTAAGTAATATACTTGTCAGCGGTAAAATATCCAGTGAAATAATGCATTCGAACAAAATTCGGTCGTATTATGTGTAAGTTAGTCCCCGATGTCACCATAAATAAGACAGTGTTTTAGTTTCTTTTTCAGTATACCGGTTGAAGGTAAGTCCCTCAGCTCCAGTGGGAGCTGGTTTAACAAAATAGGCAACATAACCATTAAGGTTCTATCACCAAACCTGTTGTTAGAGCGCTGGGTAGCCAATGTTCCTCTAGATATTGCTCTTGTGCCGTAATTATGATCTACACACAGGAATATATATCGCTGGAAATAGTATTGGAGTATCATTCTGTATTGGAACAAATCCTTTGCTGATAGTACATTTCTCTCTCGGAACCAATCAATGCCGTGGGGTCTCAAAGGTGACATATTTTTTAGAATGAGTCTCTGTACTGGATAATCTTCTCCAGTTGATAAGACGATGCACTGCCATATATAGTGATCCCATAATTCACCACCGATTCAACTAAAGCATAATAAATTGTGTACATCACAGACAGTGGAATGATTTGAGATAAGTAGTAAAATTGGTTGGCGAACAACCGTAGTCTTTTTGTTAACAGTAATATATGCCTATTCCAGGAGAAATCCCTATCCACAGTTAATCCAAGGTATTTATACTCCTCTACCAAAGAAATATAAGTATCACAGAGACAGTTTGTGTTCTGATGAAAATCAAGATCGCTGTGGAGACATTTGTGCGTGTGGAAAATTATGTTGATATCCGATGCATTTTTCTGAGTGAGGTGAAGAGACCTAATCCAAAGCAGCTTTGTTTTTGTGGTGTTTATCAGTAACCGTTTGTTGTGCGCCCATCTCTGAAACCTGTCAAAATCACCCTGAAGATTTGTCATAGCTTCAGCGATGTCATTATGACTCGATGCAATCAACGTGTCATCCGCATACCCAAAATACTGACAGTTCTTGAAGCAAACCACCATATCAGTTACAAACAACAAGAATAAAATTGGTCCGAGAATACTTCCTTGAGGGACACCCATGGTCACTGCTGTCTCCTCCCCCGTGTGCGAGCCCAGCTGCACCTTAAAAGAGCGATCAGCAAGATAATCCTTCAACCAGTCCAGCATCCTTCCTCTAATGCCTAAATGGCTTTGTGACAGCATAATATCGCATTTTATAATGCCGCGCTGTTAATCCCTTTGCTCCCAACAGCGAATAGTAAGTCGATCCCGATTTCAACTCTCTGAAAAAATATCACCGTCGCTCCAGAGAATTGAAACCCAGCTCCTATCCTGCCGCCACATCGATAGTTAGCCGCCTAACCACAGTGGCTTAGGCGGCTATTTTAATGCCCCATGTATGTATCAAACTTTAACCACTTCATCAAAATTCAGTCATTATATAATATTTTTTATCTTCTACAATACAAGGATACAATCGTTTCGATACGATAAGGGCAAACAATACTTATTATAGGTTCGTATTATTTACTAGTAAATTATTTCGATGCTTATTTTAAAATCTTTTCAAATATTCAGGTGATCATTTAAACGCAACTATATTTATAAATTATACGTAACAACTTTATTTACCGTGAGTCTGCCGATACAATAATACATATATGTATGTACTTACATACATACTTACGTAGTAGAGAAAATACTTGTATGCGCTGTGCGTGACAATATTTTATCGCTTTTCACTTATTCCTGGGAGTAAATTGCTTAGGTAATTGAAAGAAAACAAAATGCTGAAGCACAGCAGGCAAACTGATGCATATTGCATGTAATCGGTTGGGTGCATTTTAATTGAAGCAAAAATTGAACTGGCTAAACATAACACATTTCATGATTTCAAATAGTTTCATTAAAAATACGATTATGCAGTCTACGTTATACGTTACGATTAGCTTTGCTCAAAATTATTGTTGCATCTATCACGTTATTACAGGATGTGCATTTAATCAGCGTACGTGATATATGTCATGTATGTCACAAAGGTTAAAGATGTATATCATTCTGAAAAATACATACGAGATTACTAGATATTTAGTTTTAAAGCAAAATATGATAAACACCCACACAAAAATAAGAGGAGCGGAATTGGTGATTGGAGAAATGTTAATACGATAAAGTGAAAAAATAAAAATCTTGGGAGTGACTGTAAGACAAAAACAATAAAAAAAGTCACAGCCTTAAGCACTACAATGCAGTAAGCCAAGAGGTGCCCACAAACTATCCTACAGGTGAGTTCTACATGTGTGACATACTTATATGGCAATAAAGTTTATCTATAGACCTAGACACTAGTTTAACAAAAAACTTAGCTTCGAAGAGCAAAGTGAGTACTGATCATGCTTACATTTTATAACCATCGGCATAAGTTACTTTAATTACAAAGAAAGAATAAATCAGTTCAACAACCACACATTCGAACAAAATGGGCGAAAGAATAGCTTTTAAAAATATACCGGAGAAAGAAAGTTACGTCGCGCTATTAAAGTTGGTGTCTCCAATAATTAAAAAACAAGACACAATCTTGAAAACTGCTGTATTCTCTCATGAACGCCTAACTCACTGCTATTTACTTACTGGAAAAAATTATGAAGATTTAAAGTTTTCAACGTTAATTTCTGCAAAGTCTTTGGGGAAAATAATACCAGAGACGTGTAAAACTATATTTAAAGTACAAACAAAGTGGAACGCAAAATTCAATCAAACCCATTCGTTCAAATAGAAAACTGAGTACAAAATATTTATGCAGACGCACAAATATCTCTCACTTGGTTCAACAGTTCCACAAAAACTTTAACACGATAGAATTGTACTGAGCCGTAGCAGAAGCACTTGCTGGACAAAAGTATAGATCTGATGGTAAATAAGGATTGTAGAGGTTGACATACGCATGACCTATTGTATCATTTAAGTCCGTATAAATTAAATTGCTAAGTTAATTGGTTGACGTAACAACCTTAGTATTTTGATGTAACCCATTTATTCTTCAAACAATAAATCATTTATAAAGTTTTCGATGTATAATTTTGATTGTATTGGTAAGATTTTTAACTTGGTCATTGTGGGCAACCTAAGATCGGGAGACGATCTTGTACACAACCGCAATCCATTTACTAGCCTGTATGCTCCGCCAGTATGACAGAAATACTAGAATAAAAAATATAACCAAAGCATAGTAGAAAAAGTCGATAGTAACGACGACGGATTCTAAAATGGTGAAGTATAGAGGATGCACTACTCTACTAATATCACTAAAGATTGCGAAATAATAGGAGTAATGCCAACTGATCCAAACGACTAATAAAGAATTTCCTTACTAGTAAACGCATGTCTCTATCATCCGAAACAAAATGTACGCACTATTAGCACTGAAAACGGCTGGAAGATGAACAAGGATAACCATGGAAAATATTTGAAAGCGGCTAACGTTACATATCGAAATGTCTGAAAATTGTAGAATAAAAAAGTTTAACAAGCCGATTTTTCTATGCAGTGGGTTTTAATACGATTCTAGAATAAAGTTTCAAAGATATACTGCTGTAGTGATGGGACGGTACCAAATCTCGAAAACTACGTGCATGTATTTATCGTTTAGTGACTAAATCCGCAGAAGAACTGGATGATTCATTGAAAGATAGATTAAAAAGATAATTAAATGTAAAATGATGAAAAAGATATTGTTTAAAAATGAGTCAGAATAAAACATGAGAACATGTGCAAAAAATACGTAAATACTAAAAATAAATACAGTATATTTATATAGTATAGTGATTCACTTAGCGGCACTGGAATGGGTAGAAAGCATAGGTAATCAATTAGTAAATAACAGAAAGCGTAACGAGAAAACAGCTAACAAAAAAGAAGATGATTTGTACCACTCAAAAACTGAAAAAAGAATATGTAAACCTTAAAGCTATCGATCTGCGCGATTTTCAGAGAGCGTGAGTAGTGCATAACATACAACCAAATCCAGAAAGTAACACCAGGGTTCAAATGCAGTATCTCGGCACTAGCAGATAGATAGATTACGTAAATATATACATGTGTATGTACAGTCTCTTTCTAAAGTAATGTCTCCCCTGTTGATGGATTCCTATCAATAATACTTTCCACTTAGCGTATTATATTCATCGGACATCTTCGGCAAGAAAGAAACCGCAGGAGATACAATACAGATCGAACGTGTATATATCCTGTGTAATTATAATTTTAAATCTCTATATGTGTATTTACCTGCTAGCGGTAGAATATACCACTTCATTAAACTCTACTTTTATACCTGTGATGGTCAGTTTTCCTAAATATATAATGTATAACGTGTACTTTCAGTTATTTTTAGTCTTCCAGACTTTTATTAGAGACAATTTTTAATGCATATTATAACAACATACTTATTTGAATATTAAAATAATACTCATTTTATTGGGGCATACACGTTTATTGATGAATAAATCTCACAAGAAATCCGTCCCAAAAAGGATCTCTTTAAAGTAAAAACAAATAACTGATATACGGCGTTATTGGTGAGAACGGCCTATTAAAGGTATTATACAAACGAAACGGGATTTTAAAACCAAATTTTGTGGTCGGATATGGTTGAATATGAAGTATTACGTGAAAATATTTTTGTATAAAAATATTGAATTTGAATTCCTGTTAACCGGAAGTGGGCATCGACTTCGATATTTTAAATAGCATCCTATAAATTTAATTACAAATTCAGCTTCTAAGATACATTTTACACATATTTCATGTATCCTATTATGCGATACCTAAATATGATACCATTCCTTTCTGGTTATTCGCAATTAAATAAAAAAGTGACAGATACCGATCTTACTTTATAGTGATTTTACGTCACGTAGGAGCAGAAGAGACAAATGAAATTTTGCATATACACAGCTGATATCGTGTAGTTATACAGAGTTTGAAGTTCTTCTCTGCAGTATTATACAGGGTGTTTAAAAACAGTTGCTTACAAAAAACTTAAAAATTCGGAAAGTCGCTTTTTTTAATACAACGGTATATATTTTCTTAGATATTCTGATTTTACAAAAGATTATTTTTAATCTATATTAGGTGTTTCTATATCTAAAATGGAAGGTGAATAAGTTCTAACGATTTAATTAGCCTCCGTACCTAAAATGCTCAGATACGTCAATTTACGGAAGCAAGGGCGCTTAGCTTATTTGTTTTACATACTTACTTACTACTTATTTTGACGTCTGTCATTTTGGTTAGTCGTTCTGGCATAACAGGGAAATATATCCGCACAGGTATAATAATTATCATGCCCAATACGAGAATGTATTTTACAACAATAAGAATAGTATATTAAAGTATGAGTGGACAATGGGGTCGTTAAAACACGCGCGATTTTTGTAGCACGACAGTGAAGCCGGAGTGCTTGAAATATAGCAAGTGCAGATTGGTGTATCTGATTAAAAAGATCGAGAATATAATCTTTCATATAATATCAATTGCACATTTTACATTCGTTTAAAGTAAGTTTTTCGATAAAATTATTATAAAATATCTCATTGCAGTTTTTGACACATTTATTAATAACTTTTTATTTGTAAAAGGTTGTTTTGTCAGATCAATTAGGTGACATTTATACCTCACCTATTTTTGAATTGTTGACGTTACCCCTAGTAACTTTAAAACACGCGCGTGTTTTAATGATCGATTTACTCACGCGTTTGCATGTTTTAAACAAGCCAAATGGTTTACCAATAAAAAAATTATTGTATTTGTTACAAAACATATTATAATCTTAGTATTTTTTGTAATTTTTATTTTACCTGTAATAATATACAGATTGTTGTAGCTTCTGTACAATACGTTTCTCTCAGTGTAAAAAATTTAGATTATCTACAAGATAATAATTAACATATGTATGTATCTATTAAAGAAAGTGTTATTTTGTCTATTGTATTATGTTTCCCTACTATAATCAACAGTAAATTCAATTGCATTTTCCACCACCTTAAACAGAGAAGAAACCGATTTGATCCGATTTATTTAATCCACTTATAATTTAACACAGAAAATGTTTGAAAATTTAAATTAACAATATGATTAGCAATGATTTTAAAGATTAAGCACTATTATTTTATAAAATTATATTTTATAATGACAACTACACAACTAGTTAATGTAAAGCTTTATTGTCTAACTGCATTATCAAACATGATTACAAAATATATTAAAGGGATAATAATGGATTTGCAATATATCAGTTATTTGTTTTTGTATAAAAAAAGATCTTTGTTGGGACGGATTTCTTGTAAGATTTATCAATAAAGGTGTATACCTCAATAAAATGAATATTATTTTATTATTCAAATAAGTATGTTGTTATAATATACATTAAAAATTGTCTCTAATAATAGTCTGAAAAACTAACAATAACTAAAAGTATGCGTTATATATTACATATTTAGTAAAACTGACCATCACAGGTATAAAAGTAGGGTTTAATAAAGTCCTATATTTTACCGCTGGCAGGTAAATACGCATATCGAGATTTAAAATTATAATTACACAGGTTATATACATGTTCGAACTGTATCGTATCCCACGTGGCCTCTTTCTTAACCGAAGATATCCGATGAATGCAATACGCTTAGTGGAAGGTATTATTGATATGAACCCGACGGCTGGGGAGACATTACTTTAGAAAGAGACTGTACATACAACATGTAACAGTTGTGAGTATGCATAGAGTGAGGGCACTATACGTTTTAGTACTGTAGTCTGGAGCAAGATTACTAGTAAAAGACCCCTAAAAGTAAATTAAATTATAAAGATGGTAGATATGTGTGCGTAAAAATTGTATGAAACTAAGAATTAGAATACGTCAATAGAAGGCTAAGCAAAACTGGATTAAAAACCAAGAAATATGAAGTTCTTCATCTGGATCTCTTGGTGCAGAAGTAGAACACTAAACACTTCAACCCATTCAACACAAAAACTTTTAACTAAACACTGATGCGTTTAGACAGCAACACTGCCATTATCAAGGCGATAATAAAACTCCAATTCAACAACTAACAATTCAGCAACAACCTAAGCAGTAATAGCAACAATAGGTGAGATGAATACAGGCTGAGGAACGGCGGTCCTTTTGAAATTTTAATAAAAATTATTGTTACCAGATTCCTTTAGATAGACATAATCATAGATGCACTGTTGGTGTATCACACTTTAAAAGAGATGTAATTACATCAAACAAGCGTGTAACGTTTCTATAACATACAGTTAGAAATAGCACAATATCATAAAAGCGTTCTCTATTTATCAGATAAAATAAGTAGGAATTTGCCGCCTTTTTTCATTTCAGACCAACAATGAGCAAAATTAGAAAGAATAAGATTCAATTATCTGATTAGAATTTATATCCACCATTTTTCAGTCATACTTGCAAAGAGAAATAACAAATTTTGTTATTGCCATAGAAAGCTCGTGTTCATTTAATTTAAATTAACATTTTAGAAACTTCATTCTGACGCGTGAAAATAATGGCGCCAATTAGAAACTGTTATTGGGCGGATGAAGAAACAAACGACTGCTGCTTCTTCTTTTTCTTCGCGTCGCGTCGTAGTTCGGTTACAGGTATTCAACATGCCAACCATTTGTATTATCTAAATCGTTTTAATTTCCTTTCCTCGAGTGTGATTCACCTAAATTCCTCACGTGTTAGATTACCTAACGTATTCTATTAATTATGTGTATTCAATGATTGTTTGGTACCCATTTCATCTGGAACGAGAAACTAACGAACGCATATTAAAACTAAGAGAGAGAAAAGTATGCGCTTTAAATTTTGAGACGATGTTTTATTCATAAGGAATATTAAAACTGTTTCTCTTATAGTCCAATATTTGTGTACATCTCGAAAACATAAAGTGTAACAGAGAGTTTATTATACACACTCCGATGCACGTATAAGTATAGGTTTATCAGTAATTGTGTGTACAAGCTACAAGAAAAAGGAAAATACCTTAGGCTAGAAAGACTGAAAATAACTTTTGAAAAATGATTGACAGTAATTTATAGTAACCTAGTAAAATGTAATAGACGTTATCGTTAGATGGAAATACTGCGATTTTGTCTAATTATATAGGATTTATTAGTTGAAGATATTCGTCATACAGCACATTTATGGAACTAATTTATTTATGGAATTTCAAATTTTTAAACGAAGAAGAAACGGTAAATATTTTAAATAGGTTGCATATATATGTAGTTTGCTTATCGTATGATTTGAATATATATGATTGTTTTAAAGTTATGCAATGCCTTCAGACATTAGTGGAAGTGTTCTGTAATTGCTTGGATATTTCTAATGAAAAAGATAGACACGTTTTAATTATACGAAAATAGAAAATATATTAACATAGGCGTATTAGTGATTCACATAAACATATATTACGATAATTTTAAGTACTTCAATTCCGTGTTAGTAATTAGTGTTTATCGCACTGTATATATAGATGCCGTAATCCTTAATTGAATATTTAAATAATGAATACTTTAGTTTGTATACAGTTTCTTAACTAAGATGTACAAGTGTTCATCTAAGACTTGGCAAGACGTTTTAAAACTTGAAATTTGCAAGCTCCTAATGAATATAAAATTGAACTTATTTACATCTGTTGTTGTAAGTATCCAAATAATTGTGTGAACCGCTTTTTTCAAATTAAATACGATTTTTTACCATAGATAAAGCCATTGATTTAAAGCGAATTTAATTTTCATAAAAAATGTTTGTGAACGTCTTTATTACAGTCATATAAACTTGTTCCAGCGTTATACTTTCATGTGTAATATAATAGTATAATAGTTAGAAACACTTCTAAAGCATTTGAGAAATGTGAGTAAAATATTGGAGATATAAATTCACTAAAATTTTCTCGATTAAGTTTTTAAAAACATGTATGAATATATTTTTCAAGTTTGAAATAATTTACAAAATTGAATTCCAACTGGCAATTAACATACATATGTATCTAACAGACAAACTTAGTTTCAATGTCACATCGTTGCTGATAATACTGTGATGCATATTGCATGTAATCGGTTGCGCATTTATTCGAAGAAAAATTGAATCGCTAAACATAACACATTTCATGATTTCAAATAAAGGTATTAAAATACATTATGCAGTCTACGTTATACGTTACGATTAGCTTTGCTCAAAATTATTGTTGCATCTATCACGTTATTACAGGATGTGCATTTAATCAGTGTACGTGATATATGTCATATGTCACAAAGGTTAAAGATGTATATCATTCTGAAAATATTAATGATTACTGGATATTTATTATAAAGGCAAATATGATAAACACCCACACAAAATAAGAGTGAGCGGAATTGGCGATTGGAGAAATGTTAATACGATAAAGTGAAAAAATAAAAATCTTGGGAGTGACTCTAAGACAAAAACAATAAAAAAGTCACAGCCTTAAGCACTACAAATGGTAAGCCAAGAGGTGCCCACAAACTATCCTACAGGTGAGTTCTACATGTGTGACATACTTATATGGCAATAAAGTTTATCTATAGACCTAGACACTAGTTTAACAAAAAACTTAGCTTCCGAAGAGTTAGAAGTGAGTACTGATCATGCTTACATTTTATAACCATCGGCATAAGTTACTTTAATTGACAAATGAAAGAATAAATCAGTTCAACAACCACACATTCGAACAAAATGGGCGAAAAGAATAGCTTTTAAAATATACCGGAGAAACAGTTACGTCGCGCTATTAAAGTTGGTGTCTCCAATACCAAAAAACAAGACACAATCTTGAAAACTGCTGTATTCTCTCATGAACGCCTAACTCACTACATATTTACTTACTGGAAAAAATTATGGTATTTAAAGCAACGTTAATTTTTGCAAAGTCTTTGGGAAAATAATACCAGAGACGTAAAACTATATTTAAAGTACAACAAAGTGAACGCAAATTCAATCAACCCATTCGTTCAAATAAAACTGAGTACAAAATATTTATGCAGATGCAATAAATATCTCTCTACTTGGTTCAACAGTTCCACAAAAACTTTAAACACGATAGAATTGTACTGGAGCCGTAGCAGAAGCACTTGCTGACAAAAGTATAGATCTGATGGTAAATAAGGATTGTAGAGGTTGACATACGCATTAACTTATTGTATCATTTAAGTCCGTATAAATGAATCATGTTAAGTTAATTGGTTGACGTAACAAACCTTAGTATTTTGATGTTACCCATTTATTCTTCAAACAATAAATCATTTATAAAGTTTTTTGATGTATAATTTTAGGCACCCTAAGATCGAGACGATGTTGTACACAACCGCAATCCATTTGTATAGCCTGTATGCTCCGCCAGTATAACAGAAATACTAGAATAAAAAATATAACCAAAGACGGATTCTAAAATGGTGAAGGATAGATAGGATGACTCACTTCACTAATATCACTAAATATCATGAAATAATAGGAGTAATGCCAAATTGATCCAAACGACTCAATAAAGAATTTTTTACTAGGTAAACGCATGTCTCTATCATCCGAGAAACAAATGTACGCACTATTAGCACTGAAAACGGCTGGAAGATGAATAAGGATAACCATGGAAAATATTTGAAAGCGGCTAACGTTACATATCGAAATGTTCGAAAATTGTAGAATAAAAAAGTTTAACAAGTCGATTTTTCTATGCAGTGGGTTTTAATACGATTCTAGAATAAAGTTTCAAAGATATACTCGCTGTAGTGATGGGACGGTACCAAATCTCGAAAACTACGTGCATGTATTTATCGTTTAGTGACTAAATCCGCAGAAGAACTGGATGATTCATTGAAAGATAGATTAAAAAGATAATTAAATGTAAAATGATGAAAAAGATATTGTTTAAATGAGTCAGAATAAAACATGAGAACATGTGCAAAAAATACGTAAATAAAAATAAATACAGTATATTTATATAGTATAGTGATTCACTTAGCGGCACTGCAATGGTAGAAAGTATAGGTAATCACTCAGTAAATAACAGAAAGCTGCAACGAGAAACAGCTAACAAAAAAAGAAGATGATTTGTACCACACAAAAACTGAAAAAAAATATGTAAACCTTAAAGCTATCGATCTGCGCGATTTTCAGAGAGCGTGAGTAGTGCATAACATACAACCAAATCCAGAAAGTAAATAACTAGGTTCAAAATGCAGTATCTCGGCACTAGCAGATAGATAGATTACGTAAAATATACATGTGTATGTACAGTCTCTTTCTAAAGTAATGTCTCCCCCTGTTGATGGATTCCTATCAATAATACTTTCCACTTAGCGCAATATATTCATCGGACATCTTCGGCAAGAAAGAAACCGCAGGAGATACAATACAGATCGAACGTGTATATATCCTGTAATTATAATTTAAATCTCATATGTGTATTTACCTGCTAGCGGTAGAATATACCACTTCATTAAACTCTACTTCTTTTATACCTGTGATGTACGTTTTCCTAAATATAAATGGGAGAATGCAGTACTCTTCAGTTATTTTTAGCTTCCAGACTTTTATTAGAGACACTTAATGCATATTATAACAACATACTTATTTTGAATATTAAAATAATACTCATTTTATTAAGTATACACGTTTATTGATGAACAAATCTCGGCCAAGAAATCCGTCCTAAAAAGGATCTCTTTTAAAGTAAAAAACAAATAAACGATATACGGCGTTATTGGGTGAGAACGGCCTATTAAAGGTATTGCTATACAAACGAAACGGATTTTAAACCAAATTTTGTGGTCGGATATGGCTGAATATGAAGTATTACGTGAAAATATTTTGTATAAAAATATTGAATTTGAATTCCTGTTAACCGGAAGTGGGCATCGACTTCGATATTTTAAATAGCATTCTATAAATTTAATTACAAATTCAGCTCTAAGATACATTTTACACATATTTCATGTATCCTATTATGTGATACCTAAATATGATACCATTCCTTATTATTCGTAATTAAATAAAAAAGTATAGATACCGATCTTACTTTATAGTGATTTTACGTCACGTAGGAGCAGAAGAGAATGAAATTTTGCATATACACAGCTGATATCGTGTAGTTATACAGAGTTTGAAGTTCTTCTCTGCAGTATTATACAGGGTGTTTAAAAAACAAGTTGCTTACAAAACTTAAAATTCGGAAAGTCGCTTTTTTAATACAACGGTATATATTTTCTTAGATATTCTGATTTTACAAAGATTATTTTTAATCTATATTAGGTATTTCTATATCTAAAATGGAAGGTGAATAAGTTCAACGATTTAATTAGCTCTCGTACCTTAAAATGCTCAGATACGTCAATTGGCTGGAAGCAAGGGCGCTTACGATGAGCTATACTACTTACTACTTATTTTGACGTCTGTCATTTTGTTAGTCGTTCTGGCATAAATAGAATATATCCGCACAGGTACATTAATGACTTATGCCCAATACGAGGAATGTACTTTACAACAATAAGAATAGTATATTAAAGTATGAGTGACAATGGGGTCGTTAAAACACGCGCGATTTTTGTAGCACGACAGTGAAGCCGGAGTGTTTGAAATATAGCAAGTGCAGATTGGTGTATCTGATTGCAAGATCGAGAATATAATCTTCATGCTAATATCAATTGCACATTTTACATTCGTTTAAAGTAAGTTTTTTCGATAAAATTATTAGTAAAACATCTCATTGCAGTTTTTGACACATTTATTAATAACTTTTTATTTGTAAAAGGTTGTTTTGTCAGATCAATTAGGTGACATTTATACCTCACCTATTTTTGAATTGTTGACGTTATTCCCTAGGTAACTTTAAAACACGCGTGTTTTAATGATCGATTTACTCACGCGTTTGCATGTTTTAAACAAGCCAAATGGTTTACCAATAAAAATTATTGTGTTTGTTATGCAACATATTATAATCTTAGTATTTTTTGTAATTTTTATTTTACCTGTAATAATATACAGTTTGTTGTAGCTTCTGTACAATACGTTTCTCTCAGTGTAAAAAATTTAGATTATCTACAAGATAATAATTAACATATGTATGTATCTATTAAAGAAAGTGTTATTTTGTCTATTGTATTATGTTTCCTACTATAATCAACAGTAAATTCAATTGTTTATTAAAATCTCACATTAGGTTCCACCACCTTAAACAGAGAAGAAACCGATTTGATCCGATTTATTTAATCCACTTATAATTTAACACAGAAAATGTATGAAAATTTAAATTAACTAATATAAAAATCTAATATTTAGGTATATATTCAATGATTTTAAAGATTAAGCACTATTATTTTATAAAATTATATTTTATAATGACAACTACACAACTAGGCATTAATGTAAAGCAGGTTTATTGTCTAACTGCATTATCAACCCATGATTACAAAATATTGCATTTGTAATTATGGAAACAGATTAGCGATAAATTTGTCTCGAAACAACACTATTAAAGGATAATAATGGATTTGCAATATCAGTTATTTGTTTTACAAAAAAAAGATCTTTGTTGGGACGGGATTTCCTTGTAAGATTTGTATCAATAAAGGTGTATACCTCAATAAAATGAAAATTATTTTATTATTCAAATAAGTATGTTGTTATAATATACATTAAAAATTGTCTGGCTGACAGTTCTGAAAAACTAAACAATAACTAAAAGTATGCGTTATATATTACATATTTAGTAAACTGACCATCACAGGTATAAAAGTAGTTTAATAAAGTCCTATATTTTACCGCTGGCAGGTAAATACGCATATCGAGATTTAAAATTATAATTACTGAGGTTATATACATGTTCGAACTGTATCGTATCCCACGTAATTCTTTCTTAACCGAAGATATCCGATGAATGCAATACGCTTAGTGGAAGGTATTATTGATATGAACCCGACGGCTGGGGGAGACATTATAAAGAGACTGTACATACAACATAACAGTTGTGAGTATGCACAGAGGAGGCACCATACGTTTTAGTACCGTAGTCTGGAGCACGATTACTAGTAAAAGACCCCAAAAATTAAATTATAAAGATGGTAGATATGTGTGCGTAAAAAAATTGTATGAACTAAGAATTAGAATACGCTTCCTCAATAGAAGGCTAAGCAAAACTGGATTAAAAAACCAAGAAAGAGAAGTTCTTCTATCTGGATCTCTTGGTGCAGAAGTAGAACACCAAATTTCACTTCAACCCATTCAACACCAAAAATTTTTAACTAAACACTGATGCGTTTAGACAGCAACACTGCCATTATCAAGGCGATAATAAAACTCCAATTCAACAACTAACAATTCAGCAACAACCTAAGCAGTAATATGCAACAATAGGTGAGATGAAGCAGGCTGAGGAACAGGTCCTTTGAAATTCTTAATAAAAATTATTAAAAGTACTTCAGATTCCTAGATATATTGAATAATTATAGATGCACTGTTGGTGTATCAAACTTTAAAAGAGAGCGGTAATTACAATCAAACAAGCGTGTAACGTTTCTATAACAGTTTTCGCCACCAGAAATAGCACAATATCATAAAGCGTTCTCTATTTATCAGATAAAATAAGTAGGAATTTGCCGCCTTTTTTTCATTTCAGACCAACAATGAGCAAAATTAGAAAGAATAAGATTCAATTATCTGATTAGAATTTATATCCACCATTTTTCAGTCATACTTGCAAAGAGAAATAACAAATTTTGTTATTGCCATAGAAAGCTCGTGTTCATTTAATTTAAATTAACATTTTAGAAACTTCTATTCTGACGCGTGAAAATAATGGCGCCAATTAGAAACTGTTATTACGGATGAAGAAACAAACGACTGCTGCTTCTTCTTTTTCTTCGCGTCGCGTCAGAAGTTCGGTTACAGGTATTCAACATGCCAACCATTTGTATTATCTAAATCGTTTTATTTCCTTTCCTCGAGTGTGATTCACCTAAATTTCACGTTAGATTACCTAACGTATTCATTAATTATGTGTATTCAATGATTGTTTGGTACCCATTTCATCTGGAACGAGTAAATCCAACGAACGATATTAAAACTAAGAGAGAGAAAAGTATGCGTTTTAAATTTTTGAGACGATGTTTTATTCATAAGGAATATTAAAACTGTTTCTCTTATAGTCCAATATTTGTGTACATCACGAAAACATAAAGTGTAACAGAGAGTTTATTATACACACCTGATGCACGTAAGGCATAGGCTTACTATAATTGTGTGTACAAGCTACAAGAAAAAGGAAAATACTCTAGGCTAGAAAGATCAAAATAACTTTGAAAATGATTGACAGTAATTTATAGTAACCTAGTAAAATGTAATAGACGTTATCGTTAGATGGAACACTGCGATTTTGTCTAATTATATAGGATTTATTAGTTGAAGATATTCGTCATACAGCACATTGATGGAACTAATTTATTTATGGAATTTCAAATTCTTTAAACGAAGAAGAAACGGTAAATATTTTAAATAGGTTGCATATATATGTAGTTTGCTTATCGTATGATTTGGAATATATATGATTGTTTTAAAGTTATGCAATGCCTTCAGACATTAGTGGAAGTGTTCTGTAATTGCTTGGATATTTCTTAATGAAAAAGATAGACACGTTTTAATTATACGAAAATAGAAAATATATAACATAGGCGTATTAGTGATTCAAGAAGCAAACATATATTACGATAATTCTAAGTACTTCAATTCCGTAAAGTTTAGGCAATTAGTGTTTGTCACCGTATATATAGATGCCGTAATCCTTAATTGAATATTTAACACGAATAATTTTAGTTTGTATACAGTTTCCTTAACTAAGATGTACAAGTGTTCATCTAAGACTTCAAGTGCTATCGTTCTAAACTTGAAATTTGGTAAGCTCCTAATGAATATAAAAATTGAACTTATTTATGACTAAGTTGTTGTAAGTATCCAAATAATTGTGTGAATCGCTTTTTCAAATTAAATACGATTTTCTTTCACCATAGGATAAAGCCGATGATTTAAAGCGAATTTAATTCTTCATAAAAACGTTTGTGAACGTCTTTATTACAGTCATATAAACTTGTTCCAGCGTTATACTTTCATGTGTAATATAATAGTATAATAGTTAGAAACACTTCTAAAGCATTTTGAGAAATGAGTAAAATATTGGAGATATAAATTACTCAAAATTTTCTGATTAAGCTTTTAAAAACAGGCGAGTATTTTTCAAGTTTGAAATAATTTCTACAAAATTGAATTCCAAACTGGCAATTAACATACATATGTATCTAACAGACAAACTTAGTTTCAATGTCACATCGCTGCTGATAATACTGTTCTACTAGTCTCTTCATTTGAGAAACTTGTTAAAAAATTCGAATTTGTTTTAGTGTTCATGATGTCTGCAATAATAGTTTGTTAAATTACCGATTAACCATGGTTGTGACAAGAAGAATGTGGTTGAATCTTGGTCAACGTCAATCTAATGGATGAGAAGCACTTCAGACAACAATTATTAAATGGCTTTCATTATGATATATCGAGAAACAATAAAAAAAACAGGAAGAAACAAGAAAGAAATATTGTAAACGCAATATTATAAAAACCACTACGTGTACAAGATCGTATGAGTGTAAGCGTTAAACTTTAAATCATGGGCTATCTAGGAGAGGTGACTTAGATTTTGTTCCTCTGCGGATGTACGCGTATAGATACATAGAATGGAAAATCGCAAGTTCAACAACTTTTGGCAAATTATATATATACTGACTGCAAAAAACAGTACATTCACAAATGATTTTTTAAATTTAAATTTGCGTTTAAATGTATCAAGAAGCTAAAAATGTAATTTTGAGAACATTCATGAACATGAATTCTAAGTCTACCAACATGATCAGATTTCATCTAAAAGAAATCAATTGTTTCCATTTAATGTAACATAAAAATTACGTTATTTACGCTTAATTACGGTAACCTTCTAAGAATTAAATATGTCTTGAAAATTAAGCTTGGTAACATGCAGAAAAATCAAGAATCAACATATTAATATGCTAAAAAGTAAAAGTGAAAGCTATATTCATATTATTAAAATAAATGTGATAAATTTAAGAATGAAAAAAAAACTGCGTAATTCCTTTCTTTATTTGCAATAAATTTATTTCATATGGTTTCCTAATTTCGTATACGTTACCTATGAATTAAATTGTATTTGTTTTTAATAAGTATTATGAAATTTTTGTGTTATAAATTACTTTAACACTTTTCTATGGCCATATTCATATTTTTCTGGCTCCATACTTTAACAAATGGCTTGTTGACACTGTAGGAAATGAAGTCTAGCAGTTTTCCTGGTAATCACCACTTAACACACCAATTACTATCTGAAGTACGTGAGAAAAATTTAATTTCTTTCTTGTAGGCAAGTCGTTGTTGATGTATTCGGCGTAATTTAGAAACAAACTAGGTGGTCGCTGGATTTGTGTGTGCATAGATTTGAGTAAGTTGTCGATTCTAAAGACCATTTCTAGTTCTTTTTCTTGTACGGATCAACCACAAAGTGTACCGACAGAATGCCAGAATTTAAAAAACTCAGATAATAATCGCTGACCGTTGATTCGACAACTGACGTTAATAGAATGTTTCTGTGTGCATGTAGCTGCCGGTATTCAAGTTATTTGTACAACGGTTCCGTTTTGAAATGAGAGAGGGACTGACGTATCTGGAGTAACACTGTGTTCCTTTGATTCTCATCTTGTTCGCTGGTCTGCGTTAATTTAACGGATTTACGTTTTATTTAAATACTAATGGATTTATTAAAAGTTATAAATCTAGCACAAAGAAAAGTGTAAAACGCATGTCTTACCTAACTACATTGCAAATTTACCGGATTTATCAGATAATAGTTTGGTGACTCCTACCTTATTTGTACGTATTACGAATAATATTTGAGCTTACTATATATACAGAGTGCATCAAAGAATAGAATAATGATCCTGAGGGTATTGTCGCTATAGTTTTCGTAAATGACATTAGCAGAAAGTTTATTATTCCTATTGCTAATAGGAATCTGACTGACACAGAGTTGATCTACTTTTAGAAGAAAAGGGCATTTTTAAAAACTACTGGAATGGACTATCCAAGAAGCAATCTAAAATAATCAGTGTATGTTAAAAGAAAAACAAACACTGTATCCAGAGGAATAAGATTAGACTACTAACTGTGATCTTAACCGACCATCTGATACCTGCCTTTCAATTACGTGATTAGTTTTACACCAAATATCCTTTTCTTCAATAGTATGATCGATATTTTCAATGGGTTTGTCAGACAAATGAGTAGTTACTAAAACAGATCTATACAAATGTACTAGAATATCTGTAAATTAAATATCTAGGTAGTTTGTTGACCATCAGTAGAAACATTAAAAGTCTCAAGACAGTGCCTGCCGTACTCCTATCTAAATGTCCTGATCATTTGATGTCTAGTCTCCTACCCTGATTACCAAGTTTCAATTTTTCATCTGTGATTTCAATCAATTAGATGTCAAGCGTCTGAACCCCGGTTTTTCCAATTTAATGAACAATGTTTCCTTATCGAAGACGTCAAATGCGTGAAATAGGTCAAAAAATATTGCAACATGTCCTTTCTAAATCCATGCTGATTAGGTGAAAAAAAGATTAGTTTATCCATAAACTGAACTATTGGATCAAAAGCAATTCTTTGTATAAATTTAGAAAAGAATTAAAATTACCCTGTAGTTGGTAATATTTCTAGTGTTGCATTTCTTATGTAAAGGCAAGATGTTATACCATATATATCTATAGATGTTTTCAGCGACGATAGAAAAGTAGCTCTATTAAACGAAACATTAACAATATATGCAATGACTATGGGTATTTAATTCTTCATTCTCTTCAGTACGAAATTGCTAATGCTGTGTGTGCTGCTCGAATGTTTACTATTAGATTTATTTATATAATAAACCGCAATATATTTTGTTACAGTTTGGAAACAAAAGGTTTTAGTAAACAGGTCATTCGCTGATTAGAAAAATATTAACCATCATATTTTATATGAATAATGACTTTTTATGTGACTCTTACTGTCCATTTCATTTACTAAACTTCATAAAGCTTTTGATTTATTTACACTCTGATTGTGTGTACGGAACACACGTTTTGTTGTCGATACCAACTTCAGTTGTTTCTTCTTCTTTTTAATAAATTTTGAAGTTTTTCAAAAGTATGATTTATCTACTTGGACTATTGTCATCTGTTTGTATGACAGGAATGTCAGTGGTTATGTCAAATACTATGACAAATTATAAAACCACTTTATAATTTGCACGTTTTCATTAATTGTGTATTCCATTAGGATAAAGTTTTATGGTTCAGTAAAATATTTAACATAACCACTGACATTCCTGTCATATAAAAGTTGACAATAGTAAAATGGATACATTTAATTTTAACTCCCACCACCCTCTCCTTTCAATAGGCTTTCAAGATATAACGGATTTTACAATACGAGTAAATGTTCAAAATGTCCACCAAAAAAAGATCAAACAACGTTGTAGCCACTCTTCCACTAATCGATTTGCACTTATATTAATATTATTTCTACATACAATCTCCATATTAATACACGAGAAATTTTGCGCCAACAAAGGTATCAGTCAAAAGGCTATTAAATAATACTGTGTAAAAATAAATTGCATCTATACCATATGCAGTTGCATTGTAGCCGTTCTTTAAATGATATTTCTGAACATTTCTTCTTTCATTTTGTTCTATATATCATTTTATGTACACTGGTATTCGATATACAAGGTCATTCACATAACGCCACACGAAAAGTAAAAACTTTCTGAACATTGGGCTAGTCATGTAACTGCTCTTCCTCTTTGTTGTTGTGCCTATTCACAAAAAGCAACTGTATGGGGTAAGTCATTGTCGAGTAACTGTTGATGCAACTACATATGATATGGATGCAATTTCTTGTTATACAGTATTTTTTGAACAGCCTTTTAACTAATATCTTGTTGGTGCGAGATTTTTCGTGCACTTATATGTGGATTGTTCATAACTGAAAGAATGTATGTAGAAATGTTAAAAAATGAAAATTGATTAGTCGACGAATGGCTACAACGTTGTTTGATCTTTTTAGTGGACATTTTGAACATTTATTGTGAAATCCGTTATATGCAGAACATTTAGCTTGGAATAATTAAATATTAATTACTGGTATAACATTTTGTAGTTGTTTTGTATTTAATAAGTTTATCTCAATATATGATTTAGTGGTCTGTCAATTTTTCATAATAAATGATTACACTCTTTATATTTAGAGTGATACGTATACAAAATGACATAGCATGTAGGCCTGCTATAAAAAGTCCATAGTGGTATACTTACATATATATAAAACAGCGTCTTTGGTTGCTTAAATGTAACTAAAAGCAAAAAACGAAACTAAACTCGGAAAATATAAAATTAAGTACGAAGAGTCCTGTAATCCTATCTATCCATAAATGTAGGTTAGCTTTCTCACAGACTCTAACACCTACACTATAAATACTTGTAGAAATGGAAAGTTCGTTCAAAATGTTGTAGTAAGTGAATATTGTAGCCATGTACATAAAGTAATATATTTTATATTTGGACAACCAAATCTATTGTTTTCTCCGTACAATTGTCAATTAAGCCGTCACATTACTTTTCGTACATGGTAGAAGCAACAGCAGGAAGGCTAAAGGAGTATATTAAACGTAAAAGCTTCGTACTAGCGGTGAGAATCGCCTAAACTTATGATTAACGGTCGTCTTTTACTCCATCCTAGACGAAAATGCATCTCGTGTAGTTGCTATCCTGGTGAAGTTATGTAAATTATAAAGGCGCTTAATTGAAAAAAGAACATGTCGCAGGCGTGGGTTGCAGATAGTATTAAATTACACGTACGGAGTATTATTTTTCGAAATTAATTATACAAAGGTCAAACAAGGAACTGATGAGTCACATAGAAGGATACTACGACCTACAATTAAAAAAATCATTATGATGTTTAGACAATGCAGAGAAATGTACAGGTTTATTTTATGATGGTTAGTGTGTGTGTGTTTATTACCCTGGAGCAATATGTAAATTTATACATGAATTAACCGTATAAGGTTATCTAATTCAACATAGATTTAAATATAATTCTACAGATTCCTTGACTGCATATATTTCGGAAATAAATTTGTAGATACAAACTTAATAAAAATTTATTAAGAGATATAACACAATAATTTCTTTATATGAGCCAATTCAGGACCCCGTTTTAATTTTTTAGAACATACAAATAAATCGCCACCTTCGAAATACTTTCATATGCCATCTGTATATGCTAAAATTACATTTTATAATTTATATTAAAATTAAGTGTATTATTTTAGTAGCGTTATTATTCCAAAACAAATATGAAGTTTTTCATGTTAATAGGGTTTGACAATATCAGAATACATATACTTTCTCGTAGGTAACTTAAAATTTATGATTACTTCACAGTTGACATGGATTTTTTTACGTTTCATCAAACAAGTCTCCAATTATTGCCATGGCATGAACTGATCGTTAGAACGAGATGGCTTCGAGAGAAACGCATCTCTTACAACATTTTCCGTTGCGAAAGATCGACCCAGACCGTTGGAGAGAATGATGAAACCAAAAATGTATACTTAGCTCACGGTTGCTTTCTACTTACTACTAATAATAAGTCACGTTCGTTTTTAAGGAAAGCGGATACACAATGGCAATGCAAACAAGAAAAAGAAGTAGAAAATAAAATGAATTCTACCATAAATGGTGCTATAACTGGAAAATATCACGGATGAAGTGCATTACTGTGCGATGATTGACGTAAATGTTGACTTTAGTAAACAATCTATGTACGGGCTTTCATATTTTATCTAAGACGCTATAGCGGGTAGTACGTAGTGTTATTGATATCTATGTTTATTACTTAATATGTGAATGTGATGGTTTTGTCTTTGATATATTTCTAATTTATGTAGTCTTTTATACAGATACTATACTAATTAATTCTCGTAGAAACAATGGCTTTAGCATTGTAAAACTGCAAAATATTCTTAAAAAATGCTAGCACTGCTTTAATTATACATAAAAGCTCAAAATTCTAACCTATGTTCTATTTATATCCAGAAATACATAAAAGGTGGCGACAATACTAATGGAAGAACAAAAAGTATATAGACAGAGGCATATGTTTGCAACACTAAATAAGCTAATAAACATGTAAACTTCATTACTTTGTGTGTTTTATTTTTAATAATCTTTCCTTCTCAAGATGATTGAACTTCAATAATCACTATTAGGTAAGATAAACTAGTAATATAAAAATTCTGAAAACACATTATCTCCGCCACCCTACAAGTCAAGCTTATACCAGTCCTCGTTTACTTACCAAATATATGCTTGCTATAATAGCTTACCTGAACATATATCAGGATCTTTAAATTTGTTTAAAAGTAATTTGCGAAAAATTTCATTTAATGTGCAAAATACAGACTTGTTAATATTTGAAGTTATTGAAGAAAACCAACTTAGCAGTAGTGAGTGGTAAAGTATGAAGGCTAAGTTGAAAAGCTTAGGTCAGTAGTTTTCTGAGTGGTAATTTTTTATATGTATATGTGTTTTAGCGTAATAAAGACTAAGTTGAAAAGCAGATGGCCGCAGTGGTTGGCTGAACTTCGCCTTCAGGTCACGCTAATATTTTTTTCAGTTTTCTCGTTTTCGTTTGTATATTACATTTTTTATATAAAAGTATATGTGTTTTAAACACAACTTACACACATAATAAAGACTCTAAGTAATATTATTATTATTAAAAAAAAAAAAAAAAAAAAATTAAAAAATGACCGCCATAGGAAAACCTGATAATTTGAAGCTTACGCAACGGGTGTAAGAAGTAAATATCTGTCCGTAAATTTACAACTAAACACTTCCCTTGCAAGTGAGAGTTTCGAAATAGATAATGAAGTTAGGCAATGTTGCAACCCAGAGGTCGACCGACTATAGCCTCTACTTCGAATAAAGTATGGCGTTTTGATTAGTTGATCAATCAAAACTATTTCATTCTTCTATTTTGCGGATATGAAGGCAATGCTCAGTACCTTCAAAGAAAAAGATATTAAATAATAATGAAATAGATCCACATAAAATCGCGAGGAAAGTTGAATCATCTTTCATTATCCAAAAAAGACCAAAACTCATATAATAAGGTATTATGGACTGTAACTGAAATGATTCATAAAATAAGCACAGTGAGATAGACTAAAAGATGAATATGTTAAAGTGCAAGAGCAATTCTTATTACACGCATTTACTGTATCGTCATCAACGTGCAAATATTTTATGTTTCCGCTGTCATAGCTTTTGTTGAGCTGGTTGATGTATGCCTATAATTTGCTAATTACTTTCCGCATTCTAGCAAAACATAATTTTAAAGACACAATCTTTGCTGAGTTATGTACAACCACACAATGATTCCTTGACTAGTTGTGTTTCCAGGATCATATTAGAATGTTATTTAAAAACTCTCAAGTCATATACTGTAGCATAACTTAACAGCAATAATAGTATATATTTTAATTTCAAACATTGTATATATCAGTGCGCATAGTAAAGCAAACAGTAATAAGGTACCTTATACTTGATTACTGGTACCATGACTAATACATAAATAAATGATTATGACACAGCCCATAACCCTATCTATATATGTATATTATTTGCCTAATCCAAAAATCACTACCTGTACTATAAATATACGATAGTTAAATGCATACCTTCGTGCGTTAAATATTACACACCTTATATCACTGGCAATTCGTTCCCATAAAATATGTTCACTATATATACCGCATATATGTGCATTACATACCTATTATTGTAATACACGTCATTCTCGCTTTAACCACTAGGTCATGTGACCCGTTAAAAAGAAAGTGGCGCCTAAACAGTCAACGCGTGAAAATAAAGAATGTACTTCCAGCACGCAACTTAATCACAGGCTCATACCATATCCTTTATCGCAACTCAGAACTTATTATTATCACATTAGATAGCGATAAGGAAAGACTCGGCTCGCGAGAGAAAATGGGAGGGAAGAAACTTCAGAAACGACGGCCAGATAACCATTATTTATGCAAGAATGACTTCTACAAGCCTACACGACATTGTTTCGCGTTTTTCACTCTTCTTTTTCTGCCTTTCTTAACTCGATCTTCTTTTCCCTCTCTTTTCGATCGTTACTCTTTTCCACATTGGTCTTTCATTAAAAGTGTCGTAAAAGTGCATTGTACTTATACACATAATGTACAGACGTGCATATACACATATTGTAAGGATGATAGTACTTACTTCAGGCTAACGCAAGAACTCAAATGCATTAACTATACACGGCCGGAATTGGACATAATTTACATCACCTAAAAACACCCACAAAAATTCGAAGAGCTAGAAAAATACAAGCAACAATGGTTTGTGGGGGTGTCTTCGTCTATCATCCCACCTAACTGCAAACGAATGTATGTCCCTTTATCTTCATATGACATAAGATTCTTGATATGGCGATGATATGTTGATCGGCTTTTAATAGATACCACACGCAATTGCATCGTGTAGACTAACAAGAAATGTGGAATCGAACATTTAATTCGAAATTGGAAATAAAAGATGTTAGAAAAATTTAGATTTACATATGCTAACATAAGGTATCACAATGACGTAATTTACATACTTATGTAAATTCTATACTTCTAGAATCTCATATATAGTAGGAATGGAGAAAGAAAGGGATTGATGTTTTACATACTGTTGATTCTGCAGAAATAGTTTTGCAGTTATTTTATGCATTGCGTAACCAATAATTACTTAAGTGTTTTAGTTTGAGAAATGAAGATGCAAGTTTGGCAGCAGGTTCCTTAGAACTGTTGAAGACATACAAAAATGTGTCACCCTGTACAGAGTGGGCCACTAGGCGAGGTAAGCGGCTTATCTCGCAAAGTATTGATAGTAGATTCCGCGGGGAAAGATATTGGTAGTAACTGCAGGAAATTTTTTCAAGTGTAACTGCTATGTCCAACTCTAAAATTTCCATTATCTCAAGAAATCGTAAAATGAACTGTAACTTTGATATAATCAGTTAAAAGCTCGCTCAACACTAGACAATTCTCGTTAATGACATTTTTTCGTATCTGCCATAATAAGGGAGAGTTAATCGCATCTATTTATCAATTTTTAAAGTTTTATATTTCCGTTACTATTCAACTTAGCCGAACTATCTTAGACTCGTTTGAAAGAGAATTGCATGGACTTTAAGCAGCGTTTGTATGTTGTATCTATTACTTTCAAGCTGATGAACTAGAAGTCGCTTTCTGCAACAGTAACTTATTCTTACGATTATACGAATTAAATGGAACGTTACTGTTGCATCAATGGAACATTAAATAGCTTTAAATAACCGATATTCGACTGAAAAGCGCATGGTAATATATCTATCCATTCTCAACTTATCGCAAAAAAAACTAATAAAGAAGTGTTAAAGACAAGAACGCAGCCAAGCAATAATAATTTCAAAGATAAGTTGGCTTTCTAAAACATCATATATCTCGAATAAGATGTGTCAAATTATTTTATCTTCAGTTCATGTTGACTTTGAGCATTCGAAATCCTTTTTACGAATGATGAGGTCGTTAATATGGTAGGGGAATGTAGCAATAGCAGGGTACGTAATGCGCTATCCACATTGGGGTCGTTTTCGCCAATGGTTTTTGCAGATGATCAACAGGAGCCCTCAATTTTTATTGCAAACTCTTTCGACAGACGAGGTCACTTTTTATAGACATAGTAAGCAAAAATTTGCATACCGAAAATATCCACAGTGCCATATTAGAAACGCTGCAGTGTGAATGTTTGTAGCACGATAGTAGGGAATACAATCATCAAACCCTATTTCTTTATTAATAACTAACTGATCATCTGTTTTTGAAGTTTCTTCATAATGTGTTACGTGCTCTATGGGAAAATATGCCCTTTCAAAGCAGGCAAAATATGTTCCTTCAACTGCTTATCGCATTTTTTAATGTTCGGTGACACTTAGATGATATAATATATCCGGACCGCTGGATAGAAAGGAGAAGCCTCTTACCTTGGCTAATGAGTTCACCCAATTTGACTTGTTTAGCTTAATTTGTAATTTGTGATGGGGGACTAAAAGATCTTGTCTTTGAAACGAGACCTACGACACGATAAAATATGCAAGACATAATTCGAAATGCCATTCATAGTTTAACACCAGTGAAAATAAAAGCTACCGCCTTCTACTTTAGCTATCAATGAACACTTCGAGCGATGTGTGAATAATGATGGCGAGCACTCTCAATCTTTGAGGAAGTACAAACATTCGGGTCATGAATAAAAACTCGCTCTATTTTAAAATCACATTTCGAGGAAAAAATAGTCGAACAGTGTCATCATTTTTAAATTAGTACAGTTAAATAAGGAGAGGTTATTCGGTCTCTAATTTCCATGGTTACGTAATTTTGTTTTTCTTTTGCAATTAACTTGATTATATTAATTGTCTTATCCCAGCTTTTTCCTGTTTTTGTGATTAGTTGAAAACCGACAAAAATATCGAAATGCGGGTTTCAGCATTTAAGCACTGTTTAAAGTCCACACAATTCTCTTTCAAACCAGTCCAGGATTATTCAGATGGGTTGAATAGGTACGAAAATATTAAACTTTAAACATTGACAAATAGATGGTCTTCACTCTCCGTTATTATGATAAATACGAGAAAGGTGATATCAAAGTTGTAGCTCATTCTGCATAGCTGGACATAGCAGTTACTCCCTGGAGGCAAAATCTGATCTAGTCATTTACTTTAGTAATTTAAACTACTTTTTTAGGAATCTACTCATCATTGATGATTTGTTTATTCTTGGTAAGTATTGTGCTGGAAAAAAAATTAATTTGGTACAAATTTAAATTTTTTGCCAAAAGCGTTTATAAGGACTATACTTATGATGTACAAAATCCGATCGTGCAATCTCCCTGCGATGTACATACATCGGGTAAAGCTAACGCAAACTGTCCCGCCTTTGTTTAATGGGGTTCATCGGGCTATGAGCTTGAACTGATTGGTTTTTATATTCGGATTCAGGAACTCCAAAACGATATGAAAAACATGGTCTGGCTATCGTGGCTGTGTAATCAATTTTCTTTCCTAGGTGTAAAATTGCTCGACTGCGGGGTACATCCGCTGCCCATTCGTAGTAGTAGTTACGACATACAGAAAATAAGCTATGGATAATGAAGGGTGTAGCATAGCTAGCAAATTATCTTCTAAAGAAATAATATCTGTAAGATATTTCCAAATAACTGAATGCAGTATAAACTTTTGAAGGAGCTCTACCTCAAAATCAAGTGATTCTGTATATGAAAATGTTATATCAACATGCACTTCCGATCAGTAAAGCTACATTAATATCTAAATTTTAAAATAGTCGGCGTTCCTTGTTCTGTACAACATGAGCCAAAAACATGAACATAGAATTCCATTTTAGCCAAGATAAATTGTTCTGAGTTGATTTGCTTTAAGTTATCATCGAAATTATTTCCTAGTTTATTTCTAGTGTATTCGTGTTAAATAAACATGTCGATTGTATTTGCCAACAATTCGAATCGACCAATGCAACAATCAATAAACATCGACCTCTCCCTGTCAGCTAAAACAGCCACTCACCAATCACTTTCGCGAAAAAAAAATAGAATCTATTAAGAAATACAATAGGTTGTATTTCACACTCGCTTCGATAAAATTTGCTTTTATTGCGTTCAACAAGACAGTACTACATACATATTTTGCCCTTTCGACACTTTTATAACCCTCGCGCTCAGTGTGTCGCTCCAAAATCGCATTTACTTTCACTACTGACGTTTGAATAATCGTGTATCGTGAGGGGGTCGCGACGCTAAGTCGCTACTTTTACACTTTTTTTGGCACGATCTTAAATGTAAAGAGCGCGTCATGATTATCACGTTTGATGCATCGGTTTGCACTTTCGATCGAATTTTAACGCGCGATCACAATGGATTCTCGTTGACTTCTCCGTATTGTATCTTCGCCTCCTTTCCGGTAAGTGGTACCTACTGTGCGGCATAAATGCTATAAAATTTCACGATTATATTTATTAGAATGTATTCAGGAAGTTGTTTGAAGAAAATGTTTAATTTCATTGTGTGAAGTGGTAATTGTTTAATTTGATAAATCTATTAATGTCTTATTGGAAAAGGATTCGTCGAAATATAAGGAGAAGCTAATGTTGTTTACTTATCGATAGATTTGGCTAATGTAACAGTCAAGAGTGGTAATATCATTTAGAAAAACAGAGCAATCCTAGGTATGATAAAGAAATTTGTACAAACGCTGTAGTTCTCGATACATTGTTTGTGCTTACGAATCGAATGGCTCTTTTGTATTCTACGAATTAATCTCGATCAGCCAATCACTACTTTCTGTTAGGAAAAAAGCACTACTCGAACGTAGGTACTCACACGGCTAAATATTAAATAACCGCTAGTTAATAAAAATTTAAAATATTAGCTCGAAGAAATGTTTCTTATACCAACTACAAATTCAAGTAAATTTTTACGGACTGTCTCTACGGCATAAAAAGATGAAGCTACTGAAAACAGGGCGACGAACAATAGGACCTCTCTAAACAATTTTAAAAGCGCACACGTGGGGTACGAATGCGCCCCGCGTGATATTACAAGTGCCAACAGACGGTTGCGTGCCGCTACTGACAAAGTAGCGTAGTAGTGGTAGGAAAACAGTTTTGTTTTATGCTGCACATTTTAATCTAATAACAAATGTATCTTAATGAAACGATTCTACTATGCCTTTGTATCGTTTCCACAGTAACTACTTACCTCGAGTGGTCTAAATCTCTCTTGTTTCCTAACAATAAGCTGGTGTAGTATGAAGGAAGCTTTAGCTTCGACAGTTGCCCTAGGAGTTCTTGCGCTTCGTGGAAACTATGTCTATCGCTAACTGAATATACTACTACAAATGCTTCACCCCATCGAATGTGTTCGTACAGACAGCCATTTTTCTGAAACAAACGCGAGAACATTAATGTTGCGTATTTTGGTTAATATTAACAGAAATGCAAACATGAATAAGAAAACAATGATGAACAAATGCTATGTGCCGCTGTACGTAACTTAATAAACTATATGACATATGTATTTTCGATGTCTTATAACAGTACTGTCCCAAACTTCTACAATTTGATTATTTTACATTTCAATAAATTCACATGCATATTTATGAATAATATAGCTTTCTGTATTTTCTTCGGACGCAAGAAGTAGTAAGTAGTGCATAGTCATACATTTATAAAACGTGCAAATTTAATAAGCAAAGTGACTCCTTCAAGTGCCCACAAATTTGTGATAAGCCACGCAATATTTCACTGTTAAATATGAGAATTTTACTTGGTTAATAAAAGCATTTATGTTTGCTGACTTGATGCACATAGGTCAAGGTAAATCACCAAAAAGTTTGATTGGTGATTATTATTTTTAGAAATAATTCGTTTTCTTGGTCGTATGTCGTGTTTATAATTATTGCGTGGAAGATTTCATTGTCATCGCGGCCTATTATGAATTTTTTTATGAGTTAAAAATACATTTTAGCTTTCTCTAACTTTATTTACCTTCTTCAGAAATTCAGTAGTACATAAATATTTTCGCAAATGTTTTGTTGTACGTTGCACATTTTGGAACTAAATATAAAGAACGACTATTACAAGTGTTTAAGGAATTCCTATAAATATTTACTACTGAATTTCTGAAGAAGGTAAATAAAGTTACCGAAAGCTAAAATGTATTTTAACTTGTCAAAAAAAATTATAAAGGCCGCGATGACAACGAAATCTTCCACGCAATAATTATTTTTGAAGAATTGTTATGTTATTGCATACTTTTGATAAAATTAATACTCATCTTTCAAATCTAACCCGTTTCGTAGTATACAGCAATAATAGTAAGATTTCCTACAGTAAAATATTGGTTTATTTTGTAACAATCTGAATAAATACAATATTAGGTACATCAACGCCAATATAAGGATGAGAGAAGAACTTAACCAATTTCGGTAGACATTCACTGGGTATATGAGTTAATTTTCAACTCCGTATCTATTTCTTTAACAAACAGTATTTTTGCATTTGTACACTATCAAAAATACTAATTTTGAATTTCACATTAATACAATATAATGTAGATATAAAACCTCTGAAACATATTTTCTCGTGTTCTTCAAAAGACAGATGAAAAAAAATCAATTCAATGCACCCATACAGGTAATGCCAGTATCACATTTTATATCTCACTATACACCGTTACAGCGTAAACCTATAACGTATTACTTGAAATATACGTAGACAATTGTTGTACATTAATTTATAACTCCTTAAAAAAGCACGCGGGTAAGTTGTTTTGGAGAAATTTTTCCGTTAAAAGGCGTGGGTACGTTATCACATCTTACATAAATAATACCATTACTTTAGACTTTTATATGATCATAAAATTGTAAGAATATCATCATGGCCCTGACTCTTACATATCTATACTCTTTATAAGACGGCTATCGCAGTATAGAAAGTCAATAACTTTTACTCGCAAGCAAATTCCCAGATTAATTGAATTGGGTCAAGTAAGAGGACACCAATTAACACTGACAACCCACACGCAAACACGAATTTTCATGATCAATAGGGACAATGAAACGATAAAGAATACCACAAGCAAGAAAGTTAATTATTTTGCGGGGTGTGCTGTCATGCGGGCATCGTGTCCACAAAGTACGATTATGGGCATTATAATGTAAGTTAATTGGTCGTTGCGCGCGAAAAATTGTACAACACAATAAACGTGACTACATTAATGTAGTAATAATAACTATCTACATATGTGTATCAATCTATAACGTTGATTATTAGATAATAAACATTAAAGAATATGTACTGGGTATCTAGTTAATACATTAATGATTACTACTTATAACCGCTAAACAAAAATACGCGTTTTCAGTGGGCAATAAATATATTGAGGGCATGTCTTTAGCAAATACTTAGTTTGATAGTTTAGCCAAATTCAAAATCCAAGAATCAATGCATCGTAAATAGTTGTAATTGTTTGGAATATTTACTCCCTCATTTGCCTACCTAATTATCTTCAAAGAATTAAAACTGAAGGAACTTTTTTAGTATTCGACAATTTGTACAATAAGACCAATACAGTTCCCATAATGAAATATTCTGCAAATTGATTTAAATTAAAAATATAAATTTACCTTATGTCTCAAGATTATTCACGTCTTTGCATTTTGTTATAATTATCAAAATCAATCAGACCATATTTGTCTGGATTGCACATTTTATGCTACAGCAATGATAAATAGCTATTTATTATAATATAATACTCCAGCGAATTGCCAGTCAACCTAAACTACCAACTTTCATTATTTTCATTATTTTGTGATCATTACACCGCAAACAATCCAAATTTAATGACAATATCTTGTAGTAGCAAAACTTATAAATGGCTATATAATTTCTGTTCGTGCGTTCATTGTACATGAATGTACAATCCAACGGACTACCATCAGTTCCTCTTATCGAAAGTATATACTAGGCTTGGTCCTATTATTAATTGGCTTGGTACACATGCACTTTAGCTTTAATTTAATTATGGGCGCACAGAAGTATCACACGAAAACTAATGTAACACACATTTGACTTTATTTATGAATGGTATGGATTATAATTTAACTGCACAGTGTTGATATAACCAGACGTTAATGAAGTTAAAGTCAAATAATTGAAAAGTATGATTATTATGTATGAGACAATAATGTAAATAAATTAACAAAATATTTAAAGTAATTAACATCAATAAACGTTATAAAATTCACTACTATTACGGATCAAAGAAGTATCTATTTTCGAGCTGTTCAAATTGGAAGAGAAACCAACAATGTACTGCGCGGCTAAATGCAGACAAATTTAAACAAAATCTTCTAGACCGTCTTTAAAAATGAGTATGAGTATCTGGACCAAAACAATAATCAGACTTTTTCAAAACAAAAATGCTTTGAATGAATATTGTGTCAAAAATATTCAAATGCGTAGCAAATAACTGATATGAGAGAGCTACGTCAACGAATGTAAACATTAAGCGGCGAGGCCAATAAGTAAAGGTCCAATATATCGTAAAATTTATAATTTATTGATATGAAGAAAGAATGATTAGTTAATTAATTTTAATTGTTAATTAAATTTTATAAGCGTTTTAGAGGATTTTTTTCTTTCTCTACCATTTCAGCTATAGCTTACAACATGGATTATATACATCTGGTAATCATCTTATAATTTGATATTGCATATAACGAAAGTTCTTTGTTAGATCTCTTGGTATACAAGTAGAATACGGAAAGCATTATTTCACCCACAAAATACCAAGCCTTCAACAAAAAGCCAACGCGTTTCAACAGCAAAGCTGTCATTATTAAGGCGCTATTAGAAGTATTATTATCGCCTTGATGTGAATATAAATAATCAACTAATTTCATATAGTGCAGTATGAGTAAAATACGAATGATGACATTAAAGCTTAAACTCGTAGAAAGTGATTATTACATATGATGCCCGGTAGCTTTGTATAACCTATAATAGGAACGTTTAGGTGTAGTACGTATCAGGTTAGATTTTCTATCTAGTACCTATAAGTAACAGTGTAGACGTTTTAAATTAACATTAACAGTGTAATTATAAAACGACATTTAATAAAATTTGAATGTTCAAGTTATTAAAATAATCATTATTAAAATTACGACCATACAATAGTATAGCAGTATTGCAGCAAGTATTGTTAAAGTTGTGTATTAATATTACACAGCAAGTAAAATAGTTTTTACTTTGCTGTAATCACAAATATTAATTTTTCCCTGAAGTACGTAGTACATATTGGAATAGGTGTTACTGAAAATTAGACTTAGCTGTTGACTACTTAAATGTTGATAAAAGTCAATTAGCCACAATTCGTAGGAAATATGTATAATCAGGTTGTACCTTAACCTACAAGGCAGCTAAATAGAAAATAACATGAAAATAGAGGAAATATACTAACAGTTTCTAGTGGAACATAAGGGTAGTTGCAAGAAGGTAATGTAGCAGAATTAGTAGCTATTTATACTATGTGAGAAGAAGAGTATACGGCATCTAATTAGATTTACAATCGCGCACTCAGACTTAAAGAAGCCCGCGGTCTGGATCCATTTTAAGCATGTCTCATTTAGAATTGCATATTACATATGAAATATAATGGAGAATAATTACACACACATTCTAGCTCTTTCAATGGCTTTTATGATAACAGTTTGAAACACGGAGAGCGATAGTTAATTTATTTCATCTCGAGTATTTTGTTTATGTTGTTGCCGTAATGCGTGCTGCTGTTAGATTCCTATCGTAACAAGAGTAAATCCAAGTCTATTAAAACTCTCGACCGTGGAAGCTAATTGACATTACCATTTTCTTAGGTAATTTAGGTGGATGAAGAAATTGCATTGCTGACTTATAGAGCATTCTTTCATGATTAAATTGCCGTATCCACACTTCAGAAATGTCAAATAAAAAATACCAAAACAACCAAAATCGTAATGGTAACACATCACATTACTATACCTTTACTACAATACCGCTTTCATTACATGGTGAAGAAGTTGTCTTTTATACAGTTGCGATATAGAATAATTATGACAGTCGTCTTGATATACATTTCAAAACTTGACTCGTATTAAAAGCCTAAATACCAATTTCCAATTAGTAAATATCAAGGTATAGTATGCATATAAATCATAATTTTAATTGAATGCTCTTTAGAATGAAGGAAAACTAGCGAGGTATTGAATTCCTTATCGAAATAAAACCTATGTAGCTCCATGCAAACATATGTCGCTATCCATATAAGCAAATAGAACATGTTACATTCTATTGAATCGTTACGGAAAATGGAGTAACAGAACGACTGATATTCAAGTGTTTCCTTATCGTGGTTGAATCTTGTTCGCCATGAAATATTAACTGAAATTGTGGTTTTCGTTTTCTGGCGCATAGCGTTGGTTACTCCGTTGAGAAATTGACGGCTAGGTAAACTCGCACGTTCACATGTGGCAGCGCTCGTTGTGTAATTGTTCACCATACGGATAAATGTAACCTGTCCGGCAAGACGTCACCTTCATCCCGAGCACAAGAATTACATTCATATGTTTATTGTTGGACTATTAACTTCGTATAGTAGCCAGCCTACGCAACAAACTGCACTGGAGCAACATGAATCGGATAAAAGAGTACGCGGCAGTATGCGCTGGCGTACTTGTTTTTACGCAAAATCAATTATGCAACACACCATCTCATTGTGTCTGTCCGTTTCAAGATGCAAGTGCATATGTCTGTCTGGGTATAATTCATTAGGTACTTAACAATAAAACGTGTGAGCATTGAGACCATCTGGTTCCTTTTAGACTATACATACAGAAGTAGGCAAGTACTGAAAATAATGTTTTTAAATCTTGTGTATATATCCTGTATGTATACGGATGTAGTGATAAAAAATTGCATCTTCAAAATTAAAGAAAATAAATCTAAACATTCTTCATTAAGACTTTTATATTGAAGTAACTCGCCCTTCTTATGAAACGTGGTTTTACTTTTTGCCAATAAGAAAGGTTTCTACGATAAAACAGTACAAATTCATATCAATTTGTACTCCTTCCACTGTTCAACAAATGGAGACGTCTGCGATACATTATATAAAGAATTATCCAAGTAATCCAATAAGATCGCCATTTCACTCGTCATTGTCTTCAGAATGATGGGCTTCAGAAAATGAATTAAGTAAGACGAGGAAAAGCGCATAACTTCTTCTTTGAATTGCTAATTCTATGAAGCTCAAAATTTTTTTGATTGTGTTGTTACGGAAAATGAGACTAACTTTCCACTTCATTTTCGGGAATAAACAGCACTACTAATGGGCGGCAGGAAAAAAATAAAAAAGAGACCTTTTTAACACCGAAGTATTTATTTTCTTGGCGTAAGTACATACATGTATATATAATGTATTTTTCCAACCGCCAATTAATTAAACATATTTTTATATTTTTAAATATGTCCTCTGGAGGTGGAGTTGAACCACCAAGTATAGCTATTGCGGCATACCCACAACACTGTTATGTTACCGACGACTCAACTTCCACCTATAATTTTCACAAATATATGTGAACGAGATGTAAAGGCCTAGGAGAGGCAACAGTTTTAACACCGAAGTATTTATTTTCTTGGAGTTTTTATATTCGCGGAATGGGGGATGAGGGGTGGAAATAAAAAAACCAAATTATTTTTCTTTTTCAATATATTCACCTGCAAGATGGATACATTTTTCACATCTTTCAATTAATTTATTTATACCCTCATAAAAAAATGATTTCTCTTTATCTGCAAAATACGCCGAAACTGCCTCCTTGACTTCATCATCGGCAGTAAATTTTTTGTTTTGTATCGTGTATGTATTGTTGTATCGGATACTCCAACCATTTCTGCGAGTTGTTTCTTCTTTAGTCGAGCATCTTCGAGTACAATTTTTTCAACTTTTTGGATAAGTGCTGGCGTGATCACCTCAATGCTCCTGCCCGGCCTCGGGTCGTCTTCAAGGGATTCCCTTCCTTGTTTAAATAAACTATGCCACTTGTACACCATGGTTTTTCCTGGACAAGAGTCGCCGTAAACCAATGACATCTCATTCATTATGGTCGCGACTGATTTTCCTTGCCTGGTAAGGAACTTTATAACGGCACGATATTCGATTTTTTCCATATTTCACTTTTCACTCCTGATTATGTTACTTGGTTGACGATAGCTCAAAGACTAACTGTCTAATAACAATGAAACTTCGTATTTATACTAATTATGAGTCGCTGCACAGGCCACACCCCTAATGCGCCTAATCATCCCCTTACAACCCGCTCATTCCGCGAATATAAAAACGCTCCCTCGTATATATATATGTATAATGTAATTGTCCATCCTGTTGGAAAATTACATTAGGTATAGATACAAAACAGATTTTTACTCTATTTTAATGTCTGAAATGTCGTAAATAAAATTAAAAAAAGAAAAGAAAAATTAAAAAAGAGCAAAAGTCTGTTTTTTATTTTTTGACTGCCGCCCATTATACCGAACTCATCCCCTCCATTATACAGTCGCTAATCTCTTCTCAAAACTGAACTGCGTTATATCGAACTATATAATTCATAAACTAGAAAAACAGCTAGCATAGTTGGTAGAAGAAATGTAAGCTTCTGGTAGGTGTTATGTTCCCAAATTGCACAAAACAGGTATTTAGCTATAATCAGACACATCACAGATTGGCATCTACCATGCATTGAAAAATGAGAACTTCTAGCCATACGAGTGATTCAAGCTTCTGCAAAACAAGTTTAAAAGATTCAATTTGCAAGTATGAAAGATCCAACATCCAGATCTAATTTGGAATTAGAAATACTAACATTGACGATAGACATTGTCATGTAATGGGGGCTTCGGTGTTGCGGTAAATTATATACACTTAGAGCGATACCGCTCTGGCAAGCTCACCAGATAACCATGGATTCTACTGGAAACTTACCTTCAAATAAAACTCGAAGTTTACTATGAATGCCTCAGACCGATAAACGCATTAAATAATTCATCTTTACCTCCGAGTACGTCGAAGAAAAAACCGAATACTTTAATATAAATAAGATGCGTTACAAGCAAACAAAATATTTCAGCAGAGCAAGAGATTTCAAGCAATATTATATATTAGAAAACAATAGCAATGTGCATAAATAAACAAGCTGGTCATAAAATACATTGAAGATTATAATTGAGCAAGATATACAGAGCCATTCACGGAATTGCTTGGTTAGAACTTTTTGATGTTCTTGAAATTCAACATTACTGAAAACTTGTAGTTATAACTGATATCATCTGGACTCATCAGCAAAATTATTTGCGCTCAACTAAGGTAAATCGGAAGTTGACGTCAACATTCTTAATTTAAATAGCATGCAGTTTTTATATCGGGCATACAATTCTGCATCAAAACTTACTAAGACACCCAATGTCAAACATCAGCCGTTTTTGAGTTATTCAATTTTTTTTTCCAAATATAGGGCCAATTGCAACACAATGCTCAAAATTATGTATTTTTAAAGGCATTGCAGCTAAAGACCTCATATTTGCGATGCTATTAGCCGAAATAGCATACCTAAAATTTGCGTCCTAAAATTTATCATAATTTATACAGGGCCGTCCAAAATTAACGTTCATTTCAACCAACTTTACGTTCCATGAATGTCACTCTTTTTAAATGGAACACCTTATATATTATTGCAATTTTGAATACACTTAATAATTATCTATCATTGATTATTAGACATGTTAGCTTCTATCTTTAAGGTTTTCGAGTTATTAGAGGTTTCGTGATGGAAGTCCGAAAAGTACGCCTTTTTAATGCATTTAAAAACTCAGTAATCCTTGAATGTCAAAATAATTGATATTGTATTTGTACCATAAATACACATAGTTTATATCTGTCAAGCAAAATGGCAAATGAAATACATTACGGAAAAGAAACATTATTTTAAATTTATTTTTCATTCATGAAGACTGTAGTAGAATTATGAGTAGCACATGTCAAGTATATGACGACAGATACCCACATTTATTCAAAATGAACTAGAAAATATCAATACAAGAAGCCAAAAAAGAATGTTAAACAAAAGAGCTTTGGAAGTGAGAGTTTGGAAAAGTTAAGTGTGTTTTATATGTCATCGTGATCTAATCATATTGAATTTTGTCTTTTGCGACGCCATTTTCTTGTTTGAGTTTTTGTAATGATATTGTTTTAGGTCACTTTGCAAAAATTTGGATACCTGTCGTCAAATACTGTACATGTACTATTCATAATCCTATTCCATTCTCCATGAATGGAAACTAAATCTAAAATGTCGTTTCTTTTCTGTAATGTATTTCATTTATTATTTTGCTTGACAGACATAATCTATGTGTATTTATAGTATAAATGCAACATCAATTATTTTGACATTCAAGGATTACGAAGATTTTAAATGCATTAAAAGCATATTTTTCAGACTTTTACCAGAGAAGTAGGTACTTATAATTCTAAAACCGTAAAAAATATAAGCTAATATGTCTAATAATCAATAATCAATAATTATTAAGTGGAGTCACTGCAACTAAGCACCCACCACACATTAAAAAAAAATAAATGAAAATAAAAATTCAAAAATGCAATAATATATAGGATGTTCCATTTAAGAAAAGTGACTTTCATTGATTTGAACTTGGTTTAAATGAACCTTAATTTTGAACGACCCTGTATAAATTATGGGAAATTTTAGGACGTAAATTTGATGTACGCTATTTTGGCTAATTAAATGTCAAATATGAGTCTTTAGCTGCAATTCCTTCAGAAGTACAGAATTTTTAACATAACGTTGCAGTTGGCCTTATTTTTTTAAAAGTTAAATAACATAAAAACGGCTGATTTTTGACATAGGGTGCCTTTGAAAGTTTGCATGCAAAATTATACCACGCTATTTAAATTAAGAATGTTGATATCAGTTATAACTATACAAGTTTTCAGAAATGTTGAATTTCAAGAACATCAAAAAGTTCTAGCGAACCAGTTCCGTGAATGACCCTGTATATTATTGTAAAAGGTGCAGTTAACATGCATATATACATGCAACGTAAATTATTCAGTCCAAGTCCAATCTACTAGCAGAGGTCAATATTAGAAATTACTAAAACAAAACACCTGATAACAGATTATTATGATTTAACAATAGTTCGTGCTAAAAATGTTAATGCAGCTATGCTGCGACAACACGAAATTAATTAAAAGCGTCTGCAGCAATAAATGGTAAATCAAGATTAAAATTCATTCACAGTTGAGCTTTAATTGCGGGTTTCAAATGGTGAAAGATCACAATCTCTTATAGAGATATACACGCATCGATAAATGGATAGAATTATCAGTGGTAAAAAGTTCTAAGAAGAGAACACTGATCGAACATCAATAAACTTTCGGACGATCAACCGACATTTGAAATGAGAAGGAACCCTTGTAACTCGTAGAATCGTCCATCACTTTCAAGGGGGCTCGTCTTGTTGAGAACATGAATCGACCACTACAAGTCCAGAAGTTAGGATTCGGAAGGAGCTCAGAAAGGAACCGACTTTATGCCGTGAGCAGCAATCCCAAACATTGAAAATAAGAAATTTCTTGAAATTTCCTTACCATGATTTTGAAAATGTAACCGTCACTAAACTAGACTACCAAACCGTAATATAATTTCTCTGAATGAAAGTACAATTACTTTTTACAATTTTTTTGATAAATCATGTAAAAACTTAGCAGACATAAATGAGAGTAGTAAATTCATATATGAAAATAGATTGTTGTTAAAGCTTGTAGTGGCGAATTTTTTACAATTATAATGCAATAACTTTTCCTTTTACTCGTATTTACTCCATAACAATTCAGATTGTAAATTATCTTGATTATAAATTTATATAAAAACAATCCCTAAACACAGAAACCTGTTATGGTGTATACATCAAATAAAATACTGGCGAACAGCTATATTCCGATTTATGCGGCTTCATTCATAACAGGGGCACCATTCACTATATCTCCAGTACGTTCATGTTTGTACAAGCAGAACATGTTTTCAAAATTTCTCCGCAAACTTCTCTTAACTATCTAAGGACACACATACTGTCTCCACGTACGCATATATCAATTAAGGATTAGGCCGTAAAAGATCGTTTCTCTCGGTTGCTGCACCGAAGTAAACTTGAATGGTGCGTAGGTTGACAGAGATCCGTATTCGGCATAACTACCGGATTTTATGCTTCGCGTGATTAATGTCATTGTCGTTAGTTTGGACTTGACCACCGAACAAATACTCGTAAAGTTCAGCTTTAAGAGAGTAGTAAGTGTATTGAAGCAATTTTCTGTTGGTCGCAATCGTGTAGGTGCAGGAAATGACACTGCTGTCCATTAGTATTTAATATTAAAGCCATCTAAATAAGGACCGATATCAATATCGATAATTAAATTTACTTACCTTCGTCGTTGCAGTAAATCTAATCCCTCGTTACACTAGTGTACATACATTAATATATTTATACCATATAAGTGATGGATGTTATATATAACACCCCTTCCATTTTCTCTTGACGCTTATGATATCTGTATACATGTTAAGTATACGATATATTATAATGATCTGATTTAGACTACATAGGTTGCATAAAGGATTACATATGTATCTATCACAGTAATTTGTCTTTTTTGTCGTTTTGCTAATATGAAAAATAAAATACAACAGCAAAACCCTACATATTCACGTTATTTATTCTTTACTCGTTTTAAAGTTCAATGTGCACAAGATGGTCATACGAGCAAAGTTACGTGATTTTTTCGAAGAATCAATACAGCTCTTGTTATTTTTGTTTCTTTATTTTCGGTAAGAAAAATGTATAGAAACTCATTTCTACAATTTGTAAGTTCCAAAATCAAGTTATTCCAAACATGCCTGCCGGCAGATATGTACCAACTATACAGTGTGCACTTAAGGTATAGAATAAATTATAGAAGGGAATAAATAAATAATAAAAATATACATGCGTGACATTCAATTTTCAATCAATGCTTGTATATACATATATTGACATTATTTATAGTTTTTTTTAAATAGTGATTCCTAATCTTTCTCCCTTAATTTTGAGAGATCTTTTTATTCTCGAATCGATGGTATAAAATGTGAAACTTACATTTATTTTATTAACTACAATAAAAAAAAATGCGCTGTTAAGCAAATAGAATTATTAAATTAAGTGTCCGAAATTGCCATCAATTACATTCTTGACAATACGCAAGCCAGTTTTAGGAGTTCCTATACATTTTGAATCGTTTCTGATTTACATCTGCGCATTTTATGCTTTATTGATATACACCTTAGACTGTCAATAACAATATAAAAATAAATCAAGGTGTGTAAGATCTGGTTATCTCGCTGGCCATGCTATTGCTGCTTGCCAGCCGCAAGGACCAACGCGACTGGCGTTACAGGGGGTTCGCACGCGATTTTCGCCTCTATTTCGTAAAGTAAAAAATTCATAACTTTGGAACCGCTGCAGATAATCAAACCAAATTTGGAATATTGGATGAACAAATCATACTCTTTCTTTTAGTGACACAAATTTAATTCAACTTTCACCACAAAGGAGGGGTGAATTTTTCCATGTGTACTTCAATGCTTGTAACTTTGTTCATAATTAACTTAGATAAATACTCCACATTTAAGCTCCTCTTGTCGTTAGTGATCGATTTGCGGCGAAAGAAATCGTTTTTCATCTTCTATTTGTAAAACAAGCGATAATATACTGTACTGCTATTATTTTGCACAGCGGTGTACATACGTACAACGTATACACATGACATAAACAAGACTATCATTCAGTAGAAATAAAAACGTCTGTTGTCATGGACTGGGATTTTACCATCAGCTTATGATATTGTTGATTGGTACGTCATTATATACAATTGTAAGCAAACGTACCTGAACAATTTACGTAAAGCGTAAAAAATAGCACACCGTAGCGACAAGCACAAACTAAAGACAATGGCTTGCAGCACACGTAATTTTTTTCACGGTTACTCGAAGTAGCTCGTAAAAGTAACCGTTAAAGAGGTCAGAGGATACACATACGTTCATAGCCGCTTCATGTCCGCTTCAAAGTGCATCATTAAGTATAATGAATGGTAAGAAGTAATACAGCCAGCCAATATAAGCATTCAGTATTGCATCGACCATTGTACAAGTAGAAACTAATATATATTTTCAGTATGTAATAACCAGCGTCGAATAAAATCTACTGTAATGTACGACGTAATCGCTGATTCATAAATCTTTTCAAAAAACATCTCTGGCAAGATCTGAAACTATTCTATGAGGTGTAATAATAAGCACATGACCGTACACAGCAATTTTATAGCGACTTAATTATCGTAACTAACTCCGTATATAATATTTTATGTAAACATACATACATGCAGGCCTTAAAAAGATTAATCACTAACGTAATCAATATCTGTTGAATTCAAAGATTTGTATGCTAGTATTTTTATGCACACTATATGACTGACGGAGCTGCTCTTCAACTACTCCGTAAGTAATTTTGAAACAAATGATAATAAGTCGTAACAACTTTGTTTCGTATAAGTAATTGCAAAAATTGTTACATACCTATACGTACGTGGATTTGTTACATTGTTGCATTTTGCATCTTCTTCATCGATTTAGATAATATTTTTTCATTTTCATAGTATCTTGCAGCTTATAATAATTATAATTCGTCTTAGTAGCTTTTGATTTCTATTTCCATTCAATTACGCGTTAAATAGAATATGGATATGATATGTATTGGTTTTAGTAAATTCTTGATGAAATAAGAGCAAAGACACGTTATTTTATTCGTTTACAACTGCAGAAAGTTTTACTTTTTTTATAGTTTGCGCAGAAAGAGTGTTAAATATAATAAAGTAGTTATGTTCGTACATACTTCAACCTTTTTCCGGTATCTTCCATGATTTACAATTAGGCGGCATTGCGACTAGATAATACAGACACTTGTTGAATTTCACTTCTTTAAATAGGCAACCTAACTAATACCAACTGGTAGCACCTGATTTACGAAACAACTGTGTTGTTATTAGTATTTCACCAGTAAGGTATTTTGAAAATTTGGGTGAACGTAAATGAATACTCCTGTTTTATATATGTATAATTTCCTGTATCACTTATTTTCTAGAACGGAAGGTGCGAAGAAAGTAGTTTAGCAATTATTCTTCATTATAAAATATTTAAAGATCACAAGGACCTTACTGCATAATAGAATATCATATATCACTAATAGAAATGTAATTTACAAAATTTTCACATTACCTAATTAATTTACAAGACGGGTCGATAGCCGCAGTGGTTAGGCAGCTGACTATCGCTGTGGCGAAAGGATAGGAGCTGGGTTTCAATTCTCCGGAGAGACGGTGACATTTTTCTTGGAGAATTAAAATCAGGATAGACCTACCATTCGCTGTTGGGAGCAAAGTGATTAACAGCGCAGCATTATAAGAGGTGGTATAATGCTGTCAGAAAGCCATTTGAACACAATTATATACACGTAACAACTAGACCGCGAGATATGCAATGACGGCTATACTAGCGATACAGTTTACGGAGTCACTGCAACTAAGGTGTGGTGGGTGCACATAAAAAAAAGTCAGGTTCGAGATCATAGAAACCATTGCCATTCAAATGTGTGTTCATTCTCCGGTTACAGTTATCGAAAATATGTTGTAGTTAATTCAGTGTAATGTTGCGAATTTCTTTCTACTACTTGTTTCAGTTAGTCTAAGTTATGCATTCTACCTTTGTACATTTTCATTCAATTCAAAATATTCGGTGGTGTCAAATTCGATGAACGTGAGCGCCAGACATTTTTGTTAATAATATGCTTGCTATTGCATGTTACATTTTGCATCTTGCAGCTTTTTCCTGTTGCGAAAATTCTGATCCTAACTAATATTCATGAACCGATTGTATAAGTTAAGACACTATATCTCCGAATATCTAAGAACGCGTAGACAGAGCATTTAAAACCGGGGAAAAATCAGCGAAACAACGACTAACAATAGGAAAAATATAGATATTTTGCATTTATTAATGTAATGTACCAGCGGCGTATCATTATTGGTATGTTTCTGGCAATCCATTCTGAGTTACTAGCTTTGATTCCTAGCCTTGAGGAGTACAGAGTATCAAAAAAAATGATTGAGATTTATATTGTGAACACTTCAGATTATAGAAAAACCACGCTATAAGTCGATCTGTAACAATACATAAAACCGATTTGATTAGCTGAAAAATGTAACAAACAAAATTAACAAACAAATGCGCAACGTTACCGACGTGCTTTGGTGGAATAAGAAACTGAATAGACTTCGATCTAATGCGAAAACGCTATTAAACAAAGCCAAACGTACATACCTATAACTGGAAAAAATATAAAATAGTTCTAACAGAATATAACAAGGAAAATTACTGTTAAGAAAATCCGCTTGAACTGGAGAGAACTTTTACAAAAACAAGACGAAGCCATACCGATAATACAAATGATCGCCTAGTAGGTCTAAGCGTAATTTACTTTCCTGATTCAGTGGAAACAAAAGACAAGGCAGGGTCGGTCTGGCCAAATGGGAACGCTTGTCAACATTGCAAGAGAGACTTACTCTCGGGCAGAATCTTCGCAGCTTAAATGGCATGTTTTCGGTCCAGTTGCAACAGGGGCAGAGGTGTTATTTCTGATATAATCAAACTGGATATACCTCACCAGCGTGGAGAGGTGTTGAGATAGTATTTATGCCACAGCCAAGGAATAGGCCCAGAAAAGTACCTAAATCCTACCGCCTTATTAGTCGATCAACGTTTGTTCTAAAAATCATAGAAAAAACGTTGAGCATCACATCGGGGAAAAGCAATTAACTAAACAGATCCACAGAAACGGTCACAAACTTATTAAAGAGATTGAGAAAACCTTCACGAACCAGAAAATATCTCTATGTGTACTCACCAATGTAGAGGGTGCTATTGATAACACCAATTCCGTGGATTCATTCAATGTTAGGAAGTCGTAGAATTACCGTGTCGGTACAAGATAGAGAGCGAGAGAGAGAGAGAGAGAGAGAGAGAGAGAGATTGGTGACCTTTAGACAGCTACAGGATGGCTTGTTCAGACAGTTTCACAAAGCCGGTCTTAACGCCTGTAGCTATGCCGATGACCTTGTCGTCGCAGTAAAAGGGGTTATAGATTTATAGATATTTTGAAAATTGGACCAAAAATCCCGACAAATCAATAAAAGCCTATGCGAGCAAATGGTTGTGTAATTTTATTTAATTATAATACCCGTATAGCCATTTGAAAGAATATAATATAGAATATTTTTTTTATAAGTTTTTTCTCGGGTACTTGCTGTTCTTGTTTCTCGATAATTAAGCAGTTTTTTTTTTATTTTGGGCGATGTAGCATTATATTTTAAGTACTGATGCTCATTCTTCTGGGTTTTATTAGCGTTTCCTGAAGATGGTGTAAATATAACATCAAAACCTTGAAAACACGACTTTATGTATATCTAAAGTAAAAAATAACCACAGCAATGTCGTACAGGCTACTATTACTAAATATGATAGATTATTGTTAACTTCAGGTCATTGATAACATTTTAATATAGTGTAAAATGTATTCTTCTCTAGCCAATATTAATAGATGCAGATAATATCTCTTTCACTAAAACCTTTTTTTAAGCTCTGATTGTTTTACGAGATTGCATAATATTTTAATATAATAATAGTTATGTGTGCTATGGAATAAATGAATATAAAATGAACTGGTACTTCATCTGCAAGCAGAAAGAAGTGTCAGTGAAAAGAGCTGTTATAAATGAGATTTGCTACATTGCACAAAAGTTAACTGCACCATATCTTTCTTCTGAAAGAACGTATAAGTTTGTAAGTTATTTTACCAGTACATCGTCAACTACGATATTGAAGTACTCAAAGCCTCTTCATCTATGGGCGCATAAATTTTGACTAGACTATTTTCTCGCCATTGCAGAATTCTCGTTAACACTTAACGCCTCTTTCAGAAGTATTTATTATCATTGATTTCTATCATGGTAAAACGTATTTCTGAGCGAACGAAACGAAGTTACAATTTGTGATATTTGCCGACGCCCACGTACTATAATTTAAAATCGTATTGCGAACTGTTTGCGATAATAAGGAAACGATGATTTCAGCGTCAAAAGTGCATAAAGTGTAAAAGTGGCACAGAAGTCGTTCGGATAATTTGAAAGTTGTTCAATTTTCTTGTGAATGGATAATAAATTGCAGAGATTGGAAATTTTAATGATAAAATAACGCACATGAAGAATGTAGTTGTTTACACGTATTCATGTTTACACGTATTCACGTTTACACGTATCCATAATCCACGTGTTGCTACATATATGATAGGTATAATTTAGTATACGGTGTTATATAATCAAGGGGAAATCATTTTAAAATACGAACATGTCCTTTTACTTTATTATACTTGATATACGCATTCATAACAGTAGAGTTATTGGTGGTTATTGGTGGTAAATTTGTTAAAACAAAATAAGTAAACCAATTTCTTTAATTAGCTTACATCTTATATATGAAATTTTTCGTGACTGTAAAGTGCAAACCTAACGTTGAAGTATATGCGGTAATATTTATCTACAAAATAAACGGAACATGTTATGCAATAAATGTAACAATGGCAATTGTACAATATTAAACAAAAGTCGGCTGCTCATGGAAGGATTATTTTTATGGAGACACATTATATTTTAATGCAAGCTCAATGAACAGCTTGAGATATTTCTGATCAAGATAACATTGAAACGACAAGACAATGCAAAACGCTGATGTGTCGAGTACGGTTAATGGTGGTCTTTAGCGAGTGCAATACGTTGTGTTTAATAAGTTCATCGTTCAATTTGCAACACACAGGATCTTCCGTTAAGTACAGTGTAATTTAAAATATAAACAACCCATCGTAGCAAATACTACAGTTTAAAACGACCATTTAATTAGTAGTTAACGTTACAAAAAGCAGTTAAATGTTATTTAATTATATAGTCTTGTGATATAGCCAAAAGTATTTGGCCACCAGTCTCTTCCTGTCTATATTGAAGATCGATGAAAATTACAAATAAATTTGAAACGCGTAGGAACTTATTCAGGGTATTATTCAGGATTGAGTTAAGATGGCCGACGAGTCAGACGACAATACAAGTGCTCCGAAAGAGAAAGAAAAATTATGTGACTTTTGTGAGACTAATCTTCAGAAAAGTCAAAAATTTCCCCTGTGCAAAGTTAGTGGAATTCACTTAAAGTGCTTAGACGTCGCTGTGAAAACTGGAAAAGTTACTAGGAGGACAAATTGGTTGTGCAGTGGCTGTAATTGTGCATCAGCGGTCTTGGACTCTAGTAGCGATGAAAGTGGAGAATAAAAGACGATGATTCTCAATACTGAGGTACCTAGTTAATCCTGAAGTTGAAAGGTTACGTCCCGAGAACAGCATGCTTAAAACTCAAATTAATTTGTTAAACAAGCTTATTAGCGAACTTGAAAATGTAAACAAACTGCAAAAACAAAAAATCGACTCCTTGCAGCGCACTTCAATACCTCAAGTATCGGAGTTGTTTCAGTCGCCTAGCGAACAGATGGCACGCTCGTACAAAGATGTAGTAAAACTAACTCCGAAAAATATTTTAATAGTAAAGTCAGTTAACAAAAAACAGACATCGGGTGATACGTGTAAACAAATAAAACACGTAATAGATCCTGCCAAAATATAAGTAGAAATTAATAACATAATCCCCGTAAAGATAGTTCTGGAATATTGTATGCCGATTGCGCGCAACACTCAAATCTACTAACCAACCTTGAGATGTACGGGATTAGAAGAACTGCTGCAGTCTGGTTAGCATCCTATCTAAAAGACCGAATTCAATTGGTCAGATTAAAGTTTTGACTGCATCGGAGTGTTGCAACTAATAAGATCGTATTGGCTATCGATAGAAACCGGCGTATTCCAGGGTTCAGTGCTGCCTTATTTTCTCTGTATATTGATGATATTCTTTTAGTTCTGTCACAAATTTACCTCACAATATATGCAGATGACACTTCTATGCTCATTACTGACAGCGCCAATAGTGGCAGCGCCGAACCTGCGACCTACTTGATATTTTGTTAAGATGGTTTAGTGAAAATAAACTATCACTAGAGAAAAAACTAAATATATTGTATTCCATACCCGACAGAGACATGTTTCGTTGTCACATTTGATAATTACTGCTTATCCATTAACGGCACGTAATTCAACTAAGTTTCTTGGTGTACATTTGGAATCTGTTTTACGTTGGAACGAGCACTGTGACGTTTTATCGAAGAAGTTACGTAGTAACTGTTACGCATTTAGATGTCTTAGAACGCAGATATCAGAATCCTGTTTAATTTCTTTATGTTATGCTGAAATATATTCCAGGATACAATATGGGATACTACTCTGGGGAACTTCCTTCGGAACGCAAAAAGTGTTTATTTCTCAAAAAGCTGTTATTAGAACTATTGGTGCTCTTAAGTTTACAGAATCTAGCCAAACACTGTTTAAGAGACTTAAACTACTACCATTAACCTGTATATATGTATATATTAGAAGCTGTATCTTACATCTAGCAGCATAAAGGCAATATTATCACAAATGCAGAAATACAGTGTTATAATACGAGAATCAAAGCTGATTTCCATATACTACCTTCTACAATGACAATAACTAGCCTCTCTGCTGACAAATTGGGGATCAGTATATTTAGTCATCTGCCTTGTCATATTAAAGATACAGCAACTTATAAAGGTTTTAGAAAGGCTCTTAAGGCATTACTGTTAAATTATATATTTTACAGTATAGATGATTTCTTTTTGCTTTCATTAAATTGAATGTTTTTTCTCTTATTATTTAATGTAATTTAATTAGTTTTGGATTAGGAAGCATAGGTGCATTATTTTCCTTTTATTTTTGATTTTTACCCAATTCTAGTGGTTAGTGTGGAATTTTGTATAAATGTAAGCCTGGCGTTTATTAGATATCTCAAGTTTTGGTAGGTGGCCATGACTATATAGATTTATTTGTAATTCTATACGCTCGTGTACTATGCATTTCAAACTATTCCAGTGAGATGGACTGACGTAGTTCGATGTAGAAATCTTACTCGCAGACCATACGCGATTTATGCGAAACATATATTTAATTATCGTATTGCGGAGTGTCAGTTCGTTCGATAAGTTCTATCGGAAGCAGATCTTATTCTACACTACCCATGCCGTTAAATTGAACAACTAGATACTTGTATATTTTTAGTGGCATTTAATACATGTTCACATATACAGATAGGTTGAGTTATAGGTCTATATGTACCGTGCATACACTAGCGCACGCATATTTTACATGTACGTATCATCTGTAGGCGTAGCAAAGTTACGATAGTGGGAGACATTCGTAAGGGTTTTCCACTTTCAATCGTATTAGTGCGGCAGGAGTAACGTAAGGATGTACACCAGCGCGATTTAATCGTTGGACAGTGCTGTCCCATTCTTATACCACGAGATATACCGATAATACCATACCTGCAATAACCCCTCATTCAAGGTCGTATCCACAGTCGAGGTCTCGCTGTCGGCAATGGCAGTAGTTGCTGCATATTTGTATGATTTAGTATACAAATATAACTATAGTGTAATGTAATGCATACACGGTTACTCCTCTGTATGTGGTTATTTCGATATTTCCAGATTTTTCTACGGCATTAAAATTGAAATTTCATTGCGATCATATGATCAGCTTTCATACTTTATCTTTACAAAGTAACGAAATTGAGAATATTTACATTTATATATAATTTCAGTAATTAGTACTTATACATAATTAGAAATTTTCTTAATTTATTCTACCGTTTTATTTTACGTATAATACATCTTATTATTATTGTCCAAGGGTAACTAACATCGAGTTAAATACACATTATTTTGCGGCAAGGAAAACACAAGAATGTATGGCATAGTATTGTGCAATTTTAGTAACTTGCAACATTATTGTTTATCACAACAGAAATTTCTGTCCATAGAAGATTCTGTGGTTTATCACATTACAATAATTATTTAACATAAGTTTATATGTATGCATATAAAATATATATATTGTAATGTGAAATTTGATTTATAATAAAATCAAGACAATGTGAGTTTTACTCTTTAAATTAAAATTTGGGGTTTAAACAAATTAATCTCAGGGGTTCGTGAATTCTTTGCTCTACAGCGGGTGTAGAGAACAGAATACGAGAGCTTATCGTACGTTGAACAAAATACCCAAGAAAAAAAAAAATTCTAAGTTAAAAAAAATTTTTTTACAAGACAAAGAGATGTTTTACAAAAAAAAAATTATATTTTATTTAAATCAATAAAACCTATAAAAAAATTAGTTTACAGTGTGCAGAATGGCGTGGCAAGCACCACAACTAAATTATTACCTATAAAGACCCTTTTTGGTAGTTTTGAAATTTTTCCAACTTTTAGTTGGGACTTAGAAAATTTCTGTATAAAAAAAAATTAAATTTTTAAATTTTTCAAATATTAATTTGGACTAAAAAAAGAATTTACTGTTTTAAAGAGAAAATATTGATTCTTAAAATTTTTGACCTTAAAATTTAAATTAAAATTAAATTACCTTATCTTACGTGTGTGTGAGTGTGTGTGTGTTATTTTGGAAGCTTCTGTCTTCGCGCGCCTATAGACGGATGGTGGATGGAGAGACGTCTTTTTCGTAGGGGTAATTAAATTCGGTAGAAGTTTTGGATGTTTATAAGTACTTATTCGAAGATGATCGTTGATTTGGGCCCACGGTGCACCGGGTTAATTTTAATAAATTTTACGTAGAAAATTAAACGCTCTGTTCGACGATCTATGCAAAAAGCGGAAGTTTGTTGCTCTCGCACGGCTTTTTATAGGTGATTCGCAATTGTCTCTCAATTTCATCAGAAATACCTTTTGATCGTCATCTGTCAATCACGGCAATCAACGATCTTTGATGGATTAATTTATGCGCGTCCGATCGGAATTTTGTTGTATACAGGGTCACCGAAAAGTTGTAGATTTTAATTACCACCTACTTTTTGTTCTTTAAATGCCCCTAACTGGCTGGTCTTTCTTCTTGTGTGTGTGGAATTTAATTGTGTGATTTTGTTACAATATTGGTGTGTATTTGTGTACAAAATAAATGATTTGAAATTAATTAATTACCTTATAAAATATGATGGTCATTATTGTGGTGCATTTAACATCTTTCTGTCTTTGTCGTTGGCTGGACTTAACATAAGATCTCTGCTGAGCAACACCCCCTTCTGCGTCAGATGGCTACTGAGGCAAATCATGACATCGACTCGCACATATGCAAGGAAAATACCGATGGTGCCAACTTGAAGAGTTGCGCCTCCTCTATCATTTGATAGTGTTGAGTTGGATTTAAATGAGTTAATTTTAAACAAATACCTCGCATGTGTGCAATCGTGTTAATGTTACATATTTTATAAAATAGAATTAAATTAAATTGAAGAAATACACAGATCAGATAGTTGGTTATAGTTTAATGAATATTCAATTAATTTAGTGTTTTTTTCTTTTTAGATTACCTACAGCTGGATCATCTGTCAACTGACAAGTGGAATTGTAAATATTGAATAAAATGTAATATAACATTACACTCCCCGACAAAACAGGCAAATCTCTCTGATTTGGATGTAAGCTCTACTTAAATACCTGAACGAAAAATCAATTTAACGTAAGTTATAAATTTTAAATAAATTAAATGTGTTATTAATACTGTTTTCGTTTCATATCTGTTACTGACGAACATCATATGGATATAAATCTTCAATGGAGAAAATACCTCGTTCTATGTTGGAATCTTGGTGCTGTAAGCGATACGTTTTTGTACCTAGAACTTCGGAAATTATGAATGGACCTTGAAATGGCTTCACAAGAGCCTTTGTGATGTTCTTGCTTCTATCACCTGTCCGTAAGGCTTTTACAATGACTCTATCACCTACGTGATATGTTAAATTCCTTCTCTTTCTCTTTTTAGCCTGGATATTCATGTGCTTATCATGCAATTTATGTAGATGTTCTCTGGTGTCGATAATGAGCTGCGATGTGTCAACATCTTCTTGGATATCAATCCATGGTCGTGGTGGACACTTTCCTGTGTGAAAAGCTGAAGGACACTGATTCGTGACTGTTGATGGCGTATCATTAATAATATCCTGGATGATCGGAAGGTACCTAGCCCACTGGCTGTGATTTTCACTCGTAAAGATCCGTAGAAATTGCAATACGACTCTGATCTGTCGTTCTGCCACATTATCTTGCGGATGTCGTATCGGTGAAAAGGTGTATTCAACGCCTTTCTTCTTCAGGTATGATGTTACCCTTTTCGAATGAAAATACGTGCTGTTATCTGCCAATATTCTTTTAGGCGTACCCATCTCGCTGCAATACCTACTCAGGCATCGAACTACCACGGATCCTGTAGTTCTCTTCGTGGGAAACAGCCTTACGAACCTGCTGAAATTGTCTACAATAACCAAGATGTGTTGAAATTCCATCGATGGTGTCAAATTCTGTACAAAGTCCATTGAAATCAACGTGCAGATATCTTCGCATACGATGTGCTTCGAAATGTGATACGTTCGAAAATTTTTGTGCTTGTTGAATATACAGGTGTCACAAGTGTTTATGAGACGTTTGGTAATGTTGTAATCTCCTTTAGTGATGAAAATCTCTCTAAAAATTAAGAATGTCTTCCGGATACCAACGTGACCATAAGTTAAATGTATTTCATGTAAAACTTTTAATGCAAATTTTTGTGGAAGAACAATCAAACAATCTTTAGCTAGTTTCATCTTCTTGTACAATATATCATTCTTGATTAAATATTTGCTATTATTAGCTTGATTATTACTCAATTCTTCATATAAATTTGACAGTTCAGAATATTTTTGTTCATGAATGATATTTTGTCTGTTGAAAATGGAGTTGGTGTTGTGTGTCAGTGTTACATTAGTTGTAAAATGTTCTATAGCTGTGTCATTACTATTAGCTCGTGACAAATAGTCACTAATACTGTTACATTTGCCTGCTATGTGTCTAATCTCAAAATCAAAATATTGTATTGTTAAGTACCACCTGTAAATTCTGTTGTTACCTACGATTCTAGTATTCAATATAGATGTTAAAGCTTTGTTGTCTGTTTCAATTATAAACCTTCTGCCTAGTAAGTAATATCTAAATTTTACGAAGCTAAAAAGAATAGCGTAGAATTCCTTTTCTAAAATAGTGTACGCCTTCTGCGTCGAATTGAATTTACGCGAAATAAAGGAAATAGGATATTCTACGTTATCTCTAATTTGGAAAAGTACAGCCCCTATGGCAAAATGACTTGCATCGGTCCTTAGTACAAAAGGTTCGTCCCAAGCTGGATGAACTAAGACGAGTGCATTAGAAAAAGCTTGTTTTATTGTAGAAAACTCGATATCTAAATCTTGAGACCACCTAAATTTATTTCCTTTCTTCAATAACTCGTAGAAATTTTTACAAATAGAAGCAAAATTTGGAATAAAACGCGAATAATAGTTGATGAACCCTAAAAATGACCTGAGCTTCTTAATATTCCTGGGAGGAGTTAAATTGTTAATATCCTCTAATTTTGATGAATCTATCGAAATACCATTGCTATCAAGAATGTGTCCTAAATAAGTTACTTTATTTTTGAAGAATTCACATTTATCTAAACTTAATTTCATACCAGCCCTACTTAGTGCGGATATGACTACCTGCAGATGATGCTTGTGTTGTTCAATCGAGCTACTGAAAATGAGTATATCGTCAATGTAATGTGAGACAAATTCATGATAAGGGTCTAGAATGTCTTTCATGGCATGCACAAGAGCTGAAGTTGATGTGTTTAAGCCGAATGGGACAACACGAAACTGATAACTAGTACCATCTATGTTAAAACCGGTGTACTGTCTGCTATCTGGACTTAAGGAAATCAGGTAGAAGCTGTGTCTCAGATCTAGTTTTGAGAAGACTGATTTATTGTGACATCTGCTAATGAGAGCCTCAAAGTTCTCAGGACATTCATACTCTTTCTTTGTGATTTTATTCAGATTCCTTGCATCCAAACACAGTCTTATTTCGCCATTCTTTTTCTTAACAACAACTACAGGATTCAAATACGATGTTTTCGCCCTCTCGATGATCTTATCTTTCAACATTTTCTCTAGCTCAACCCTAACATTATCCTTGTACGCGTGTGGAATCGGATAGCTACGAAAACAAAAAGGAGCCTCACTATCTACCTTCAGATGATGTTCATACCTTCGGTCTGCAATACATGCAACGTCATTCACTAGATTTGGATGATTCTCAAATAACACATTCAAAAATGGTTCATACATCAAATCACAATTGAATTTCCCTTTGAAACATTCATTCTCACCTATATTACTCTTACAAACTAAATTATCGCTATCACATTCACTCCACCTAAGTCTATCCTTATCTAACCCACCCCATCTTAACCTAAAACCATCAGTTGTATACTGCGTGTGACCTCTACTACACCCAGCCTGATATTGGTTTAAATCATTACTATTCTTCCCTCTTGAATCCGTAGATTCTAAACTATTTAAAAGAATCCCTTCCCTTTCCATACTAATGCTATCTAAACTATAATTTTCGAAGGAAATTCTATCGTTTGAAATGCTCATGTGCCCTGAGCCTAAATTAAAATCTACTTTGTGTCTCTTGAGAAAGTCCATACCTAGAAGAGCCTCGTATTTTAGTGAATTTAAGATGTAAAGAGAAGTTGCATAACTACCAGTACCTATTTCTAAATTAGTAACCAAACATTCACATATTCTGCCTAGAATTTTATTAGTACCTGACTTAATATCTGTCCTATTTATCGGAATAATACTTAATTTTAATTCATCAAAATGATCGTCTACAACTGTTCTAGAAATTAAGGAAATTTGAGACCCCGTATCTACTAATGCATGTAATAATATTGACCCTTGTACCTTGACTGAAATAAGTGGCAAAATTTCGTGTGTAATAATTTTATTATTGTCTAAGTTCTCTGTTTGAAATATTTTATTTGGATGTTCATAATTACAATTTTGAATAAATTTAATTGAGGGCTTAGACAAACTTTCTAAAAAACCGAATTGTGTGGTTGTGTGTTCGCAACTTGTGAATTTGGAACCTGTGATGCAGATTCTAAATTGGCGCCATTACTACCGGCGTGTCTATCATGTGTTGAGGGGGCGTGTGTGTTGTATTGTGTATTCGTATTAAAACGATGATTATTGTGTGTATAAGTGTTGTTTCTAGAAGAATTATAATTGTTATTAAATCTCGCATTTCCTTGGTCCTGTCTGGCGTGCTGCTGCTGAAAATTACCGTTTCTAAAGGTACTGTCAAACTGTTTAAAATTCGTGTTAAAAGTAGGGTTAGAATTGTGTCTGTTGTCATTATTATTATTTCTAGCTGGACCCTGGAATGTATTGGAAGGCCTATTCTGAGTGTTTGCGCCCTTGTATAAAACATCAAACTCTGCCAGAAGCTCCGTCATTTCTGCAAAACTTCGAATTTTCTGTGAAATGGTTGCCTTTTGTATCTCAAAGCTGAAATGACGAGAAATGTACCTAATAATCTCGTTCTCTTGTAGAGGTGGAGTCAAATACTGTGCCCTAGAAAATTTAATAGTGAAATATGCTTCCATCGATGTACCTCGAGATTTGTCGTAGTGGCCCATCATTAAATCTGCTCGAATATCAGCTTGCTTGGTCTCGGCCCAGAACTTTGAAAGAAACAATTCTTCGAAGGATGCTAAAGAATGACACCTGCTCTCAGCTATGCTAAACCATTTTAATGCTTCATCGGTTAGTGACGTTCGAATAATATTACCAATTAAATTAAAATCGTTAATGTTTGCTAGATGAACCGCACGTTTCAATGCTGTCAAATACTCGATGGGATTTGTCTTACCCGAAAACTTAGGAATTAAATCTTTTATTTTAAATGAGGTGAGTGAACTATTAATATTTGCCATAGCATTTGTATTAGTGTTTGAATTAGTATTTGTATCTTGATTAGAATTACCTTGTTGCGTAGTCCCTCGACTTAAAATTGCTTCTAACTTATTTTCAAGTAGACCAAACCGTTCAGTATTTAATATCATAAATTGCTTTAAAGAGTCACCAACGCTAACTATCTGATCTGCATTTTGCGAAACTTTATCAGTTAAACTTTTTATTAAATTTTTAGTAGATTCACTACTGCTATCACCAGCAGCTTCTTCGTTGCCACCTGACGTAGATCTCGTACTATAAGGCATCTCGTAATTCTGCTCCACTAGTTGGGCGTCAAAACTTGTAATGTGAAATTTGATTTATAATAAAATCAAGACAATGTGAGTTTTACTCTTTAAATTAAAATTTGGGGTTTAAACAAATTAATCTCAGGGGTTCGTGAATTCTTTGCTCTACAGCGGGTGTAGAGAACAGAATACGAGAGCTTATCGTACGTTGAACAAAATACCCAAGAAAAAAAAAAATTCTAAGTTAAAAAAAATTTTTTTACAAGACAAAGAGATGTTTTACAAAAAAAAAAATTATATTTTATTTAAATCAATAAAACCTATAAAAAAATTAGTTTACAGTGTGCAGAATGGCGTGGCAAGCACCACAACTAAATTATTACCTATAAAGACCCTTTTTGGTAGTTTTGAAATTTTTCCAACTTTTAGTTGGGACTTAGAAAATTTCTGTATAAAAAAAAATTAAATTTTTAAATTTTTCAAATATTAATTTGGACTAAAAAAAGAATTTACTGTTTTAAAGAGAAAATATTGATTCTTAAAATTTTTGACCTTAAAATTTAAATTAAAATTAAATTACCTTATCTTACGTGTGTGTGAGTGTGTGTGTGTTATTTTGGAAGCTTCTGTCTTCGCGCGCCTATAGACGGATGGTGGATGGAGAGACGTCTTTTTCGTAGGGGTAATTAAATTCGGTAGAAGTTTTGGATGTTTATAAGTACTTATTCGAAGATGATCGTTGATTTGGGCCCACGGTGCACCGGGTTAATTTTAATAAATTTTACGTAGAAAATTAAACGCTCTGTTCGACGATCTATGCAAAAAGCGGAAGTTTGTTGCTCTCGCACGGCTTTTTATAGGTGATTCGCAATTGTCTCTCAATTTCATCAGAAATACCTTTTGATCGTCATCTGTCAATCACGGCAATCAACGATCTTTGATGGATTAATTTATGCGCGTCCGATCGGAATTTTGTTGTATACAGGGTCACCGAAAAGTTGTAGATTTTAATTACCACCTACTTTTTGTTCTTTAAATGCCCCTAACTGGCTGGTCTTTCTTCTTGTGTGTGTGGAATTTAATTGTGTGATTTTGTTACAATATTGGTGTGTATTTGTGTACAAAATAAATGATTTGAAATTAATTAATTACCTTATAAAATATGATGGTCATTATTGTGGTGCATTTAACATCTTTCTGTCTTTGTCGTTGGCTGGACTTAACATAAGATCTCTGCTGAGCAACACCCCCTTCTGCGTCAGATGGCTACTGAGGCAAATCATGACATCGACTCGCACATATGCAAGGAAAATACCGATGGTGCCAACTTGAAGAGTTGCGCCTCCTCTATCATTTGATAGTGTTGAGTTGGATTTAAATGAGTTAATTTTAAACAAATACCTCGCATGTGTGCAATCGTGTTAATGTTACATATTTTATAAAATAGAATTAAATTAAATTGAAGAAATACACAGATCAGATAGTTGGTTATAGTTTAATGAATATTCAATTAATTTAGTGTTTTTTTCTTTTTAGATTACCTACAGCTGGATCATCTGTCAACTGACAAGTGGAATTGTAAATATTGAATAAAATGTAATATAACATTACAATATATATATATATATATGTATATATATATTGAAACACCACTACAAAACTATTCAAAATCCGACATTTTAAAATAAAAAGTCTTGATAATGTCGATTATGAATATTCCAGTAGTTCGCTCAAGGTTCCATTATGCGTTATTGGTGGTAGTTGAAACAGACAATTTTTATTGTAATGAGATTGAAACAATCGTGAAAATTAAATTATATACCGAGTTGGAACTTAAATAACGTATACCGAAGGCTCAAAAGCATGCAAATGACCAAGGCTAAGAGATACTTTTTTATATTACAAATATTGCACTATGTTTTTAATCTTCATCAAAGACGTAATCGAGTTATTAACTGAGACTGCTTCATCGAATTAACATTCAATAATACATGTTGAAACTAAGTCGGGAATTGCATTTTAGCTCATGTTTAGTATGTGGTAGTTACCAATCATAACATAACTGTAACCCCGAAATAGTCCTGAAAATAAATTGAAATATTTGTAATATCAAAAAGAGTTAAATTGTCTTTATCGTTGGTGAGCAGCCCTGTTACTTTTTTTGATCTTCATTATTAGTGTAAACTGCCATAGCTCTTGTTGTTTTCTTTTGTTGTAATAACATATTTAATTAGAAAATATTTATTGAAAAGTTTCTTGCAATAATTTCATAAATGAAAAATACAGACTACATATTTCTTTCTGTATGTGACGTTTATTCTCGTCATATTACTTAACAATTTAGATACTATGTTAGTTTAAAAGTAAAATCGCTGGTTAAACATGTAATTCATTCTAAGAAGAACTATAGGATAAGCTGTTAAATGTAGATATTAGTAATTAAATTTCTTTTGAAGCACAACAATCTCATAGGTGAATATTTTAACCTAAGTTATTAATCCACTAGATAGTATAATAATAAAGTAGAGATTAGACAAATATAATTTATTGTGCGCTAGACATGTTTAGTAATCTACCATTATCTTAATGATCTACAATGTTTTTGAAGCATTACTCCAAAATGGCATATGTAAACCCAGTACGCTAATAGTCATAATTTTCTAAAAATTGTTAATTACAAAGTATTACTATATTCTAATGACAAACATAGAATTTAATTACCTGATGGATTAAACCCATTATAAGCACTAAGTAAGTATCTTCTAATAATTACGTTACTATTTCATTAAGCCGAAAGTGGGGAAAAAGTAATATAGTTATCGCATTTTTCTACATATTTGTCGATATAAAAGCCTTTTGTCTTGAGTTTGAATCTTTAGTATTGATTCAATCGCTGTGAAGATGCCCAAAACAAGCATAGAAACGCGAGCAAAAATAGTAACTCTTTGGGAGCGTGGTTTGTCCTACAGGCAAGTTGCTGCTGAAGTTGGTTTGTCGGTAAGTAATATCTTTATTTTATTGTTTTAAATGAATTATTTGAGAGATAGTATTTTATTCTATTTTGCTTTAATTTTGTAAAAGCGGACAAACAATATTTAGTCTGAAAGCTTTAACAATCAAGAGTTTTGGCGCTGGTTATACTAAGTTACTAAATTAAACAACAAATACTTATTTAGCATACAACGCCAATTTGACTAACAAAATAATCAGTGTAACTATAAAACTGTATGTTTATAACTTTTTCCTTTTGTTGCATTACAACGTAAGCAATTAATATTCAGTTCGTCTCTCTCTTATTTATAGAAGTCGGTCGTCAATTTTTGGGTCAATCGGTGGCGAACCGAAAATGAAGATGTAGCACTAAGGGACAAGCCAAGACCGGGACAGCCATCCAAACTTAGTGTGGAAGATGCCAATAGAGTTTTGGATTATGTCCAGCAAAATCCAATCACGAGTGCTGTTAAAATTAAAGAAGAATTACGCTTGAACTGCCATCCCAGCACCATAAGAAAGTTTCTTCACAAGAGTAATATTCATTGTCGACGTCCTGCAAAAAAGGTAGAATTTTTAGGACGCCATACTGAGCGTCGATTGGAATTTGCTAATACGCATTTAAACCGCAACTGGAATACAGTTATTTTTTCCGATGAGAAGGTATTTTCTACTTCTCAAGATTCCCGCAAACTAGTATGGCGTCCTAATAACACTAGACTGGAAGAACGAAATGTTGTCAGGATCCGGAAGAGTAGCCGTATAAGTCTCGCATACTGGGGCTGGATGTCGAGCGCCGGGCCTGGAGAACTATGTCGTATCGAACCACGCATGGATGCAATGCAGTACATTAGCATTTTAGAGGACGTTCTGCTTCCCAGTGTGAGACTGATATATCCCGCACCTCAACCAATTACGTTTGTGCAAGACAATTCCGCGGTACATACCGCAAGAGTAGTAAGAGACTGGTTCGAGGATCATCCCGAAATTGAATTAATTCCTTGGCCAGCCAAATCCCCAGATCTAAACCCAATAGAAAATTTATGGTCGGCTATGGGCAATATGTGGGATCAACGTGACGTGCCAGTACCGCGGAATCGAGAAAATCTCCACAACCATGTCACCGAAATATGGGATAGTTTTAGAGGCAGGCAAACCTGTGCTAATCTTGTGGCATCCATGCGTGGACGACTGGAAGAAGTTATTCACCGGAACGGCTATTGGACCCATTATTAGCTAAAATAGAATGAGAAGAAGTTTTGTTGTTGTATAACTAGCGTTATTTTTATTTTTCTATTTATAATTTATTTCTTTATTTATTATTGTTGTAGTTATATAACTAGCGTTATTTTTATTTTTCTATTTATAATTTATTTTTTTATTTATTATTGTTGTAGTTATATAACTAGCGTTATTTTTATTTTTCTATTTATAATTTATTTCTTTATTTATTTATTGTTGTAGTTATGTAACTAGTGTTATTTTTTATTTATTACTTCTTTATTTATTATTGTAGTTATGTAACTAGCGTTGTTTTTTACTTTTCTACTTATTATTTATTATTATTTCTACTATTAATTTTTCTATTTTTATTTCGTTTTAAACAGAAAATTATCCGATAGACTGATCAAATTTAATTAAATCTTTATTATTCCGCAAATAAAAATATATTTAACTAAGAAGTTCTTTTAATTATCCTTTGGATTAACCAACATCTATAAAATAATATAATAGATCAAGTTGAAAACTTTGCATAGCCACTGATGAAATTATCAATGGGTTTGTATAATCTCAAATATGAGTAGCCCGTTATTATGCGATACATCCTTCAGAAAAAAATTACCAAATCTTAGTTCAGTACAATTTAAAAATAGCCAATAAAGTTGTAATGGAAAGCCCCTAAAAAATTAGATACAATTCAAACAACAATAACAAGTTCTTACTTGAATCTTTCAAGTAAGAACTTTCGCCGTATATATATATATTTCATATAAAAATATATTCCAAAATCTTATTTGTATTTGTTTTAAACATCAATATAAATTTCTATTATTACTTTAAGTTCATACATAAACATTAATAATAATAGCACAATAGTAATAGCATAATAACCGTTGCATATGTGTAGAAACTTATCTTCGGATATTTAAGCGTAATAATAGGTGATAATTTACGTATCTAGCGCTACCGTTGTCTACTCCTGTCCTACACACCTATATCGACAGATCGTAGTAAAATGGTTAGAAATTTTAAGGGGTAAAGAAACGCAGTCGCTTCGGCAACTTTCGTGCCACGGAACGGTCACAGCTAGTGTCCAACCATTAAATCGCGCTGGTGTACCTCTTTGCTTTTAGGAATTAGTACGTGTAATTTGATTATCTAGTTTTCCATGATGTACCTATGCAACAACATTGAACTGAAACAAAACTCTATAAAAATTGTAACTAAAATAGAATTCTTATATTCAAAACGAAACAAAATTCTGTAATGAAATTTACTAAAGCGAGCGAGGAGTGTATTTCTCTCTTTCAAATGTATACCTCCTACGACATGCACGGCAGTCCCTCCTCTCTGTATCACGTATGTACACAGTATATGTCTATGTGTGTGTATTTGAAGTTAAATGGGAATCGTTCACTATATAAGAATATAGATGCTAGTGATGATCTAACACACCAAAATCGCGTCACTCTTTGTGATTTTCAATTTACTGTTTAACTGGAACGGTTATTTAATACTGAAGTAAAGCCGACCAAAAGATAGACAATTGTGAACGCTGACATATTTGTATCTCTTTTCATGATATCGATAATAATAAAATATACTAAGTAATACTAATATGTAGATATTAGTGTTGTTTTAAATTACTAAGAAATACAAAGACACAATAAAGACAACATATGCAGACGTTCATTAGCTTTATTTAGCTTTATCACTAGATACACTTAGGGTGCCCGTTGTCCTTCCATTTGTGTTGGTATAGAGTTCAATGCTGATTTTACATTTGTTCTAACTTAATGTTAATGTCAACCATTCATTATTATCTGCAATTTTAATTCGTATAGGTACCAAGTAAATTCATGACATCGTACGGATAATTTATTTGCTAATTTGGTCAATAAAGCAAGCGGTGTCTTCAGGCCCTACGCCTTTAGATTCGGGAAGGACAATGAGGCTGCCTGTATATACTGTGGAGAGGAGGACACGCAGGAGCACACAGCCTTCTGGTGTGACAGATGGAATCCTGTACGTTCGGAAGTTTTTCGAGAACTCGGAGTCCACTTAACACCCGATAACCTGATAAGGGAAATGCTGTCCTCAGAGCAAAAATGGGCCACAATACATGACATGTTCAGGCACATAATGAAAAATAAGGAAAAGGAAGAACGCGAGAGGCAGGCGTCTCACAGGTAGTATACCCGAACTCCTAATCCCCGTGCTGAATCGGGGAACGGGAGACGTAGGGTAAAGGAACGAAGAAAAGACAGCCCGCACCCCGAAGTTAAGTCCAAGAGGACGGTTCCAGGGTGCTACTATGGGCGGTTCGTGACGGACCACTTTCCGACTCCGAGTCGGTAACGTCCGGGAAAAAAAAATAAAGCAAGCCACTAACCAATGACATGACATGCTTATAACTTTAACTATTTTGTTCAGTACTTTGTTTCATTGCATTGGTTTAAATTATAAATGAGATTTCGTATGGATTTAGTGTAGCTAAATATTCTAGTACTCGCTTCGCTGTGATTTGATTTTTCTAATTGGGTACAAAAATGTGGAATAATTTAAATGTGTTAATACAACTTGATGTGTTTAGACAAGGATCAACATGATCAACATAGTTCACCAGATATTCATTACAGATGAGGCACGGATATATAATATATTACACTTCTCGAAGCAATAATATAATGTATAAGTAATAATGATAACCGAAGGACTACTCATAAAAGCAATCGCGACATAAATCTGCTGCAAATATATTAACTATGTAATCTATCGAGAAATTAAGTTAAGATCTCATCTGTCCAGATATCAAAACTACTGCAAATTTTACATCATGTAAAACTGACACATCAGCAAACAGAATGTTGGCTGTAGAGTTGCGGCCATAATCCTCTTTGTTGATCAATGTTTCGACAATATTGAAGCCGCACATATCCTTACGTGCAACTGGTTCTAAGTTCAACAAATAGCCTTTAATAAGGATAATATGATAAATCTCTTTGGATAAAAAGAATATGTAGAAGGATGTGGTACTAATTTTGTTTATTTTCCACTTGAACTGCAGTTGCAGAATTTAGCCAATATATTATAAATGGGAACATTGTTTATATGAGGACTATATTTTCTATAAACACCATTTACGGTATATACTTTTGTATACTTTAATTTTTTTGCCTATCTGTATTTTTGTCGTATAATATAGTTTCATGTATTTATATGCATACATACATATATCAATTCACCTATTACTGTTTAATTCTTATCACCTATACAGTCCTCTGCTCACTACTGGTGTTTCAATCATATCAGTTTGTTATTGCTCATATCTGAATGTGTCAATACTGATTATTTTAAGTACCGTAGAAACTTTTTAAAACCTCTCTATCCCACGAGAAAAAAACTAAATTTTCATATGGAATCGTAATACATATATTGCAGTACATATGTATATTTTACATATTTGCTATCATGTAGCTGATTCCGATAAATATAACGGCTTTCGAAACTTAACAGTTACAATTTGTATTCGATATCGTACGTAGTAAGTAATGGATTTGAAAATAATCTTAATGTAAGTGCTCAAAATGAGCACATAACACCTCGTTTTTTCGTTTAAATTATGTTTGCAAGGCTGCTTACTGAAGTTTTGTATGTGAATACATAAGTGCGTTTCACTTTCTTAATTGCATTTTATGTTTTTGGAAGACATGTGCACGTGATTATTCGATTATTAATAGAAACAATCGTGTATTCCAACGCAACAACATGAACTACGAGATAAAACAGGAAATACGATGAGAAAATGGCGTACAAATGTGTTCATAGTTTCTTACAAGCATAAACCATCTACAACGTGACACATACATATTATAGAAAAATAGGACTAGCAATTAAGACAAAATTACAACTTCATACATCAGTAGAAATACATGTTAATAATTGTTGTCGTTATCTTAATTCTTCAGTTATATATAATGTGAACATATTCAGATAATTTATTCGTATTTATAAAATGAATGTAAGTGAATTCAAATGTAGTCTCCCTGTTGCAGGCTTTGGCGAAAACTTTAAGCGCAAGCTAGATAACGAAATCGTCCATTATTAGCCATGTCAACATTTATCATGCGTGGTCAGAATATAGTCTTAAAATTTAATAGATTATGTGGGGGAGTTCCTGATAAATCTGATAAACATTGCAGCTGCTGGTGAGTTTTGTTGCTAATATTTGCAGTTCTGTACCAATCTACAACCAAATTGTAACTTAGGTTAAATTTAGTTGTTTTTGTATTTTGAAAATTTGCATCACTTCGTCTGTTACCGCAGAAATCCCTTTCTCCAAAAATCAAGAAGGGAGCGTTTATGCAAACTGTGAGGCGCTGTTTGACAATAAATGCTATCTAGTATTTAGAAAAACATGAAGCAGGTTCAATAGCTAGCTTAATTGCAATGAAAGTAATTCACTTTTTCGAACAATTTACAAACCACACGAGCCATTAAAGAAGTCTTAAGCAAAAAGGTCAATTTGTTGTATTTTGTATTCCCTTCAAATTTATCTGTGATTTTTAAAACCACATGTATATCAATGATTTACACGTTGGTTTTGAAGACCTACTTATCCTCATGTGATACTAAAAAAGAAAAATGTGATATAACTATGGATGAAAGCAAAGACAGAGCTCCGTTACAAAAATAGGTCACAGATTAGTTGTTTCGGATAATGTTTTAAAAAAGAAAAAACTAAATGTTTGCGATCTACATACATCTATTTAAGAAAAGAAAAGAGATGGTGTGAATCAAAATATTGTTAAAAAACCAATGACAGGTAAGTGTTCTATTACATTTGTATACACGAATTGGGATATACGAGTATTGTAATGTGAAATTTGATTTATAATAAAATCAAGAAAATGTGAGTTTTACTCTTTAAATTAAAATTTGGGGTTTAAAAAAAATTAATCTCATGGGTTCGTGAATTCTTAGCTCTACAGCAGGTGTAGAGAACAGAATACGAGAGCTTACCGTACGTTGAACAAAGTACCCAAGTGAAAAAAAAATTCTAAGTTAAAAAAAAAATTACAAGCCAAAAAGATGTTTTACAAAAAAAAATTAATTTTATTTTCTTCAATAAACCTATAAAAATTGTTTACACTGTGCAGAATGACCTGGCAATCACCACAACTAAATTATTATTTATAAAGACCTTATTTGGTAGTTTTTGAAATTTTGTCCAACTTTTTGTTGGGAAGATTTCTGTATAAAAAAACATTTACTTTGAAATTTTTATTTGTTTAATTAAAATAAATAAATTTTACCCTTTTAACTGAATTTACTAAAAAAAAATTATTTCTAAAAAAAACTACCAAAAAAAAATTTTAATTTTTTTCAAATTTTTCAAATATTATTTTTGTACTTAAATTTACCAAGTTTTAATTTTTTTTTTTCTTAAATTTTTGCAACTTTCCAAACTTAAAATTACTTAAAAATTAAATTACCTTATTTTACGTGTGTGAGTGTGTATGTGTGTGATTTTGGAAGCTTCTGTCTTCGCGCGCCTAGACGGATGTTGGATGGACGACGTCCTCTTCGTAGGGGTAATTAAATTTAGATTAGGTGGAAAATGTTTGTTTAAAGTACTTTTTCGAAGATAATCGTTAATTTGGGCCCACGGTGCACCGGGGTAATTTTAATAAATTTTACGTAGAAAATTAAACGCTCTGTTCGACGATCTATGCAAAAAGCGGAAGTTTGTTGCTCTCCCACGGCTTTTTATAGGTGATTCGCAATTGTCTCTAAATTTCTGTCTTTGTCGTTGGCTGGACTTAACATAAGATCTCTGCTGAGCAACACCCCCCTTCTACGTCAGATGGCTACTGAGGCAAATCATGACATCGACTCGCACATATGCGAAGAAAATCCCGATGGTGCCAACTTGAAGAGTTGCGCATCCTCTATCATTTGATAGTGTTGAATTGGTTTTACTTTAATGAATTCTAAACAAGTACCTGGCATGTGTGCAATCATGTTAATGTTACATATTTTATAAAATAGAATTAAATTAAATTGAAGAAATACACAGATCAGATAGTTGGTTATAGTTTAATGAATATTAAATTAATTTAGTGTTTTTTTATCTTTTTAGATTACCTACAGCTGGATCATCTGTCAACTGACAAGTGGAATTGTAAACATTGAATAAAATGTAATATTGAATATAACATTACAATATATGTAACTAATTCAAACAATTTACTAACAGCTGACATTTTGTTTATAATGAAAGCCGAGATGGAAATATTGGAACAATCGAAAACGGACAAACTAGAAAAATTCTGCTTTGTGCGTGGTGATACACCTTTGGAGTCGTTTGGGATATGATTAACACCATTGTACTTAACCATAAAGCTTTCAACACACGCACAAATTTATATAGCAATATCTTATATTGTTACGTTTGGCTTTATCGCAAAAATCAATACAAAATTAAAGAATTAGTGATTTTCAAAGTACCTCGTTAATCCATACTTATATTTTCAGTGTAATAAATCATATAATATAATACATGACAAAGCATCTTCCTATAACCTAGCAAAATCTACAGTATTTTTTAGAATTAACAAATAAGTGCAGGACAAAGGAAATTTACTAAATGAGGTTCAGTCTTCGTTTGTATATAGTTAAGACACCTAATCGAATTACGTTTACTGAAATATTTCAATTGGAAACTAAATGTAAGGTAATGTCAATTAGCGCTCACTCAATGAATACAATGCTTCTTAACAAATACCAAACTCGTGATACTGCTGCTATTAACATTTAATCGACGTTAACATTTCGATTCCTTTCCATGAGAATTATACATATTGTTTACATTCATATCCTATTTTCAGATTCAGTGAGTGATCGATTAAAACTATGATAGGCTTGACTTTCCTATTAAGTAGGATACTAATAATTACTTGAGCAAATACCAATTAATATTCTACTTTAAGATATTAATAGCAAAACTGAACGCTTAAATTATTGTTGGTAATTTAAATATGTATATACAAATAAATGTAAATAGTAATCTTAATAGAGAGGCGTTTAATGTTTAAATAGATGTGAATCAGAAACTGGCATGCTATAAAATAATTCTTGCAATTCTCGCTAAAATTACAACTTTCAAGTAACTACAAAACTATTGAATATTATATCCTTTTTTCATCATTTCATGTTCTAACATAAGTGGCTTCTAATATATTTCGAAACTATTGCAGACTTCCGCTAATTATTGTATATAATGAAGCTTACGTTAAAATTAATTGTAGTTGTTGACACACAAATGTAGTCATGGTGTATGCCCTGAGTCGCTGTATCTGCATTTAAGCTTTATTTGTGCAAGTAGTAGCACCAATCGTACAACGCGAATCGATAAATAAAGGGATTAATAAGTAGCGCGAAATGTGTAGACATTAATATCAGTCATTAAATGTATCATTAGATCCTAACATAGGTATAAATCATCATAATTCGAAGGAGTGCACTCACTATTCAACTTCGATTCTATCCTAATCTCATTCATTTTACGAGTGTGTACTATTTTTACTAAATTCGCAATACTTGTACTTCCATTTATCTTAAATACATATTTATTTCTGGGACGGTTTCCATGTGAAAAGTGCAAATACATTACTGCGCGAAGTTATCCAAACATAATACTAGAAATTATTATGCTCGCTGTTTCTATAATATTAATCCAAATCCATATAAAAAGAATATGAAATTTTGAAATCAAAGTACGAGTATACAACCTACGTACTATTTCTATACAGTACAATTTAATATTAACATTTAGTGATAAAAAATACTGAAATCGATTGCATATATGTAAAAAAAAATTACTAGGGTGGACTGGAGGCTGCTCTCTAAAAGAAACGACTGTAAAAACAAGCTACAAGAGATAATAACTTAAGTTAGAATATCCTGAGAACTGTCCATAAAATGGCAGAGAATTATTAAAGACTAAGAAGCGTCATATCATGTTTTCATTTTTACACTACATCTCTTTAAGAAAGAGTGCAAAAAATATCACAACAAAACTTACTCGCTTTTAAATAGGACCTAACACTAGCTACATACTCGTTATTATTAAAGGCCCGTCTCATGGCACACGTCTCTCAATACTGCTACCTTTATGGCATTACTGCTTCCTTGAGCTCTTCATAAAAAGTGTCTTTATTCTTTGAAGAAAGATAAATTGAGGCTACAGCTGCAATGAAGAGATGCTTAAGTGTCCAGCTTGAATTATTGTAGATTTTGTTCAGTTGATGAAGCTACCGAGATGTTAGCCTTCAGAAATCTAATAACGCTATGGGTTTATCACTTGGCTGGGCATTCTACTGTCGCTGCCAACTATCAAATTTGTCATGAAATCCAACGTGACCATACAGCAACAACATTTGGCTTCCATTGCAAAAGCCAAACGACTTAGCCAACCCACGCACAATCATAGCGTAGGCAAACCTGCGTACGGTGCAGTAGGTACACTATCGTTCATTATGATTCTTAACATAAAAGCAAACAACTGAAAAGAACGAAAAATTTTATTTTTCAACCATAATAATAATAATAATAATAATAATAATAATAATAATAATTTCTACTTACTTACCGTATTTACTCTAATAGGCGCCGCGGCGTTTAATTGTTTCGAGTACTTTACTCTGCGGCATTTATTTCATTCTGAATGCACCAATTGACGGGGATTTCCCTATATATTTAGCGTTGTCATTATTTTATTGTGACGTTTGATGGAATGCAGCGGTTATTGGAATAGCGACGCCAACTAGAATAAATACGGTAATATGAAGGGAACCCACTCAATACTTAAATATTAGAATTTCTTTCTCTCTTTCTTTCTTCTCAACTTTTTCTACAGAGATATTTCTTGGCAGCTCTCACCTCAATTTCCATTTTCGTTAAATTACGAACACATTAAGAGAAATAAATTAATATTTTGCATATGCGACGAGATAAAGATATGCCAATGAATAACAACAGTTTTTGATATGCTAATTCTTTGCAAAAATAAGGCATTAATAGCGATACATTTTCTATCTGAAGGCTGCGTAGTAATCACAACCTTAGGAGTGCGTTCGTAAAAGCTCCTCGCGTTATCCGAGGTGTATCCAAAGTTTACCTTACTCGTTCGTGTATGTTAGAGTCAAAGTATAAGCACAATAGTATAAGTGACCATCGTTACCTCGTATTACTCTTACCTTACCTCTCACCTGACTTTACGAACACACTCTAGAGAACAAGACTTGATTAAGTTGTAGAAGTATATTGTTGGTTTTATGAAGTAGTATAATAAATGCAATTTTTGACATACATTAAGTACTAGATTGACTGCGATTTAGATATAAAACCTGTTTGGCAACCATTCAACAAAGGCTGTATTGATTAAATAGAGAGTAGAAGTCATTGTAATGTAAGGCAACATTAAGAGGACAGTTGTAAATTCCGCGATTTAAATTTACCAACCGCATCTGCTTCATATATAAACAATGCGATTCTTCTCTAATGTTATACCAATATTGTACTACTAGAATTGCCAACAGACGTAGTGTTAATATTAAACTGCATTTTATCTTTTAAACTGGAATGTTTACTATGTTAATATTAGGATAGACATCGATGGAAGCTGGCAGGCTCATATAGATATACAAATTCACGAGGACAAGATTTAGATAACCTATGTGTCTAAATTAATCCTTCTACGAGTAGGACAAAGATATGGACTATACTGGTAAGTTCTAAAATATGTTGCTCATAATTATTCTTTGATCATTAAATTATTTATTCGCCATAAAATATAATATTATCAACATGTACATCTAGTTTTTTTATAAATATACCAAACTGTTTGTTCTGTTTGAAGAAGAACATATTACTAACCAGTGAGTTTGCATATTTGACATCGTTGTCTCTATACACAAGAGCAAATAAAACGGATGGCAATCTTGCGACACATATTTGACTTTGCCACATAAATAAAGCTTCGCAAATTCCTTTACTAAAATAACTGTGTTTGAGATTTATGACAATATTAACCTAAATTTTTCAATTTTATGAGCGAGTTTACTGTGTAAATGCAGTACTTTAAACAGTGTAAATTTCAGGGATTTCCATTATTCTGAACACAGCGAACAAAACATTGTATCGAAAGTATTGGAACAAACTGTCCGGTTCAAACCAACGAATGCAGTCATAAAAAATAAAACAAGCTTTAATTATTTTTAATTTCTATTTTTAAAAGATACCAAATTATGTGGATACAGCTGCTCTAAATGTGTATTCAGTATTAGTTCTCTTTGTCTGTACTAGCGTTGTTGCAAGAGAAGTAATGCGGCAAGTTCCCATCCGTATGATGCGCAAATTAATTCCGACTAGCTGAAGCGTAGGTACAAGCAGAAATGTTTCAAGTTTATTTAAAGTTATGATGGCCATTTATCACCTTTTCCTTTCCGTGCACTAATCTATTTGACAAATTGATAAGAAAGTCTTATTTATTGCAGCATGTATAACTAAATTTCTACGGAATATGTGTCTTCGTTAAACGGATCATGTGTAAAATTAGTTACTTGTATTTTAAATAGACTGGCTCTTTACAAACGAGTCCGCGTTGATTGTGAATGATGTCCAACGTTTCACCAAGCAATTGAGGCTATTTTGTGTTGTATGCATGCACAGTACACCAACATATGGTTAGTTTAAAATACTATTTCAATTAATGTCAATGTGTTTTTGCGTTGTCTTATTAGTATATTAATATTTCCAATTACACAAGTATAGTAACAATTTATCTTAGATGTTTGTAGGTTTAAGACGTTATTGTTATGAAACTATATTTCTTCGATTGGTTTAGTATAAACCTATAGTTGACAGTGTAACAAATTTATCTGTCTATGTAAGATTACTAATAAACCTACCTAAACATATTATCTGCTAAAATCCTATCCATCTGAGAGATAATTTAGAAGAAAGAAGAATAAAGCATGTTCAGATTTAGACACATATTCAGTAACTGTTCCTCAAAATAGTGCGCCCAGTGCTTTATCGTACTTGTGTTACAACTTATATAAAATGAAAAATTTTACAAACAAAACGGCCGCGAGCGGATAGAAATCCTGACAGAGACAACATTATGTGTGTGAACTTATATGTAGATAGTAAGATCAGGAAATATTCAAAACAATATACATACAGTGTGTCTGAGGGAAACCTAAAAATCGCGCATGTACCCAGCAAACAGAACTGAAACGAGCTCGTGTTATTCACGTTGTATTTTGGTTTATTATAACGAGTTTTTGGGCGACCTAATGAATATATAAAGCATTTGATGTAGTGAACATATTTTCAATAACTTTTGCGCAAACTAAAATTATTGAGGAGAATTAAAGATTTTTAAATCCGAAATTGAGATATATAGAACAACAATTTTACATACAACATATATATATGGCAACTTAGGTACTATAAAAGGACGTGTTCTATACGTCAAATTTAACCCAAAAAGCTCCCAAATATAAATACACTTTATTATTTGTGTTCTACGATACCTACTATTCTATAACTAGTAATAATCATGCTTCATGATTTTATTTTAATAAATCTGGAACTGTTAATAAATAGTAATGTAATATTGCATAGAATATGAAATTGAATTACGCGCCATCGCTCGAGTCATATACGGGCCAACGGCCATTTCTCTTTTACTGTCAGTGTTTATCTTTAGACGTGATTGCTGTAAATTGGGAGTGCTGTGAATTAAAGAATGTAGATGTTAAATACAGTATTAATATTGTATGTATATGTAACAAATACATACAGATGTATACTATGTATTGGCAGTTTATTAAAGAACGTTCTTGGATTTGTTTGGGATTAGATATATGAGGGTTGGTTTTCATAACTTCTAATAGTAACCCGCTCGTTCTGTGGAAATATCATAAACATAACAAACTATTATATATATATACATATGTTTTCCAGTTTTTTTTAATAGATATGTACTTCATTAACTTGCATAATTTATTAAAGCAACAGTAGGTATTAGGTCCTAGTAATACGGTATAATAAACATGCTGTTAAGGCTCATTTATACATGCTAAGTCAACTCGGCCGAGGTGATTGACTAGCAAGCCACTAGCACTCAAATAATACGTGTAAACATTCACTGGTGCTAGTTCAAGCTAGCACCAGTGAATGTTTTACACGTATTATATGAGTGCTAATGGCTTGCTAGTCTATCACTCGGCCGAGTTGACTAGCATGTATAAATGAGGCTTTAATATTCGCTTTAATTACGTTTTGAATTACGTATTTATGCCGTCCTGGTAGAACGTAATAAGACCGTCTTAAGATACGTTTTATTCACGTCCTCAAAACACGTCCTAAAAGTGTGACATTTCAACGTACAAATCTCGTGATATACACGTGCCAAAAACACGTCTTTTGGTTGCATATTACCAAAATATTACGTGCTTTTCACGTTTTTCTGTTTGCTGGGTAATAACTTCAAAGTCTCGCCTACTAGTACTAAGTCACGCCTCCCATCTCTTATTGTCGACGGTGATCGACAAACATTTAAATCTCATGCTATCGCCAATGAAGGCATATCATCAATAAAACGATTCAAATATAAAAAAGATGTATGGTATAAACATAAGCAATCTCAAGTAGGACTAAATATCTGTAGAAATAAGAACAAAAGACAAAATAAATCTTAAATGTATACTGAAATAAAATTCTAATTACAAATATTATAGTAAAAGCAGTTACAACGGTAAACATCCATATTTTACGAAATGGTTTATCAAATAAAGCATAGAACTAACATGGTACTTCGCGTTCAAATGCTGTCATAAATAAGTATTACGGATTTCTTTTCCTCCAAACTTAAATTAATGATAAACGATTAATAATCTAACGGTTTAAAACCTTCTTAAATTAGTTTAGAACGTTCAGAACTAAACCCCAACCTGTCGCTCTTGCAATGTCGAATGATAAGACGAATAGGAGGTGATAACTGACGAGCTATGCCGATACTCTCCGACATTATGCCATTATGCGTCCAGTAGAATAAGTCTGCGCGTGCAGAACAGGTAGAATCATAAGCTTTGTTCGCGGAAGAGATCCCGAATAGATACAGAATATACTTGGAAGATGTTCAGTACTTTTGTATTGCGCATGCGACTCTTGGAACACGAGAGAGAATTTTCTCATCCGCGAACACAACTCGAACGAGTTTCTGTTATATTCATTAGTTAACGTTGACACCACTGTAACAAATTAAATTTTGATATACTCCAAGTTAACCTTGGTGACTTATAAACGGATACTGTTTATGTGTATTTTGCGGAAAATGTTCAAAATAATGTTGATCTGAGAGTTGTGGTACAATTTCTTTAAAAAAAATGGTAGTTTCTGTAACCTCTAATATCTGAAGAAGTTCTTCTAATTCATCATCACTTGATGTGAAATATTCAGACATCTAAATTTTTACTAAATTAGAATTGATTTAAAGGTACACAGCTACGTTGTACATACATAACATGTGTATTTCGATACATAAAAAAATACCCTTTATATTGTACGTTTTTACTTTAATAACAATTTTAACCAATTTGTTTCCAACTTAACTCTGTTAACCATAGCAAGAAAGCAAGAACATGCGGTATTTTCATATCAAAATTTAGAGCGCATGCGTAGGATATAAAATTCTTGCCCTTGATTCAGGATCTACAGAACATGTGACGGACTACTTCGGAATTTGTAAAGTGTGTTGCGCGAACAAAGAATATTCTGCACCGGTGAGAAAATTCTGTTACCGCGAACGATCATATTTGTAGTGCGCAGGTCTTTCATCCCCGAATACGTTCAGAATGCCGTCCGCGAACAAAGCTATAATAAGAAAAATTTGGCTCGACTTCTTATTTGTTCTTGTAATCACATGGTAAATTTAGTTCCTTGTGCTGAGGTGACAGAGTTGTAAGCATTTAGCAACCTATATTATCGACGTAACGGGAAGGCATGGAAAACGTCATATTTGATATCTCACTTGTTTGTTTATCTTGCGTTAGAGCGTGAGCACCCTTGGTTTGGCTTTTGTAGTAACTGTTATTTATCTTCTTTTCGTTTATTTTAGTTTTATTTTACGTGGTATTTTCTTTATAGTATTGTAGTAGTAGTTTATAGTTTTATTAGTAGTATTAGCAATAGTAATACTACTAATAAGTAGTTCTTTTAGGTTAGGATTCCTTTTGTAAGAATTATTTTATTTTTCTATTTTTAGCATCAAGCGTTTGTTGTTGCATTTTCTTTTGTAGTATTGTAGTAGTAGTATTCTTTCCTTTTTATTGTTACCGAATTACATAATTTTTCATACTTAATTGAAAATAAAATTTTGAACATTTACGGGCCACTGTGGTATTTATTGAGGTCAATTGTCGAATCTTTAATTCCCTGAGACTTTTAAGAGAGTTGGTTGTTTTTAGGTTGTTTAGGTATGTAGTTTAGGTAACATATTTGTAGTATGTAGGTACTTATCTCTCGAACCTATTGTAACAGTTTCTTATAAAGTATTTTTATATATTATTCCACTGTATTTATACCCAGATTTTCTGATATGTGTATATACCAAATATTTCATAATTATATTAGTATAGTTATATGTTAACTACACTATTATAGTTATGAAATATTTGGTATATACTTTAAGAAAAATCTTCAATATTAATAAAGTATCCCTTTGAATGTCCCGCCACCTGTAGTTCGTTGTGCTGAAGTTGGTGGCGCACTATATTATCAACAAAATAGAACACTGTCTCCACTCCCGATAATATAGGTTGCTTAATGCTTACAACGCTGTCACCTCAGCACAAGGAACTAAATTTACCGTGTGATTACAAGAACCAATGAGAAGTCGAGCCAAATTTTTCTTATTAAGATTCCACTCCTTGGTGCAGAACACGTTTGCTTATCCAAAGAAAATATGGAGATACGGTATGTATGGAAATGGTGTTTGGCAAACTTTTTAACGCAATCATAATATTTTAAATAACTAGATTCATGTACAAATTTAATGATTAGGAAAGGAAAGTACCTATGTGCAATTCAATAATTTCTGCGATTTAGCAAATATTTTAACTAATATTGGGCCTCTCAAATTTTTGGGTATAAGCAATAAAAAACCATTTAAGTTAATTGATGATTCAGTCTACGCGTATACACAACAACGTATTTGCACGGTTGTTATATTGGTTTAGTATCAACGTAATAGATGTCTATGTGCAATAAGTATTATTAGTAATTATGCACATTTGGAGCACTGAATATACATTGCAATTAGCTTCTTTTTATATTATCAAAATGTTTGTAATGTTAATAATAAAATTGACAAACTAATATTAGTAATTGTGGATATGATTTTGTGACACACTGCAACATTGCTGAGTCCAGGTATCTCCAGAGATGACTAGTCATGTTTCCAGATGCGATAGACATTTTCCCCTAATGGATTTATGTCAAACTGATAGCATTTTATTAGAGTACAAAACATATATTTCTATTGAACATTATTTATTTTTATTTATGCAATCTGTTGCTAGACTCAAGAACAACCAATATGTTTAAATGCAAATATTCTTTAAAGATCATCAATCTTTACATTTTAGTATAAATTCTAAGCAGTTACTAGTGTTAAGGTATGTTTCATATCTCTAGTTTCTCTTTTAACTATACCAATTTTCTATAAGCAATTATTTTGCGATTCACTCAACTTACCGCAGCAATTATATCTATGATTCTCAAAGCAAGATGTATCTCTCTTTTCAGCTTTTTGTCTCGTTGTTGAAGACTAAACATATTGATCATTTTTTATACAAAATAATTTATAATAAGATTGATTTGCCTGTTCTTTTAAGCAAGTTGTTCTTTTTGGTGCCTCGATTCGCAGCACTGCGTTTTCGCACTTTACACATCATCTGCTTGCACTAGTTTAATGTTTTACTCCATGTATTGCATGTTTCCATTTGTATGGTAATAAAAAAAGTATCGATTAAAAATCAGTTTATTACAATTAAATAAATGGATTCCATATGTATATATTATTATTACATAATATGTTTTATTATGACAACATTATCAGTATTTTACTTAGTTTCTTCAGAAAATGTACTACATATAAGAAACGTATATATTGCGTAAAATACTGTAAGCCGAAAGAAGCCGTATTTTTATACTATTTAGTTACCGCACGTCAGATGCCTTGGCGCAATAAAAATGTATTTTATAGGCCATTTATAAATTTCACTTTTTGATCCTAGTGAGAGCAGAGCACAATGCTTCTGAAATTGAATACCTCCTATCTAATAGTTTGAATCACATTTTTAATGCAAATATACGTTTCTATAAGCAGTAGGGTACAATAACCAATATATGGTAATAAAGTTTCTCACTTGGCTTGTTTGTGTACCTTATTTGTGTATGTTAAACACTATGGGAATGATTGAAATGATTTTATTTCCTTATTTGTCATAAAATTCTTCCCAAGTACATTTTAATGCGCCATTTAAAATATTTACGTATTTCCGCCTAGTGGGTGCTTCTTTATTGACATCTGGTGTAATAAATATTTCAGTTATAGCTTTTTACGAAAATTAACATTATGAAATGTTCAAGTACACATTATTATTGATTTATCCATATTATAAAGTACGTAAGACGATGCTTATTTACCAAACTTGGTTATCTGTTCACGGTTGTTGGAAAGCTTTTGACATTTCACATCAAAATATTTATAAGTTGAACAATTTAAGTTTATTCCGAAAAATGCATGCGTAAAGACAGGCAAGCGGACCAATTCATTTATTTTATTGCAGTTGAAAGCAATCTGTTTGATATTTTTATGTACATGTATACACCAGAATATAAATATTTCACCAACTGTTCTATAGGTATGCACGTGTGCGTAACATGAACCCGCTACCTACAACGAACCCATATTTTAATTCAGGTACTACATGGTATAGAGAAACGCACGAGGGTGTATAATAATTTAATGTAATTCTACGAAGAGGTACCCTAATCGTGGCCAAGATTGTAGTGCGTTTTTGTCATTTAGGCAAGTCATTAGGATGTCCCCTACTGCGATACAAGATACAAAAGAAAAAGATAACTTAACTTCAGGATTCTTTATTTGATAACCCTGCGGCTATTTTAATGTTACCACTGAATTATTTGTGACTGTTATAGATTATCTTTTGTTTTACATCGATGCCTTATTTCCATCGTTAGATTAATGGCTCTTAAAGTTGCTCTAATTATAATTACAGTTCATTTCTCTGACGAAGTCTATTTCAAAGATGCAGTGGTTCCAGTTAAATTGACTGAAATAACTCTGGATTATGTAATGTGTACGAGGAAGGTGAATAACTCAATTATTTTTATTCGGAAATTTTAACTAAAACAAATGTCGTGTCGTGCTAGATGAAATATATCATAAAATTACGCTCCACTGTTATATCTCTATTTTTAGATTTGTTTGCAAACTCGTTTTCATTCAGCATTATATGTTTACACTCAAAGCCCTTTCCTGTATGAATACTCAGCTTTACTACTTTGATGAATCCGCCTTCGGTCACCGAAAGTTGCACCAATTTTTGTTTTTTTCTGGCTGTGTAAACTGGGTGATCAATTGAGATACTTAACTTCTAACTTACCGCTTCTGCACGTGTAACAAACCCAGACATAATGAAAAAATGTTGTGTAGATGTATATTGACCGAAATCAAATATTGTTCCTGAAGGTGGGTCGTCCTTAGTTCATAAATGATGAGGCTATGCCTACGATAATCGAAAAATAACATGTTGCTGATTGTTGTCAAGAATGATATTGTATAATAAATCAGAAGCAATAATACTGCGTCTACGATTTAATAGTTTACTGAAAGTAGAGTTGCCAAAACTCGCTCGGTATAATACTTGTTTCCAAAAAAGTGAGTCTATTGGTACAAAACCACTGAATACGCGACCGCCATGGTTCTCTCAGGCGAATGATTTAATCCCAGGACTCTTAGTAAGAAGAATCAGAAGATCGATTAAATAACTAGCTTATGAATCGGGCACTACTAAGTGAGAAAGTGTTCGTTTAATGTTAGGATTGTATCTGATTCCACATGCTGACAATAAAGAATTACAAATATTATAAGATGTTTGGTCTCGTTGGCAAACAACCTCTGCCATTTAGAAAAGTCAAACTTACAGAAGTGAGACAAGACAATTTAGACTGTTAATAAATTAAGAATATAATGGGTATATGTGAAATAGTAGGGACACTATGGGAAAGCCAAATAAAATATAACGATCTAATTGAAATTAGAATTCGTCTTGTCAAGAATTTTTATAAAATGTCTTTTGTGTGAAAAACTGTTTTTGGCTATCGGCAATTGAAAACAGTTCACAGAAATGAACTTCTATTCAAAAAACAAATTACCACCAGAGAGGCGGTATAGTTATAATTAGATCTATTAATGGCGAAAACGGACGCTTCTGAACCATAATAAGCATGTAGTATCATATATATTATACACCAGAACAAAAAAAAACTTCCATAGCTAACTGCTCGACTGAGAGCTGATTTATTGTTTCTCAATATATTCGTTAAATTAATTAATGACGCTTTAATTTTGGGTGGTCCTCTTTATTCTTCTATATACAACACACCTACCTCTACTAGTAGTAGTATTTGTATAGTAGCGCCTCCATAATAGATAATATATCGAACAATGTACGTTTTTGTGTACTTCAAAGACGAATTATATTGATGATCACGTTTCGTTGAACACATAGACATTTTTTCTTGGTACTACTTTGTTGGTACTACTTTATTGTAAATATATATATGAAGAAAAGGACCTCAATCTGTTTATGAAAATGTGCTTCCATTTATTCGTGGGAGAAAAGATCGGTTATTTTATTCAAGACTAAATGTGCCTATGAATGTGTGTGAAATAAAAAAAAATGCATGGAACCAATGACTTGATTTTATATGAAAATGATGGTTCGCTGATATTTCAATATTTTATATATGATACATTACGCATTAATCCACGAAATATCTGAAAAGAAGACATAAGTGAGAGGTATAGTTCGCTATATAGGTACCTACTATAGTAAAAAACGAAATTATTAGTTTCCGAGAGCATATTGCTCATATGTGTATGTATGTACATACACACATGCAAACCAAATTCAACAGGTAATAGAACTTAACTATTACATATATTGGAAAATCATTACAAGTACTGCGCATAATCAATTTTTTACGTACACAAATGTTAATTAAGTTCATTGAGTATAACGAAAAAAAGGCATTAGGCTAACTTGCCAAAATTATTCGATATCTTCAGACGATGGAACCCTACTAAATCTCTCATAGAGAGATAATAGGTTTAAGGAGTAATGTGAGACATTTTACGATTTAATGTCGTTGAATGTAAGCCGTTAAAGTATGTGTTAACAAATCTTGTAGTAACCTACACCAAATGGATAGCTTGTAAGAATCAGACAAACAGTAAATACCTTATGAATCTCTTCAGGCAGTGTCAGTGATACACAACAAGAAAAGGAATATAAACATGGAGTCACAAAAAACGCAGTTACATTGGCGCCAACATTGTTTATTTCTTCTATAAAGATTTAATCGTGAAAGTACCTGCTCAACAAATGGTTCAAACGTCTACTCTAACTGCTCCACACCAGGCAGCAAGAAGCGTCATTATAATATGTAATTACATATACGCTTAATTAATAGCTTAGTCGTTTTAGATAGTACACGTTGCTGCAGATCCAGACGAAAGTGTGGTGTGAATAATTTCCATCAGGTCTTGTTAAGTTATTTGTAGATTTGTATTCGTGTTTCATACCGTTTCGGTTGACAGCCATATCGCTAACGTTTCTTGTCCAGGTGAGTTGATTAATGCGAACCAGAAGTGTCGCGTTTTCCATTTTATTTGGAATTAATTTTGTTTTAGACAAAGTACCTGCATATATATACAAATGTACAATCAAATGTTTTGAAAGCAACCTTCCTCGAAAGGCGATATATTAAAACAACTATCTGTAGAATTAATTCAACATACGGTGCGAAATCTCATATCACAGCATCGCCAGCAGCGGCACAGCAATCGATAATAGATGCAGCTGTAGTGGCTTCTAAGCTATTTTGTTTATCGGATTGCCACTGAAGCTTATGTCGCGTATTTTTCTGCGTGTATATTGTATTGTCTAGGATTTTTGACTGAATTATCCCGCCGTGAGAAATATTTTCCTGTTAATTGTTTTCCAAGAACGAGTGGTACTCACCCGAGGAACTGATTCTAACGAGACGCGCTTCCATGCTGCTGGTGCTGGTCTGCACCTATCAAACAACGGCCGCTCTATCACTGCGACCACTATGCTTCCTTATTGAGAGAGTAGTTTATATGACGTAAAAGGGGGTGCTGGATATCTGCGCCCGTAAAGTATCATCAGCTGACGATCAAGATTTTAAAATTAACTAAAATAATGTGTTAGAATGGATAACAATTTTTGCACAGTAGTGTATAGGAAACATTTTTGACTAACGTTCACAAATGAGAAAACTCCTTATTAAGACTTGATGATCTGTAACTAGATTAATAACAATCGATCATCAATGAATAGCAACGCTAGTAGCTTTTAAGAATATTAAAGGTACATTTACACCTATTTTTACATTCGATCACTCACAGCTAGAGGAATAAGTTTTAAATTTACAACTACTTGAAAGTACACTGCCAACTCGCACTTTGTTACTTGCCATGACCAAGCATCGAGTTGGAAATCACTTAATTGGCTGCTGTGAATGACTGGTACTCTTAAACAGATATGTATGTTCTGTTGCTTTTTCTCAAGATACATTGTGGAATTAACAGTTGAACAGTAAATCCACATCCATTCTATTTATATTCGTCGTTTATAATATACTTGTAATAAATAATTCAGCACAATAGGTTACCACTAACAACGATTATACATGAATACGGTTACCAATTTTATACATGAATTAAACCGAAAAATGTTTGGTTAACGCTTCAATAGATAGATGTAAATGCACTGCTGATGAGTACTGACAAGCTTAATTCATAACTTCGAATTGGTTGTAAATTTACCTTAACACCATACTACCACGTTGTATAAAGATCCAAAACCAGCTATAGAAGATCTAACATCGAGCTTCTGCTAACCAAAGAAAGAAAACGCATGCGCAGCCACAGAAAAACATCTATTTTAATGTAAATTAATTAACTAATTTCAAATTGAAGTTGCTAATACAGTTTTGAGTTCATTGAAAAATTGCTTCTACATTTTAATTGAAATTTTAAAATTAACATCGTAGCGCCATCTATGTATAAATTTTTACCGTGAAGTTTAAACCGGTTTTGCTAAATGGCAAACGGACCTTGCCACTCCAAGAGTTAGATAAACAATACACATATTATTTATCTGATTCTATCGGAATGGAAATATTATTGTTATGGAAACAAAAGAGTGGCAACAGAAAAAAGATTTTAGGTAAAATAGCAAGGCGAAAAAGAAATGTATAAGAAAGCAATGACAGTATAACTACGCGCTAAAGTAAGAACGAAAATGTTAAGAATTACATGAAAAACAAATATAATTCAGAAATTAGAGAAATATAATAATAAAGAATAAGTATTTTTCAAGTCAGGCAAGGAAACTACGTTAAAGTTGAGAAAGAGGTGTTAACTAAGTTACCACTTTCTTTAAGGAAACGAAAGTTTCTATTTATATGTTTAAAATTGTTTTTGTTTACAAAATGTATTTTGTTTCTTTAAACTTATTCAGCGAACAATTAAAATAGCAACACGGATATCAGTAGTTACTAATTAATGTAAAAATTGATAATGATTTTAACATTACACAAATAAGCTTTAATCTATACAGTACCACAGTACTACCACAAGTAATGGTAAATGAAAGAAAGCAAGCAGTTCACTAATTACTGCCGGCGGAGTCGGCATGGGTATCGTTGCACGAACATGAAGATGTTAGATATAGTTGTCTAGCAAAGTAAACATATGTATATCACACTCGTGATGTAAATATACATCCTATGTGATGAACTAATTTTCCGCATTATCATATTTGTACCAAATAAACTTTATAAAATAAAATAGCTCATAAAATAAGGCACGGCAATGCGAAATGGTTTGTCCACTATCTCATATAATCTCATATACTCTATAGCTATACTCCGTAAAGTAAACATGATTCTCTTTCTTAGAATCGCACAATGAGAGCGAGCGCTTTAAGTCCAATTACAGGACCACAGCCAGAGTAGCTCTCGCACATGCATTGTTACTATAATTATTGAACCAGCGAAGTACAATCGATAGGTGAGCAACTTCTACCACCCTTAACACATGTATCTACTGTTATAAATAACTCAACTTCTTATCCTCTTTTTTATATTATTTATAGCACGTCGTGCTTTGTTTACGAAGTTGCCGAACAATCTGCGCGACGAGTAAACTAACACGTTCTCTCGCTTTGAATCTTTTCCTTTTTTTATTTTTGGACATATACGCATTGAGATCTTAATGGCTCGTTAGTTGTTAACAATTGTGTTTTACGCTTGAGGAATTTGTGCAACAGATCTGATTCGACCTATTACTAAATAAAAACAACATTGGAAGATATTGTAGATGTATTTTCATAATATAATTCTTACAGAAATGATATAGAGGAATCAATCTTCTTCTAGAGAGATGAATTGAAGAGGCAATCTTAAATAAAACTTTCCGTGTCTCGACAACTTCGGCGCTGTAAAAACTAACTGCAATGCAAAAACATTAATCTTTCGTTTCCACTTTTACGGCGTTTAAATGCTACCTTCATCCGCATTATTTCTACCACGTCTAAGATATTTACTTATCTTATACGGGCATTTTTCAATGAAAGAACACACGTTCACTGCGTTACCAGGCACTGGTATCTGGTAAGGCAAACTGAGCAAATTAGATATATTCAACCTATTCATCGCGCATGAAATATGGTGATAAAAACCAATAGGTATGCCCAACAAGACCTAGACGTACGATAAAAATTATCAAAAACAAGAGATAGCTTTTGGATTGCACCACATAGAACCGAAATAAAAAAATTATTTTCATTTGTACAGATCTAGTGAAATTACAAAATCTAAAATTTGATTGGTCAAATAAATATGAAATAATTTAGATTACAACCAAATTATTTCATCAGTGATCAAATCAACACACTTAATAAAAAATTTTTACCTGACCATCTCCGATTTTGATGAGATTTGTCACAGAAGTTCATGTAGACCAAGAAAAATGTAAAGTTTTAATTTCTTATGTCAACCCGTTTTTGATTTATGGCCGTTTAAAGTTTACAAAAAATCGCTTAAAATTGCTATGCGGGCGTTTACTAAAATTGTAATAGTTCTTCTCCGCATTGAGCTAGAAACTTGGGAATGGTGTTATTTTCTTCTATTTTTAATAGCCTTTTATTTGATATGCAACACCTATAGGGTCTTGAGAAAAATTGTTTTCCAAAATTGATACTAAAATTTTGAATTTGAATTCCAAAAAGTCACATGTTTAAAAAATTAAAAAAAAATCCCAAAAGTAGTTTACTATAAGACTAAGCGATGTGCAAAGTTTCAAATTGGGATGGTTCTTAGTTCTGTGTCTTCATAAACAATAAACCCGTATATTCTGTTAGTCTGTTTTATACTAGGAAAAAAAATAAAGTCTGTTTAGAGAGGTAAAGTCATTGTAAAGCCTAGACTAGTAAATGACTACGGCGACCAAATATCTGCCAGTAACCTTTGAGAAAACATTTTGCTCAGCTATTATCAACACTAGAATTGTTTATAGTGAAATGAATCAAAGCTATAAAATTATTTTATTGGTATTAGGACAAATGTTGGTTATAGAATTGACAAATAAATAAAAAAAAATTCTGAAAGAGACAATGAAAAATAGAGAAGCTGAATGACTGGCATAAAGCTAAGCCTACAGTTTGAGATATCTTTTTCGATGCTTCTAATCAACAATCGAGTATATGTTTATCAAACAACCAGATCTGGTAACGTCAAAACGGTACCTGGTGCTAAGAAGAATTGCTATACTATCAAAATTACATTCGCAGTGATTGTGTTAAGGGGTCCAAATCTTCCTTCCTTTTCACTAAAAGTTACCACGACCACGTAATAAATGGTAAAGTGCGGTCAGGTCATACACATCAGATTAATCACACGTTGTTAGTTAATCAAAGATGTTTCGTGTATCTCCACATGCTAGTGATAAGCAACACTACGTGGCGTAGAAAGTAGAACCTTCCCAGCTCTAAGCATGATAAATTCTCCATTTTATAAAGACAACATGGAGGAATAAGTGCAGTCACAGAAATGGCAGTTTTGAGCGGGTTAATAAGGAAAGTCAAATAGGACAGAGAGAGAAGTAAAGAAATAAGGAGGATGATAAGCCGTGAACCAGTAACCACAAGTTGAGCTGATGTGAACACATAGCTAAAATGAAGCAACGGTCAAAGGGATAACAGAACTCTTAATAAAGGAAGAAAAAGAAAGGACTACATAAAAATTAACGAAATAATAGACGAACAAAGAGAGAGATAATATCAACTAAGACCTGTAAAGTACAGAGAAAATAGATTAAGCAGTGACTAACAAGTAGGTATCTCTTAACAGTGTATATTTGACTATGATTAGTAGTTGGGTTTTGCCTTGTAGCAAAATTTTACTGAATTTACTTTATTCATATTAGTTACAAGTTAGTTTTTCCAGACAAATTCAGAGTCTGTATTATACTTTCATGTCATTAGCTTTAGGCTACTTGAACAGTATTATATGCGTTTATATTCGTACAATTTTATATATCGCTATAGTAAATAGACAAATGTTCAACAATAAGATAAAAATATGTAACGAAAGCGCTCAAGAAAAGCCTTATTATTAGCTAAGTGCAATAGTTGTTGGTCATATATTTATTGACATAGTTACTTAAAATGTTTAACTCAGCAATTGATATAAATTTCATTATATTACTTAATTAGAAATAATGCTGAGTTAGCCGTCGAGGATATTTAAATTTAAACAATTAAAATGTTTTACCACAATGGAATTGATAATACATATGTAAACTTTGCTTCATCTTCAGCGAACATAGTGTAATTAAAAACATGTTTCACTGTCGATGGTAACGGAAATATTAATAGAAATTATACCGAACATTAAAACTTCTAAGCAATTAGTATCAATTGCTAATAGTTACATAGGCCATAAAAGAAATTTTTGCAGTTTACTCGTAATTTCATAAACTACTAACCACTGTAGCGGATGCTGTCTACAAAAGAATAAGTAAGATTCCGATCTTCCACAGAAGCGAACGTATTTCATATTGAATCTGTTAATCTTTATTCATGAAAATGTTGGCATAAATATCTTGTTAGTATTACTTTACGCTTATCTCAGGAAGAGTGAGACGGCATAAAACGAAAACAAAGAAGGAGAATGATCTTAGATACAAGAAATACAGAAATCTTTATTTGTAATAAATCTACATATTAACGCATTAAAAACTATCTACGATCTAGTGGATAGGCGCCACATCGCCTGGAGAGCTTTTCTAATACGTTCTAATGACAGGTGGAAGATAAATAAAAATAACAAGGTCAGAAATGCCTTGTCATTGTAGTTGGCGATTTGACGCTCTTTTGAAATAACTAGTTTTATAGGTACATATTTAAAAACTAGAAACTTGCGCGGTGCTAGAAATATTAAATATCCTGCTGCGGTTTTATGTAATCTTTGCTCACAATGTATGTGCGCATTTTGATTTCAGTCTTTTATATTATGGCGGTCTCGGCATGACAAGAATATTACTAGTGTATCATTAGATCTTTTCCTAAAAATATTTTAGATAGTATATAATATACATATGTGTATATATGTATATTATTTGTCTATTATATACATACTTTTAAAACCTAAGTTTAACTTCATGGTGATATATGTATGTATATATACTCTTTTTTTGGCATTAAGATTAACTTATTAACTATTGTAATAAAATATTCGTAAAATGTGTCTTTGCTATCTTATCTGCGTCTTTCAAAAAAATCATTCACCTGTATTTATCTACATGGCATCATTGCTGTCGTACAAATGAGAATAACGTAATTTTATTAATTTATTTTGCTTATATGACTATGTGAGAGAACTCTAATCTATTCAATTTGGCATCACTGATGCAAATGCTTTATTCTCATATGTAAGAGACAACCCAATATCGTATCAACGGTCAACTAACCACATATAAAAAACAGAAGAAGAAAAACTCCTCCGGAGAGGACGTCCACCAAGACTGGATTCTAACTAGATCGAAGACTAAAGCTTTCAACACACACACACACTAAAATTATGGTACTCTTACTGCTATATCCTCAAGGCTGTGGAAAGCGATTATTATTTTATTGAGAAGCTCCACTACTACTTCTTATCATTCTTCCTCTTCGTCTATTTCACTCAACACTCTCAGCCAATATTCAGGATTGATACACAAAGTATTAAATTCAGCATTGCCACTGCAATATAGTAAATCAAAAAATGCCATTAATAGGCGCTCATGGTATAATTACAGAAATTACTTTACTAACAAAAGCAATAGAAGAGGGTAACTATTAGAAACGGTCTATAGTTTCTGTTTACTCAACGTTATCAATTTCACACCGAGTACTAGACCTACCATCATTGCGTTCGCCTTGCTAATAGTATTGTACAACAGTTCGTCTGGAAAATTAATTCTAGATTTATTCCCTGTATTGTGCGAGGTCAGAACATGGTCAGAACCAGTAGCAACCAAAATATCGGCAAAAAGTGCTGATCTCAGCATTTGCAGTTACCCACTATATAGATACATAGATTGGACTATTCTTGAATTGTCAGTCCTGATGATGTCTCGAATTGCTAAATAGTTCAGTATACACAAAAAAGCGTACCATTACAATTGGAACCGATGAGCATTGCCAAACACCGAAAACCAAAAAATACCTATAATAAGCCTGCATATATTTTAACGTATATACATTGTTTGAATATTATAGCAAACGTATTAGATATAGATCTTGGTCTGACTATAGTTTACAATGTTTTTAGGCTCCACTTCACATTCAATTTATATGTTAATGGAGTGTTATACACCTAAACCTTGACTTGCAACAACGAAATGTCAATTTCAATTTGTAATTATTTTGTACAATTTTGGCACAGGAATGCTATTTGAAAAAAGCAGTGACATCAAAATTAAAAACTTCATAGGCTGAAAGTTAATTAATACACAGATTTATGCAAAGTTATATTATTATCGAATAAAATCTACTCTTTCAACAACACTGGTTCTATGATGCAACCAAATGAATCTAGAATTTATGCAAGCAACTTTTCTGTTAATAACTCCATTATATGTATTGCTTGCATTATAGACGTGCATGGGAGATAAAGATGACAGATGGAATTCTCTATATGATTATGAAAGCCTGAATACCTCAGTATTCAATACTTAAATGGGCCGCTTGACGGCAAAATTACAAGTCAATAAATAATTTTAAATCAATTTAAATACAATCACGGCCGATGTTATTGTTACTGTTATTATTATTGTTATTATTATTATTAGGTCATCAAAACATTCGCCTGTAGCCTTTCTCCCGTGACATTATAGTAGATCTACTTGAGTGTGCTGTGTGAGTAGAACATCTTAGATTTTATGCTCTCCTGCTTGTCACATGACGCAACGACAGCGGTACAATCGTGTAAAGTGTTGTGTCGATCGCGAAATTTCACAACACCTAGACGACGACAGGAGCAAACCAACCTGGTTCTCGCATTTTTCGCATTTGCCACACCGAGACCTTGTCAATTGACGTCCATGTTATTCAGTTTTCCATGTGTGTCGAACAAATTATCTATTGTTCTAATGCTGCAGCCTATCACGATGTTATGCTGCAAATACGTACAACATACCCATGTTCGACTTTGCTTCTTTTATTTGCCTCAAGCCCGATGATACATCCTTTACCACCGTCGTAACAATATACACGGAATGGTCATTGTTGATATCGTATTTAAATACATGTGAGGCGTAAAAGGTGATATACCCGTAGGTTTAGAAGTAAAAATAATAAAGTCGGCATTATATATTCATACATATACTTTTATTAAGTAACTCTTGCATAAAAAATTGATATAAATCGGTAAATAAATATGTTGGTACATTGCAACGTCATTTTTTATTTTAAATGGATTTCCTGTTAGTAACCATAATGGCTTAGTGTTATGTTAATTCTGTCTGTTCATGTAGATACACCATACTTTGTCTTACTTTCTACTGTCATAATTATAATAATAGTAGTATTGGAACCGTTTCAAAGTTGTAAGTAATTAAAATACTGAAGAGCGTCAAACAACAATTTTGTAATCTTGTAAAATCCTTTGAAAATCTAATATGCAATGTTAGTAGGTATAGTTTTAAAACACGCCATTGAGGTCAAAAGTTTGAATCAAGGGATGATGACTACTGCATATTTCAGTTTGTAGAGATTAGGATACTTTCTTTGGATATGTGTATTTCAACTTTTAATGAAATAAGAAGCAGTTACAAACGTACTAAATAAATGAGTAGAGTTGATGTCTACGTCATTTCTAAAAAGAGCACTTTCATATAACCTTATAAGCAAAGTGCCATTTTTAATGTGTTCAAAACCAGGTTACGTAAATGCATATTGTTTGTGTTTCTGATTTTGTAGATTTTGCCGAAGATTTGAAAAAATACTGTAGTATCCTACAAATCATAATATTAAATTTGTGACTATGTCATACGATTTTGGTTTTGCATTTAATTATGAAAATGAATTATAAAAATTAAAACATCTGCAAATAATATTTGCAGAATATTGACAAATTAGTGTTAGACCGACCATCACAAGTAAAGGAAACTTTTATAACTACTACTAGTACCTAACAGCAAAACGAAGACCGAACAACAAAGGATAGTAATAATGAAATGCACCGAGAAGATACGTAAACCAATACTGCAAGCTATTATCAGTGTAACAGTATCTTTAAAAACAACAGTACATCGTACCATTAATTATGGTTATCTGGTTAAGAGCTACAATAAAATTCCGCCAGACATAAAAAACTGCCATAACCACCAAATATTCCGGTACAACCTAAAAGCATACCTCCTCCAACACGTGTTTTATACAGTAGAAGAGTTTCTGCAAACTAAGACAAACTAGCATTTCTAGTTTAACCTATATCATTATATATATGCTTCTTTTATTTAGCGAGCGTCCTCTTCCAGTTATTGATCTTTATATATACATACATGTACTTATTTAGTTAATTTTTCTTTAGTTACCTATATATATACATATTTTGTTTACTTTGACGTTTTATATAGGTACACTTTGGTGTTTATTTAAATAAAGTTATCTATGTATCTATCTATCTTATTACGACTACTAAAACAGTCTCTAGTGATCTAAAATTACCATAGGTAGTAATTCCAGAACCGGAACATTTTCATGACCATTATAGCAACTTGCTCGCGTTTGTTACCGATTTTAAAAATCTACTTTTAAGTTGAATTGCTGCACATAGGAAGCTGATTCCTTTTCCTTCCTCAGGTGCTCGTCTCCGACAGTGTTCCAGCCTCCTCAAATTTATTTTCAATATTTTTAACATTATTGGAACAAATATCCTTATTGTGCCCAGTGTCGACCAACTTAGACCTATAAACTCCATTTAAACAGACAACATAAGTAAAATATCAGCTTAATCTTGTTTTATTCAATAAAATAATGTAATGGATACAAAATGTGTAGTAATTATTCGTTTTAAGCAAACAATTGCTGGATTGAGGACAGTGTTTTGTGGAGTTATAGCGTTTAATCTATTATGTATTATATGTTATTACATAAACTATAAATTTTCTAATCAAAAACATAATGTAACAACATCGATTTGTCAAAGTAATTTTTCAAAAGGTGCTTTACGGGAAACGTGTTAAATATTATATAAATAACGTATAAATAGGAATGAATGTATTTAATGCATACGTAAAAGCAAACTAAAATATCAATCCTTTAGAACATCGTGGCATTGCAAGGTAAGCACTTTCATTTGGCATTGTTTTTCTCTTCATTACCACAAAATCACTTTTAGGTATGCGAGTAGATCTAAGTTAAGCAACAACAATAATAATAAGATACATGTGAAGCAACAAGATAAGAAAAAAATATATTACGTAAATGAAAAATGTTAATTCCTATAAAAATTTAAAATTTGCCTGAAAACCCTAACAAACGTTGTAAATTTTATACTGCTACAGCACAAAAGAATTATAATGATTATGAGAATCATTTTAGTAATTTGAACAACCCCTAATACCGTATTACTTAATCTAATTATGGCAACACTGGATTGAAATACTTCGTAAAAGTAAAAAAAGAGGGACGCATTAGAAATGATAAACATACATATATATGTATGTATAGTCTGCAGAAACGTGGAAATAAAAACCGATGAACATAAATTGTTCATTAGAAACAAAGATATCTTCTAATCAGCATTGGCTGATCATTTTAAAACACCGATCATAGAATAGATTTGGAAAATGTTCAACTCGCAAAACCGAACAAAAATATAATCTAAATATGCTAGAGTCTATATATGTATATAAACAAAAAAACATTCTCAGAATAATTAGTTAGAAGAACTAGGTACTTTTCTCAAGATATCTTCGGATAGGTAAAAGATAGCGATATCTGGTTTTCGCTGATTTGTTGGTAACTGTAAACGTACTGCAAACGTATATTTTTGACTGTTAACAGGCAGTTACGTTTGCACTTAATATTTTCGATAAAAAACAAAATTTCTTAAAAATTTAAACAGCTATTATCAGTTAATGTAGTCTTCAGGCTTTCACGGCCGCTGTTGATGGCTGCTCTTCGATTCTCGGGTTCTCTGCCGTGTAGAAAGGTTGTGGTACTTGACGTTTCCATCATCTTGTCGTGATCTTCTTCAGTTCTGAAGAAGATCACATTATCAGATTGGTTTGAATATGTAAGCATTAGATTGGAGGAGTAATGTTGTTTCCAACGAGACTAAGTTCGCAAAATTCGGTTTAACAGAACCGGAGTTATAAGCATTCCTTCAAAACAAAGTTTTCCCTCCGCCTCTCCTCTTATTTGGCAAACTACAAAAAATGTGTGAAATATAAAATATGAGGAATTTTTAGATGATTTCGATTTTGATGTTGGTGATAGACCTTCAGTTGGTAAATGTTGTATAAAATAAGAATTTAAATTTTTGGTGTACAGTTACGCCATCTAGCGGTCATCCTACACTTTCCTAAATAATTTCCAGATGTTTCTTAGGGCCACTTTAGTCAATGATATTTTTTTCCCGAAACTGTATTATAAACCGTTCCTGAAATATGACCTACCGCCGTTCTTAGTTGGCCATCCGATACATATGCTTCATTTTATTACCTACTGAGAAGTGAAGGATTTTTTGCCCATAGAAGTATACACATAATGTTTTCCGTATGTACATATATTTACTTGACTAGGACCGTTGTTGACCAAATTTTTCTCACATTTTTTATATAAACTTTAACGTGCATTGGTGGATACAAATCTCAAATAATTTTTAATTAATGCTGTGACTTATACAGGGCGCGGCTAAAGTATTGCACCAAGTGGAATAACAGGCAAACGCTTAGAAATTTAGATTTGATATTTGGTAACGTGAAAATCGTGAAAAATTAATAATGAAATAGAAATATAGAGAAATAAACAAACTCATAATAAATGTTCAAAATGCTGCCCGTTCACTTCTTGATACAAATAAAGTCGTCTTACAAAAGCGTCTAATGAATGATGCAGGTGTTCTGCATTTTGAACATTTATTATGAGTTTGTTTATTTATCTATATTTCTATTTCATTATTAATTTTTCACGATTTTTTTAAATTATTTATCAATAAACAACTTTATAATGTATGTCTTTGTATTTTGGGAGTAAGTAGCTCTCAAATGCTCTAAAGTTAAATCTTTGTTTCTATTTTAAAAAAGCAAGATGGTGTCGTCCTGCCCACATCAATTGGACAAAACAAGTGAAATTTATGTCAAAATCTTGGCTATAATATACAGTTTAACGGCTACCACATATCAAATCTAAATTTCTAAGCGTTTGCCTGTTATTCCACTTGGTGCAATACTTTAGCCGCACCGTGTACATACTGCATAGAACAAAAACAAATTGGAAATAATAAGGTAATTTTTAGTTATGACGTTATATGTCACTGGTTGCATATCTGTACAAAATATGTACTAAAAAATATATAAAATATATTTTCGGGAAAAAGCTCAAATTAATTAGACCATTAATTACCAAAAGCTAAATGAAGTGTATTTCTGAGAAATTAGTTTTTATTAATTTGAGCGACCAAGAAAAAATCTTGTATTTGTATTGTACACAGAATGAAATATGTGTACGTATATACATATATGTATGTAGTACATATACATATGCGTATAAAATATGCTTTCCATTGCATCCACGCACTAATTGGAGTCATTACTGATAGTTAACTTTATGCATACGACCTTGAGTATAGAGAGTGTATGAGAGAGGCGATATTAGTATCGAAACCTCTCTATTTGTATTACTGTCCTAGCACTTTATTTTGCTGGTGTACATACAACAAGTTTTATTGTTTTATTTAAATTAATTACGTGACGTGTAACTCACTAACCGTTATCTTGGTCTCCAAAATATATTTCAATTACTCTTACCTATAATTGCTGGAATACAATACATGTCTTATGTCTACCTATTAAGTTTGCGGCCAGTATTTCGTCGTATTTTGTGAAAATATTTGCTACAAAAATAAATATTGCGTACAAGAAGTTAAAAAGTAAAATCTTAACTGATCTGTAAGAATAAATTTCAATTTCAATAACTAACTATTTATTTCGTCATGACTTTACTTATAGAATACTGTTTTGAAAATGTGATTAAGCATTATGTGCAAGTTATAGATCGATTACTGAATGACATACGTACACGTTTACTTCGAATATGCTTAGTAGTAATTGCACAACCATCACCCAATAATGCCGATATCTCTTTCCCTTTCTCAACCGGCTCCTTTCGTTTAAGGAGTCAATTAACTCAGTACGCCGTTGTGATCTTATTGTGTCGCGAAATCTCAGGTAATGAATATAAATATGCGTACCAGAATGGTGTTACGTTTCTTGTCTCCTTCCTGGCGCCAGGCAACGGAATCATCTAGCGGGTCGAACTATTATTAATAATATTAAAATTGACGTATTGTTACGTTTGTCACGTTAATACGACTCATGTATGGCCTAATCGAACATATACGTATACATATATAAAGAAAAAAAAGGTCAGCTAATCATACATACTATCATTGATTCACAGGTCGATGTTTTGCGGGCTTGAAATAACTCTAGGTGATTACCACATAGCACATTATCCACGCTACATACATACCTATGTCGGATTTATTTTTAAGGATGTAGACACGACAGTAAGTTCATTCGAAACTGTATATCATGCTTTTCATAGTTGCACATTTACTATATATTCGTTATTATAAAAGCCAAATTTCTGTGTACATACTAGTTTCAATTAGTGTTGCAATTGTTTTCACGTGTTCGTTTAGGTAATGTTTAAGAATAGAGCCTCTATTGATCATAGATTTAATATGATAGTCTGACGCTATACCGCTATATGTCGCTTGATGAAATTTTCTTTTTTATTTAAAATTGCTAATAATGTTTTTACTGACATTTGCACAAGTAAAATGCACGGAAGTCACACATGCCAAATGTATACGTTTTTTACGTATTTAGATTCTACAAAAGATTCTCTTTTAGTTTGGATTGGATGTTTCTCTATCTAAAATTTAAGAAGATTGAAAGATGATCGCGAAGGAATACCAGAATGGCATTAAATGTAGCTAAATCCGGCTCCGTTTACTTGACTTCAGTAAACACACAATAAGTGAAGATTCATTGTGGGATAAACATCACGTTAGATTAGTAATTTAGGTACCTATATAAAAAACAAATCGACATATATTAACTAACCGTACCAATTAGTCCCAAAACGAATCTTTATGAAGCCAGATGAAGAAGGTACTACAGAAACAGCCTGCTCAACAACATTATAAGACATGTAGTTGGCTTACAGCAAAATTTTCTTTCTTATTTGTTTGCTTAATAGTACGTCCCGTATAATTTCGGATGCTACAAAATCTAAAAAGGATATTCTCGAATGGGGATTATTTATTTTGAAAATCAGGAAATTATTAGTTATATCTTTGCTCCTTAAATATCGATTTTGACAAAATTCTATCGTGGAATGTTGATTTCTCATAGAGAAATATTGCAATATAGGGAAATCTGGTTTTTGTAGAAGAATATCTAAGATTTGTGTTTGAATATTATTAGTTAGAGGGGAACTAACGGCTGTCACAACGTTAACTAATCTTTGCATTTAGTTAGAATATTATGTTTAGATACTATCTTTTTTTTCAAAAAAGCAGTTCACATTTTTGGAAAAGATTGAACTAATTCATACAACTTCTTTTGGATAGTCACGCAAGATTAGTTCCACAATATTGTTGTTTTATTAAACTTTGTTATGTGATAAATTGATAGAATTAACAACGCTATTTAAAATATATACAGCGTTCTTTTATAAGTAGAACTTGTGGCCACACATGTAAGCATTGCCTTTGAGAGATAAATGACAACAATGAAAACAGAAATACCGTCAAAGACTTAAATAATCATGACTGTATTATTTGGTACTTATGTACCGTAGCGATATACCCTCAAATATATGTATGTGTTTTACAGTTATAACAAGCTTTTACTAAGAAGTAGTATTCACAATCATAATACACTAATATAACATAGGTACTAAACCTCCTTGGTTCATACATTTCTGGCATCAATCGATTAATATTCACAACAATGTTTCAAAATCATTAAATTTAAAGTTATTTTATGGTATTGTTACACGTACAATTATCAAATAGATCCAGCCTAGTTGCAGTGCTGTAATATCTGGTTGTTAAACCAGTATATATGTATGTAAGCTTCTGATAGCTTATATGCCATGCAGCTGAGCAAACTTTATGTACAACGTATTCATTAGATTTTCTCGTAAGTCCATGCAAATTAATTTTATGCTCAATTACATTTCAAGTTATCGAAACGTGTTCTGTACGATAAAGGGGCACATTGCATATGCTAACCAACGTTTCTATACATGCATGCTTAGGTAGTCACAGAAAACTTACAGTTGTGGTCGTATGTTATAAGCACGGTAATTTTATGTTATTCCAAAATTAACCAATACAAAAATTAAAATAGAAGGAAACAAAACGGATACTAATACTGCTACTACCTTCAGTCGCAATAAATACGGCTATAATTCTGTTTTGTGCAATAGAAGCAGGATTGCGGCAAATTTGCTGTTTGCTTGAAATGCGTTTTGCCGCAAAATGATGTAATGGCCGTGTAAACGCCATTCAGATTTTTTTATGACAGTAAATTACATCACTTTATGGCAATAAATTACACGACGAGCTGTTGTCTTTCTGGAAACACGATTCCTTGTATATGTTGAAAAATAATCGAGAAAATGTGCCTCGTACCTTCACTATCCACCTCGCTAAGATGTATCCCGTAAATAACAATTACAAATACCTAAATGTTCATGTGATGCAGTTTCATTGTTTAAAGGCGAATTAAACGTTCCTAGCAATAACACAGTGTGGGAGTATTGTGCAACATCGAACTAATTTTTGGCAGAAAGCGGAAAAGGACTAGAAAGGAAAAAGAGGCTCTGGAGAGCGCAATGTTTCCGCACTCACCTAATAAAATATAGAGAGAACTCTATACCAACAGAGCAAGTATGTTAAGAAAGTATACCTACATATTGCATACCTATCAGAAAATCTGCAAAAGGATGCTAAACTAAGTTAAAATGTTGAGACTTTCGTTTGAAAATAAGACATTGTTTAGAATATCCAACCTAACTTTCACAGAAAAGAAGTTAAAGCTACAAAACTACTACGGTATATTCTAAACAAAACTTGAAGGAATTGAAATGTGAATTGAAATTGAATGTCTATCTTTTAACTTTTTATAGACAATAAGCTAAATTAAAAACTACTTCAAAATTACATTAGGAATTCTTCTTAATGTGATTTTATAAAATTTAATTAAATATCGCTGACAGAGACACATTTTTAGAATTAAATAGCACATTTTGCGAGTATCTGTTATCAAATAAATCATTTTAGATTTATAACTTTGTACAAATAAAGTAATGTAACATATGCATGACTAAATTGTGCACTTAACACCAGACATAATTTGCGATACCAGGATCACTATAGTTCACAAACTGAGAGATTATACAATAGGTAGAAGTTAAACAACTGTATTTGCCTCTTCCTCCGTAGTCCAGTATACATCCTAGAAATGAATATGACGTTCATTTATTAAACTGTATAAAAGCTTGCCCACCTTTACAGGTTATACCACCAAACAATATCAAGCTAAATTGAATTGCAAAATACATTCATGAATGTACACTTGTATTATGCAATTCAACGTCTGATATGCCTATCTTACTCGTATTCATAAAGATTCTAGAAAGATAGAAACTGTGTGCAACAGGCAAATGCAGTTTATTTGAAAATGAAATAAGGTACACTGTGAAGTTCATTGCATGCGAATTGTAGTCTAACGCCATATATATTGTACATTGTCCTACTATAGGCATCGCAATCTCCAAGCGAAGCAATTTTAACACCATAGACACTAGAATCTAATATTATTGCGTTATACAGTGCGCGTATAAAATCTGAAACAAAATTAATAATTCCGTTGCGGAGGTTTTAGCCCACCTTTTGGCGTAAATTATTACATCTTCATGATGTAATCGATTTTGCACAGTATGCCATCATCAATTCTTTTTAACAATCCTTTTCCTATGTTGTTTGGGCCTTGGTTGACTACTGCTACTGGTTGCTTAAACAGATTTATCTGGCAGAGTAATAAGTTTACAAAGTTATAATGATATTAACAACCTTTCGTGCTCACTGCTTCAGCTTTGTTGTGTCAAAATGTCAAGTGTCAAAATTTTTCGCGGCAGAAACTTTATCCGTTGTCAGTAACCATGGTCTAACAGAAAGCATTTCCAAAAATTGAGCTCTATTGGAGTTTTAACGGAAATTCAACATTTAAGTCATTTACATACAAAAGCAGATATTCCTAAATAGGACATAAGGCACAGTATGAATTTTACTTTTGTAATAAGAACTACCAATAACATTAAACAATAGTGGTCGGTATTCAAGATTTTTGCACGCGAGAAAACTATAACAAACAAAATTGATTTTTATCCAGATGGTTACCAATAGAAAACAATGAGATGAGCAACAAAAACGAGAAATACAAAAAAAGAAATAATTAGAACTAATTTAATAGAAATCACCAAACAATTAAAATCAATATTTTAGAAAAACAAAAATCAAATATTATTGTATATTATAAAAGGATCAATAGGGATACTCGAATAGAACCTTACATAAAGAAAATATTTTCATATTTGTTAAACATTAATTATTATTATTTAATTATTTTTATTTTGTAAACGGAAAGTTAACATGTCTTATATGTGTATTTCTTTGATACTAATTAGCATGCAACTATGTCGCATTATATTGAAAACTATAATAATATAAAACGTAATTTATTAAAATTATGCGGCATTATTGCAAATGAATATGTATTAAATTCATCTTATATATGCGACGAGTATAATGTTCGATATGCCGAGGAATTCGCGTGGTGTGGATGTATCCTACCTAGCGAGTGTGCCATAGTAGTGCTGTTGAACAAGGTATAATCTAGGCCAGAAAGGTCGCGGATGCTATGTAACGCTCTACGTTAGTCGAGTGAACTGTCGACTTGATCAGTCACTGAACGTTTATTTGTTGCCGGTTGGCGTTTTGACAAGTCAGCGCTTCCTGTTAGCCTCGACCTTCCTTCTCTTTATTCTCGTTATGGTCGGCATAACACTCTTAATTTTTAAGATTCGCGTAGTTACGTAAGTAGTGCGTAAATTCGTCTCTGCAGGTATAATGTGTCAAGAACAGCTGTAAAAACTTTACAATAAAAGAAACAACAATAGTAATAGATGTTGTACGTATTTATTACCATCACAACATCTACATATAAGTTCAATTATTATATATTTAAAATATGTTACAGATAGGCCAAAAATATGTTATACATATTTCATTCAAAATTACAGTTGTAGTATATACATATGTAGGTGGTGGAAGTAAGCACTGTTTGTTTAAAATAATTTTACTGTCAAATTAGAGATGGCGCCACTATGCTCGCATTTTATGTTTCTCGCAATCCATGCTTCTTCAGAAGGATTTTAAAATATATCCGCTGAATCCGCTATATCATTCTCCAAATGTTTCTGAGTTTACACCTATCTTTTTGGTTGAAATTGCTTAGGTCCGTCGTTATTTCCAGTAACTAGCATATGCTCTGACGATGTAGTGCTCTTCTGCGCATTAAAAATCCCGTTCTTTACAAAATAAATTGATATCAGGCAAAGATTTCCAAGGTGGATTAGTGTATCGTCGACATAGTTTTTTTGCTATTAACTCTTGTCTGATTATTTACAATGTTTCTTCTGTTACAATGTTGGTAAATATGGATTCTATGGAAACTATCATCTGATTTTGCCAAGATTATTCCAAATTAAATGAACAACTTCAACAGTGATCTGACTTTATATTCGATTGTAAGAGTTAGCAATATTCCCTATGTGTATTTACTTATAAAAACTACATATACATCAAACAAAATAAATGCTAAATAAAGCGAGTATTTAGAATTCTATGAACTATACAACTAGTAAAAAAGCGTATATTATCTGCATTCTTAAGTCATAGCAAAACTGTGCTAGATATTTATAAGGTCAACAATTATGAATTAATATACACTATAGCAACATAAATCAAATTGGTCACACTTTTAGCTATATTCTACTGGTATACCTATTAGAAGCACGATGTCATGCTTACTTTTTCTGCGATTTATTAAAGACTTAAAATAAGTTCTCCAAGGCCAGAAATCTTTCGCATTATACATCTAACACACAGTGTATACACATACACATACATGCATACACGTACCTAATCGTAGTCGCCTCCAATGGAAAATTCTCAGCTCGTGTCTTAGTTGTAAGCGATTTATATGATAGTCTATCTGAACTGCTTGTGCATAAACAGTACATATTAATACAATTTTAAATTACTAATGCATAAACTCTTCTTAATGGTATTTTGCATCAAACATTGTATTATATATAGAGCTGTATAAGTATAATCACCGGATATAGGGCGATTAATAATAGTTTGCTCTGCTGTTATTTCAAGTACAAGCGGTACATTCGTTTCCATGATATGTCCACTAATATCTAACATGGCATGCTCGTAATTTCCAATTTAAAGTAGAGGCGATATCATCTATTATATAAGACCGCCGTATGCAGCGATGTTTGCTGTAAGCCGGCGACAACAGCGCTTGATCTAATATGAGTAAGCTTTTATCATCAATCATGGTGTATTTAAGAAAGATGAAGTGGGGCAGGAGAACCAATAGTACATTGTCTGTGATTTATAATTCCTTCTTGCTTAATTGATGGTAAGTGAATGATAAATGGGAGAGAGGGCTTACTGAAGTATCTATTGATTAAAATTCATTTTTATTTATGTGATTTTATGTAACGATTTCAATTAAATGTGGTTTATATGACGTTCACCACAATTATGTAGGTATAATAATTACAGTAATTATACAGAAAATATGCCGTCTAAGTTGTCTATGGTGCATGAGTTCGTATAGATAATTGCTTTGTTGCTTACTACTGGCGCTACGTATTCTTATTTCAACTAATTACATAAACATATATTATTGTTGGAAAAAAAACAACATAACCTATTAAACAATTATCACAGATTACTATTACAAGTAAATCGATCATAAAACTGATTTTTATATAATGAGTCAAAGCAATTGTTTTGAGAGGAAGTAGCTAGACTATATTATATTGTCACTTTTGTCACCAAATAAAAATGCTCACAATACATATTTATATATATATATAATACATATATAATTAAATCCTAAAACTTTATATACAAATTATTACTACTTTAAAGCAATTTCCACTAGAGTCTCCATACCACAAGAAGAGAAAAATAAAATTACGTGTAAAATCGACGGTAATGAAGTTGTCTTCAATTTAGCATGTAATTTACACCGTATATGGTAAAAGTCTTGATAAATACATTTACTACTCATACTTTAATTTTTAAAATGTTGAAGTCAAAGTTTATTTTGTTAAAATAATTATGTCCATAAAAACACGCAAACCAATCATCAAGATTCCATCTGCATGCCATAGCCCATAGCACGGAGAAGAAATTTTATTACGAAAAATATACAACTATATCTATTTGTTTAGAAGTAACTTCGGCGCCACTGAAGACATCTTGTATACATGTATCTATTAGCCATCTAAATATTGATTGCCACCATTTCATCGACTTCATTCCAATTCAATATACATTGACATTGCCGTTAATTTGGTTTGTACCTCCCATCAGTTCCTTGTATTTTCCAAGGGACTTTGGCCTTGGTATATAGCAGTTTTATCTTTTTGGTGGCCAAGTACTACTAAAGTTTTATATTGGAAGAACCCCATATATCGTTTGGTATACATTCCTGTGACTTTAGAAATTGATAAGAGGAGTTTATAGTTCGCGCAATATGAAAGTACTTTATTGATCCATAGTGACTATACTTTAGTCTACAGGAAGATTCGCCCAACTTTGTTTTTGCCACTGCTGCGACAATGATTCTCAAACATTTTTATAATCTTTATATCTAGAGAGGGTGACGACCAATCGGTAAGCTCCATGCCTTGTTCTAGAAACCACGTTGGATAACACACTGTGAATACTGGCATTATATTGTTGAACCTACATTAACGTTGGGAAATTTGTTTCTTACCTGTTGTAGAAGGTTGATGTACTGTTCTGCATTCTGGATGTCCTTCACTATTACTAAATCAACAACTTCCTTGCCGGAAATAGATTCATTCATGATATGGGGCTTGACCGAACCAACATCGGAACACCATTGTGATAGAATCACATCTTTTTACGTAAATCATGGTAATAATGAAGAAACCTATCCAGGCCATCCAAGTTAAGCTTTTTCATCACCGAAAGATAATAATTTGCAATCTTTTTGTCCACCCCATCGTTGCTTGAGCAAGCTGAAGACATTCAGTGTTTTAAAATTCCTTAAAAGGTGGCCGTCATTGCATTTTCGGACGTTTTAATAGAGTGAGAAGCTCTTCAGTAGCTTTTATATATCTCTCAACCATTCATTCCAAGTATTCGTTTCTAGTTGACTCAAGACTCATCTTGCCAGTAACGCCAATTTTGATGCTTTGCAGAATATTGCTCGATTTTCTGTGTTACTTTTAAGGAATTTTGTTCGCCATCTAAAACGTATTCCACAATTCTCGAAATTCGTAATAAAATCTTTTACAACCTATTTTTTTTATAGCTTTTGTGGAATTGCCTGCTTGATGGATAGCTTTTATTTTTCCAATTTCTACTTCTGTTAAATCTCTTCTGCCATCCCATTGTTACGCAATATACTGAATTAGAGACGTTTTAAAGTTTGATAGTTGTTTAAAGACACATTGTGACTTGTCATGCATTAATAGCTTAATAATTACTACTGGTCGTATCCAAATGGCGCAGTGCTTTTTACAGTTATACATTACATACGCCAGCCATGTATAATGCGACGCAATATACATTATTATTTACTACTATATCATTACAGATTTGTATTATAATTTTAATAAATTAGTTGGTTTCGTATTTGCCAAAAGCTTGCAACAAATCTATTGGCTGTATTCATGTTGCGTGGAGTGTAATCCATTATTTGCGTATATAATGTTATTTTATTGTTAAGAGGATTGCGATCAAATTTACTATTATCGGCACAGAGCATACATTTCTGGCTTTTTTATTATAACCAGAAACAATAAAGACTTATAAACTAAGCATATTCATTTATCCTCTCGCAAACTAATTATACTTTATCCTGCGTATTACAAACAGTTCAAATATTTCCACAGACGACATTTTTTTATATTTCGAAACAATAAGAGAAGGATTACAAATATTTTCTTCTCCTATTATTTCAAATAAGAAAATATATCAAAACACGTTTTCAAAAATAATCAATAAATATAGGTAGGTACTTATTACAAAGTAACCTTTAAAGTATCTAAGGAAGTTTTAATTGTGGACGTAATTCACAATTGCTTGAATTGTTAGACGCACTTTTATTGCGGCGAAAATGTTCTCTAATACTGCTAATGGACTTTTGGTCAATATTCCAACAAAACGTACTGAATAAATATTATGAAAGGACGAATACCCTGTATTAACTTTTAGAAATATATATGTATCTTTCCGATAGGGCAAGCAATTGTTTTCACATAAAAATCAAGTGAAGAAATTACATATTAGTTTAAAGTGCAAAAGCTCAAAGCTTCCAAACGTATTGTTACTCAACAATTCAAATAGATGTACCTAATAAATACAAATCTAATAAAAACTTATAGGTAAACTACACAGTTCGAAAACAGAGCCGTGTAAACTGTCTAGTGTTACTGGTAAATATTTTAGAGTAAAAAATGTAGAGTAGGTATATACCTATTTTAAATTGCCTCTAATATTAATTTTACACTAAATCGAGCAGTAAAGGATAGCAAGCATGCATCCAAACAAAGATGGTAGACGATAGTGTAAAATTTCCTATCAAAACAGTGTTAACTTCAATGTTATATTATTTATATCTGTAATAATTGGTGTTTGTAGAGGTAATTTGGCATCTCTCCTACGGCCGGCAGGATGTGAGGAACTCGACGAGGCCGTTACCATTCTACGCGGAAATAATAATTTTTGTAATCGGTATAGGTTAGGTTTCGTTATAGATTATGTATATACATTAAATCGCTATGTAAAACTATCGGAATTCGTAGGTCCGTGGTAATGTCATCGCTTTGTCATGCGGAGGTACGGCGTTCGATCCCGCTTCGAGGCACGATTTTTTTTCCACAAAAACATTTTTATGATTACTTTTAAATGGTAATGAAGCTGGTGCTGGTCAATGGAGGTGGTCCAAACTGAAAGAATTTGGATGGATCGGCTAGAAATATATCTGTAACGTGTAAAAGTAGAGTAACTATGTTTGCACTACGTAGAGAGATGTTTACTCTAAAATTTACTCGTGCACTCCGTGTTAATATTTTACTCTAAAAAGAGTGGACCTATACTTATAAACACCGGCTAGTGTTAATTATTTACACTAAATTTCTAACTGTGTACGTTTACATTTAATGCATAATCTAATCTATTTCTTTACATTATAATTTATGGTCAATTACGTAGTCATAAAACGTACTTTGTAATAAAATGTATTGAAACTTCTCGAGGAGTAATAAAAGTCGAGACCGCAGTGTAGCGACTTCAACGCTTGCATAAGAGACTAACCTCTAGGTATGATATTTTATACAACAATTTCGGCACAATTTATTGAAAAGTTTATTACATACAAATAAGACAAACGATAATTAAAGATAACAAAATATTGAAGAAATTACATCAAAATAATATCTCTTATGTTATTGATACCACTTAATACACTAAGATAGTCACAAAAAGGAAAGGCGCACAATACTCAGCATATCCTAAAGGAGTGATATACAATGACAGTATTGGTATCAATATTATGCACTGTGCTGTCAGGTAATTTGTAAGAAGTTAACTGTCGTGAAATATAGTTGCAAAATTTGTAACAGAATACCACAAACTGCAACTCAAATGTCTTTAGTATGCATTTCAGCTAGAGCAATGTAACAATTACATTGTGTATAAATTTGTTAGTAACCGCAAACTTCTTCAGTACTCGTAAATACGAAGGAAATATGATTCTCCTTTGGTTATAATTTCTTGCGTAATCTAGGACGCTATAGGTATATCAACATTCTGTGCTATATGCAATATCTCTCACTTCAGCAGATCGTATTTACAAATGCCACAATTTTATAGACACGTAGTCGAGTTATTTATTTGTACTTAAAAGTGTGCTAACTAGTTTTTTATTAATTGCTTATACATTCAAGAGGCATTATCTTACAATCAATATCAAATTATTAAATTAATTGTTTGTTCTTGTATATCTCGCCGTAGAGATTATACAAACAGCAATTACTGAGTGGCAGTGTATAATTGTTGATCTATACTTACAATCAGTATTTGTGAGCGATCGCACTTATTTCAATTACCTAACTACTTTTACGACATAAGTGTATTCCAAATGTACCTACAGACTTGGAGATTATACAAATTACTGCCTTAATTAGTACTGGCTAGTTTACGTTGGTGGTGATACAATGGAGGACACCATCACTCGATAAACATTTCACTCAATGCAAAATCCTCGATAAGAACATATAGTAGATTTTCAAACAGTTGCTGTTTACGTTAGATAGTTCTACAACTATTACTGTAGGATATATTTTGCATCAAGCCGAGCTGTTCGTCTTCATTTTCTGCTATTCATTATTGTCTGCTGTACTCCTTCTTACTCTCTTTCTTTCTCCGTTCGTTATCGAGATATTTAATATTTTTCTGGGATTTCCATATTTGCTCTTTTCTAATATTGTAACTTCTAACGTGCCGTAGTCAAGGTGTTGGTCCTCAGATCCTTGAATTTCTCTTTTCTGCAGCGGAGATACTCAAAACTTTCATTTGCCCATGGTATTCGAGACTACATAGGCATATGTATATTTTCAAATTTATTCTCATTCATCGGTGGCTTGACCGGCAGAAATAAAACAGAAGTGATATTCAGTATGTCCGTACTGTATTGGCAGTAAAATTATTTGCACAAATTGCAACAAAAGTATATATGTATGTAACCAATACAGTATGTATAATTACCTATAGACTATTTAATTTAAATGCCTCCGAAATTTTCTTCCTAAATATTAATTAATAGGTGTGATTTATATTGACGGCAACTAATCTACATAACAAGATATTGGAATATAAATTTTTATATTAGTAATGCGCAAATTTTAAAAGAATATTTTTCCTACGTCAAGCCGCTAAAGTACTTACGATGTCCCTTCATACGACCACTTTAAGTTAATAAAATGAGAAACGAGAACTTAATTCAATTGAATTTTATATATGTAATTATTCTCTATAATATTATAATTGCTGTTTTGTATTTTCAAATTATAAGTTAACTGCTAGTATTTCGTAAGCGGAAAGATTTACATAAATTTTACGGCAAGCTTTCACGTGTCTACGATTAGATTTATTGGTATTGACAGGTACAAACAACTGCGTACTGGCGCCAAATTTATTAACACAAAAAACTTTCAATTTATCTTGTCAGGTGGAACGAATAATCTCTACTTACGTACAAACTGTATCCTTATATAATTTCAATGTAATAATCTACAAGATAATAAAACAGTTCCAGTGTTTTTCATAGTACATTCAATTACCGCGTTAGCTTAACGTTCTTTTGTTGTAAGTAATAAACATATCAGTATTTTATTTCTGTATATATACGCCATTAACTTTCCAAATCCTTATTTTTATCAAGCATCTATAGTTAGGCTACATTTTTTTCGAAATACCGTATTACAATCGTATATGAAAATGCTATAAATAAGCTAACTGTAACCTTTCCAGTGAGCATCATCGTCTATTCACATTATCTGCAACAATCATCTATGCAATTGAACCGTGTGTATAGGAGGTATCGTACACCTTGACTGTATTTAATTACAAATCACTCTTCACCCGGTATCGGCCCGTGGGTTGTGTGCGTGTACAGTATAATTAGCATATCTTCGACACGTTCCATTCTTTAAGTATGGCTATTCTTAATTTTTTGATTACGGTGTAATTTACACGCATGAAGTCAGAGCTTAACAGAAAAACGTGAGAAACAGCTTAGGTAGATGCACAGGTGGACGTATGTACTATATGTGCATATATGTATATGCGCGGCATTCTAAAAGAATACGTTATAATCACAAAAGTTAATTCAGCTACTGTATTAGACTAAAGATAATTTACCAAAAAACCAATAACGCTTCTTCGAGGTCCATTTTTTCACAAATTAAAGTAAAGTTTTCTCGAGAGCATCAGACAGGTTCTCCATATTAAAATAAACCTGTTTTGAAGAATTTGAGTATTTTAAACCGAACATTTATTCAAAATTTTAATCTCTATTAGATTACAAATTTTGGCGATGCTCATTTAATCCGGGAAAGAATTATGTATATAAGAAACGCAAGCTCTCGGTTTTCTTTCTCTTATTATATCTATATTGCAACTATATAGTCTGTAAATCTGTGTGTTAAATAAACTTGGATATTTTCGTCAAATTCGTTTTTTCTATCTTTCGAATTAACACGCTTCGTTTTAGACAAGACCAAAAAAAGATAACCCTGAATCGTTCATCTTACCATTAGTTATAGGAATCCCCATTATTTCAAAATATGGAGTTTATAGTATTTTTAGTTGCCATATAGTATGTCCGATTTGTGATGTTAATATAATAATATAATTACCTTACTAAATTCTTTTACCAACATATTAGTAATATTACCTGATCCGTTTGCTTAATCATCATTTTGTAATACGAAAGGTAAAAAAAGCACCTAATAAAAAAATTGTCGCTCTTACTAAGAACTCGATCGTCTGGACTATTTCTTATCGATTATCTTCACTGGCAATGCGATGCAAGCAAACGCTCCTGCTTTAATTAATGGGTACCCTGAAGCGATGAGGTTAATTTCCTCAGCTGTAATTCACACCAGCTCTTTTAATTAATGGCGACAGCACGTCCAAGCTGACCAAAATTGTAATGTGTTGATATAACTAAATGAACTCTCATTCTCCAGTGCCTCTTATACAGTATGTATGTATGTACCTACATCCATACATATGTGTGTATTTATATATTCGATGTATCTAAGAATCTACGCGTGTGTACAGTACTTCAATAAACATAGTAAAGAGGCAAATATACATATATACAAAATGAACGGGCAAATATCTAGAAATAGGTAGTGGATTCAATGAGTACGAGTGAATAGAGCGTACATATGTGTGGATATTAGACAGACAAGTGCGGCGATAGGACGCCACTTGCGTCGTTGCCGATCAAGCGCTCGCTGCTAAGGTATCAGTCACTATCAGTGTAGAAACAGACGGTGAGTAATAAAGATCGTTCGTTGCTGAAGCTGTTGAACCAAATAGTGCGTGATGCAAATAACATTATTTGGAAACTGCGTAATTATGTTGCATGTTCTAGAAATATTGATATACCTATAGCTATGAATTTTTCACAAAACGAATGCTGATAACGAATCAAACCAAAGTAAAAATTCCAAAAATCAAATAAAATATATCGATTCTACAAAATTTATAACTAAAAATAGATTCTAAAAAATTATCAAGAAAAGGGAGAAAGAAAAAATATATTTAAATTTTTAAATATTTTAGTAAAGGTAATATCGTAAATAGGAATTAGAAGAAGACAACAAGAAACAAAAAAAAAACAGTAAAATAATATCAAAAATAAACGAAGTTCTAACAGATCCATCGACGCTATCCCTTCCGAATCACTCAGTGAACTGATACATAGAGAAATTATATTTTCTCTATAAACTGATACGTCCGAGTCATGTTCACCGCCGCATCCCCATGCATAATCGGTTTGGCAACGCTAGTATCGTTAGCATCTTAAGGTTCTATTCGTTCAATCTGTATATATATTGTATTGTTATTCCAAATTGACTCAATGTTTACAATTCAATTTTTCACTTGACAGATGATCATCCAGCTCTACGTAATCTAGAAAAATAAAATGGTACTAAATTAATTTTATATTTATGAAATTACAGCCAACTATCTGTTGGCATCATCTGTATTTTCTCGCATATGTACGAGTCGATGTCATGTTTTGGCTCAGTAGCCATCTGACGTAGAAGGATCAGCAGAGGTCTTATTATAAGTCCAGCCCACGACAAGGACAGAAATATGTTAACAATAAGCTCAATCATATTTTATAAGGTAATTAATTAATTTAATATCATTTATTTTGAGCACGAATACACACAAATATTATAACAAAATTACACAATTAAATTCCACACACAGAAGAAGAGAAACCAGCCAGTTAGGGGCATTTTAAGAACGAAAAGTAGGTGGTAATTAAAATCAGCAACTTTACGGTGACCCTGTATAACACGATTTTTGACCGGACCTGTAGAAACTAATCTATTGACGACCGTTATTGACATAAGACTATCGAAATGTATTTCTGAAGAGATTTAGAGACAATTGCAAATCATCTATAAAAAGGGGTGCGATAGCAACAAACTCCCCTCTTCTTGCATTGATCGTCGTACAGGGCGTGTATTTCAACGAAAAAATTATTAAATAGCCCCGGTGCACCGTTGGGCCCAAATAATATTTTTATCTTCAAAAAAGTACTGTAAAATATCAAAATTTTCACCGAATTTTAATTACTCCTACGAAGAGGACGTCGTCCATCCACCATCCGTCCAGGCGCGCGAAAACAGAAAACTTTCGAAATCTCACACACACACTCACACAAGTAAAATAAGGTATTTTTTTAATGAAAAATAAAACAGTAAAGTCCAAAAGTAATATTTGAAAAATTTAGAAATTAAATTTTATTCAAGTAAATTTTATTACTTATAACCCTCTTGCATTTGCATGACAATTAGTATACCTACGTATTCAAAATTAATTATTATTATTAATAATTAAATTAATGTTTATTCAATAAGTCGTATACAGTGTCATTATATCATAAAGTAATTCGCTATAGTGAGTGAAAAAGGGACGAAGTCAAATATAATACTATGAAAAAACAATAGAAGCAGTTTAATTTGAAAAATGAGTATTTATCTACGACGGCAAAATACACGATGAAGTAGTTTTCAATACATAATAATTCAAAAACATATTCTCTATCTATTGTGCTTTGAATGCTGTAGTAAGAATAGTTAGTAGAGTAGCAATAAACGGTACAGGTATACTGCAAATATGTAGGTATATATTTTAAAATAACAGATAAGCCGGAGGGTAGAAATTATGTAAACTAAACAATTCAAGAAATATTCTATTGCGAAGACACCAGTATAAAGTCAAATCATAAAATTGTACAAAATTAACAATTAAGGTTAACTAACAAAAAAAAATTCTACTAACATTACAGGAAAATGTTGAAGATTATAATGCCATAAGACATTAATACTTCGAAAGGATCATCATTTTCTATAGCCACATCTATAATCATGTGTAATCACCCTATACTCTGTTTTTTAATACGAGGGACAAAACGCTTCACATTAGGTAAATTTAATAACTGAAAATTTTGGCGGTAAATTTAAATGATAGATACGAAATGAAATATATCTATAAGTATAGTATATGAACTTGCTACTTAAATATACAGGGTCCGGCAACGAAGCGGGGACGGAAGATTACACGCTTATTTGAAAGTTTGTCAAATATTTAGTAATCGGATATTCTTCCGCACCATCAAATGCACGTTTTAAAAATATTTTGTTTTATACAGGGTGTTCCGGATGGAAATGCCAGACTAAAGTTGCATTTTTTTAAATGGAACACCCTGTATATTAATAGAGAAAATGCTCCGCGCTTGAAAGCTGGTTATAACGATATAATGTTGTATAGGTCTAAAGTTGATAGTTTCTGTGTAAACAATTATTTTACTTGATAAAGTGATACATTTCAGTAGGCTATTCTGCATAGGGAAAAACAAAAGATTCGAAACCAATAGAGTAGAATATTTTTTACTAGTATGGACTGTCGTTACTATGTGAAATAAATTCTGCAACTGCTCGCTTTATACAGGGTGTTCACAATTTTGCAAAATGGAAGAAATCTCGAAAATGTTAAATGGAACACCCTGTATATTTTAAGCTCATTGAGATGCCCTTTTACTACGCTTTCTACTGATACCTCATTTGATGCATCTAGAATACATCATTTTCTAATTATTTCTTTTTAAAGTTGAATTAATGAGAAATGCTTGTATTTTTAGTAGCTAATTTGCACTTCAAACCTACTGTTAGATCGGATATTCAACAAATAATCCATAAATTGTCTATAACAAGAAGAAACTCCATTTAGTATGAGAAACAATTGATTTATATAAAATAGAACGACTCATTTGAGGTGCATTTTCATCTTCCTTTAAGGTCTTTAAAATCTTGTTTAGTGTAGGAAGTTCTCCATCATAAAAAACTATGTACTACTCGTCGTATGAAGTATTTAAGAGTATCGTCAAATGTAGATAGCATTGATTTTCTTCCTGATCGATTTGATGTAGGTGAAATTAGCCCTTTGGTTTTATATTCATGACTTATTCGGTAAAAACTTGTTCTTGAAACACCTATTCTTTTCATGGAATTCATATACACATAAGTTTAAAGTAAGTATTTGATATTTGCAGTGCTATCTGTGTCTTTTTTTTTTCTAGGACAACCACCAATAATTTTCTTATAGATGTTTAATATAGCTTGCTTTTCCTGCACCGTCCACGTCCCAAGGTAACACGCTTTTTTGGAGGCGATGTTGATAATGCACTTGCACTAGGCTGTGAATCCATTATCACAAGCAAATAGTAAAAAAAAACTAATTTTATTGCTCCAATATCGTGAGAACACAAAAAAAAATTGGAAAATACTTTACAAAAATATTTAACTATCAGTTGTGTTTGCAATGTGGCGGCACTAAAATTGACAAATTTGAGCAGTGTAAACATAACTGGCAACTCAACAATTATAAGCCTATATTTTGGCGGGCGATTTTAAATTTTGTGTATACGACGAGTAACACATATAATGATAAATATTCCAGCGGACACTGTGATAATGCTATTTGTAGGTGTATTAAATTTACAGTGTATGCTATTGTGAAAGATGTTACTACTACCTAATGTTTTTAGACTTATGTCTAAACTATTTTACAGCATACAGCATCTGGCACTTTACAGTTGGCCAAGTTGTTTGTCTGTTTATATTTCGCTACCTGATTTAGTCCCAAGGAAATTGTGTGGCTTTTAGATTCAATTTATATGTCTCCTATAGTACATCCCTTTTTGTTTATTTGTTTCGTATAATTTAGTCTACTATATGTTACATATACATACACCATATACACAGATCTTGATACATTTAGTTTGCAATTACTTTTTGACATACATATGTATGAAAAAGTAATTTACTAGCACCCGAATCAGTATCAAACGTATGCAAAACGCAGAACGCATGCATAAAGCGTGAATTAATTTCGGATGATTCCGAGAAGGTCTTGCCCCTTAAGGCATCTCGGTGGTGAACTCGGAGTTATAAAACGCGCCAGATGAACGGGTGTCAAGACTAAAAATAAACCTGATAAATTATACGTGAAAGATACTGATCTACCAATCTTTTCCTTTCTACACTTGTTATTAAGACGGTACCCTTAATAAATAGTGTATGTAGTAACAAAAGAAACATAATTAGATGTTATTGAAAACTATACGTAAAGAATTTTTAAACATTGCTCATAACGTTTAAGATGATTAATTTTATATTCTGTAGTTGAAATGTGTTTTATTGTATTTGTCGAATTTGATGGCTAAAACTAGAGTCTTTAAGACAATAAATCAAGCTTTAATGAAAAGAACTAATTTGCTAATTTAATTAACGTTGATTAATGATTGATTGATTCGATAATTATGGTTCTTATTGTTTAACTATTTCATCATCGCCAACTTTTAGACTTTAGATTAATTGAGAAACCGCGCGTTGCCCAACACATTTTTGAAACAGATCACAAGATCGATCATACGAATGATAAATTAATTATATAGACAAACAAACAATTGTAAGTTTCTAAATGTTTTCGAAAGTTTATAAATATATAAGAACAAGCCCTGTTTGGTGTTTAGTGGGTTAAAGTGTTTAGTGTTCTTTAGATTAATTATAATAACAACAGTTCCTGTAAGTTTCCTTAAGTACAGACATTTATAGAGCTTAATATGAGCACAGAATATTAAACGTATACATTAAATAACACTTCGCAATCATAAAACGAATTAAGAATGTATAAAACAACTATATAAAAATCAATATATCATCAAGCTCGTCCATATTTGTTCCGACATTTACCTGATTTTAGCCACCATGTGAAGATCTCGAACGAAAATGAGGAACGCATTTTTCTTCTGCGGAAGAACACTATGACTGAGTGAAATGGATTTCTAAAAATTGAACATTTTCCATACCTATCTGCATAACTCTCTAATAGCTATTTCCATAAACATAATTTATTCCAATCTTTTCAACACGGCTTTACAAAGGGAAAATCTGTAGAAACTGCTCTCTTTCATTACACAGAAAGAATATTAACAATGCTCGAAAATTGAAAAACACCATGCGGTATATTTTTGGATATAAGTAAAGCTTTCGATAGTGTCGACTATCGTATCTTACTTGGTAAGTTGGAATTATATGGTGTACGTGGTATAGCACAAGACCTTTTAAAATCATACCTAACAAATAGGACGCAAATAACAAAAATTACGCTGAAGAACGAAACATATTTCTCCCAGCCCTGTAACTTATCAAAGGGAATTGTGCAAGGCAGCATTTTAGGACCACTGTTATTCAATATCTTTATTAACGATATATATACCACAGTATTGGAATCTGAGCACTTATTGATTAATTATGCAGATGACACAAATCTGCTAATAAGTGGCAACGGTACAGTTCACCAAGCTGAAGAATGCCAAAAATATTATGTGTATTTAAACGAATGGTTCCTTAGCAACAACTTAGTTTTAAATGAATCAAAGCGGTATGGATGATTTTCAAAACACACAGTAATCAACCCGTACCTCAAGTTATAAAATTAAACGAAAACGTATACGAAACTGCAACATCCATGAAGTTTCTAGGCATATACGTATTTAGATGACTGTTTAAAATGGACAACCCATGTGGAGCAACTCTGCAAGAAATTAAATAACATTTGCTACGGTATAAGAACAATAAAATCTATTGTAAATATGTCAGTTCTAAAGACCATATATTACGCAACTTTTCAATCGAACCTTAGATACGGTATTTTATTATGGGGACAAAGCCAAAACACAAATAGAATATTTAGAGCTCAAAAAAGAGCAGTTAGAATACTGTGCAATATAAATCTACGAGAGACATGCAGAGGAATATTTAGGAAACATAAATTACTCACTGTCCACGCCATATACATTTACGAATGCACAATGTTGTTTGTTAAACATATACATCTTTTTAACGAAGCTTCAAACACACATCAATACGCGACTCGCTATAGACAATTAAACATGTTCCCAATTCATCGTCTTACAGTTACAGAAAAAGGATTGTATTATTCTAGCCTAAAGATCTATAACAAATTACCGGCCTTAATAAAATCAGCACCCACTTTGAATATTCTAAAAAATAGGTTATTAGAATTTTTTGTTAATTTAGAACCTTATAATATAAATGAATTTTATAATTTGTAATATACAATTATGTATTGACGTTTTCATGTACACCTCTATGTGTTATATGAAATAAACTTATTATTATTATTATTATTATAGCAAGAGATACAGACTAAAACAAAAATTGTTTGTTTGGATAAAGCTTATCAAGCAGACAGGAAAGACGCACATTTACTACTTTCTTTCTTTATACTAGATTGTTTCTTATCTAAATTATGTAGCTTATCAAAGAAGCTAAGTTAGCCCTATAAATATATAGTAAACATCTTTTTGTAAAGAAAATAGGCTGATAATGAATGAGATATTCAAATAATATATATAACTCATCATATTAATCAACGTTATCGGTTGGTTATATAGTACTTGTAATCTTGGTTGCCACAAATATATATAAATGTAATTCGTTTACTGATGGTAACATTCGAAGTAGTAGTAATAATAATAGTCTCCATGTGAATACCAAGAAAATCGAATTGTACGACAAAATTTAAAAAAATCCTTCTATATGCTGAAATAGAAACATTGTTGTCACTGAAAACTGATACAATGCTACAATTTTTGCAACCGCACAGACCACATTCTCTAGATTTGTATATGAAGTATATGCACCTACAAGAAACAGAGCAGCAGAAGCAATAGAAGCTGAAGGAGAAGGGTGTACACTAGGAGAACGAAGTAGTACATAAAACCAATGCTGTTATGTATTGGAAAAGTGGGAAGAATTGCGTTAAAGACCGTCCAGCAAAGATTCGCAAAGTTTCATCTATGCAGCAATTCTACAGATAAATTATGAAGCAATATTGTAACATATCAACAGTTGGTTCCTACTTGAACTATTGTATAGTATTATTAGAAATTTAGATATATCATAGATTTGTAACTAGTACATGGGCATTACAAATTAACACAGGCACTGGTTTAGAAAATTTTAAAGCGTCACGCCATTGGCTTCGAAATTTTAAGAAAGCTTACAAAATAGCTTCAAGAAAAATAAATAAATTCGCTTCCCGATCATATGGTACGAACTACGAGCAATTGGAGGATATTTTCTCAACTTTCGTTAATAGTGCAAAGATCATATGTCGGGATAATTAATATATTCAATGGTGATGAGAGTGGTTTTAAGTTTGGACTACATTCCAGCCGTACTTTAGCTGTACTGAGGACAAAATCTGTTAAAGCAGTTGTACGGTATATCTCCAACTATAAATAGTTACACCACACTCCAAACAATATCAATTTCTAGAAAAAGCTCTCACCTTTATTCATTGTTCTCAAAGAACAAAGTGGAAATTTTGGTCCACGCATAGAATTGTCTTTGTTTCGACCTCGGATTGCACATTTAACAGCATCCACATCTGGAAAATTATCAAAAGAACTATTTCGGCAATAGTTAGCCGATGTTTATTTACCAACTGCGGGAGGTCGCTGCACTTTGTTCTTGGACTCTTGAACCGGCCACTGATCTGCTACATTACAAACCACTATACCATCTAACAAACATGTGAATATATGTATTGATACTGATGTATGCAAATGGTTTCCGCGTATACAAAACGTTGTAAGAAAAGTTTCTGATCTTGTGCTACTCTATGTTTACGATATTGTATTACATGAGCGCAATATTATAAAATTACAATCTCTTATACATAATTAACTTTCAACGCTAAAATATTACAACTTATTTGTTACGCTTGGTGTTAAAGCGAATACATTGACCAAAGACCGAATAAATTTGAAAATCCAATAACTTTTGTTTTTACACAGCAAGATTTTGTTCATCGTCCTGGTCGTTCCATATGCGGTAGTTATCCGAAGTGCATGGTGTAACAATTTCTTGTCTTTTAAACATTTGTTTGAGAAGTGTCATCATTATGAAAAATAATTCATTGTATGTTTAAGTATAAAAAAATGCTGTATTGCTAGATGATTTAACATATAATAAAATTGACAAATAATTGATAATGTAAATTAGCTATCAATAACATTAGTAGTTTTTAAAATTTAATTTCAACATTGCTGCACAAGTCTGCTACACAATCAAACAAACCCGGTTACCTATCATTAATCCCAAACATATTTCTTGTCGAAACAAAAAAAAATGTTGATAAATTTAACTTTTCTCTTATCTACTTCGGATACGGAAAAAAGAATTTGAAGTTGTAGTAAATTTAAAGCTGTTCTATTTAAGAACATAAAAATTTCAACTTACTGATTACTATACCATGTGGCAAGTCTCAGCACTGTCAAATTGACAATATGTATGTTTTGAACTGATTTTATTTTAGAAATTATTAAGTAGTAAGACCCTCTAAAATAAATTGGAAGATGTAATGGCTATTATGAACGTGAATACAAATAGTAAACATGAAGAAAGTAAAAAAGAGTTTTTTTGTCGATTGAAAATTATTGGTTTTGGAATGGAATAAGTGTCAGTTGATGTATGTACTGCCAACATTACTGTATTACGTCAGGTTATATGGAAGAACATATTTGTATATGAATATCGCCTAATAAAGTACTATTATTATTATTATTATTATTAACGGGTCGATGGCCGCATTAAAAAAAAAAAAAAAAAAAAAAAACATAAGTAACAACATTAATACGAATTTTACTTTATTGGTATGCATCATGCGAATTTCTGTAACGTGTAAAGTCTGGTAAAAGTATCACGAAGATAAAATCAAAACTATAACAGCAAAAATAAAACATGAGTAAGCAGAAAAGTTGTGGAAGAAATAGAACAATTGTAAAAGAAATGTAATCAAATATGACTGTAATGATGGCAGACTTCCAATTTAAAAAAAACGCATCAAATAATACTGTGGATAGGTAAGAGCTCCACAAACTTTCGTCCAAAAAATGTACTACTGCTTAACCTGCACTGTACAGTAAACGAACGTCGCAAAGTGTTGCGACGGCTATCGCTAGAGGTCGCTGAACATTATAAAATATGTACCATAAAATAAAATAGGTAGCATGGGTATTGCGCATGACAATGGCGTACATGTACAAGATGTAAAATGTAACACGATAATTAGTTCTCAATAAAGTTTAGTTAAATAAGTAAAAGATTGTTGTGCTTTCGTGACATCGACAGTAGCAATAAATATGATACAGTCCACATCGATAAACATTTTGGTCCTATCTAACCGGATAGAATTGGAAAAGTAGAAGAAACAGTTCAAGTACCACGTGGTAAAAAGGCGCCGAAGACGATAAAATAAGCCGACGAGTGAGTTTTTCATGTCTTTTACTTCCATTTCCTAATTCTAGACTCAGTATTTGACTAAATACTTGATATTGACATTGTTACGTTATTTTAACCCTTGTTTTAACTATTTCTTAACTTCTGACGAAATATAACCTATACTACGATACTATGGCTGAGACGCTAAAACAATTAAGATTAAAGCGGGGACAGGCAAAAGCCGCATTGACTAGACTTGAGACATATTACGACTCTGTCAAGACAAAAGAGTTAGACGATACAATATTGACGCAATTTAGACTGCGACTCGAGAAATTTGAATCGACGTATACCGAGTTTGACAAAACACAGTCGGACATTGAAATACTATTAGGCGATAGTGAAATTCCTGAAATTCAGCTATCAGCTGACGATAAAAAGAAGGAATACGATGAAAGAGACATTTTTGAAGCTTCGTATTTTAATTTAGTAAGTTTAATGACAAGTGCCATTAATAAAGTTGAACAACATTCAGTAGTTATTAGTGACGCAGCCTCAGAGCGATCTGCGGGGTCTGGCGGTCTCACATCTTCTCGAATAAAATTACCCGTATTAAAACTGCCCGTTTTTTCTGGAGCATTTGACAAGTGGCTTGAATTTCGCGATACATTTTCGGCTTTGGTTGATAGTAATGATTCGTTAAACAATATTCAGAAATTTTATTATTTGAGATCTAGTCTTGAGAAAGAACCGGCAGAAGTGATACAATCTATAGAAATATCGGCTTCTAATTACGGGGTAGCTTGGTCTTTTGTTGAAAGAGCGCTATGAAAATAAAAAACTAATTTTGCACAATTATGTAAAATCACTATTTGACGCGCCAGTAATAACGAAGGAAAGTCACGTGGAATTAAGAAAGCTATTCGACAATTTTAATAAAAATATTCGTTCATTAAATGCGCTAGGTCAGCCTACTGATACGTGGGACACACTTCTACTATATTTATTGACAAATAAATTTGACAATCGAACAAGACGCGATTGGGAAGCTTTTAAAATTAATGGCGATCTTCCTACAATGAGGGATATGAACATATTTCTGAAAGAAAGATGTGAGATGCTTGAAAAATTAGAAATGACTAAAGGCGATAATGGGGTTAATAAAATTCACAATAAGTTTCCAAAAGCAAAAGTTCAATCTACTTCATCTTATTTAGTAACGCAAAATAAAAGTATGGTATGTTATTTTTGCAAGAAAAACCACTCTATATTTAAATGCAATGAATTTTTGAATTTTGATATTCATACAAGAAATAATGAAGTAAAAAATCGTAAATTATGTTTGAATTGCTTTAATCCTAATCATAATATTCAAAAATGTGATAAATCTAGTTGTCGCAAATGTGACAAAAAACATAATACGTTGCTACACATAGACGCGCAAGAAAAAGGAGCGATTGACGGATTTGATACTTCCGCGAGAGATACTGACGCAACAAGTAAAACTGTAGTAGCGCATTCAATAAATAAGAAAAGTAACAATGTGTTTACTTTGTTGTCAACTGCTATAGTAAATATAAAAGATGATTTAGGTAATATAGTCACTGCGCGTGTACTTTTAGACCCGGGGTCTCAAAGCAATTTTATATCGGAAGAGCTTTTGCAGAAATTACAATTAAAAAGAATTCCTGCGAATTGCGCGGTCGTAGGAGTGGGAGATTCCACAGTTATGTCTGCAATGTTTCAGACAAATATAGGATTAATGTCTCGCGTGAGCAATTATTTCAGGGAAATTACCTGCTTAGTATTACCAAAAATTACACAACCAGTACCGACAACATCATTCGATATTCACAGTTTAAAAATTCCAAAAAACCTAGTGTTGGCAGATCCAAATTTAAATATAACGGCAAATATAGACATATTGCTTGGCATAAGCATATTCTACGATGTGGTTCAAATGGAACAAATTAAACGCGATTGTTTACCTACCTTGCAAAAGACAAGGTTGGGATGGATACTAGGGGGAGATCTATGTGAATTAAGTATTGTAAATATTTCCAAGGTTATATCATGCCTATCTATTGAAGAAAAAGTCAATGAAACCCTTACTAAATTTTGGCGGTTGGAAGAATGCAATGACATTCCAAAAACCATAGATAATGACATTTGTGAGATTAATTTTAAAAAGACTGTTAGGCGCGATGAGACAGGACGGTTTATAGTAAAAATACCATTTAAGAACAATCTAAAGTCATTAGGCGATTCAAGAATGAACGCGATAAAAAGATTTTATTATTTAGAAAACCGGCTTCAAAAGAATGATGATTTAAGAAAACAATACACGGATTTTATGATAGAATATGAAAGACTAGGCCATATGACAGAGATAACTGTTAACGAGAAAAACAGTGAAACTAGTGACTCATATTATTTACCTCATCATCCGGTAATAAAGGAAAGTAGTTTGACAACCAAGTTGCGTGTAGTATTTGACGCTTCCGCAAAAACGGAAAGCGGCCTGTCACTCAACGATGTGCAATTTTCGGGACCGGTTATTCAAAACGAATTGTTATGTATACTTTTACGGTTTAGAAAGCATGAGCATGTACTTAGCGCGGACATTTCAAAAATGTACAGACAAATCCTGATTGATGAGGATCAACGACGATTTCAAAAAATATTTTGGCGGGATAACCCAAACAATAAGTTAAGATGCTTTCAACTGAATACAGTTACTTATGGGACCGGGTCGGCACCTTATTTAGCCATTCGTTGTTTAAACCAAATCGCTTCTGAGAACGAAACTAATTTTCCGGCAGCTAGTAGTGTAATTAAAAATGATTTTTACGTTGACGACCTACTAACAGGGTCTGATTCCATCGAAGATCTAGTACAATTACAACGAGACATTTCTATGCTTTTAGAGGGCGCAGGTTTTGATCTCAGAAAGTGGCTTTCAAATAAAATGAAACTGTGTGACAAATTTTATGTAAAAAATGATATAGAGGCAAATATTTTACAATTAGGTGAAACTGAACAAAATAAGACTCTAGGTATATTTTGGAATGCAAATCAAGATGTTATTCAATATAATATCAGAAATTTTGGTGACTATGATAAAATTACTAAACGTCATATGCTGTCAATTATAAGTCAAATCTTCGATCCTTTGGGGTTACTTGGACCAGTCATAGTAACGGCGAAGATGATGTTACAAAGCATTTGGAAAAAAGGTCTTAATTGGGACGAAGAAGTGGAAAATACCTTGCAGAAGAAATGGGTATCATTCTGCGAAGATCTAAAACACTTAAATGACATTCGAATTGTTAGACATATATTCTTGACAAACGCAGATAGTGTTGAACTACATGCCTTTGCAGACGCATCCCAGCGAGCGTATGGTAGTTCCGTATACGTGCGTTGCAAAAGGAATGATTTATATTCATGTTTTTTATTCTGTGCTAAGTCTAAGGTCGCACCTGTTAAGCAGGTAACATTGCCACGGTTGGAGTTGTGCGCGGCAGTCGTAGCAGCAAGACTTGTAAAAAAGATCACAAATGCACTTAATGTCAAATTTGATAAAATAAACTATTGGAGCGATTCTACAATTGCTTTATGTTGGATAAAGGGATCACCTGACAGGTGGACAACATTTGTCGCAAACAGGGTAAGCGCAATCCAACATTTGACAGAAACGAGTAACTGGTTTTATGTAAAGTCGCGGGAAAACCCGGCCGACATTTTGTCTCGAGGAATGACTGCACTGCAATTATCAAATTGTAGCTTATGGTGGGAAGGACCATCGTGGTTAATGTCTGACAAGCTAGTAAATCAATATGATAACAATTTAAGGATTCCCGAAGTAATTCCTGAATGCAAAATTCTAGTAAACTTAAATATTATAAATGACTTTGATATGTTCTCTAGATATTCAGACCTGGGAAAACTGCAAAGAGTCATGGCATATTGTTTGAGATTTATTAACAATTCAAGGGTTTTAAAACAAGAGCGTAAACATGGAAATTTAAGCGTACACGAGTTAGAAGGCGCACTGCGGGTATTAATAAAAATTTCCCAAATTCAGTCATTCTCTCACGATTACAAGGTTTTGAAAAAGAGTGGTACGGTTGACAATTCAAGTAAAATTTTATCACTGCATCCTTTCTTAGATAATGCATTGATAAGAGTAGGTGGCAGAATTCAAAATGCCAAAGTAGCTTTTGAGAAAATACATCCCATAATACTGCACAATAAGCACCTCATAACTAAATTAATTATGACCAATGAACATAAACGACTATTACATTGCGGACCACAACAATTACTTTATAGCGTTCGTGAGGTATATTGGCCAATTTCAGGGCGATCCTTAGCAAGAGAAATTGTCCATAAGTGTGTCACATGTTTCAAGGCAAGGCCAGAACCTTGCACTTACCTAATGGGTAATCTGCCAGCAGAAAGAATTAATCAATATCATCCTTTCATAAATACCGGTTGTGATTATGCTGGACCATTTCTAGTAAAAGATAGAAAAACTCGTAATCCAAAGTGCTCTAAGGCATATGTATGTATTTTTGTTTGCATGGCAACAAAGGCCATGCATTTAGAATTAGTTACAGACTTAACCAGTGAAGCTTTTCTAGCTTGTCTTAAACGATTTATTGCGAGGAGAGGTAGGCCGTACAAGATCTTTTCAGATAATGGCACTACTTTCATTGGCGCTAAGTCAGAGATAACAAAATTTTTTGACAATGAAGCAAATAGAATTATTGAAGGTCTAGCTGCTGACAGGATAACGTGGGAATTTATTCCACCCAGAGCACCTAATTTCGGAGGTCTCTGGGAAGCGGGTGTGAAAAGTATAAAACATCATCTAAGGCGGGTTTTGGGAGTTCAGAAATTTCACTTTGACGACTTCATGACAATACTGACTCAAATTGAAGCTGTGTTAAACTCGAGACCTCTTTGTCCTCTATCCTCTAGTCCTAACGATTTTTTACCTTTGACTCCCGCACATTTCCTGGTGGGACGAGTACTCACCTCAATACCTGAGCCTTCATTCACTCAAATAAAGGAAGGCCGTCTCAACCAATATCAGCAGCGGCAACAGCTGATCCAACATTTTTGGCAACGCTGGTCGTTGGAATATATTTCTAACATGCAGAACCGTTCTAAATGGAAACAACGTGGATCGAAAGATATTGCTGTTGGAGATTTGGTGCTGATCAAAGAAGACAACTGCCCACCACTGATGTGGAAGACAGCCAGAGTACAAGAACTTCATCCAGGCAGCGACGCAGTGGTACGAGTAATAAGTGTCAGGTGTAGTGACGGTACAGTTTACAAGCGATCGTTATCAAAGATTTGCATACTGCCCCTGGACTCGAATTAAGTAAAAAAAAAAAAATCATTTGTAGCTTATATCATTAATGTAATATTGTATTTAGTTCTTAATGTTGAAATGTTAAAATAGACATAATCATTTCAAGGCGGGCGGCATGTTGCGACGGCTATCGCTAGAGGTCGCTGAACATTATAAAATATGTACCATAAAATAAAATAGGTAGCATGGGTATTGCGCATGACAATGGCGTACATGTACAAGATGTAAAATGTAACACGATAATTAGTTCTCAATAAAGTTTAGTTAAATAAGTAAAAGATTGTTGTGCTTTCGTGACATCGACAGTAGCAATAAATATGATACAGTCCACATCGATAAACACAAAGTAATAAAAAAAATAAAATGCTTTTAATTTACGCCTTCAAGAGTCTGCGTACTCTATATAAACATTGACTGTCATATTGTGTATTGCTGTGGATAATCACAAAAAGTACTAGTAGACAGGATACAAAAGTGGTAGATATTATTATAGAAATTATTTCTGACTTATGATCACAAATTATTCACAACCCAGTACTGTCAATTTACATGAATCTTTTTCTAGCAGATTGTAGGTATATGCTGGGAGTTATATTGCGTCGTAATTAGAGGGGAAGCCTACGTATAGTCTTTGTGCATAGCCGCATAATAATGATACATTTACCAAAAGTGAACGTTAATCTATTACAACGTAAGATAAGTACGTGGAAGCGCTATACAGAAGCAGTTAAACCGAGTTATTATTGATAACAACCTCTATCTATTAAGATGTACTTAGTTTGACATGTAGTAGTTTAATCCAGTGTACGTAGATATAAGTACGGAACTCTGATAAATACTGGTTATAAATTTTAGCGATACGATAAGAAATCTTCAAGCAGTAGCTGATATAAAATAATGACGGCAATCATTATTTTCTGGTTACACCGTATCGTTAGATGTACATATATCATGCATATAGCCAAAACCAGCAGGTCGCTGTAAGTCTTACGAGGATTAAAATCATAAAACAAATTCCAAATTTTTCAGTAACATATTGTTATATTCCAATACATACTATATTCGTTTATTTATTAATGGGAATTCCCAACGTTTTTATATTGCTATATTTTTGAGAGTAAAAGTGGTTGATAAAGCACCAAATCTTGGACAAATGGAGAAAACACCACAAGAAATCGGGTGAGAACAGAACAGCAGTCGAAACTTAAAAAGATGTCTAACTTTACCTTTACACCTCTGTGCAAAATAATAGCAGTACAGTATATTATCGCTTGTTTCACAAATAGAAGATGAAAAACGATTTCTTTCGACACAAATCGATCATTAACGACAAGAAGAGCTTAAATGTGGAGTTATATTGCGTCGTAATTAGAGGGGAAGCCTACGTATAGTCTTTGTGCATAGCCGCATAATAATGATACATTTACCAAAAGTGAACGTTAATCTATTACAACGTAAGATAAGTACGTGGAAGCGCTATACAGAAGCAGTTAAACCGAGTTATTATTGATAACAACCTCTATCTATTAAGATGTACTTAGTTTGACATGTAGTAGTTTAATCCAGTGTACGTAGATATAAGTACGGAACTCTGATAAATACTGGTTATAAATTTTAGCGATACGATAAGAAATCTTCAAGCAGTAGCTGATATAAAATAATGACGGCAATCATTATTTTCTGGTTACACCGTATCGTTAGATGTACATATATCATGCATATAGCCAAAACCAGCAGGTCGCTGTAAGTCTTACGAGGATTAAAATCATAAAACAAATTCCAAATTTTTCAGTAACATATTGTTATATTCCAATACATACTATATTCGTTTATTTATTAATGGGAATTCACAACGTTTTTATATTGCTATATTTTTGAGAGTAAAAGTGGTTGATAAAGCACCAAATCTTGGACAAATGGAGAAAACACCACAAGAAATCGGGTGAGAACAGAACAGCAGTCGAAACTTAAAAAGATGTCTAACTTTACCTTTACACCTCTGTGCAAAATAATAGCAGTACAGTATATTATCGCTTGTTTCACAAATAGAAGATGAAAAACGATTTCTTTCGACACAAATCGATCATTAACGACAAGAAGAGCTTAAATGTGGAGTATTTCTCTAATAAGTTAATTATGAACAAAGTTACAAGCATTGAAGAACACCCCTCCTTTATGGTGAAAGTTTAATTAAATTTGTGTCACTAAAAGAAAGAGTATGATTTGTTCATCCAATATTCCAAATTTGGTTTGATTATCTGCAGCGGTTCCAAAGTTATGAATTTTTTACTTTACGAAATAGAAGCGAAAATCGCGTGCGAACTCTCTGTAACGCGAGTCGCACACCCTCAAGTCTTGCTCTTTGTAGATTTTGAGAAGAGGGTCTGTCGAATGTTGCTGGCAAACATGGTCCTCAAAAGAAAAAGTCCACAGGTGTCATATCTGGACATTTTACAGGCATTAGCCTGTAAAATGGAATTATCCTAACCGGCTTACTTACCTGTTTTTGAATATCAAGGTGTAAATATTGTTTTTGTTATTGTTATCTATTTTAACTCCTTATTGCAATAATATAATGGCATATTTAACGCGTAATTATTCTTTCACAAACATCAAACGACGCAGTGTGATTTTGACGTTATTTTCCATGGCACACTGGATAACTTCGATTGTGTGTATTTTTCAAAAAAACTAATTATCTCTTAAACTATTAATTTTAGGTACAGTACATGTGGAATATGAAAGATGTAGAATTGAACGCCGAAGACGACTAAGTAATAAAATATGGAGGATGCCACTTGAAAAAATGAAATTATGGTTCTTCAAAATTTCGAAGTTAACGTGTCATAGTGAAGTAACCAAGCAATGTATACAGCCGCTCTCACCGCTAAAATATACCCCAACATGTTGTTTAAGTATATTATGAATTTTAAATTGATATCCGAAAAATCGAGTGTTCTCTGATTTTTTGAATAAATTTCTGCTATAGCAAATTTTTTCAAAAAAATCGAATAACTACAAAATTTACCAATCAAATTGAAAAAGTAAAGGTATTCATAAAGCTTATAAATAGAGAAATCCAAATATGTAAAAATATATAAATAAATAATATATGCTCATTGAAGAGAACATAATCTACTCGACTATATTTATATAATTCTAAATTTTCAAATTTATATTTTGGCTAGAACGCCATAAACTTCTAATGAACGGTCTCGCAACATTATATATATTATAGACATATTTTTTCCGTTGTGTTGACATCCTACTATTCTCAGAATAAATCACTAATACAAAAAGTGCAACAATAAAATAAAATAAATAATGGGAATTATATACAATAATATGTATATATCGATGCTTAACATCATCCAATTGATGACACTGTATGGTTTTTATAGAATTCTGTGTACAAAATACGATCTAAGATAATTCTGTAACAACTCGATTAAATCATCGATACTTGGAACTTGCCTAATAAAGCTTTAATTTGTTTTTCTTCTTTATCCAATCACATTACGACCAAAAAATTATTCGCGAAATATTTTCTAATTGAGACATTTGTGGCATTCGCCAATAAGAACGAGAAAATACAATTAACATTCTCTAGTATCGGAACGCGTATAATTTGCGCAAGTAATAAAGAACAGTCACCTACGATTTGCGAACCCGCCCTTTCAACGCCAACGAAACGAAAAACTTTATCAGATCACCTGCTCGCTTCGCTAAAATCGTCATCTTGAATTTTAGTACGTGCTGAATTAAAGGCGCTTGTCGACCTCTAGCGTGCATTTTGATTATTATCGGGCAACGTCCGGACCGGATCGAAAATTATTGATGTACGAGCGCGAAACGAATTTCTTTCTTTTTTACGTATTAGCTCTCTTCTTTCCGCTGGTGTAGCGTAAAAATCGAAGGTAATAGTTCGCGATGCGTATTGTTCTTTTATGGACGCGGTGAGCGCCTTTTGAATTTTGCGAGTCGTGTTTAACGAAGGCGTGAATATATTACGAAAGACGCGAGACCAATAATAGGAACCTGAGGTTGTTAAAGTATACATGTGCATGGAGAGTACTTACACGCAACCATTAACAGTCCTTACGTATGATGTTGAGTTTTGGATGAAGGGTTTAATAATATAACGAGGTGTAATTTTGTCGATATTTTTTGCATTCCTTCGAGATAATCGAATATTCGGTTTATTCTCTGAGTTATTTTTAGCAATACACTTTCTAAAACTGCCATTTCATTTCCAGTTTGATGCTAGAATAGTATTCATACATATATACTATATTGTTCGTGAATGTAGTAAAATTTTTTAAAACTTTGATGTTAAATTAACAAATTTGAATCTCAGTGATATTTTAGTGTTTAAAACAAAACAAAAATTTAATTCTCTTTAGTAAAATAATTCTCTTTGTTAATTAATTATGCACTTTTTCTGTTGCAAATTATGGGTCATAATTAAAATTTTAATGTAAAACGTCAGCTATGTTCTGAAGAAGGGTGAAATAATAAAACCCGAAACGTAACAAAAGCTATATTCTGTGTTTCGATTAACAAACTTTATACTGTTGCCGCCAATTTGAACATCTAATTCGATAGCCGTCTGCGTTCTTACACTATTTACCTTATGTAAACAATTTGTAGCTACTACTAACATTTATTTTCTACTTTTACATTTAACAAACGAAGGAAAAATATTGCTGCACTGACTTGTATTATGTCCTCATTTTTTCGAAATATCTCGATTAATATTAATTTGACGTCATATGTGGTTTACTATTTTTCTATTCAGACCTTATTGCTCTTTTAGAATTTGATAAAAACATACCATATGCTATTTGAAAAAAGAAGACTTGAGCTTGCTATGACCTTTGTGTTTTCTTTATAGTGACAACAATAGCGCCATCAAATGAGCCCCTTCATATAGTTAAACTTTTGTATAACACTTTTCTTCATAACACTAATGGTTTCGAAGATATTACAGTGTTACACTTTAAATTGACCACCCTGTATAGTAAGATATCTCATGTATTTTAAATATTACAAAAATTTGGCACATAATTTCAATAGATTCATCGAGAAATACCACCTGACATAAATGGATGGCGTCTTCGCAATATTGCTATCGTGCATTATATACGTAGAAATAAAGTGTTTGCGTTACCTTGATTCCTGTGTTGTGTCAACGTTCTGCACAAGTACTTATCAGATGAGATGTAACTACCTTGATCAGTTTTGTTACAATTTTACAGATATTATTAATTATTGGTTTTGAAAGTATCGTCACAATTCACAAAAAAACTCAGCACAAATGACATATGTACTAGGTGTAGTGAAAATTATTTATCCTTATCATATCAACTTATATATACATACATATATTCGTAACACTATAATGTTCATATTGGATTTGCTATTGTAATAATGAGTAGAATATTTATGAGATTTATATCTATCAACTTACGATACGAATTTGAAATATTAGAGACTCTTGGAGATTTGCATACGTGTAAGTGAAATATTTATATTAGTTGTGTTATAAAGACTAGAATTCCATTACCTTCTGTATGATAAAGTAGTCCGCAATACGTAGTCACACCATAATCCATATGGACATACGTGCCCGAGCTGCGTTAAATTTAAATACATTTATTTGGGATAAATTACCTACACTTAAAATATTATATTATGATATGCATTGCATATACATACCTCCGTGTCGTCTTTAGTACCTCAATAACTCTTTCTAAAAAAAATGGTAAAAGAGTATTTTAGCGAGTTTATTTACGTACGCAAGCGCTTGCTGTTTTCTAAATCATTTCCTTTAATAAATTATCTCACACTTAGAAGATTCATGAGTAGGACATATGTTGTTATTGATTAAATCATTTTGCCACCAACGCTAGTATTCATATTTGTTCCCCTCGAATAGATTATTAAGAGAAATTTCTGAAATTGTAAAACTTACTTAGTGTAGAGTATTACTACCTACATATGTATCTATCACCAGCTTCGCTCACTCGAGATTACACGCTGATAGTAAACCCGCTGGTAAGATAGTTCGCTTAATTAATCTTAATACTTATAAGCGTTATATTACTTATATCAAAATTGCATACCTTTTAAAATTTCGTATTATTGTTCTCAATGAAAATGGGAAAACATTTATTCTTTCCTAAATCAATGGAAATTTATATACATGACTTGTATACCAAACCTACCCAATTCAATATTTAATTTTGCGGGTCCAATTTATCTCTCTCGCTCTCTCTTCTTCTACTTCTTTTTAAATTACGTCTTCAGATATTCTTTACTTCATCCATGTTTCTTTATGTTATTTCTCATTTTCTGCCAGATTATTTTCTGTAATGATTATCCCTATAATTTTCCTATATTTTGTTTGCACCGTTTCTCTAACAGACCTTGTATTTCTATACGTGCCATATTTTTAATTTATATTTATATAGTATAATACTTTATGTCTTTTAATTTCTTATTTTGATTGGACGTCACACGTTAGATTTAGATTTAGATATAAGGGTGATGTTGCACCGCGACCGGGGGTCTATTGTGCCCCCTTACATGAGGTGTAAGCTGCTGGGTTTTGCCCGCAGTCACAGCTCCCCATCCAGCCTGAGGGCTTTAAGAAACTGTAACAGATGTGATGGTTTCAGAGAGGATATTTCTTCCTCGTCTATAACGCCTTTGCCAAGATAGTTGGCGCGAATTTCTTCAATTTCTGTGCAGTTGGATATCAGGTGTTCCGGACTTTCATCTTCCGCCCCGCAGAACCTGCAGTCGCTATTCTGCTTCAGACCTATTCTCTTCATGTGCTCCCCGAGGTGACAATGCCCTGTAAGGAAACCTGTGAGAATGCGTAATCTGTACCTGTTTAGTTCTAGCATGGTTTTTGCTCTCTGCTTGTTGAAATTTCCAAGGAATACCTTGGAATGTCTCAGACCAGGATGATTGTGCCAGAGGGAAGCTCTGACGACCTCTTCCCTGTCTTTAAGTTCTTTCTTATAGGTGCTCATCCCTATTCCACAGAATGGTTCCGGTCCCACAAACGATGTTGTGGCGGCCTCCTTTGCTAATAGATTAGCTTTCTCATTGCCACTGATTCCAGTGTGTCCTGGTACCCAGCACAATGCAACTTTGTTTTCTTTGCCCAGGTTGTTTAGTTTATCCCGGCATTCCCAAACTAACTTGGAGCTGATGGTGTTAGAACTCAGCGCCAATAAGGCTGCCTGACTGTCGGAGAAGATTGCAATATTCTCCTTCCGATAGTTCGTGTCAAGATTCACCTGAGCACATCTTCCAATCGCATTAAGCTCTGCCTGGAAGACACTGGGGTATATTCCCATCGGCTCTGAGTATTTGGTTCCTGGCCCGAATACCCCTACACCTGTTCCTTTTTCAGTTTTGGACCCATCCGTGTACCATTTGATGGTGTTTGCTTTTAGAGAGTAGGTGGAGGATTCTCCTTCCCACTCTCTCTTGTTGCTCAACTTCGTTGAAAAGTTCTTTTCGAAGCTGTATTTCCTAACCATTTCGTCGCTTGGCAGATCCGAAAGTGGGGAGAGTCCCGCCATGGATGACAAAGCTCCTTGGCATAAAGTCTCGCCCCCTCCCGTCCGTGCCCTGGCTAGTCGGTACACTGCCGCACGGGCCACTCCCTCCACTACTAGATGTAGAGGTGTGAGGTCTAGGATGACCTCTAGGGCAGCGGTTGGGCAGGTTCCCATTGCTCCGGTAATGCATACACATGCTAACCTTTGCAGCTTGCCAAGGATATTCTTGGTTGTGACGTGTGTGACCTTTTGGAACCAGGTTATTGCCCCGTATGTTACCATAGGTCTTACTATACTAGTATACAGCCATCGCAGTATATTTGGGTTACAACCCCACGTTTTGCCTGCTAAATTCCGGCATATCATTAAAGCTCTTGTTGCTTTATTCACAGTCAGTTCGATATGCTTGTTCCACAGAAGTTTTTTGTCCAGGGTTATTCCTAGATATTTGACTTCTGTTTTGCATTCGATTACTGCTGTATCTAGACATATATCTTTCATTGTCAGTGGTTTCCTCCTCCTAGTGAAAGGTATGATTGTGGTTTTTGCTGAGTTAATGCTCAGTCCCACTGATCGACACCATTCGCTTGTAATTCTAAGGCTTGTTTGTATCAGGTCACAAAGAATTCCCTCAAATTTGCCTTTTGCTATTATAACAAGGTCATCGGCATATCCTATGCAGTGTACGCCGAACGCAGTCAACCTGTTAAGCAGCTCATCCGCCACCAGGCTCCACATCAAAGGCGAGCACACGCCGCCTTGAGGTGTTCCACGGGTAGTTCTGATCTTCGTAGTGTATTGACCTACCGTTGTCTCAGCTGTCCTTGTGGAGAGCACTTCACTTATCCATTTGGTTACTGTTTTACTCAACCCCCTTGTCTCCAGTGCTCGTTTGATCGCATCATGCGACGTGTTATCAAACGCACCTGAGATATCTAGGAAGGCACAGATAGCTGTTTCTTTTTCATTCAAGGTTTCCTGAATGGTTCTTGTTAGCTCTTCCAGGGCAGTCTCTGTCGATCTGCCCGCCCTGTATGCGTGCTGACTTGTGTGAAGTGGAGCTTTCTCCATAACCTCCATTCTTATATAGTTGTCTATTACTTTTTCCATTGCTTTCAATAGAAAAGATGTCAGGCAAATAGGTCTGAAGGATTTGGGGTCAGTCCCATCTTCCTTCCCTATTTTTGGTATGAAGGTGACTTTCGCCCGTCTCCAGTTTTTGGGGACATATCCCAACGCGAGACTGCTTCTCGTTATGTTTACGAGATGCTGTAGTACCTCTTTCTGTCCTTTCTGCAGGAGCACGGGGAAAATCCCATCCGCTCCTGGTGATTTGTAGGGCTGGAAGGTGTTTATTGCCCACTCCATGCGTTGTCTCGTGCAGATTCGCCTAGCGATTTCCCATTCCTCCAGTTTGGGTCTCTTGGTGCTAGGGATTGTCTCTGCCGGATCAATCCCTAGCACGTCACACGTTACATTTTGCTAATCTAACAATCACCTGGATTTCTGGTCCTCTGAAATCTTTGGTCTTGGAAAGATAAATCTACTATATTAGTTTGCTTTTCAAATTGCAAGATAGCTCTTGATAAATTGACTAGAAATTTTAAGCGAAATTGTTGTGTTTATATTCCCTTCCTCGTATTTATCCTTCCTTTAACATATTCAGCTTCTGTTAATAAACTAATTGTACTTTCAATTTTTATTTCTTCATCAATTCTTTTCATTTTATCTCATGATGTTGACTTTTAATAATCTTCCTTTCTATATTTATGATCATTTTCAATGTCTCCAAATTATGTAGTCGTAATGTACACTCATATTTGAATCTTTTGGATTTCACTAACCTTTTCTACAATCTGTACTTCACCAATTTACCTATTACGAATACGATATTAACTTTATTTGTTTTTAAAATTCCTCATTTAAATTTTCGATCATTTCTTCGACTATTAAAAATACTTCTGCTATAGTATATCTAGTATTTATAATAATCACATTTTGCTGAATACGTCCATCAATTCTATCAGGTTGCTTTTTGCTAGTACCTAGTTCTTTCTTAAATTTAGAATTATTACGTTTTTTTTCTAATCTCTCAGCCCTTATTTAATTTATTATTAATTATTATTAATTGGATGGCAATTATTTCGGCCTGAAGGATGGACGGAAAACCGCCTATATTTCAATTCCCGTACCGTTCGGTATTTTCGAAGCATCCACAAATCAGTGGCAAAATCCTCGCTTCGAATTTCGAACGAAAACTTTTGCAGTCTCACTCCTGGAAATGTCTACAATATATCGGCCACTGAAACTGAAAACGGGCGAGATCTTATCCGCTCTTATGGACAATGGTACTATCTGTTCTATGTAGCTAAAGATGCTGGTATGGTCTCCTGTTTTACCGAAGAAACTTTTCCGCCCTATACATTTTCCTTTATAGAACCCTAGGGTTGCTACTGACTACAACACAATCTGCAGGGAAGGATGCCCTAGAATGGTATCCATGGCTGCAGTCGGTGTGGAGAAGACAGCTTTCGTAGTGCCTACCCTGGACCTTGCTAAGTATGTTGGTCGCATAACCCACACCAGATGTCACCAGATTAGCGACACATAAGTTATACAACAACATAACTCTTGTATACAGCGAATGCACCATCAGAAGTTTCAACCTCCACAGTTTGCCAAATATTCCTCTACATGCCCAAAAGACTCTCGTGGCTTCACTTGTCACATGTTCCAGGTGTGGTTTGTACGTTCGTTTAACGTCCAAGGTTACACCTTGGTATTTGAGCTCAGTGTGTACAAGTATCTGTGCAAGTGAACGGAACCATAGTCTTTTTTTTTCTAGAGTTTACGCTTAACCCACTTCTTTTACACCTCTCTCAAATACCCTCAATCTTGCCGCAGACCATGATTATAATATAATCGGCATAGCCTTGTGCACGGAAGCCCACCGTCCGAAGATTAGAAAGCAGGCCGTCCACCAGGCACATTAGCAAAGGTGACAACACTCCACCCTGTAGGCAGCCAGCTGCTACGGCTGCCTTTACAATGCATAGATTCTGTAACGCATAAACTATTTTCTTTCCACTTAGTACTTAATAGAGCGTTTGTCAGCCATCTAGTCGGTACGATGCCGCGTCAACAAGTAAAGGGCCCTTTATATGTATATAGCTCTTTACATGATGCAAATCAGTAAATTTGGTTACATAACATATAGTAACTTACATCAGTTACCACACAAGTATAGAACGGTCTTTAGTCGCAATACAATTGATTGCTATAGTTGATTCAAGAATGCATACGAGTTAAAATATGCTCTAAATTACTTATGCTACCTTATGTATATTCTGTATCCTTCTATTAGAGCATATAAAAATATATGCTATTCGTACATATAAAATGTACACACTCTAAAACAATTTTGGTTACCGAAACAATTCGTGTCGTAGCTACAACAAGGCACGTTATAAGTTCTTATAAGATTATTGTGTTTTGACCAATTTGTTTTGCTAAAATTATTATGCCACATATCTTGCAACATATATAGTATTTGTTGTTATAGCTATATCTACAATACGGATTATTCCAATACACATGAGTACAATTAATTGTTTCTAATTAGTATAATTGTAAAATAAACTGCTCGAAACTAGACGTTGTGTAGCCCTCGATAACATACCTAAAGAAATTTAGATGAAAGTGTTACAAATGTAGGACAGAGTATGATACTGTCGCTATATTTATAATGGAATAATTAAGGAAGATCTTAAAGGTATTGTGCACGTGCACGTGCTAAGAGATGGATTGAAGAAAATATAATCAAAGGAGGCACCTCCAGATGATATCTAAGACTAGGAACACGTCTTACTTAAATGGCATTCGAAAATGCATAGCACGTTCCGTACATATTTACAAATAGTTTCTCGAAGCATGGTAAAGAATGTGTACTGGCAATGATCGCGTGATAACGTAAAACTACTGTAATTATTCTTGTCGTCCCTAAATGCTTGTTACTCCTATCTTAAACATAATGAGAGTAACCAAGCACGTAAAACTTTTATTACAATCAAGACAACACTAGTTGTCTTATGGCTTTGCAACTTGTGGCGGTGATATATATATAGTTCCAGACTCTTGAATAAGGACCATAAGTAAAATGTCAAAGTAAAATACATTTAACTCGTTCTTATTGTGAATGCAAACTTATGTTTGATATTCTATAATAAAATGTATCAATAAATCAATAGATAAAATTATCATAGAGATAATCTTAACCAAGGAAACAAGCAACTAAATCAGAAATAATTAACAATTCAATAACTTCAAAGCACAAGTTTGAATAAACCGGTGGTCTGATAGTGTAGTTTATTGCAGTGAAATTATTTCATATGTCGATAATATACTTACAAATATATGGCATCGGATATGATAAGAATGTGACGCAGGAAATTAGCGATTATACACATTTCGTCGCAATCACAGTACTCATTTCTCAGATCTTATATCCACGCAATAATAACAGACCACATAGTAGTCAGATAGTAATCAGCATTATTGAACCAAATCTAAGCGTGTTCTATGTGAACACATTTGTTCAACTCGCTAAATAAAAACTTCCCACCGCTGCCACCAATATAGTAGCTAGTAGCAATAATACTTAATAAAACTCGTATTCAAGTTACTTTAAGTATAGGCAGATAATTCATACGGAGTTTGTGGTAAATATTACACTACTGCATTATTTTTGTGCATCAAATTATTAGTAATATTTATTATATGCCTAGGTTACAAAGAAGGTACTGTTATAAATAATGCAGATACATTCTAATACATAAGAATTCATGAAAAGCAAATAACAAATACTTCAATAGATTGTTTTTTGGTGAAATACAAAAATACTGTTGTGTGTATTTTTATTTTGTATCCAGCCTCTGGTATATATTATACCTCCTTAAATTAACTAACGTTTTTTATATTATAGTAGCGACGACGGGCTATATTAAAATATACGTCTTAAAAAATATGTATACCGAAGCTTGATAAATAAATATTAAAATATTCATTTTTTCACCAAGCATTTGCAATAAACATCAAAATTGTTAGTTTACTACATAGTGATAGTTTGTATATCGTTGTATATCGTTAGTATACTATGTGTAAAACAAAACTTTGTATCTTCCTACGAGCTTCTAATTTATGTTTATTTTACCTGTCCTATGCTAGTTGCATCGATTTGTTATAACATAAGTTAAGCAACTTCACGTTTTTTGAATGAGTAAGTTGAAAGCACACTTCCACTTTTTCAATTATACTAGCTTATGTATTACATTTTTTTCTTTTTCGATTATACTTTCTTTTTAGATATTGTATACCCGTATGTATTTAAACGTGGAGGAGGATAGTGTTGGTGACTTCGTCCTGTTTGTATCGCTTAATATATAATAAAGAAATCACAATTTCTAGGTTAGCACACGGTGTGTAATAAATGTCTGTCTAGTCACCAAAAAAGGTAATATACAGTGTGCATTAGTGCGTCAAAGCTCAATATATTCATTAATATTAAAGATATCACAAAATGTTGTACACAAAAATTACAGTCTTAAGCTACATATTCTAAAATTATTTTCGTATATACAGGGTGTTTCATATTGCAAGGGTGAACCACATATACATTTCCTTAAATGGGACACACTATATATTATTTCAAATTTAGATTAAGCATATCTTTCCCATTCCTTCTATATAAAATTTCATTGAGGTACACCGAGTATTTCAGAAGTTATAGTCAATTTTGTCTGAAAATCATTGCATGTTCAACGTCCTGTGTATTCCATACGGGACAACGTAAAATTCCTTTTGTACTGTATATTGTTACAGTTTCATAGCAAAGTGATATTTTGCCAATATTGCGTAAACTGTGTACAGTGCGATTCAAAACGCAAAGGCATTATTTTCTCATATTATTTAAATGGAACACCCTGTATTTTATATTAAGAAAGGGAAGGACACTGTATAAACTTTCATTTTTATTAACCAGTCGCTATATCTAAAATCGTTAATTTCTGAGATATTTAATCTGTTCTTAATGAAAGGAGAGCTTTTTCAAAATAATTGTAAGATATCAAATTAGCCAAGAAAAAATGACAGTAAAAGGCCATTAAATTATAAATTGAGATAAGCTTATTAATTAGGTACTTACGTACTTATTAATTAAGTAATATTTAATAATTTAAGCCAAATGTTCGCGTAGGAAACTATTGTTTTTCATTTAAATTAAAAGAAGAAACCCATATTCTGCATTAATTGCAGTAATTTCACGTTTTTTATTTATCAATATCCATCAAACTGGTCTTACATACATATGTTTATACTAGTATATGCAATGTTTACATTTGTAAAAATACCATTCAAATTGTTTTGGATTATGAACTAAGTAGCTTACATACTTATTTAAATGCTACGGAGTAATAGAAATAGTAAACAGTAAACCATTCTCTATAGAAGTGCAACTACGATTTATGGGGCATATATTTTATAGTAAGTTGGATCCGAGTAATTGCTCTACATAACTTATACAACAAGTTATTAGCTATAATTTTATATTGCAGTGATCATAACTAAAACCCAGCATTAAAATAATTTTATGATAGGCATACATAATATTCTTTACATACTGGGTATTTATATAAACCTGGGGCGCGTTATGAAAGTACGGACTTTATAACACCTCTCGTCCTGATTTATATCTAGCAACTTCTGCAGCGAGCAATGGCAGTTCTACATGCATGCACGCCGAAACTCATCTCATTATTTTTCAGGCGTTCCATGCACAGTAACAATTAGACAATTATTTACTACGATCGCGAATACTATACCACCGTCTGCCGGGAGAATTTATAAATTACGTCCAAGTAAAATATTTTGATCTCCGACACCGAAGTCGAGAAAACGTTTGGTACGCTCGGTCGCGCACACCAGTCTGAACTCCGAGAAGTAAAAAGAATTAACACCATTAATCTCGAGAAGCATAATCGGCCGGTAATGTTCATTTTATGAAGGTAGGTGCTCTTGCCAGACAAAGGTCCACGTCTAGATGTTATGGCTATTGCTCTGCGGAGAAGGTCAGGTTCCTTTGTGCAGACTCCTCTCTACAAGAAAAACACACGGATGTGTACGGCTTGACCACTGAGTTTAAAGAGCAGGGACGTATTCCAGACTAAGTTAACTAGATCTAACGCCTCAAAAGGATTAACGTCAACAATAAAAGCTGAGCAGTTTACTACATAAGTAAACGTGTATTAGAACTCGAAGGATTAAAGAAGAAAAGAGATATTTAAAAACGCTCGTGGCGCCTGTTAGATGAATAGTGCTCATTATAAAAAAAACGACAGAGTTAAAACTAATACATATACATACACAACCTTATACAATAGCCTCGAGAATGTTAGCGTGTAAGGTTTACAATTAGTTATGTTAATTCCTTGCAATAATTATGATCTATTATGACACGCGAACGATATCGCCTTTAATTAATTTGTTATTTAAATTAATTGTATACAGGAGACATAGATTAATATGCAACATCTAAATGTCAAATCAATAGTACTATATGGACTTGAGTTAATAAATACCTAAGAATGTATATTATAAGAATACCGCTACTGTATAATCTCTTAAATAGACAACAAATAAATTGTTGGCATTCATATAAATATAAAGTCTTGAATAAACTAAGACCTATTACCACGACTTTAGATAAAGCTGTATCATAAAGTACTGTAGCTTAGTAGTTAAGCACTCGTCTTTCCTGTAGTTTATTATATGCCCCTGATTTTCAGCAAATTACTGTATTTGCTCGGTACACGCCAAAATTAGAAAACGAACGCGATATATTTTATAGTATGAGTCAATTACTTTTTTCACTTAATGAACATAACACAAATGTTGGAGAATATTTACTGCGAAAAAGTTATTTATTTTCAATATTTTTATATAATTTATTATTACTATTCTTTTAATTTTACATAAAGCAAAAGAAAATCGAAAAATAAATCATCATATATAAGTAATAACAGTATTTCATTAAACAGTGAAAAAGAACTGAGGAAAAAGTTATAAGATCTAGAACGCAGTTTGTGCTGCAGCAACATGCAAGGTGAACGCTGAACCACTATGCTACCGTACTTTATTGTAAAACCTAGCTATTTATAGTAATTATGGTACTCCCAGAAAATACTCAAATTCACTTGCGATTTGCTATAAAAGAGCCAATCTTCATACACGTCATTCATATTTGTCTTGTTCTTTTGACTACACTATGAATCATTCGAAAGTAGAATCCTCAGTTATCATTGTATCATCTTGTAAAACCTTTTGGGAAGATAATCTTGCAATATATCTTAAATATATATTTATGTTAATTCACGATTAAATACTTTTTTATTTGACATAATCCTACTTGTCAGTCGATGAAAAAATGTAGATTACATAAATCAGCTTATTATAAAACGTGCAAATATCTGTTTTCATTAGAACATCATTATAATAATGTATGGAAGAAAGTTTGATAGCATCTTCATAGAGCCCCGACATTTATTTAAAAAGAAATTCTAGATATATAGGTAAACACATGGTGACGATATACTTGCAGGCAAATAGTGAAGCTTGAATAATAAACAAACGATATTAAATAATTAACGACGTAACAGAAACAATCTGTTTCTGCATTTTCTTTTAGCAAGCACACTAGCTTTATAAAAATATATGTAGTTAAGTTTTTTGGGTGACTAGAAATAATGTAATCCTTTCCTAATAAATATTAGGATTAGTAATGATTAATAATGGTTATCAAATATAATACTCTTTATTCTTCTCAATACGCTACTCCATCTAGAATGCCTTAGCGAAAAACTTTACGTACGGTCCTGCCGTAAGTACTAACTACGCTTATCTATCACTGATCAAACACAAACGTGTAAGAAGCTGCATGGTTCCACGACCAACAAAAATAAATATACAGCTTCCATACAGTCATACATACACATAGACCAACAGCAAACAGTATCAATGGAACAGTATAGTAAACAGAATCTACATATAATAGATACATATAGCTCCCATATGTTACCAAATGACAAAAGAACCTTCACTTTTAAAAATATATTACATAATGTATTTCAAGCTTTATTCGAAGCCGCTGATATTATTGATGAATATCTACTGTCCAAAATGTAAGCTCAAGTTTAAAGAAACCCTGACAGAAGGACATATTTTTATACTTTCTACTTCTAACAGGAGCGATCAATAAAACTTTCAGAAAAGTCATCTTCCTGCCATTTGCATTTGAAAATATTTATTACAATCTACATACGAGAATTTTCTAAATTGCAGCAATATAAAGCGAATTATAAAATGGAATTGGTGTGTATTAGCATCGCATAACTGCTACTAATTTACATTAACAAGATGAGTTTAGTTTTTTACATTATCCGTGTAGGAGTAAACGTACACCAGCTTCGTTTAATGATTGGACAGTAGATGTCACCGTCCTGTGACACGACAATTGCCGAAGCTATCGCTCTTCCCCAGCCCCTACACCTTCAATGATTTTACTATGAGCTATTACATATTGATATACATATTTATTTTACTCTCAACCAGTTCATGAAGCGACCGGATGTCGCTAGCGTCGAGTGTATAAATTACTCCTAATGTTACGCCTAAATATTTGTAATTAAGGTCGACACTTATGCAAGTGTCATTAAAAAGATATTTTATTAAAAATCCTTATTAATGCTGTTTGTACTCGTATCTAGTAAAAGTAGTAATAACTTTTTTTAATTCATCGGCGGTTAGGCAACAACATTTTTTAAATTGATCGATTCTATAATATAGTTGACCGGTGAAACAGTCACACTTTTCTATAAGTTGGCTAATATGAAGTATAATTAAAAACGTTCCTAGTTATATATGTTTTTATTTACTGGATAATTATGTTAGTCAAAGATAATTTTCATTCATCAAGTGTGTTGTATGGATAATACTTTATTTATAATATTACTTATATATGTAGTTATTTATTAAAAATAAATTATTTAAACGAAACGCAATATGTATGTATATTTACATAGACTAACGTTTGTGCGATATTTTTAAAGAAGCACGGAAAAAACTTAATTTAAAGTGTAGTAGTACCACCATCGGCTGGTAAAGTTATGACAAAACCAACAAACATTCTAAAAATGATATAACAAAAGACAGTATGTAAAATATAATTAACAAACAGAAATCGCTATTATAATTACAAAACCAAATAAAAAAGCACAGTAATTTATAATCTATACGAAAATACAATTACTAAATTTGCGCCCCTCCCCCACCCACTCTAATGTATTACAGATTATAAAGCAATTAGAACATAGTCGAATGCCACTGATAATTGCAGAACTCATCAGGTAATTGACCTTTAATTTTATATTTCGAATATAAGACTACCTCGAGGGCTTCTTCACAAAAGAACACCCATTCATAATAATTAACAATTATTGAAATGTAGAAGATATTGTGAATATTAAGAGAATGCAATGCCTCAATAGAGATTTAATCATTAAGATATAATTAAATTACTGAACATAGTTTGCATACAATAAATTATAATTATTCCACAGTCGAATCTCACCTTTGCAGTAGTGGCATTTGATAGATTAATAAATTGGGTTTAAATATTGCGCTCTATGAGACCGTAGTGATTTAAAATGTAATTTGATTATTAATTTTCGAATTCTACTATTTTTTTATAATTAGAAACGTGCTACTATTGGTGTTGTTTGCCAGCTCTACCGATTATATTACATATACATATGTCACCACGTATATATTGGAGAAACCATGCAATATCTAGATGAACGATTAAAAGGTCACAAATACAGCAAAAATATTACTGCACTAAAAAAACATGAAAACACATCAAAATATAACTTTGACTTTCACTCAACAGAAATTTTAAACAAAGAAACCAATCACAAAGCTCGTAGCATCTTAGAAGTAGAAATGATACAAATACATAAACACAAAAACGCACTAAACGATCGAACTGATATTCAATTTCTGTCTAAATCCTATAACTTAATTATATAATTACACTATACTTTTAATTTCACTCAATACTTTCAAACAAACCCCGTATTGTACACTGCATTAATGTTATTCCATTTAAAAAAATATATATATTACAAAAAACTGTTTTGTGCAATTACCTCTCAAGGTTTAAATACATATATCCTTATATCTATAACTTAGATTCAATCGATTTTAGTATTCGATATTACTTTGAAAATATTCCTTAAACCAATTATTAAATAAAAATTTTTACTTACATACTTATATTATAAAAGGAAAACACAGCAAACTTTAATAAAGGATGTAGTTCCGATAATGTGAATTAAAAAAAAACAATGTCTTCATTAGAGTTTATTTTCAGGTAAGATTTTTTTATTTCTTCAAAAAAGAAAAAAATTGCTAATTCTCTTAAATCACAATTTAATTACTCATGTACTTTTTACCATATTTATTTAATGAATAATAATTACTGTTAGTTAACACCATACCTATATATTCTTACGTAAACATTCTATAATTTGTTATTGCAATTATTTACAGTTTTATACCATGTAGCGATTAAATAAAAACAAAATAACCCTTTTGATAAAGGTCGGATCCGACCGAAACGTTAAGGAAAAAAAAAACAAGTTTTATTGTCTAATAAAAGGCCAAAATAATCCAAGAAAAATTCCTTTCATACACTGAAAAAAATGTCTGCGAATTTAACTACTGGCTTCTACTGTAAATTCGGAAAATTATAGCTGTGTGCAATGCTAACTTACAACGTCGTTTTTATTATCACACAACGGATTGCTTTTGTTCTGCTTGTTTACTGTAAATGTTACAATAGGATGTTAATAAAGCATGATTATAACTTAAAATTGTGAGTAAAACTTAAAAATCAATACCTAATTGTTATTTTACAGTGTATGACAGTGCACATTTCATTATTAGGTAATACTTAGCGAAATACCGTTGGTGTCTATTGGACACATTAGACACAAAAGGGTTGCCGCGCTAGCATCAGTTGCCTGCTTCAATTACATTACTAAGTTGGAAATTTACGTACTACCACGTACAATCGCTACTGTAGCGCATTTTTACTATGACGACCATTGGCAGAAAAACACCAACGTAGGCTACTGTACACATTTCGTTCAGTGTACATATACCTACATATATATATATATATATTTGTATTTCAATATCGTTGGAGAACCTGAGCAAGCTGAACGGACTTGAATGTAGGAGAAAAATTAGTGTAGAGTTAGCATTAGTTTCGACATATCTCGTATTCTAAGACTGTGACAGGACTGTCCAAGCACTAAACAGGGCTAGTGTACCTACTATACGTTACTGTATATAATACTGTCTGATATTTGCCGGGCTACTAGAAAAGCTTATGTTTATCACATGAAGGTAGTAAACAAATTTTATAGTAGGATTTATATAATAGTAAATTATATACACTGTCGACCCCGAGAGAGCTTGAATCCTACTAGTAATGTAAAATATCGACATAGTTGCCACAGCGTTATACTTATATATACATATGAACAGCTAGTACGACGTACGAGATAGGGAGCCAGTGTCTACTGGTGTCGCTTTGATGTTTGATGGAGGTTGCATGTTGTCGAACAAAAAGCCTGGCGCATAAATTGCGTGAAAAATGCGACACATTAATAATAATAATAATAATATTTATTCTACTTCAAGTACACCTGTGTAAAATAAAACATAGTATACAATATATCCTACAGATAGAATAAATATAGCAATCCACAGAAGGTAATACCTTGTTCGTGGATGATGACGTTAATACTAATTATAATAGACGCTACAATATTCTTAATAACAATTTAACTTAATCTATACAAACAGAGAAGGAGAGACACAAAAATAAGAAAAAAAAAAACAATACATAGGTATGCTTTTTGTGTTCTGCAATTAATTAATTAACAGAGAGATGTTGATGTATTTTTAACCGGTTGGTGTTACGGATCCATTCTTTAAGCTCTGTTTTAAACTTATGATTGGTACTAATCTGCCGTAATGCATATGGTATTAGATTATACAAACGAGGTGCCATGAAGAGACACGATCTCAGCATAACATTTTTATGAGGTTGTGGTACTTTGCTCAAATTATCACTTTTACTACGTGTGTCATATAAATGTTCAATCGGAGTGAGTTTTCTTCTGTTTACGTGTTGGTACAAAGCTATCTTGTAGAAGTATAGTTGGCGAATGTCAAATATTTTTGTCTCCTCATACAACAACGTGGTTGGATAAGCGTATGGCTTATTATACCTATATTTTTTTAAGGATCAACTTCTGTATTCTTTCCAGCGGCTGGATGTAAACGCTAGCTGTCGCCCTCCCCTCCCCCCAGATAGTTATCCCATAAAGTAAATATGGTTCTATCAGTACATTATATATTATCTTTAGTTGATATATTTCGAACAATTCTATATACTTTGTTATCTTATATGCTAGAAATCTCAGTTTTTTTACTACCTAATTAGTGTGTATATCCCATCTTAGATGTGCATCTATATTCATTCCCAAGTATTTGGTGCAGTTTGTTCTCTTTATTATCATCAAAAGGGTTGCCGCGCTAGCATCAGTTGCCTGCTTCAATTACATTACTAAGTTGGAAATTTACGTACTACCACGTACAATCGCTACTGTAGCGCATTTTTACTATGACGACCATTGGCAGAAAAACACCAACGTAGGCTACTGTACACATTTCGTTCAGTGTACATATACCTACATATATATATATATATATTTGTATTTCAATATCGTTGGAGAACCTGAGCAAGCTGAACGGACTTGAATGTAGGAGAAAAATTAGTGTAGAGTTAGCATTAGTTTCGACATATCTCGTATTCTAAGACTGTGACAGGACTGTCCAAGCACTAAACAGGGCTAGTGTACCTACTATACGTTACTGTATATAATACTGTCTGATATTTGCCGGGCTACTAGAAAAGCTTATGTTTATCACATGAAGGTAGTAAACAAATTTTATAGTAGGATTTATATAATAGTAAATTATATACACTGTCGACCCCGAGAGAGCTTGAATCCTACTAGTAATGTAAAATATCGACATAGTTGCCACAGCGTTATACTTATATATACATATGAACAGCTAGTACGACGTACGAGATAGGGAGCCAGTGTCTACTGGTGTCGCTTTGATGTTTGATGGAGGTTGCATGTTGTCGAACAAAAAGCCTGGCGCATAAATTGCGTGAAAAATGCGACACATTAATAATAATAATAATAATATTTATTCTACTTCAAGTACACCTGTGTAAAATAAAACATAGTATACAATATATCCTACAGATAGAATAAATATAGCAATCCACAGAAGGTAATACCTTGTTCGTGGATGATGACGTTAATACTAATTATAATAGACGCTACAATATTCTTAATAACAATTTAACTTAATCTATACAAACAGAGAAGGAGAGACACAAAAATAAAAAAAAAACAATACATAGGTATGCTTTTTGTGTTCTGCAATTAATTAATTAACAGAGAGATGTTGATGTATTTTTAACCGGTTGGTGTTACGGATCCATTCTTTAAGCTCTGTTTTAAACTTATGATTGGTACTAATCTGCCGTAATGCATATGGTATTAGATTATACAAACGAGGTGCCATGAAGAGACACGATCTCAGCATAACATTTTTATGAGGTTGTGGTACTTTGCTCAAATTATCACTTTTACTACGTGTGTCATATAAATGTTCAATCGGAGTGAGTTTTCTTCTGTTTACGTGTTGGTACAAAGCTATCTTGTAGAAGTATAGTTGGCGAATGTCAAATATTTTTGTCTCCTCATACAACAACGTGGTTGGATAAGCGTATGGCTTATTATACCTATATTTTTTTAAGGATCAACTTCTGTATTCTTTCCAGCGGCTGGATGTAAACGCTAGCTGTCGCCCTCCCCTCCCCCAGATAGTTATCCCATAAAGTAAATATGGTTCTATCAGTACATTATATATTATCTTTAGTTGATATATTTCGAACAATTCTATATACTTTGTTATCTTATATGCTAGAAATCTCAGTTTTTTTACTACCTGATTAGTGTGTATATCCCATCTTAGATGTGCATCTATATTCATTCCCAAGTATTTGGTGCAGTTTGTTCTCTTTATTATCATATTATCTAAACTATCTTTTATCTTTAATTCGTAATATTTAGGTAGGTAATTGGAGTACGAGGTAAACGCGATCCAGTGTGTTTTTTATAGTTTATGGTAAGTAGTCGTGTCTTAAACCATTCTACCACATTCGCAAAGTCATTTTCTGCTTTATATTTTAGGTCTGACCAAGTATCAGCAGTGTACAACACAACTGTGTCGTCGGCAAAGCTTACAATACATCCGTTTGCCTGTTGTTTATGCAACTCACAAAGATATAAATTGAACAGAATTGGTCCTAATATTGTACCTTGGGCAATACCATATTCAGTTTCAAGGTACTTGCTTTCTTTACCATTTACTCTAACACACTGTCTTCTTTGTGTAAGATATGATCTAAACCAATCGAGTACATGTCCACGAAAGCCGTATCTGTCCAATACATCAAGCAACTCCTTCTGTTGCACCGTATCAAAGGCTTTTGCGAGATTAAGTAAAGAAATTACTATTTTGTATTTAATTAATCATTGCGCAATGTCTTAATAACCTATTAAGATTGATATTCGCAAGTAAAGGAAAGAATTATAAAGCAGATTAGGAAAAAGGACAATACTATATTCAGGGACAGCAATTTATTAGAATACGCTTTTAATAATAGTAGCACACAAAACAAAAAAAATGGATATGTTATTACATTGTATTAAAGATACCAATATAATGAGTCTAATAATAATAGATTTCAAAAATAGTAGAAAATAATAGGTACTGTAAATTAAATTTTAAATTCCAACAAAGAATATTTTTGAAGTAAGACTTGAATAACGCCAACATAAAATATTTTAATACGATATGAATATCCAACTAGCTCTAACTGCAAACCAACGCTGTTACGGGCATACTAAGCTAGTACTAGTAACTGCTACGCCTGCTGTGGTATTCTCTTTACCCCACCAACGCAATTTTCCCACTTGCATTTGTCGTGCGTGATCCATGATACGGATATGGCATCGCTGCTCGATGAAATGCATTACTAATAGACGCCTTTAAAGTTTAAAACGGGCCCGCAGTGTATAGTAATACATATAGCATAATGGATATATAGCAAATACATGTAGCATAATGGATTAAATATTATGCAGGTTTGTCATATTAAAATAGAGCGTACATACATTGTAATTACCTACTAACTTGATAGCTTTATACAGTGCATAATCACAATTTGTACGTAATAGCAATGAGATATTTATTTCCATTTACAGTTACAATGGAAGAAAGTAGTTTCATGGCAAGTGTCAAGGGCGAAAGTGTTTCTCTTATAAACACCGTTACGGGTACGTGAAGATTCCATTCTATTGTTTCAAAAGTAATTGAAGCAATTTAAAGTATTTAATGTGATTGAATTAAATTCCACAATCTTCCTACGTGTTACATTTCAATTATGTCAATCAACCCGGTTTACTCGTAACTATCGCTACTTTCGTTACTTGTCATTACTAAGTACATGAGCTTGTGGGTGCCTAATTGTAAGTGCTAAATCCAATTACAATAAGCCTGTTGTAATGGTAGACGCAAATAAGAAAGGATTATTTTTTTAACAAATACATACGGGTAGGAAAATACGTGATGGGACTCATAGGTCGAAAGCACCGCGCGTTGAAACAAGCATAGTTGCCAGTAAGGAAAATATATGTATCCTGGAAGGGAGGCGCGGCAAGTGCAGATTGGTAATATTCTATCAGCAGCGATCTAGTTTCATGCTCACCGTTGAGAGTTATGCATGCATAGAATAAAGTGTCCTGGTATTCGCTATTCTGATTATATTTATACATTTATTATTAGCAGCAGTATTACTTATTTACTTAAGAAAAATGTTTAAGTTTCACATAATTAAAACTTTTATTTTATACATTGTAGGTATTCCATTTATAGTTACATTCATGACTGTCGATCAGTAATGAAAACGATACCCTGAATAGACACATGTTACGAACGCTCTCGCATACTGCCTAACGCAAAATGCTGTGCCTGTCGTAAAATATATCTCCTACCCCTACTTAACAGCGCTCGATTCTCGAAGAAGCGATGTGGCAACTTTGTTCATATTTTAATATAGAATTATATGGAAACATAGTGAGTCGATGTGTAGTTTCCCTACCTGTATACTAGATACTGTACTACGAGAAAACAAGTACCTATTTTATGATATAAGCAAAACATTGTTTTTGTAATGGCAGTGTTTTCACTGATTTATATCCTAGATTAATAATAAGAATCACAATGTTTAACAGAAATAATAGTCATATAACTGACATCTTCTAAAAGTTCTAAAATGTAAAAGAAATTCCGTTACTATAAAAACCTTTCAGATATCTATTTTAGAATCTCGAAAATCAAGTACTTACCATTAAATTTTGCTTATACATCAGACAATTGGCCATGAATCGCCCAATCTGATCACACCAACGTGCTAAATGCTTAATGTAAACACGAAAATGAAATAAACAGAGGTACAGTTTAATTAGCGATCATTTAAAGGGAATATTTACTATTTTGTAAAGAGTAAAGAGATATTAAACCTAAACAAGTAAAAATTAAATTTTAAAGTAGTAAGCCGAAATAAATAAATCTACTATTAAGTAGAATTGAATACCAAAATATTAGTATTAGTTTAAACTATATAAAATAAGAGTATTAAGTTTTCTCTCTTCTTCTCATATTCTTATTTCTTTCTTAAAAATGTATAATACACCTAGCAAGGCTTCATCTAAAGTTAGAACTTTCGATTACTCCTATACTGTTTATCGTGTGTGTCATTAGACAACAAATTTTAATTTTTTCTTTAGTAACTATGTACCGGGTGGCCAATTAAGAATGGCACTCGGCCATATCTCAGAAACGGTTTGCAATACAGCTTCGGGAAAAAATTTCATTGGCTAAAGTGACCCCGACAAACATCTGGAAATTATTTAAGAAAGTAGAGGATGACTGCTAGATGGCGCTAAGAGCAAAAAATTCTAAAATCTAAATTCTTATTTTATACAAAATTTATCACCTCTAGGTCTATCACTAATATGAAAATCAGAATTTTCTGAAAATTCCGCATATTTTATATCCGACAATTTTTTTGTATTTTGTCAAATAAAGGGGAGGGAAGGAACTTTGTTTTGAAGAACCGCTTATAGGTAACTCCGGTTCTCTTAAACTGAATTTTGCAAACTTAGTCTCGTTGGAAACAGCATTACTCCTCCAAGCTAATACGTACAAATCCGAACCAATCTAGTAGTTGACCACCCGGTACAGTTTTACGTTCTTTTACAGTTGTAATAATAGCAACAAAACAAATTTATTCTGGTAGGTACGTCATGTTTTGGGACTAACGTTCTGTCTTAAAATGTTTTTCTCTTGCATAAAACATATTTTAAGGCTCATGTTACGGCCCAGTTGATGGTAACTTCCAAGAAGTTCATTAAAATTTGGGACAACAGAAAATTAATTAAAACTGTTTACATCAATAAACGGCAAATCAATATTAGAATTTGTGCATGGTTGAACTTTAATTGCGGGTTTCAAACTGTCAAAGATCACAATCTCTTATGGAGATATACACGGATCCGTAAATGGATAGGACTGCAAGGGGTAGAAAGTTCTAAGAAACTTCTGTGAGAACATTGATCGACCATCAATAAACTTGGAACATTCGAACAGTCAACCGACATTTGAAAGGAACCCTTGTAAATCATAGAATCGTCCGTCACATTCAAGAAGGCTTGCCTTTCTGACAACATAAATCGACCACTACAAGACCAGAAGTTAGAATTGGGTTGGAGCTCAAAGAAGCGACTTTATGCCGTGAGTACCCAAGCAGCAATTGGTAACTGAAGTTACAATACGATTGAAGTTCATTTTGTAACGTTTCTGTATCGTAGTATTATAGTTAATGTGGTACCTCACGTCATAGTAATTAATAAAACCGAATTGTTACTATAATATAACTATCAGATAAATGCAATTGATAACACTAGGCAACAAATTTTAATTTTTTATTTTTGCTTTAGTAATTATGTACAGTTTTACTTTCTCATGCAGTCCTACTGATAACAATAAAATCAAATTTATTCTGGCACGTCAGGTTTTGGTACAAACGTTCTGTCTTACAATGTTTTTCTTTTTACTTTTCTTTTATACTGTTCTACGGTGCTGATATCAAACTCTAACAATAATCAGCCAACATTTCACTGCTCCTCTTGCCCTGATAACGTTTTTCGGTAACAGAAATGTGTTAATGAAGTCTGCTTTGTAATTGTCAGACATTGTGTTTCCTAAAAAATTTTGAGTCACACTCTTCAAAACATTCCAAGCAGCACGATCCAAGTCATTTAAAGTGTCTTCAAATTGAAGAAAAGGATGTGTAAATTTGTGGTTGGCAAATAACGGAGGTCATTTCAAATACTTGCTATAAAATTGTTTTTACTTAGATAAAATTATGCTGCTTATAGAAGAATAAAGCAGACTCCATATTTACGTTCATACTACCTTTTTACTGTATTAAGCGTTATGCCATTATGTTTTCTATCAATAAACGATATGGTAGATCATAGATTTTTCCCAGTTGTGGTGTACAATTTTTGCAGGTTACATATTTTATTAATAACTATAATATTACAATCTACTTATTGATAATTCAGGAAAATTAAAAGTTGACGGATAATTTCACTTTTTGGCTCAGCTCTTCGCGATAGTTCCCACATAACTCAATCAATAATATGGAATGTGTTTGCAATTATTCAAAATCACTTACATGAATTCATACTTTAAATTCGAATTTGTACCTGTACTGACCAAAGCAGCGGCCAATTGCTCTGTAACATTTATACATCCAAACATACATGCGAAATTTCTAGAAATATTAGGTGCTTGATGAATATTCCATCGGCTACTGTTGTAAGTGTCCGCAAGGCGATGAAGGTTATAGGCCAAACGGCGAAACAATCTCGGAATGTAATTTCAGTGATAAATCAGCCTGGAAAAGTAATGGATTGCAATCGAATTGCGGATGTCTGTGTGACATTATATATATTATTAAATACCAGCTTAAAATTTTTCACTAAGTGAAGCCGGTTTGCTTGCATAGTCAGCGTGTACAACGAACGAGTAGCGGAGTGATTGATGACTATAACACAGTACTCGAACGTTACGCGTGAATTTATGCGAAACGCGGACGTTTTTTCACTTAGCCAAATTAACCAAATAAACACGCCTGGTGTTCTTACCAGTTGAAGCGGATATTAGTTAATGAAAAATTACATCACCGCAAACCACTCGTTAACCCTCCAGAGGTGGCGCCAGGTCTGACAGACCCGACGTGTGTTCACTGGTTCGGCATTTATCGCAGATCAATCGTTAGCTTTCGATGTTTTTAGTACCTTCATATTTTAACAGTTAGTATGGTCTAACCTAGTTTGGTGCGTAGGTGTAAAGTAGTTTGCAAGATATAGTCATAAAGGCCTGATAGACTTGGCGCCACCTCTAATGGTAGTGAATTCACTTTGCAGTATTACTTTTTCGGTAAGTTGAAATCATTGTTTCTCGATAATCTTTACAGAGTTGCTGACTTTCAGTAAGCAGACAGTTGACGTTTTGTTACAGCGCAATTCGCACAATTGTAATGACAGTTGGCAATGCGGTAAATAATACAAGAAACTTAGAAAAACAAGCTATTGCTAGAGTTTAGTATTACTACTTATTTGCCTAACTATAAAATTGTAGAGGTATAAAGTTTACATTATTGATAACGAAAGTCAGCAAAATTGCAAAGATATTTGAAATAGTAATTCTCTAGATATATACTATTCTTCCTACTGCTTAGAGATGGATTATGAAAAGGAAGAAGGGAGACTACTTCGCATGTGGGAGGAAATATGTGCAGAAGAATCGCCGGATGATGGTGAAGAAGAACTTGCCTTAGATGCCGATATTGTGGAAAATAGAGACACAGATAGCGAGTCTGAGCAGGACTGCGAAACTACGGATGATGAAGAAAATGCACCAACTCCGAAAATTCCAAGAATTCCATGTTTCGTTGGAAGAGATAATACTACAAATTGGTGGAAACATGTCCCGAAAAGAACTTCGAGAACTAGACAAGAAAATATTATTGTCCGTCTCCCTGGCGTGAAAAACTACGCTAAAAACGCTAAAACAGGGCTGGAATGTTGGTCACTTTTCTGTAACGATAGTATGTTGCAAGACATAGTAGAAAATACTAACAAATATATTTTAACAATCAGTACAAATTACAAACGGGAACGAGCTGCTAAAATAACCGACATAATAGAACTAAAGGCATTGTTCGGATTGTTATATTTAGCTGGCACATTGAAAAGCAATCGATTGAATACAAAAGAGTTATGGGATAGAAAGGGGACAGGAATTGAAAGATTTTGGATTACCATGTCCGAACAGCGTTTTCGATTTCTTCTCAATTGTTTACGGTTCGACGACTTATCCACTAGAATTGATAGAAGAGCGTTTGATAAACTGGCGCCAATTAGAACAACCTTTGACTCTTTCGTGGAAAATTGCAAAAATGCGTATACAGTTGGAATAAATACTACAATAGATGAAAAGCTTGAAGCTTTCCGAGGTAGATGCGCATTCAAGCAATATATACCGACCAAGCCTAATAAATATGGCATTAAAATATTTGCTTTGGTCGATGCAGCAACAACATATTGTAATAATTTAGAAGTATATGCTGGACAACAACCAGAAGGTCCTTTTAGAGCAAACAATGATCCATGCAGCATAGTTTTACGCCTTATTCAACCTATTTCCGGTACAAATCGAAACCTCACATGTGATAATTGGTTCACAAGTGTCGAACTGGTGAACAGATTGCTAAAAGAGCACAAAGTAACATTTGTTGGCACCATTAAAAAAAATAAGAGAGAGCTTCCGCTGGAGTTCACAAATACAAGAGGTCGTCCAGAATATTCCTCGTTATTTGGTTTCCAGGATGATTTGACAATAGTGTCATATGTACCTAAGAAATACAGAAATGTAACTTTAGTATCAAGTTTACATCATGATGATCGAATTGACCACGCTTCTGGTGAAAAATTTAAGCCCGAAATAATTACCTATTATAACCAAACCAAAGGTGGAGTTGATAACCTAGATAAACTATGTGCAACATACAATGTTGCACGCAATACAAGAAGGTGGCCAATGGTGGTATTCTATGCCCTTCTAAATGTGGCTGGAGTCAACTCACAGATAATATATGCTGTAAACAATGCGAACTTCACTGTTATAAGAAGAGACTATCTTCGTAAGCTTGCAATAGACTTAACGCAAGAGCATCTAGAACGTCGTTCTCTGGAAACAAACGTACCACAGACCATAAGAAAACGGAGACAAGAATATGCTGGTACATCGACGGATCCACAAGTGCAGCAACTTCCAATTCAACCAGGGATGCGGAAGAGGTGCTTCTTTTGTGAAAAAGACTCAAAAACACGATTTTATTGCGAAAAATGTCATAAATTTGTATGTCTTTCACATCTAAAAGCTTGGTGTCCTACTTGCTTTGCTTCTTTGGGAAACATGGAAGATTAGACGTTTAGGTAGCTTCCAACAGACTAACAACGAAAAATACGAAACGCCTTCATTTCTTGCAGGCGGTTTCTTCTGCAAATTTTATTATGTAGTCTAAACTTCCTTTTATTAATATTTTAAGAATTACATTTAGTTTGTTCTTATTTTTTGTAATATTTTTTTTTTCTTATAATTACAGATCTTAATAATTTCGTGTTATCATTATTATGCGTAAAACACTTCCGCACAGTGCAATTTTTTACACGGGTCTGTCAGACTTGGCGCAATCTCTGATGTCACGGGAAAGAGCGCCACTTCCGTACGGTTAAAGTAATTTGGGGCAATATCGATTTGTCTACTGACATTCGAAAATAGTAATTTAGTTAAGATTTTGTGATAAGTATTAGTTGGAATGTGTTATTAGCATTTGCTAATGAAAATGTAACTGTACAATACATCGTGATTCAACTCTACTCACTACCCATAAAAAGCCTAATCTACCGTATTCCACCAATCTATCTAACATTGGAATTCTGGAAATATACATTATTTAAAAAATCACTTATCTCCTCAAAACTACTTACTGACATAAGTTAAATTAAATAAAGAAGTGATGAATACCAGAAACTTATATCGCTTTACTAGAATTTAATTTAAAAGCATGTAAAAGTTGATTGCAAAATTGTAAATATCATCTCCAAGTAGACTGAAGCTGCATCAAAAATTTTTGTTGCCTTGTTGATTAATCAAGTGAGAAGATTTGTGATGAAATATTTAAAATATTTATTAGGTGCTCTACATAGATCGAGATATATGGAACAAACTCCCAACGTTTCTTCAACACCTGTAGGCTCTTCTCTTACTAGAATTGTAACGTTCATAAAACATTCTTTAGAACTACATAAATGTTAGTTTGAGTAAATAGAAAATTAAGAATAAGTTTATACTATTACGTTCTTGTAAAACGCCTGCAACATAATGGAAAAGAACTAGGCCAATGAGATTTAATCACCAGAACATTAGCAATTTCTGCGGATTATTTTCATACATACTGCCACCTCATTATATCTTTTTTCATAAGTAAATACCAAGTGATGATTTTATGTCTTTTTCATTGCGTTGGTTCAGAAAATTATTACTTAGGAGCACAAGAAAAAATGTATCCACTGTGTTCCAGACTGGATGGTAAAGAGAGCTCACCGATCATGGCATATTTATACACGATGTGACGGCATACTAGTTCCATTCAAGGTTTCTTTATTAACTCGGCTTGCGGCAAATCGCAAACCCGATAACGCTCTAAATATCTCCGGTTTTGTGACAATGTATAATTATACCAGCTGTATGTATTACTGAAATAATTCTAACGGATTTTAAATAAAACTGTTAATCTTAAACATTGAATCATCGACTTTTACTCAATGCTGTAAAATTTTAGAGGAAACATCAGAAGTTTTTAGAATAATAAGATGTATTTTCTAGGGCTGGCCGATACTGACATTTTAGGTATCGGGTATCGATGGCAATTCAGGCATCTATATTTAGCAATGTATCGATTCCATGCAGGGTATCGACGCGGAGTTTTGAAATCGATATGGATACTTTGTAGTTAATTTTTTGATATCAATACCTTAATATCAGGTCCTTGTTATCAATGCTTCTGAATTGGCTCTTGGTGTCATTGCCCTAATATTCGTTTTTTTGGTATCAATACTCATGTATCGTGTCGTAGGTATCGATACCCTAAGATTCATACCTTCCATTATCTGCGACAATTGACACCAGTTTTAGTATCGAGATTGGACGATGTATAGATACTTCGCCCAGCCGAAGCATTTAGCCAAAGAGATTCGATATTACATACATACTTTTCTTAAATAAGTTTTCTCTACTTGTAGCAGGTCGGGTATTAGTGAATAGATAGAAGATGGCGCGTCAATTCTCAATGAAAGAACATATTATGGATTTGTTCTAACGAATAAATTAATTCTAGCGACCCCCGGGAAAGAGCCCCACGACCACACCACATTCTGTGGACAACATTTTGTGGACCCAGTCATGTACTTAAAGGAACATCAACTTTAGTCCTTCTGGATTTTCTGAATATCTACAGTATTTCTCGTACCAAATGATGTTGGCTGTCTTTATAGGACGGTTCTTTTGTTGCAACTGAGGTAATCTGTCCAACATGTTTAAGTTACAATAAAAGCATACATTAACAGAAAGGAAGATTATACACTTTGAATTAATGAAATAAATGCAATTTGTTGACCGCGATATTATTGCTGTATAGTGACAGTTGTAGTAGGTAACTGTCAAACTGTAGCTTGATAGTTATAATAATTTTCTGTAGGAAATGAATCAGTAGTAATCATTCGATTTAACAACGACAGTAACGTAATATTTGTCATTAAAACTACTACCATCACACTCTACTCTCCTGTCAATTCAATCTAAAACGGTGCTATATAACTACTACGCAGTTGCCAATAATTCTTCTTTTTTAGTTTATCCGTGAAGATGAAAATAGTAGTGAAAATAGTTAGTGTGACAATGTTTTCAACACAAAAACTTCTAATCCTGAGATTTTTTCGAGTAGATACTACCAATAACATTAATATAACATAAAATACAAACAGAGATCTAAAACAAATAAGTGCCTAGCTATATTGTGTTAATAAATAGTATTTCGTGACAACTTCAGACAAAACGCAATCCGATATATACACAGAAACAAATCTTGTATAGCCGTCTAGCAATAGAAAACGAAATACCAAAGGAACTTGCAGTAGCCTTTCTATACTTGACGTGGAAGAGTCAGATCGTGAACAAATATTTGAAGAAAGTGAAATAAACTTACGATGGAATAACAAGGCCCCAAGTGTAGTGTTTGGACTACAAATATGTTCGAATAATACTTTAATACAGATTAAATAGGAACAGGCTCCGGAATTTGCATGTAATTGACCTAGTATTTGAAAGTAGACGTAATAAGTATATCTAACTTTTCTATATCTAATGTGTATTTGTTAATAGCAAACGTAATATTGTGTCAAGACTCGTAATATAAAGTGTATTGAAAGTTGTATGTTTTGCTTTACAATTACAGGCCTGACATGTTTACTAATTCACAACTATTGTATCTATAGCTTCTTTATTGAATTATTATGATTTTAACATTTACTATATGGTTTTGTGCGAAAAAATTAATTAAAAATAGATAGATAGATAGATAGTTTATTTGTCCGTTAAATACACATTTGTGGACCCGTGAAAGGTATTAGTACAGATGTATCTAATAGTAGTACATACAGAAATACAACAAAACAAAATACATAATAGGGAAGCAAAGAGAGGAGATTTAAAACACAGAGTTTGCAAGCTGACGATTTCCAATGCCTGATTTCAGTGTAAAAATCATTTATATTATAGAGGCACATGTTTATTAATATTGTTTTAAGGTGGCGTACTTGGCCCTCTATTTCAATAACTTGAACTTGATGAGCAAATGTTGCATTTTTATCGAATATATTCAAAATTAGATGGCGCAAGGCTTACGAATCTCTAGAAAAGTAAAAAGTAATGAAATACCTAAACATGAGTAACATCTTGGCTGAAATAATATAGGAAAAGTGAAGATTAGAATATTGGTTGTAATACAAAATATATTATAATATAACTATAAACTTCTCGGAAAAATAAAATATAACATTATATAGAAGAAAGGTATCCAGGGATTCTTGGAACGAGTTTTGTTGGTTGCATATTATGTAGTTTAGAACTGAATGTATTGAGCAGGTATATTTCAATATAATCTTTTCGGTATAAATGCGATAGCCTAAGGCAATAATACCCTAATATTCTATTTACAAAATATATTTGTGCGTACATGCGTTGTTTGTTACAGGTAGAATCTTTTAGTTCTGCACTAATTGTTTAGCGACTAGCTTGATGTAATAAAGTAATACTGTTTTTCATCGTCTTCGTTAGTTTTGGATTATTTTTTCGTTGTATATAGTTATTTTAGTGAATAAGGGAGAATATTTTTGTATATTTGTTTCTGTATATAATTGTACATAGTTCTAGTGGTAAACCGTCCTTGAAGAGGAACCATAATTATTATTTTCAGGTAAATACTCATTTGGAAGATCGCGATATCACGTCTCAACAGTCGCAAATTGCATGTAATAATAACTTATTGAAAAATATTGTAGATTCAAGGCCAACTAAATATCAGGAAAAGGAAGCAGTACTACTTTGTGGTTTTCATTCATGAAACCCAACCACTTTTTATAGAAGAAATATATAGGAATGAACAACTTTGTAGAAACTTAATGGTTCCAAAATTAAGGCAATTTTTCCTTGGGTGTTTTTTGCCTGAGAGGATTCAGCAGCTTATGTAGTGAAAGCTGCACACACGCAGCTGTAGTAGATTACTAGGATTAGACAGGAAACCTTTCTCCACACAAGTTACGCTTATGAAGTATATTCTACAATGGATATGACTACATGTTATGTAGATAATTATTATTAAAATTTCCGTTATAACCATCACAGAGTATGTATGTGAAATACTAAATGTAAATATAATAAGGGACAGTAAATTTTATTGTGGAATGAATTGTTATCTGTATTATTTATCAATAAAAGGCAAGAGAGATATTTGTGTTTTATTTGTCTTTCTTTCTCTACACCCACACCAAGTACACCAAGTTCATCAATATGTATTTACTTATGCATGTGTAGTTGTAAGAATATGTCTCGAAAGTATTGAAATCAATTTATTACTTGAATAAAAATAATTTAGTAAGACCTTTCTATAAAAAAGTATATTTGTGCATACAATCAAGTTTTGCAATTCTTGTGATACTAAACTGACTAAATCCAATAATCGTGATGCGCACCATTTTGAAAGCAATATATAACAATAATCCTGTATACTGTTCAAGTTATGTTATAAAGAAGTATCATGTTCTATGACTATCTTTCACAGTTTGTTTTCTTCTTCATTTACATTTTTTAGTAAAACATTTAATTTAATGTTTTTCTGAATATCAAAGCAGTCAATTTTGATGTTATTGCTAGTTATACAATAGTTATTTAATGCTAGTGACATCTAATATAAAACTGGCAAACTGTTTGGACAGATATGGGGTTGTTGTTGATATTCAGCCCCTAAACTTACTTTCTGAAAAAAATACTGCATATTTTGAAATTATTTCAATACAGATCGGCAGAGCAACCAGGTCCCGAGGCAATATTCTCAAACTACAACTACTACTTCTGAAAATCTTTTAATAATCACGTGGACATATTTTCAAAGTATTGTTGTCACTCACACAGTACACAGTTAACAGATAATATAAATAAATAGTATTCGGAAGTACAAAGTCAAAACACTCAACGTTATACAGTTTACAGAATTTAGAGCTGAGGTGAAAACTATTTTAGTGTTCCTTTAGTGTTAGCACAATTATTGGAGTATACAAAACTACTCTTACACATACAAGGAGAGAGTTGTCACAATATCGACAATCTTTTAGCAAATTCGTTTTTGACAATGAAATCAGTTTTATAAATACTCTACTTATTTACTTCAATTGACATGAGATTCGTTCCACTTTATTAGAGTATCAATAAATATTTAATGCCATATTATTGCGAACATGTAATTCATCATTATTTATCATATTACCTTCCATTAAAATCGCCTGTAACCTAGTATCAGTTCACAAAAAAGCATCGTATAAGTATACGCTTAAAATGAATGAATACTACAGAAGCCTGAATACGAACTAATGACTTCAAAAAGTCAAACAAAAGTTGATTTACTGGGGCTTATATGTGAATGCTAAACCTATCATTTATGTTGTAAACGTACCGCTAACCACAATTAATGTCTTCATTAATTACATTAAATGGATTACATGTAATGCGGAACGCTATAGAAGCTGTTTTTGCACAATTTTTGCGTTGTCTTAGAAATAGAAAAGAAGTCCCATTCATTGCCTTACATTCTCAAACTCTAGTAAGCACTTTTAAACAACTTGAGAATACGGTTGGATAAACATGAATACGCGTACATCAACTAAATATAAATCTAAAGTTATCTTTTTTTTCCAATAAATATATTCGTAATTATTGAATCGACGACAACAAATATACTATATTTTTATACAAGAGTTGTATTTTGTGTAATGAAATAACTGTAATTATGGTTTACCGTTTTTTATTTCTGCCAGCCCAAAATATGTCATCTACATTTCAATCACAGAATGCTATACTAAACAGGATCACTTGATCCTAACAAAATAAGGTCATAAGGATGTTATCACATTATAAGAGATACAGTAAACCAGATTTTTTTACAAACGACAGTGTATATCTCTATTTACTTTCTATTTTAAGTAATTTGTTTGTCTTTTGTCAGCCCCTTAGATCTTCGTATCATATTACCATGGCGATAGCTTTCAACTAGTATAATTTATCAAAACTATATAAGTGATTGATGAGTATTAATGTAAAATAAAAAACTAAATATGGTCAGCATTAGCTATGTACTCTATGCAGCAAGTGCAAGCATTGAGTTTCTTAAAAAGATGGGAGCATCAACAAAGCTGCCAGTGCGCTTATGTCCTACACTGTAGTGACAGTAGGAGGAATTATGCATAGCTTTTCCAAAGTTGAGTTATGGTGAAATCAAAGAAAGTTATAAACACTCACAATATCACTCAGTAACAAATAACCTTAACAAGAAGTTTACAAACGCAACAACGAGAAGCAAAACACACAACCAGAGCTGGGAAAACAGTAGTCAACCTTTCAGAAAACAAACTTACAGTGGAAAAAGAAAGTTCTAGTAAATTTATTGAAGTTTACAGTTGCTCCTGGTAAGATAGACAAAGAAGAAATCAACACCCAGATTGAACCTGCCATAAGATATCAAATGCAGAGGCAGAAAACGTCACACATGAGACCTGTCGAATAGTACAAAAAACCATATCACTGACAGGGAATATTGCTATGGAGGCGACCAGAAAACTTTACGGAAAATTTAGAAGAATTAAAATATAATTGTCGTAGGAGTCGATTAAGCAAATGGAACTGTAGTCATGAACATAGAAGACTACAACCATAAGACACGTACACTTTTGACGTCGAGGCATCAGACAGTAAACCAGAGATTCTACTAGTAAGATGCAACCATGAATTAGAAAATCCATAAAAAATTCGGCTATACTGAAAGTAGAATAAAGATCAGCTGCCTATGTTGGACATTTAGGGCATATACGACCTTGAATACAATTGCGAAAAAGTTGCACTAGACAAACAGAAAGGATCATCTAGCGCAGAATTGAGGAACACCGCTGGGATAATCAAGGTGAATATCTTGAAATATCTGCAGTAGCCAAACTTAATGCAACATATTGTTAAAGTTTTAGCAACAATTATATAGCGCCATTAGATATTAATACCAACATTATTGGAAATTATGAAGACCCGAGTAACTCCAACCGACAAGAGAGTAACACCTGACGAATATCATTACAAGATCGACGTAACCACAATACCGAAACATATGCAACTCATAAAACTGTAACAGTGATGAATCAGGAAAGCGAAGAAAAATAAGATATTTAACACGAAGTAGAAGATATTCTTATCAAGAAGAAAACTTATCTACGTGACAACATCCTGAAGACTTCAATGCAGTACTTTCATTGCCCATACTTAAAATCATCTACCATCTATCCTGGTAGACAAAGGGACAACATTCAGAGTCAAAAACTTTTCATCTCTAACGTGGTTTACACGTCGTGTTACTGTGACCTTCTAGCGGCCCTTCCCATATTTGGTCCTAGAGAAGCCACTTACATTAGTGGCGAAACGTTGAGTTTAGTAGATTTTGTATTGTTATTTTATCGTTTTTTTTCGCTTATTTTTGTGTTGTATATATTTACACTACTATGACGCAGTCAATACCCAGAAGCTCTTATAACAGAAGTAGTAATAGTTTTTACAAATTGCGCCCATAAGATTTTTTCCAAAACTATTTAACAAAGTCTAGTAGTTCTTCTATTTGAGACTTCAAATTATTGCAACTACTACAGATTCTTGATTTACTATTAATTTTGCAATATAAATGACTTTAAGTATAGAATAACTGGTTAATATTGTCTTTATAGTTAATATTAAATCAATAATCAATTAGAAACATTGATATTAATGGATTAACTCGCATCAACATAATTATAGGAAAGCTCATATGAGAACAACCTTCTATATATGACAGAATAATGATAAAATACTGTGTAATGGCGGATATAACTAACATTATTTACATTCACAATATATTCTCATTTGCAAGCGATATTCCGTCAATACTTATATTTATACTTAGATCTACAAATCGATTTTACTAAAATAGTCCCACAAGTATGTCTTGCTGTCTTTCTTTTCACCTGTTAGAGGACTTTGCAATTGAATTGATGACATTTACACTGTACATTTCATGGTAGTTATTAATCAAAATAGCGGACGATGCTGCATTCTAATTTAAGCGCACTACACCACATCTCGTAATAAATCAGAAGAACTCGGCTAATATCAATGCTCTAGGACACTATACGAATCCAACTGCAATTCATATCGATCAGTATGTTCGCCTCGGTCTCCTAGTTGTAGTGTTTCTTCTCTCTCTGTTTCGTTAGTGCTTTCCGCGATTTTCATACCGTTGGATTGGCGCCTAGATTATGCACGAAGCCTGCCGGAGTCAGTTTTCATATTCAACAGAAATGAGAATAGATAGAAATTTATGCTTGGCTAAACTGTAATTAATGCGCTATGTGTGCATATGTAACTGAATTTATCCAGTCACGCGCGTACTAATTAGTTATAAGATTGATACTACAATAAAACGTTTCTTGCTGTGACGCTGCCCACTCGAGTAAAATTTGTGTAATTTTGTTTATTAATCTACGAGATAAATTGTAGACGTGCTAAATATTTATTTTAATAATATAGAATGTACATAAAAGAATATAGCATATACGTTAACCAGCATCACTGAAATGATGGCGGTCATAACCACTCAAATTCTGTCTTCCAACTTGAGCAGGTTGAGCTGCGGAAGACAGCATTCTGTATTCTCTTCTTTTCTTGTTTCTTTGTTAATTTAGTTAGTAATTGTTTTATTATCATATCTTATTTTGCAGTTTTTACTCTAATTTACGTGTCTGTATTTGATTCTACTTTTATATTTACTTTTCAAAAGAAATGGTTCAACTATTTTTAATTGATTAGCTAACATAAGATGACAAAAAGCTGTAAGGGTTCTCTAATATTCACTACTATTGTAGTACTAGTTTAAATCACATTATTTCCTAAATCTCCCTTTTAAGCAGACTTCAAAGGTAAACCAAAGTTATTCGTTTATTTAATTAAATCATTCAACATTTTATATCAGTATTGTAGTTTGTTAAATTACAAGTAAGACATAAAAAGCGGTTTGGAACTGACACCATTTTAATTCGCACAAACATCTTAACAGCATTTCGAATTGTGTTGTCGAGTGTTTTTTTTGCATTCCAATCATTCTTTTTCTATAGATACCATGTACTTGGTTTTTTAGGCGCCTCATTACCGCGGAAGTTTTATACAACTGTCAGGATTCATTTTACACTACATTAAACACCCGATATAAGATAAATAGACATCACAAAGCAAATATAACGTATACTGAATACTGACGGTATATACATCCTTTATAAGGAATAAAAATAAAAGAAAATTCTGCTACCCGCTATATGTATGAAGTATAATAAATTATAACCGGTGTTCGAATCAACTAGATTAATTAATATATGTAGATACATTTGTGTAAATATATCTTCATCTTTGCAGATTTTGTTTTACCTTCATTAACTTTATGTACATATTTACATAAACTACCGTTCATATTAGTTCAGATATTTAATAAATTATCCTTATATCAATAAATATTATAGTTTACTTTAGAGAAGTATCTGCGTATTACCCTTTAAATAAAAACAAATCCGAATCAAGAATATGAGTACTGATTATGTGCAATATACGAATGGGTAACGTAGATGTACACTTAAAGGAAGTAAAAATAGGACAGTTACGATGCTCCCCATTGCATGCGGTAAAGGTTGGCACTCCCCGCCCCGCCGCGCGCTACCCGAATTTGTCAATCCGTCGCTCTGACGTTAATACACAATACGACTGTTCTGTTTTCTATTATGCTAATAAAACAATCAGTAACTACTAGCATTACTTTATTAATTTAATTTATACAACACAACATTCAGGACGCCATGACACACACTATGCATGATCTAGTCCCGTTCCCTAACTCCCACGTATTTCGGGTACGTACAATAATTCTTATCACTAATCTATGACATCTTCCTTTTTCTTTTCTTTTTTTTAATTCTAACTTATCCTAATTACTACTTTACATAATTTTCTAAATATTTGGGTGTTTTAACTTGTCTCCCCGATCTAGTCGCGATGGCTATATGTGGTTTTATTTCCTCAACTTGATCTAACTTCTTCGAATAAATTGTGGTTGACTTTGAATCAGTTGCATTTTGTACCTTATGATCAGTTGGCTCTTCAGTACTAGGTTCAGGTGACCACTCAAAACTTTTATCCCTCGACTTAATTAAATCTTTTCTGTTCCGGTCTATTTGCGTTCCATTTTCTAATACAACATTGTATGAACGCGGTCTATTACTTTCTCCTACCACTAATGCTTTACTCATTGGACTTCCAGTTTCCTAAACCGTTACTACATCTCCCGTATTCAATTCTTGTAATTCGTGTTTACCTTTTCTATCATCATAATAATGTTTCTGGATTTCCGTTCTTCTATCCAATTCTTTCTTAATTCTTTCTTCCTCCTTACTTGGTTCTCTCATTAATGGCAGTAATCCTTGTATTTGTCTTCCATATAACAGTTCCGTAGGTCTCTGTCGAAATTGGTGTACTTCGAAACTCTAACAATGCTAAGTATGCATCTTTGCCATCATATTCAGCTTTCTTTAATACATTTTTAATGGACTGAACAGTTCTTTCCGCTAGTCCGTTAGACTGTTGATAGTAAGGGCTACTAGTCTTGTGAGTAAAATTCCATTTGTAAAGAAAATCTTTAAACTTTTGGTTACAATAATTAGTACCATTGTCAGATTAAAGTATTTTTGGAATTCCATGTCTGGCAAATATAGATTTCAAATTCACGATAGTTTCTTCTGCTGACATATCATTTAGTAGTGCAATCTCTACAAATTTGCTAAAATAATCCACTACTAGCAAATAATTTTTATTCTTATACGTAAACACATCGGTACCAACAATTTCCCAAGGTTTATTCGGCTGTTCTCTCATAAGCATTGGTTCACTAGTGTTAGCATTGCGGAATCTTATACACGTGTCACAATTGGAAACTATATTGGTTATGTCCATATTCATATTAGGCCAAAACAAAATACCTCTAGCTCTTGCCTTACATTTCTCAATACCCATGTGATTATAATGAATTTTCGTTAACATTTCTTTCCTCAAAGATCGCGGTACAATCAATGCGCTACCCTTAAAAAGTAAACCACTGTTTATGAATACTTCTTCTCTAAACGTGTAATAAGATTTTATAATATCAGGTGCTTCATTCTTAGAATTCGGCCAACCTTCAGTTATCATTCTTTTTAATATTAACATTTCTTCACACTTATCTGTTTCAGTTCTAAATTCAATTATTTTCTTGTCCGTGATTGGTAAGTTTGATACTACCATTCCAACATGTGCTTCTATTTCTTCATAATTGTCTTCAAAATAACTTGTTTCATCAAAATTCCTCGATAATGAGTCCGATAACAACAGTTCCTCTCCCGGTTTATACAGCACCTCTAAATCATATTTTTGTATTTGTAGCCTCATTCTTTGTAATCGCAATGGACCATCTACAAGTGGTTTTCTAAATATGGCTTCTAACGGGCGGTGATCAGTTTCAACTTTGACCCTTTTTCCGTAAATATATTGATGGAACCTAGTGCAACCATGTACGATCGCCAACATTTCCTTTTCAATTTGAGCATAAACTTGCTGCGAACTTGTTAAGGCTTTTGAACCATAGCATACTGGTAGATTATCTTGAAGAAGACAAGCTCCCAATCCATTTTTACAAGCATCTACAGATAACACACAAGGTTTGTTCATATTATAATATTGCAACACTGGTTTTGTTGCTAGTGCATTTTTAATATTATTGAAACTGTCGGTATGCTTATCAGTCCACGCCCATTCCGAATTCTTCTTTAGTAAATTTCTTAATTCATGGCTTAGCTTTGAGCAATTTGGAATATATCTTGCAACATAGGTAACCATACCAAGAAAAGTTTCTAATTCTTTTGCCGTTTTGGGTTCCTTCATTTTGATAATATCTTCTACCTTACTAGGATCTGGAGAGATACCCTTACCAGAAAATATATTACCCAAATACTTAACTTCTCCCACACCTAATTTACATTTCTTTATATTAAATTTAACGTCATATTCATTTGCTCTTTGTAATATTTGTTGTAACCTGAAATCGTGTTCGTCTTTATTTTTACCATAACAAATAATATCGTCTATAAACGTTTCACATCCATCAATACCATCAAAAATTTGTTTGAAGCATCTTTGAAATATTTCTGGATTAGTTTTTAGACCATATGGCAATTTTTTGAAGCAATATCTCCCAAATGGAGTCGCAAATGTACAAATCTTACAACTATCTGCACTTAACCTAATTTGATGGAAAGCTGTATGAGCATCTAATACGCTAAATACTGTTGCCCCTGACATTTTCGCAGCTACTTCCTCAAAGGTAGGCAATTTATAATATTCTCTTTTGATGTTGAGATTAAGGTGTTGGGGATCTAAACAAATTCTAAGACTAGAGTCTGGTTTTTTAACAATAACTAAGGCACTCACAAAATCTGTAGGTTCTACTACTTTTTCTATTATATTTTTCTTTTCTAAATTAGCTAACTCGTTTTTTAAAGGTTCAAATAATCCAAAAGGAATTTTTTTACATGGTACAACTTTACCTACTGCGTTTTCAACTAACTTAATTTTATATTCAAAACCTTTTATTTCACTTATTTTCATATCGAACACTTGAGTATACTTTTGTACTAAACTATCATAATTATTATTAGTTATTATGTTAACTTGGTTTACTATTTTTACCAAATTTAATTTTTTCAATGTCGGATGACCTATAACTACTGGAGTAGATTCTTTAGCTTTAACTATTTGAAAGGTAAGTATGTTTTCCTTATTGTTTATTACACACTTTAAATTTATTTGACCATAACAATCTATCTTTGAGCCATTATAATTATTCAATTTTCAACTAGACTTTTCTAACTCAAACTTATTATTTGTAACTTCCCTTAATGTTTTAATGGGCATAACATTACAATCACTCCCTGTATCTAAATTTGCTACTAACTTCTTATTATTACATACAATTTTATAATTAAAATAACTATTTGACATTACAGAAATATTTTTAATTGTACCTATAAAAAGTTCGTCCTCTTCTATTTCATCTGTGGCTTCTTTTCCTACCGCCTTGACATTACGGTATCTACATGCGACTGCAAAGTGATTATATTTCTTGCATATTCCACACTTTCGACCATAAGCTAGACATTTTCCTTGCTGATGTTGCTTCTTACATTTCATGCACTCCCTGTAATTTTTTTCTTTCTTGCCTTCTGTACTCTTCATATTGCTTTGCTTCCATTGATGTTTCTATTTCTTTTCTATCTTCTTTATTTCAACTACATCAGTCATTGTTTTTAACTGCTGCGTTGTTAATTCCACTGCTTTACACATTTGTATATATTTAATTAGGTCTAATTTTTGTTCTTTTAGTAACTTTTCTTTTAACCCTTTTTCTTTTATTCCTCTTATTATTTGGTCCCTAATTAAACTATCTTTTAGATCGGCAAATCCACAATCCACACTAAGTGCTTTTAACGCTGTTATAAATTCATCAAATGTTTCCTCTGTTTTTTTTCTCTCTAGAGAAAAAGACATGTCTCGCAACTGTTTCATTTTTTAAGGGAGTAAAATGCTTTTCAAATTTGTTTAATACGGCTTCATGACTTTTTCTTTCTTCTTCCGTTAATTCGAAAGTTTCGTAAATTTCATATGCTGCTTCTCCTATTGTATGTAGTAATAATGCAACTTTTACTTCATCATCTAATTTCGCTGCGCCACTTGCTTTAATGTAAAGCTCATATTTTTTCTTCCATCTCTTAAAATTTTCGGAAGCGTTACCTTCTACTGATAGGGGTTGCGGTTGTTTTAAGGTATCCATTTTTTTTCTTTAATTTAATCCTTGATTTGACTGCGCCATGTTCTGTTTTCTATTATGCTAATAAAACACTCAGTAACTACTAGCATTACTTTATTAATTTAATTCATACAACACAACATTCAGAACGCCATGACACACACTATGCATGATCTAGTCCCGTTCCCTAACTCCCACGTATTTCGGGTACGTACAATAATTCTTATCACTAATCTATGACAACGACCTTGCAATTGTACTTACCTGCTTCTCTTGATAAATACATCTTGCATAAATTAAAAAATAGGAGTTCACGAATTTGATATAATGCCGTTGTATGCGTTTGATGCATTTGCAATTTGTATATTGCACAAGCGAACAATTTTAAGTTTGTGATAGATGCGTCGTACGTCTTTCAAGTATATAAATTTAGTAAAAAGAAAAAAAGTTATTAATATCACATTGACAAACTTAACAGATAGATTTAATTTTGTACTCTAGAGCTTTTTGTTTGTCCATTAATAAGAAATTATACAACTAACATCCTAAAAGATAGATATGATGAACTTCTTTAAAAATTTAACAAAATAAGTTGAAAGTATCACTAAAAATACCGAAAAAATACTGCTAAAAATAATTATTTCATAATAATATTTCCGTCATTAATAGTATTCTGATAATCAATATAGAATAATACGTAAAAAATTCATTGTAACAGAATTAATAGGACAAAATAAGAATATAAATAAGAAATATAAATATACTGTGATGTTGTGCAATAACGATTTTCATCTATTACTTGTTGCTATTTTTTGGAAAGAAGATTTAATTAGAGTGATATTTGAATTTTAAAGTAAAAAATAGATGTGTGTTTTTATTAAGACAATAAACAAAAATATTTAAGGTAATACGAGTATTATGTAGAGTATAACCAGGTAATTTAATTACAAATATAGAAATCAAATATCAAATTTTACCGAATTGAAGAACAATTACAGATGGAATGAATTATAAAAGTATATAAAATAAAAAGTATATATAAGTATTATACGACGTACGATTTAAGTAATAAAAAGTATTCGAATATATGTCGGATAAAAGAAGATTTAGATATCCAATAGGAACTCCAATAATTTTTAAGATATTATTCTTTCTTTTCTATTTCTTAATTATACCGACAAAAATTATTGAGAGTAGAACCATCGTTTGAATCTTTTACTTATCTTCATATATTACAATATTACTTGCACTTCTTTGTGCACTTTATAAAATTTCATACATTTAAAATCAAGTAAAGCATTACCTTTTCGTTCCTTAATTTCTGGTGATGACCACTCGTAATTTATCTTTATAATATTACCTTACCATTATCTAAATTACTTTTGCTGTTTGACCTCTTAATCAGCCAAAACTAATGTCAATTCAATAACTTTTTAGGAAATTTTATATTAGAAAAACGTTTAAGTTAATGCCTTTTACACTTTAATTAAACGTTTGTGGCATCGATGCAGTTACCTAATCATTGTTCATTCGTGAACCATTGCCTTTTAATATTTTTTGCGTGAGCAATTATACGACATTGTATTATTATACTTGAATTTTGCTGTGTCTTTTAACTGTAATGAAGTATTTAAGTCATATACATATATCAATATTTTGAATGCTATATATATGCTATATTTTTTACAGCTAGTACCTATAGGGAAATGGAATTACATTATTATTAATTTAACAAATAAAATTGCCACCTATTTTTAAGGATGCCTCTAGTTTCAAAACATTCCCACATACAATTTTTTACTTCAAGAGCGAAATACGAAACAATTGTTCTGTTCTTGTCATTAGTCACCGTATGACACGATATAAAATATTGCAAAAAAATATACATGGCCCTGGAAATTACTGGTTCAATTGTAATAAGCCTAAAAATGCGTCATGAAAATATGAACAAATTAGAAATATCATTAAAATCTCGACAATTGCGTTTTTTTTGCAAGTAAACATATATAATATTTTTTCTACAACCGCCAATATTATAATTGGCAAATATAGAAAAATATTTGCACCTGCGCACTTTAACAAAGACGTATAAATTAGTATTCGGATTATGAGTATTGATTTTCAGCGATCTATTCAATGTATTTACACCAAAATATCAATTCCATAGTACCAATACTTAATTATTCCAATACTCACAATTGATACCATGCACGGAACTGAAACTGTTGGTATTGCTCTACTATCAAACAGCTATCAAAATGAGAATAGTAAACCATCAGCTATCTTCTCTCACATTTACAAATTATATCACAAAGTATGGAACGTATAAAATAGTTGAAATGCTGGTTTGGAAAAGTCAACAAACGACGTTCGGTCTCTTCTCAGATTAGGTTAGTTGCAGTCGTCTATGGTCTTCTAATTCGGTTATTTATTTTTGTAGTATTTTTAAGCTTTTGCTGTACGTATGATACTGAGCCTACGCAATATCATTATTGGGTGTAACTTAGAACAACACACTGCATTGCAGCCACGCGGGACAAATATTACTTTACAGTTAGCTTAATAGTCGGTTAGTAATTTAAAATAAGAAAATGGTAATGATAATATCTGTTAGAATTAGAAATTGGACTTCTCCCAACCACAGCTGCAAATTCTCTGCTAAATTGTTTCCTCGAAAATGTTGATCTAATTTTGTTACAATTTCAGTGTATGTAATGTATTTGCAGTGAGATTCTATTTTGCAACATAAATTTCCAGTACTATAACTTCTCTAATATTTTCCTCATGAAAAAGTTGTTGGTGAAGGTATTCGATATTTTATTTCTCACATGCTTTTGTGTCAACGCCATTTTAAGTTTTTAATTAATTTCACAAGCTACTATTCATTTTGGAAACGAAAAAAACTCCATACGCATAAACCCTTACTGAATATACAGTTTGACTGAAGTTATACGTATGATTTAGAATGGTAAGTGTTGTCAGCTTGCAATAAGTGGGGATGGATTCGTTGTTGTCTCACGTTCAGTTTAGTATGCAAAGATTGATATTGCAATGCACACGTTTGCTTTTAAGGTTGCGTGGTCGAGTAAAATGGCGGGAAAAGTGCTCCATATACGACAATGGTAAAATTTTGATGCAAGATTTTTTAAAAATTACAACTATGATTGATGAAAAAAAATTATAGGAGTAACTAGCATACTGTTATCGAGGTAATGACATATTTTAAATTTAAAAAATGTGGTAACTTCTAGCAGAAAAAAAATCTTAAAGTTTAGGTGTGTGTGTACATCGTAAGAAAATGCATTATATTACGAAAACTACAAATCAGACTCATAAACTGTTTATGTTAAGTACTAGGTAGGTAACAAGGCTATAGATTACGACAATAAAATTACATTAATCTGTTATAAATAAACAAAAATCTTGCATCAAAAATCAGTCTTCTGGCGAATTCACCTAAAAGTGTCGCAGCTCGGGATGTGCCAGAATTACTTAAGATGAAGGGTTTTGGATAGTGTAGCAATTTTTTAATAGATGGCGCAAATAATTAACAAACCATAAACAACCAAAATTATTAATAAATACGGCATAAAAACAAACTATAGGTATATTATAAAAGTAGTTTTAAAACTAAACCGCGATTTGTTTCTGTACTCAATTGTTATAAACCCATTTTTTTATTTAACCTAAAACTAATGAAAGTGGTCGATGACGTCATACATAATTTTACGTCAACTTTAGATTTTTTTGTAAATATATACAAACGATGTTGTGTGCATTGATATTGGTGTGCATCATTTCCACGTTTATAGAACGAATTAACAGAATCAATTCTTCTTCAACTATTTACAATTAAATATGCATAGATTTTAGTAGAGTGCCTTAAAATAACCTTCTGAAAATGTTGCCGACACATTCAGTAATAATAAAACAAATGTTGCAATTCCGAAGAGAAAAAAATGGTAAAAATCGGAGCAAAAACAATAAATAGTGTTCTTTATGATGAATGAATAAGTTTCTCGTTTTAATAGAAAAAGAAAACACAAAAGTATTTATTATAATAATAAATCGTAATAAAAATTTATAAAAACCTCCATATTCGAATTATAACAACACATAGTGAAATGTTTGCCTAATGGTCATCCCAGAAACATGTTGGCTGCGCGTATGTGTGTAATATATTATGCTGTTTAGGTTTTCTGACTACTACTAGATATTTGTCATATTTAGGAATGTACCACCTATATCTCTGCCTATACCTAAAAAGAAAAATGCTTAGCAGCGAGTTAATTTTCGTTGTTTATAATGATTATACTGACTAATGCGATCTTCCGCTGTTGTACTGTTGTTAGTGAACTGAATGCCTACATGGTAAATACTGTACTATTAGCATATAGATATTCAGTGCGATACCTCACTAATCATTACTTACCGCTTATCAGTGTGCTAACTGAACACGACCATTGTTAGAGTGGTGTACATATTTTTTACCGAAGTGTGATTACAACAAGCTTCAAGTTTTCTTTTATACAAGGTCAGCTGCTAAGAGGTCATAATCTAATAACACTAATTATTAATTGTTATTGTAATTTTTCTTTGATTTATAGATATTATAACAGTAAAGGATGTTTAAAATTATTATAACTATTATAGGTAGTATTGTATCAAAACTGTATAGGTATATCTACCTATTATACCAATTATAATCCTAGACAATATAAGGTTTCATTATTTTGCTTATGATTAGATTTATTTGAAATTTCCGTTGCTTCTCGGGAACTTCACGACAAATACACGAACGGATTCGATAGTTTGATCCTAAATTTTATGACATGACTTTTATATACATCTTTTTCCTGCATTTTGCTGCTTTCTTGATCTTTTTGGTGGACATTTTGAATATTTATTGTGAAATCCGTTATATCACATGACATGTGACATCTGACAATTATTTTGAAAAAGCTATCTTCATTAAGAAAATATTAAATACCTCAGAAATTAACGATAGGGAGTGGTTAATAAAAATGAAAGTGCATACAGTGTCCTTCTGTTTCTTAATATAAAATACAAGGTGTTCCATTTAAGTAAGATGAGAAAATAATGCATTTGTGTTTTGAATCGCCCTGTACACAGTTTTCGCAATATTAGCAAAATATCGCTTTGCTATAAAACTATATCAATATAAAAAGGTCATTCCGATACAAAAAGAATTTGAAGTTGTTTCGTGTGGAATGCACAGGTCATAATTGACCACAACTTCTGAAATATACTCGGTATAACTCAATGAAACCTTATATAAATGAATGAGGACGATATGCTTAATTTAAATTTGAAAAAAAATGTATGTTTGGTTTACCCTGGCAATATGAAACATCCGTACATACGAAAATAATTTTAAAATTAATATGCCTCACCCTGTATATCTTATTTACAATCTGCACAAATACTACACTAAAAATGTAGGTAACTATAATAATAACTATGCAATAAATAATTATAAGTGAGAAGTAAATAATTTAAGGTTATAGTACATAAATGTTTCCTAAACGATAATCTTCCTGAAACTCTACACTTTATATAAACTAAAATCATCAAACACAAGATTAATTGAGCGGACAAAGTATACATTCAGAAGTGGTTACTAATAGTTGCCAGCTGTCAAATCCAAGCAAAAAACTTGTGTGTTGGTTGAATAAACACAGAGGCTTCATTTCTTCTATCGTCTAGCCAACATTTAATATTGTACAATTAGCGAATTTTGTAGCGTTATAAACCATGCGAATCAATTACTTTTATCTCATTCAATGTGAATTTGAATCACTACAAAATCTATACTTTTTGACTTCATATTTGTATATTTTCTGCCAAATTTTAAACATATTTTATATTTTCCGATGAACGCTTCTTACATTAATAATTACTGTCAAAAATCTCGTAATAAAAAATAAAAATTCCATTGGAAACTATATTAAATTTTATATAATTTGCTGGAAACGTAACGAGGTAAATAGAGAGATAAATAGAAACGAGATGTAAAATAGCAATTATATGTTAGCAAGTTGAGAGGCTGTGTTGTACAACATTTGGCAATATACTTGGGTATTTTACGGTGTTTCTATATCCAATATCGTATCTACATACATACTTACGTACCTATATCATCATATCATATATTGTATGAATATATGATATGACGAATTCCAAGTAAATGTTTTCAATTATAATTTCAATTTTCAACAGTGACATCTATTGATAGAAAGCTCGAAATACTTGCGAGTCTATAAACGCTGATAAAGTGAATACTATGACCCTCTATTGTGTGCTAGATTAATTATAATGACTCCCACTACAAATATCCTATCCCCTCCAATTGCCTCGTACCCTTAAGAATTGCCGTCGCTATTAGAACGTACGGCCTAACTATTTACTTTTGTAATTAATGTATGTATGCATTAATATTGAACTGAAACAAAACTCTTGAAAAATTGTAACTAAAATAAAATTATTTATGTAAAAAATAAAATTCTCATATTAAAAACGAAATAAAATTCTATAAGCAGCGAGCGCTGAATGCTGAATGTTCCTTTCCTCTTACCTCTCGCATAGTGCGAGTGGTACCCCACTACATTGCCGATAGCCCCTCCTCTTTATCACATACACACGTACATACATACATGTTTATGTGTGTGTATTTCAAGCTTAATATCTACTTTTATTTACGGCAATCTGTATACATAAACGTAGACGTGCTTTTCATGCATGCAGATATCGAGTTTCATGACATATCCTAAAATAAACCCAAAATATAGAAAAAATATCTACAAAACATAGCAATAGATGTAAATGAATTATGTACTGTTTCAATTCACGCTGCTAAACAATGAGCGCCTGATAAAAAATTTACATTATTTTTTTTCTTAAGTTCATTGTCTTTCTTCCGGATAAACTCATTTTTAGACTTCTCCTTAATGGATTTTATATGTATGTTATGTTCACGCTTGTATCTCCCAGTAACTGCATTCCTTTAACTATAGTTATAAAGTGGAGCCTATATTTGGCTATCAAATCTGTGACACGTATTTAATTTACCAATTTGAATATATCGATAGCCTTAATTCAGAACATGAGTCATAGAACTAAAGTGGATAGCGGGCAGAAATACTAAAATAAAACCCTAAGAAGAAATAAATGAATTCGTCTGTCTTTCAGCCAATACACAAACATTTTACCGCGAAACTTTAACATGAGTTTTTGTTTCTGCTCGAGGTTATACTGAATTCAGACACCTACGTGTATGTACGTCCAAGGTGTGCATGGTACTATATAAAAGAAATGGATCGTAGCTGTCATAACTTTTTCTTCTTAAGTCCGCATCTTCCAATATACATACGTTATATGTGTACACTTCATTTCTTCGGTTTGCCTTTCATTTCCCTTCGAAGTTGTTGGTGTTTATTTAACCGTTGAGATCTTATTGTTATTGCGAAGTGGTAAAAATCGAATAAATTGTAATCCGTGAAATTCGCTATACGTGTTTTCTGATGTAGTATAGTAATTTGACACGGACAGATATAACAGTAAATCGAAGTCTGTCAAATTAGTAGATATATGAATTACGCTGGGTTATATAGATGCGCGAAATTTCTGCTCCTGGTACTATTTTACCAGAAGATATATCAGAAAGCATAACTGTTTCGTTTCGATATGTCTCCGAACCTCGGTGAAAGTTCGCAATAAATATTCTGATGTAATGCTAAAACAATTTGCAGTAATTAAAATAAGAGGATATGCATTTTATTCGTCTGTATTAAAACATACATGTACATATGTATGTGTGTATGTAACATACTTATGTACGGAAGTTTATTAAACATCATTCTGTAGAAGTATTTGCAATGGTAATCACGTATAAGTCAATGTCACTCATCTTTATTGGTTTTTGAATAGTCTAGTATTTATTCCAAAATCCGCTCTATACGTCACTGCATGACCTAACTTTCTTCATTTGTAACAGTTTCACTCATTCTACACATATAATTATAGTATGTATTTTAGATAAATGTATTTACTTACTAGTAAATAAAATAAGTCGTTATGTAGACGTATTCAGTTTGCTGATTTAAAATGTGCAAAAGTTTCACATATCAAACAATAAAAACCAAGCAAATATTTTTATAAGTATAAAAATGGTGAAACTATTTATTTATACATATTAAATAAAGGCGTCAGTACACTTGTGTAAATGTTATATTCAGTATTCGTTTACTTATTTCTAGGAATCGTAACAAATATTAATAATTGAAGTTTTACACAAAGATGTTTGTAAACCAGGTATTAGATCTTAGATGAAGCCAAGAATAACACTCATCAACATGAATTTTGACTTATAAGTAGCAATAGTTGTGCATAATGCAGTTTTTTCTTGGTTTTACAAATATGTATACACATTTATAATTTTTCATCCCCACAGCTTTTTGGTAGGTATATTAATTTTGTGCAATATTTTAAAACATATTTTCGTCTATTTGTCCATTTCCAAATAAAACCTCTGCATTATAGAAAATTATAAATATGATGCAATCAAAAAAACTATTTCAAATTGTAACGTTGCTTGTTCGTTCGCTTAAAGTTAGTTTAAAAGTTGAGTCTCTGCATGGCGACAATAAATTCCCAAATCACTACCAGGGGTTCATTCTGCTAGTATGGTGTATTGGAAGTGCTTCAATATTCTGTGTATAAACAAAATATTGTAGAGATTTGAAAGGTTACTGCACGTATTCTTGGTCTATAGCTTAACTATATAATGTGCTGTTGTTTCCCATTTGAATGGAGTAGTAGGGACAAGAACAGTCAATGCATTAGAAAATAATAGCCTAAATGCTACTTCTTCATTCCTAGGCAACAAATATGAAACACGACGCATTGTATAATCCTAAAAATGTGTACACTCATGAGTACAATTTCGTTAGAGCCTTGGACATTACTCCTAGTTGTGTGTACTTAAGCCAGAAGTTTGCTAAAATTAGTAAGGCAAAAATTAAAGAATGAACACCTATGAATCCATAAATATGAATACGAATGCATAATAAAATGTGTGAGGAACTATTGAATTTATTGGAAAAAGCAGCAGAACATTCAAAAGCGTTGCCCACACTTTTTTGCGAAATCGAAAGGCGTAAAATTACCGTAATATTGCCAAAGATCTTATAACATAAAAATAACATAAAAATTTGGATTGAAATATAGCCTTAAAAGTACCTACACTTCCTGCACTAGATTTCTTCCCAGAAAACCTTGGCGCGATGAGCGATGAATACAGGAGATTTCAGCTATAGAAGATAGGTGTCAAGGCAAGTGGAATCTTAATATGATTACTGTTGCATCACTAGAAGGATGCTCTACAGACGGAATATAGCAAAAAAACGTCATTTTTCACTTTCTATATGAGTAGGAATGTTTGAATATTGAGTAGTTAAGACCGTAGAAAGTATTAAAATGTTTTAAATTATAAATATCTGTCTATTGGAAACGTGCGAAATAAACATGAACCGATATATTTAGATTCAGGAGAAAAAATACTTTATCTTGAAATTTGTGTATATGTAGATACTAACGTAGAATGTAGCTTGAAATAGTGCAGTACTACAATACACACTTGCAGAAAGTCAAAATTAGACTTGCAATAACCAGAAGGAATTAAATTGAATCAATTACCTACCAACAGTTTTCAAATGTAAACGTTTAAATCATAATTCATTTTCAATCTAAAAAATTATTATATAAAAATATTAGGATTGGGTATATGTATGTAGTATAGTGTTTCAGTGTCGTCTGAGAAACTATGATGAATATTGTAGAGTTTTTTGCATCAGCAAAACCGTTGAATATAAATAGAAATCCGACGTAAAGAAAATGTTATAAGCAGGTCAAATTTTACTAAAACGTTTGTATATTTTCACAGAGATTTGGGTGAAATAACAATCAAAGAGTTTACCCGAAAGTAGTAGTCCTTACAAAAGGACATGTAGGGCTGTATGTTATGTATTTTCTTACTTAGCTAGAAGTACTGAGTATTCATTTTTATCACATTCATATTTCCATTCAATCTTATTCGTCATGGTGCTAATTGATATTGACTTAAACGCCCACGAGAAATGATATGTGATTATTACAATTTATAGCAAATATTTTTATAAATTATAGAAAAATCAATATGTTACTATACTATAAACTTTAGAATTTAATGTAGCTTGACTTGCAATATGCCGCGTTATAATAACTCATATCAGATCCCTTTAAAATACATATGTTTAAACTAATTGATGACTAACTGACGAACAGAATACAGCAGTATATTTTAGCTTACCTATTTTGTTATAATTCACGGTAAGTAAGAAACGTTTTTATTCAAAATTATGCAATCTATTTAGCTCAGCGTCGTGATTGGATCAGATATAAACTACGCGAGCGTTAAAGATTTATTTTAACTTGCGTTTCCTTTAGTGTCAATTGTGTAATGGCGCATACGTAAGATAATACATTACGGAAGTTATAGGAATGTAAGATAAAGAGGAAAATGTCGGCAGATGTAGATAATAATACAATAAACTGCAACGCAAAGTAATTTTGCTTAATTAAATAAAGTAACTCAAAAAGATTTTATTTACAATTCAACTATCTGAATAAATTCATTGCTTATTTTATTTAATCGTGTTCATTTGTGCAAATGCTTCAGTTGGAAATTTGCAATCAAGTCACGCACATGTAGTTACTTCGGCAATAAATTGAAACGAGTAACTGTACTTATTATAGTTCGAATATTGCGTCAAATACCGCGATATGTGTATTAAATAAGAAGTTGATTTAATCTTGGTTAATTCCACAAGTAAGTAATTTAAAAACAGTTACGAAAGAAAACGGAAAAATAGAACAGGTATGTGAATAGGAAGCCTAATAAAGACATTGTCGTCGTGAGGGGCTCCGAATACCGGCGTAGGTACATGATTAGTTTTCCAATATTTCTCAGCGACGATATTTTATCGCAGAAATAACGTTTATGGTTTATAAAATCATTGTAATGCAAATTGAAGTATGAAGTTGCTTTAGCTGCAAAGAAAACATTTTCTTACTGAGACTTCTGATCCTATTATTTGTGTTAGGTAATCCATGGAATTAGTTGGCGAATTGGTCCGGAAGAAGTAGATTACACTTCTTAAATCTATAATTATAGGCAACACTTCAATAAGCTACCTTTAAACGGGTCGATAGCCGCAGGGGTTAGGCGGCTGACTATCGTTGTGGCGGAACGATAGGAACTGAGTTAAAATTCTCCGGAAGGACGGTATCATTTTTCTCGGAGAATTGGATTCTGATCGACCTATCATTCTCTGTTGGGACAAAGTGATTAATATCGAGGCATTATAAAAGCGGTATAATGTTGTCACAAGGCCATTTGAACACAATTATACACACAAAAACACTACACAGCAAGAGTTGCACTGCTAGCCATACAAATGACGCAACTTACGAAGTTACTGCAACTGAACACCAACCATACATAAAAAAACATAATTTTATATATAAGACGATGTAAGCAATCTATATCGTGCAATGTCGTATATTCTCTGATTCCTATTCCTGCATACTGTATACCCAACATACGCATTGCTTCGATGTCTCGTTAATAGACACTTGTTTGGTTGTATTGTCTCAATATATATTAAATGACTTTAACATTGCATGAGAAATAGATGTTAGATGTGCCTATTGTACTATACGGCGACCATCTTTAATAAAAATTCAAAATAATTAAGCTATAGCTACCAATTCAAATAATAGAACAGGTCCAAAAACCAATATTTTATTTATTTTTATCGCTTTATAAATCTTAATTCTTTTTTAAATTGGAAAATATGTGGCTCTCGCATAATTTATACCCAACCAAGACTTGTTTGACTCAGTATATCTACGCAGCTTCTTAGAGATATTGACTTGCACAAATGCATAGGAAAGTTACTTTACCAATAAAATCTGCATAATAAATAATCGACACTACATTCTATATTCAAGATTTTCACACATACTCATACCATGATTTATGATATTACCAACTACATATACGTATGAATATTAAAACAAATATCTAGATATTATGAAATATTCACGTTCAGGTATACATACATATATAAATGTTGTTTGTATCTACCTCACTACTTATTAAAGAAAGCGATTGGCGATTGCAAATACACGTTCGACAGCAGTAACTTTATCAAAGTTCAGCTTAATATTTCTCTTTAACATAGTAAATTTATCCCAACAAAGGAGACTTTCAACACTGATATAAATGTAAAACATATATAGAATATTAAGTGTACACACTGAAAGGTAAATTACCCCAAAGATATAATTCATCGATACACAGAAAGTAGTGCACCTAGATAGACGTATTAAAACATATATGTTCTTAACAGCTTCTGAAAGAAATCTAGACCATCACGTATTTTACACGGACCGAAAAATTAATTGCAAACTCTATTTTCGTTATAGTAATCTAGCTTCCGGGCAATATATAACATGTAATACTTCTCAACAATAACTTACGTACTCGCTGAATGGAAACATTTACTAATTTGCTATGCGGCTCTTGTAAAGATATAAGATAATATTATACTGTATTCACTACATATAGTATGTCTAATATGTGAAGGTCATGTTTACATGTGTTTCCGTGTGAAAATATGTTAATGGACCTGACCATTACATGCTTCGCTAGAACTTCGTTGATTAGCAATCATTACACTTTAATTATAATTATAAAGCTACACTCAGTTCTGTAAAGTGTATAACCGCAAAAGGTATTAATAAACATAGAACACGTTATTTCGCAATCCACGGTATAAAGAAACTATAATATTTCAAGACATGAGGTGTATAGTAGTATTTATTGACAATATTGCACACAATCAGCAATGCAAGCGTGTTTTATTTGGGGTTGATTTTTAATTCATAACCACAATAAATGTCTAAAGTAAGCTTCGCATGTGGGCAATTCGTATTCTACAAAACTTTTGTAGTTCGTTCTATTTTGATAAACTAGATAATAACTCAGCGAAACTTCTATAGTACCATATGAACTTTTGAACAGAATACTTAGTTTTCTTAATATCTCAAGCAAATGCATCGAAGTTAATGCTGAACTATAAAGAAACATAAATACAACAGAAAATAACATTAAAAAATTATTACATGTTATACTATAAATCGCACAAAATTAATTAAATAGTACATAAAAATTATGATTTCTAAACTTGTGTGTTAGTGTTAGATCTAAGAAGTTTGTCAATGCTGAAATAGCAATATCATTCCAACACCTCGTTATTGCAGATTTTAGTCTTTGACGTTATCCTATTGTTTATTATTGACATACACCTGCCAATATTCCCCAAAGATTTTCGATGGGGTTCAGATCGGACAAGCGAGCAGGCAAATTGATTTCTTTTTGATAAAACCACCCCCTTCTTTGTCTGGAATTATGGATAGCAGCATTGTCTTGGCGAAATATTTAGTTGTGTGTCAGCAATTGTTCACCAAAGTCTATCCGAACTATTTCCAGAAGTTCTATATAATAATTAGAATTCATTCACGTAGATATAGCACATATAGAGGTTTTATTGTTTTGGTTAAAAGCCGCCCAAATTATCATACTGCGGCCACCAAAATTTCTGCTCGTCGCAACTTCATTATTCTTGTATAAGTCGTACCAATAATATTTGAAACCATCCGGACTGTCTAAATTAAATTTCTTCTCGTCAGAAAATATGATGTTGTTTCACTCATGATACTATCTCATATGGTCTTACGCAAATTCAAAAATAGGCATATAAAAACAAAATCATTTCTGAAGCGCTTTCCTATGTAATCAGCATTATTAGAACTAAAGACTGGAACATATTTCATTTTGTTTTCAATATCTTCGCGAACAGATGGTGCGTAACTCCCTAATATTGCAAGAGTTGGTAAGCTTTAGTGAGGATTGTATTTATATTTATACCAGAATTACCAAAATGATTGTAGTGCCGAAAAAATTATAAATTGCCAACTAGAGTATACATTGAAAGTAGGTAAACAAAGTCACTTCTACCGCAGTCACTCGACGTGTACACGCTGTATAAGCTGTATTTTGCCAGTTGAAACCTGTGTAAAATCACCAAATTGTCATAATTATGATAGTTTGACAGGTTTTAGCTGTCAAAATACAGCTTATACAGCGTGTCCACGTCGAGTGAGTGCGGTAGAAGTGACTTTGTTTACCTACTCATATCGAAGTATTATTTACCATTATTATCCATCATTCAAAGTTTCTACTACTGTTCTAGATTACTTAGAGGGAAGTAACGGCTGTCACAACGTTAACTAAACGTAATTAAGATGATCGTGGAGCTAGTGGGGTTAGCAGCCAGTTCTAGATTACTTTAAAGTTGATGCTTCCGATTACTCGAGAGAAAGACTTACGAGCGTGCATTTAAAATTACATTAGATACATTATTTTTAAAATTGTTTTTCATACCTGTATTTAAAATTACTATAAACAAATTTTGTGACGCGCGGTACATCATTATTATAATTATTATATTAATAAATCTTGTCTACAATGATTTTTATTATGCTGAAATTTTTTTAACGCGTATTATATGGAATTGGTTATATATCTTAACATAGGTAGGTTAAACTGTAACTATTTACCATTAACCATACGAAAGTTTACAATAATGTTTAATCAGTGTTTTACTGATAAAATATTTGTTGGGGATCCTCATTTGGATTTGGAGGACTTCGAATAAGTCATGTCTCTCAATACATTTTCCTATTGTAATTGCTATTTATCTAAAACATTTTCCTGTAGATAGTCGAAATGGTATTGCGACGAACAATTTTTGGCTTAGCGAGTAAAATACAAATTACTTTTTAGTGGAATAAATGGCGAAAAAGTATGCTACTGTACAACAAAATTCACAGAATTTAATTATCTTTAGAAACGCTTGTGCCGTTAAGAATGTTTCTCTTTAGTAAATCTGCAAACAAAAAATATTTCAATTGATGCGTGCTTTATATTATAACACAAGCAAATCTAAATGTACACATATCTGTAAAATATCGTAAATTGTGCTGCAGATCGCGTAATCGGCCATACATATAGGGAAATAGGTGTACAGTTATCTTTGGCGTGTAGACTATATACATGGTGACAGTTAAGAAACGGAGTTATAAGCTAGGTTGGTATCAGTCGTGCTGTCACCGTCTTCGGTCACGTTTCTACTGGGAATCCTACTCATACGTATTTTGCTCTAAGTAAATCAACCGTAGTAGACTAGACATATTCTCCACGATTATTATACATACTTACACGTTATCTACATTTGCTGTAATGAAATGTTAATTTCGTACGTTGTGTCTTACAGTATTTGTCCTATAGTGTTTGTACTAGTTTGCTAAATAATTTATTTTATTATTACATGTACGAAAAATAGTTCGAAAGAGGAGTTGAAAGTTGTAGAGTTTCCACGAATTTTTGTGAAAATCAATTTTTGTTGATTACGGCATCCAGAATTTTTGAGATATTAGGCTTTAAAATATGTTCAAAAACGTAACAGCAGTTGACATACGTGGAATGACTATTGACAGCGCCAGTGGAAATGACAGATAACTATCTTATAAAAAAGTAGAACACTCTCTCTGTGCTATACACAAAACATTATTTCACGGATGTATTGAATATTATTCGAGTTTTGCATTTAAACGTACAAAACCGTGCGGTTTCTAGTAGTGATTGACTCGGCAGTCGTAATAAAACTTATATTTAGAAATGTATAATTGTGTGTGTTTTATAGAACCGGGCTATGCTATAGAAAGATCGCCTGCACCTATATTGTTAGTTAGTCCATCGCTAATAACTAGGGTAAGCAGATGAGATGGGATATAGAAGAGTGGTAATATAATAATTATGCCGAAGAAGCAAAGTATTAACAAGCGACTATTGGTTGATAAAATGAAATAATTTGCCACGCAATATACAGACCTAAGTCATGATAGTAATATTTGGTGTATGAGAAACTTGTGACATATTGGAGCAAACGGACAAAAACATGCAAACACCGTTGAATACGAAAATAAAAAAGGGGTACTATCCAATATACTAAATTTGAGTTAGATTCAAACAGGTAAACAAAGTCACTTTAACTGGCCAGCTAAAATCTGTGTAAAATCACCAAATTGTCATAATTATGACAGTTTGACAGGTTTTAGCTGTCAAAATACAGCTTATACAGCGTGTCCACGTCGAGTGACTGCGGTAGAAGTGACTTTGTTTACCTACTGATATGTGTCAGCTAAGGTATAATCAGCTACCTACGTAACCTATGCCTTCGCTATTTGAATTGAAATACAATAAAGTTTTACAAGAGGTGGATAAATATCTGATCGACGTAAAACAGTAATACGTCTTTCATAGTTTTGTCACATTTTTGCATACGTTTACTATATATTGGCCCACTACAATCACATTATTGTCATCGTTTATCCCTAGCCTTGACGACAAATGTTTAGCCTTTGAGTCTATCCGTGTGATAAGAACTTTCAACCTGGAATTCTAAGCAACTCAAGATTTTCAAATTTTTGTGCCAACTACTTTTCATTTGAACGAATTACGCGTCTTTTCGTGTTCCGTGGACATTTTTTTGTCAAAGATTTAATAAAGGTACAGAGTATCCATTTTCTCAAAACATAATAATGTATAGAATTGTAACTATAAAAACTACCTAAATTTTTCTGTATCAAAATTCACAAATAATTTACTTTTTTTACAATAAAATATACAGAATAAATGCTAAAATCAGACCTTTAACCAAACAGCAGTTTGTTTACATATTAAGAGGGCGCCGCCAAGTATCAGCGACAACAGATGGCGCCATGAGGTAAAATGCAGACCTGTGCGCAAATCTCATTATATCAAATATAGCTCAATATTTCGCGTTGAAACAATCAATTATGGATAGAAAAATCATCTGTGTCGGCAATAAGAAATTATGAAGACGATATGTATTGATTTAATCATATAAATTAACGATGTAATGTGACAGAAAAACGAAAAAAAATTGCAACCGATTCAAATTCTAATTTGTTAACGCCATGAGAAGGATAATGACAGCAATTCTTTAAAATTTCATAAGAATCTGAGCAATATTTATTGAGAAAATGAGAAAACTCTGCTAAATAAAATGTTCTTATAACCCACGTAAAGATTTCTATTGGATTCCGTCCGAAATATGTTTCAGGTGTTGCTCAAAGATCGCGCTTCGAGCAGTACTATCTTGCAGTAAAAAAAAGCTGTGACGCTGTGTGCTGTCATTGGCCAATTCAAAAATTTAAAGCGTTGGCGGTCAGAGAGAGCGGCACCGCTGAAAATTGACCCAACTTTATCTTTTTGCTGTAGGGCGTCGTATTTTTGTAGTTGCATCCTTGGCTAGTCTAGTATAGCGAGCATTTCTTTTTTTTTGAGGCGCGAAAATTAACAAGCTTTCTCTTTTAGAGTTCCTGTTCAACGCAATAACAAAACGCACCCATAAATAGCTATTTCAATTATATATATTATTTAATGAGCGAGTAAGGATGGCTATTACTCGTGAGGATGATTTTTGCACCACGAGCGTAGCGAGTACTGTAATTTATTCATCCAAATGAGTAATAGCCATTACTCGCGAATAAAATACTATACTTTATCTACAACTATCAGGAAAAAAAAAACAATATAAATTTAATAACATGTATTATTAATTTTGGTCAACATGATAATTATAATTAATAGTAATATTACTAGTTCTTAAAAGTTACAGATGGATTTTCTTTACTCGTCATATTATAAGTAGTACTTTCTGTGGTAGTTGTACTTGTAATATTGTTACCACTTTGTATGGTACAGTTATTCTTGTTAATTACTTCCACAATTTTTCTTCCTCGTTCTAACTTGTTATTTATGTTGTCGTCGATGTAACCTTCGGCATAATGATTTAATTTTGACATGAACTGAATAATATTATTCCATCGAATTGTCAATAATATTATTCAATTGACAAGAGTAAGAACTGTCATTACTTGTCAATATTCTCTAGTAATCCATAGATTAGCCCTTTTGCTTTGCTAAAAAGGTGTAGTACGGTGCAGCACTGAACTACACTTTACACCATATTTTTGTTCCTTTGCACGGTGTAAACAAATCCATTGCTGCACCAGGATTGTTTATCTGCACCAGGGTAATAGCTGGTGTAAATTACACTATTTTAAATGTCAAGTATATGTCAAAGTGATTAATGAAGGTACTTTTATCCATATCCATGCCGTTTACTTTATACTACGAATGTTATTTTTATTGCAATTTATGCAGTGTAATTGATAAAGTAACGTTAAGTATTTTTGAAACGCATGCAAAGGAGAGGCAAAAAGAGGTTATGTATTAAATATAAAGTAAAAAATTGTTTTTACATATCTTTGAGTTAAATTACAGACGCCATTATTATTGCAATTTTTGATCATTCAAATGCAATTTTCTTTAAAAAATGCTATCGAATAATGTTATTAGTATTATTAGGAATAAAGTACGATTTGTAAATAAATTAGTGAAAAATATCTTTGACGTTTAGTCCAAATTGAGGCTTTCAGCGTAGATATAATTTATAATAATGGGAATTGACAGTTCGTTTTATAAATATATGCAAAGAGACTGCCAAAGGAGTTTATCTTAACTAAATTTGTTTAACACTGCAAGCTGCAAGTCGTAGTAAGTAGAAAGAGAATAATATTGCGGGTCTGTATTAGCAACAATGTTCACATTATATAGATCTGAAGGTCACTTTTATAAAGGATTAGTTAGTAACCACATAATGCCTGAATTCAGAAAGTGCTATTCGGTTTTTGTCAAGTCAGATTATGATGAGTTGATGGTTACGGTTATGTTATAAATTCATCTAGACTCAATTCGTCCCTTTGTATTTTTGGCTTCGTGGCAGCACTGTAAAAATCAGTAAAAATTGTAGTGTAAATTGCACTACACTGAAAAGCAAAGGAAAAGGCCCCATCTGAAGCTGCTTGCTTCAGCCGGAATAGTATCTTATGTACCTATTTTAGACGGAGGGAAGGTAATACTTTTCATGGCGTGCTCGTGTTATAGAGAGCAAGCCATGAGAAGTAACTTTTCCTCCAAATAAAATATGCTATTTTTTCTTCACACATTGACAAATTTACGCAAGATTTTTCTATAAATTTACAATTGAAAATAAGCAGGTTTGCAAGGCGGTTTGGACATTTAGACCGTTGAATAGATGTTACGAGGGTTAAGAGGTGTTTCTATAGTAACTCATAAAATGTCACATTTTCATTTTTTTTTCACACCACGCCACAGCTCACAGCGACGACGCGCCTGTCAGAATCCGCCTTTATTCACCAAAAATAGGTCGTATTTGTGTAGAAAACATCGGTGTATAATAAAGTTAAAGAAGTATTAATAAATAATTAATAATAATAGATATTCAATTAATTTTTGAATTAGGAGAAAAAGTACAGGCATACTTCGGTTTTCGACGTTTCGGTTCCGTCGATTCCCTCTTTCATTGATTATGAATTACAGACATGCCTCGGTTTTCGACGCATTTCTATTTGTAGTATTGAAGCCAATAAAACATGATGTTAAAATACATCAATAAAATAAATAGTATAAAGTATTCGTGGATAACTGGTCATTAAAACACTTGCTACATTTCAAGCGCTCCGGCTTCGCTGTCGTGCTTGAAAAATCGCCCGCCACTTGGGCTGTTAATATGTACTTTTATTTAAATTTTAATGACATTACCGCCATATTCTGGAAACAATTTCTATGAAACTAAGCGCCACCTTTGAATGCAGATTCAAACCACTCATTTGCACCAGAAACAAATATACAAATTATTTCGAATCGTTACCGCTCGCGCCATCTAGTGGTAGTTATATATATCTTACCTCGTCGGCGCGCTCTTAACAAGTGATGATTTTTGGAAGGATGAGGACACCCCACTTCTCAATTCAATGGAAGCATTGACCACTCAAATTTTTACAGTTAGTGACCAGTCTGAAGCTACATGTATAATCTTAGAAGGTCGCATTCACAGTAAATCGAGATAACCTGATTATAAAATTGCAGTGAAGATGATCCAGACACTGAAGATGAATGTGCACCTTTAGTTGCACAATATGTTTAGCCTGCTAAAGGAGATAGTGAATCTATTCAGGAAGAAAATTGAAAAAATAACAGAAAATCTCAATTTCAATACAGAGAATGATGAAGTAGAGCTCTAAGTTCTTTTATGGGAAGACAGGCTCAAGTAAGATGACATAAGAGTGCACAACCCTCCATACCATTCAACCTGCTTTAAAAAGTTATCTACGGGAGAATTCTCCATCTGAATGTTCACTGTAGTATTGAAGATTTCTAATTACTAAGGATATATTAGAATAAATTGTCCTGAACAAACTAACAATAATTAAAATTAACTAAGGCTTAGGTAAAATTACACACAATTCACACTGTAAACTCTTGCCCGTTTTATACAAAAAGCAAATATGGTTGTATTTGAAGTTCCTATATGGGGTTCCTATATTTGCAAAGCCGCTTTAAATATGCAGCTGTAGATCTTATACAGTGTGCGCACGTTCAACCTGCTGGTAGATGCATTAGCAATGTGTGGTCGACTGTAACTGGGAAGCGCTTCGTTATGCTCTGTCTGACGCTCTCGCTATATTATGAATTCCTACGCAACACCTTGATAACTGATGAGTCTAATATGCACGTACGCAGGCGCAAGTCTGTTGCTATTTCAAATGTATTCTGTCGTGCTTGAGCAATTCGACCTGTTGATAGGGTCCTCAATGTGTTAGAGCAGGCATAGGATTTGAATATGTTAGATAAAGAGATACAACGAATGCATTCGTTCAAGCAAACAATATCGATATACGTTTCCTATGTTTACTAAGGGACGTCTCTTCGCTGTTCTTTTTCATCTTACACTAAACGTATCAGCAAGTCGTGCGTGCGCTCCCGGTATATGTATCTTTAGGCGATAAATTGTACCAACAGGATAATTTTTGAATACACTATAACTGTAGTTTCTCGTTTTGACGGCTGTAGACCCAGAGAGCAAGAGCCGAAAGACCAGAAATTGATTACCCTGCTAATATAAATAAGTTTGCCTAAAATTTTAAAATTAATTATAGCCCCGGAATTTCTCTAACATTTAATGAAATGCTAGTTTGATGCATCATTCAAATATGTAAGCCGGCAAAGTAGGTACGAATCCTGATAAATTCAAAAACGCACTATATCTGCAATACCGAAATATGGTATATATTGGAAGAAAACTTATACGATAATATTGGGACAAATAATAACACAACTTACATTATTACTTAAAAATACTCAATTTAAACCATAAAATGAATTTTGTCGTTTTTATTCTCTATATTTTATTCGATATCAATATAATTAAAAATCCTTTCCATAATAATGTAGGGCTTTCTTATGTATCTAAGATATATTGTTATTCAGCATTAGTCATTTGACAAGCAATATAACATGATTACATATAAATACCAAAAATATATCTTTATAGAAATCGTGTCTTCTCAGAGAACTTTGTCAGCAATTACAGTACCATCAACTATCTCATTTATTATTGAAATTTTAACATTCCTCTACCTTAATATTTAGTTGACTTAGATTACTAATATAGAATAAGACTTCTTGTCCCCACAATGTATAGTACATGTACAGCAATAAATTTGATTTAAATAGCTTTGTTAGAACAAAAGTATTAACTTTCGTTTAGAGACCTGTAGGAAGAATTTTGAGAAGAAAGGTAACGGGAATACCAAAATGTAAATTTTACAAACAATAAAAGCGAGCATTATAATATATACGATCATATTTAAAGAAATGGTAATTTCATACATTACTTCATAAAAGCAATAGACAGACAAAGTGACTATCGGAAAACAGTTCTTGACTATTTTCATCTGCGGTTCATAGGCAACTAGAAAATTTCTAACACGAATTGTAACTTGTTACATTGTTTATCATACGTGGGATAAGCAACAGAAGTACGAGCTTTACAAACACATAAACGCAATTTCAGTAAACAACGTAACGCAACAAAAGTAATAGAAGTGCATTCACTTATGTAAATTATAGTCATCATGATGACACTGACTGTCATGGTTGGTACTTATAGTAGGTTGGTAACATTGGGAGTCAAATAAATGATAACAAATTGGAATGTTGTGTATCATTTAGTTCACATAACTAACTAAGAATAATAATAAACAGTAATGTTGTGTATCACACAATTCACTTAAGTGAAATACAAGACATGGTGTCAGGTGTAAACTGAATAAAACAGAAGTAATACGGAAAAGTATAATAAAGTGAATTAATAAGTTACATAAAACAAGATGGAGGTAGCATCATTTAAGCCGCCAAAAAACTTAATGTTTGATCAACATATTAATAAAAATTATGAGAAGTTCCTTACCAGTTTTAAAATATATATGAAGGCAACAGGGTTTGATAAAAAAGATGATGAAACAAAAGTCGCAATTTTTCTAAATATAGCAGGTGAACAAGCACTAGATGTATTTCAAACGTTTGAACTTTCCGAAGAAGAGAAGAAACAATATGAAACTGTAATTAAAAGATTCGAGAAATACTGTAAGCCACTCAAGAATGAAACATACGATAGGTATAAATGGTTTCAAAGAATACAAAAAGAAGATGAAGATATGGACCACTATATAACAGATGTAAAACTCCTTGCTAAAGCGTGTGCTTTTGGAAATTTGGAAGACTCGTTAACAAAAGATAGAATAGTTAGTGGAATTCGAGACACAAATTTGCAGGAACGTTTACTAAGGATGTCAGATCTAACGCTAGCTGATTGCGAAAGGTTATGTCGAGCTGCCGAAGCAAGTAAACAACAAATAAAAGTTTTACAAGAGCGAAACATTGAGGTAGGTGCCATACAGAAAACTAAAAAGAAGGATACGCATGTAAATAACAATGGTAATAAACAGAAATATAAATGTTTTAAATGTGGATTGGAACATATCAAAGGTAAATGTTTTGCATATGGTAAAACATGTAATTTGTGTAAGGGACCAAATCATTTTGCGGTAGGTTGTAAAAAGAAAAATAATAATATTAGAAATAAGAATGTGCATGCAATACATAATACAAATGAGGAAAGTGGGTTGCATAATGTCGATGAGATAAATGATCAGTTGTTTATTGACACGATTGTAATAGGTGACATATGTAATAAAAAAGACAGTGCTTGGATAGAAAATGTAATAATAAGTAATGAAATAGTACCTTGTAAATTAGATAGCGGGGCAATGTGTAATGTACTACCTATAGGTTGGGTTAATAAGCTGAGTATCAGTAAGGAAAAAATAATAAATGAGAAAATGTCTATAGTAGCATACAGTAATAATAAAATGAAAGTTGTAGGAGCTGTAGTATTAGATTGTAAAGTTAGGCAAAAAACTTACAAAATAAAATTTGTTATAGTAGATGTATGTAATACTCCAATATTAGGTTTAAAAACATGTTGTAAACTCAATCTCATTCAAAAGGTTAATGCAATTGATATAAACAGTCAGAATAAAAACGACGATAAACAAAGCTTTATAGAAAAGAATAAAGACATTTTTGAAGGTGTAGGAAAAATTCCATTTAAGTATAAAATTGTTCTAAGGGATAATGCTATTCCTGTTTCAAGTAAATGTAGACGGGTTCCTGAGTCAATAAAACCTAAATTAAAGACCACTTTAAATGACTTGTTAGAAAGAAATATAATAGCAAAGGTGGAAGAGCCTACAGAGTGGATTAATAACATAGTAATAGTAGAAAAGCCTAATGGATCCATTCGAATATGTCTAGACCCTGTTCAGTTAAATAAACAAATCATAAGCGATCAATTTCCAATTCCTACAGTAGACGAATTAGCTTTAAAATTACAAGAAAAACAAATTTTTAGTGTACTAGATATGAAGGAAGGTTTTTACCACATAGAATTAGATTACCGAAGTAGTCTATTGTGTACATTTATAACTCCATTTGGAAAATTTAGGTTCAAAAGATTACCATTTGGTCTAAGTGTTGCACCAGAAGTGTTTCAAAGATTAAATGAGAAAATATTTGGCGATTTAAATATAGGAATATATTTTGATGATTGTATTGTAGCTGCTAAAGATATAGATGAACATGACAAAATAATGGAGCAGGTAATGCAAAGAGCTAAGATGTACGGAGTAAAATTTAATAAAGAGAAACTACAGTACAAAGTAGATCACGTTAAATTTCTTGGTCAGATATTTGCGGGTGAAGGTGTTAGACCTGATCCTAAATATGTAGAAGCTGTAATAAATCTTAGTGAACCTACGAATAAACCTGAATTATTAAAATTTTTTTGGTATGGTTAACTATTTAATAAAATACTTACCCAAATTGTCAGAAATAACGGCACCACTGAGATCATTAATTAGAACAAATGTAAGCTGGAAATGGGATAAAGAACATACAAAATGTTTCAATGACATTAAGACATTAATTGCTAACATAACAGCGCTTAAGATATTTGATCCTAAGTTATCGATAACAGTACAAGCAGATGCAAGTCAAAATGGTCTAGGAGGTTGTGTTTTGCAAGAGGGTAGACCAATTGCATTTTGCTCAAGAAGCTTAACACCAACAGAACGTAGGTATGCGCAGATTGAGAAAGAATATCTAGCGATTTCTTTTGCTTTAAATAAATTACATCAATTTGTATATGGACGTAAGATAAATGTATTTACGGATCATAAACCTTTAGTAGCAATACAGGGTAAACCAATAGGTAAATTGAGTAATCGTTTACAAAGAATAAGGCTAAAGTTATTAAAATACGATATAACTATTAAATACTTACCTGGAAAGCTGATGTACGTAGCTGACTTACTTTCTAGATTATATTTAAAAACTCAAAGTAAAGAAGATCCAGAAATGCTTGAGTTTGTGCATACTATGGAACTTGAATATCCCATATCGGATGAGAGATTAAAGGAATTAAAACAGAAAACTATAAATGATATTGTTTTCAAGGAGCTCATCAGATATTGTAGTGAAGGGTGGCCAGAATATAAAAAATCTATAAAAGGAAAAGAAATACAAAGCTATTGGAAATTACGAAATGATATTTCGTTTAAAGATGGGTTGTTATTCTTAAATGAGAAAATTATTGTACCCACTAATTTAAGAAACTTAATGCTACAAAAGTTACACAAAGTTCATTTTGGGATGGAGAAGACCAAAGCTAGAGCGAGAAGAATATTTTATTGGCCCAGAATGACCACGGACATTGAGAAGTATATTGAAGAATGTCCTATTTGCCTGAAGTACAGTAGAGCAAACATGAAAGAACCACTAATTCCTCATGAACGTCCAAATATTCCTTTTGCCAAAATTGGAAGTGATGTTTTAGAATACAGATGTAAGTCTTATCTTGTGGTTGTAGACTATTATAGTAACTGGATTGAGTTAGTACCAATGGAATCAAAAACAGCCGGCGACATAGTAAAACAATTAAAGATTATTTTTAGCAAATTTGGCGTGCCACACACATTAGTCTCAGACAATATGCCGTATAGCAGCTATGAATTCAAGAAGTTTGCAAAGGAATGGAACTTCAATATATGTACATCAAGTCCTAGATATCCCAAGTCTAATGGATTAGCTGAGAGAGCTGTAGGCATATGCAAGGGTATGCTGAGGAAATGTGATGAAGCTGGAGTTGACATAGAATTAGCACTGTTAGAATACAGAACTACGCCAGTAAAAGGGTTAAAAGTCTCACCGTCTGAATTATTAAACAACAGAATTTTAAGGACTGCTATACCTACCAACGAAAATTTATTGAAGATCAAAGAACAAAGGAATGTAGAGATAGGATTAGAAGAAGTCAAGTCACGACAAAAAGAATACTACAACAAAGGGGCGAAAGAAAGAAAGGAATTCGAGTCAGGAGATCTTGTGGCATTACGAGAGAACAAAATATGGATTCCAGGAAAGATAATAGAAAAGCATAACGCTCCAAGATCATACATAGTTAAGGACCAGTCAGGGAGAGTGTTAAGAAGGAATTCTTCACATTTAAAAAAGACAAACATACCATTTGTAGAACAAAAACCTGATGTAGAAATAGAAGAACCGCCTCAAAATAATAACACAAATAACATACAAACCGAAAATGAGCTTGAGTATGATTCAGTTAGTAGTCAAAATATAAATAAGTCTAACGATCAAAATGTTGTTACAGAAAAAAGAAAAATTGTTAAACCCATTTGGTGTAAAGACTATGTTATGTAATGTTTAGGTAGAATGTATGTCTTAAAAGGGAAGGATGTCATGGTTGGTACTTATAGTAGGTTGGTAACATTGGGAGTCAAATAAATGATAACAAATTGGAATGTTGTGTATCATTTAGTTCACATAACTAACTAAGAATAATAATAAACAGTAATGTTGTGTATCACACAATTCACTTAAGTGAAATACAAGACACTGACTGTCGTGATAGAACTGAAATAGCAGTGATCAATAGGAGACGAAAAAAAACGATATGGAGCAGTGTGTTAACGGGCTCTGATAGTATATACTGCTGCAATTCTTCGGCGCGTATTTATTTCGTCTTGCATTCTTTCTATCAGAAGATTTAAAGAACGCCAACTTCACAGTCACGATCCCTTCGGTTCCGCTCGAATTATTTTGCGACTCTTATTTCCAATTAAGTGAGCCAGAGATAGTATTCGATCATTCTAGTACTTGGGATAAGTATTAATAACAGATCTAGGTGCACGGCTGATACGGATAATACGTTGTTAGAACTGCGTTAAATAATAATAAATAAAATAAATAAATGAGAAATTTCTGAATTTTCAATAGAACGAAAATAATTATATAATTATTGGGATGTTGCTTCAGGTAATAGACATTATTTTTATCTATTTATGCTTATCAACTAGTCATCTGCAGAGTAAAAAAAAACCGTAATTAATATTGTGGAATAAGATCTAATAGTACGTGCATGATTCTGACTTTAATTAGACTGTGATAGTCTCTGTTATGAGGGCTTCCGGGTTTTGGCCGCATCATAGTAAAGTAAATATATACAACACAAAAACAAAACAAAGGTCACGGTAACTCGACGTGTAAACCACGCTAGAAGCGAAAACCATCTGACAAGGAAAAGCTGGACGCGTAGGGGTATATGTATATACATCTGTGTAAAAAAGCGGATCAGTGACCACGGCATACTGAAGCCGAAAGGACGGCTTTCCGAATACTGGAGTGTGAGTAAACATTATCACGGTTAAGATCCTCGGGATCGATACCTTCTCTTACTTTTCGTGGAAAATAGTGTTGAGAGCTAAATGCCCATTGGTAGGCAAGTAACTAATACCTCAAGGAAAGGTAGGGAACCGTTTGTTTCAATCTCCATGGTGGATTTGATGCCGTGATGCTGATTATTGAGGAAATCCAATAAAGTAGGTGGCGTTCTTACCATGTGGCCAGTATCCTACGTACCTTAACCAAGGTTTTGGTTTTTAATTCGCATGTTGCAAAGCAGTGGTCTCAAATACCTCCATGAAACTATTACGTACTACCCGAGAAAGGGGAGTACCCATAACGGCACCAGCTGTTTGTTGATAGTGTTTTCCCTGGAAGGTAAAGTACGTTAAAGTAAGGCATTTATCGACTAACTTGGCTGGGAGACCAATCTTGAAAGTTTTAAAGAAAATCTCCGAAGTGACGTCCAATGTCACTCGCCGTACTCCCTCCGATAATAGAATTTGGACGAACAATCCACACCAGCACCAAAAAACACTAACGGTACGTTAAGTCACGTTCTTCAGCACACTCACGCCAAGCACTTTCGCGACTCGGCCCACAAAATTTGTTTTGATCGCGCGCCAGTTGTAAGCAAATCTCAACACTATTTGCCAGGAAAGGTGAAGAAAGCTATCGAGATCCAGAGACTCCCCGGAATCTCATCCGTGATGATGGTTACCCACTCTTCAGTATTTGGGAATCCGTCCTTTCCGCTTCATTATCCTCTCCTCATAGTCCGCTTCTTTGCACAGTTGTATATATGCCCCCGCATGTCCGTCTTTTCCTTGTCAGAAGGTTTTCGACTCTAGCGTAGTTTACACGTCGAGTTACCGTGGCTCTCTGGCGCCCCTCACCCAGATTTGCTCCTGAAGAATTCACATTAGTGGCGAAACGTTTTATTAAGTTTTTGTAGAGTATACATCTTTTGTATTTTTATTTTTGTATTGTACATATACAGGGTGGCCATTCGAAAACGAAACGGCATTGATCTTGGGCATTTAATGTCATATAAAAATAAAATGCCCAGAAACGTCAACTTTGTTATTGAGGGGGACATTTGTTAGGCGTACAAGCAAACCCTCATCTTCAATCCCTTGGGCAGGGTGGAACTGACCTCAGAAACGTTGAATGGAAAGAGGGGATGAATTGTACCTCGATTGAAAGGTCTTTCGATTCTCTACTGCGCAGTTATCGAAACATTTCGAATATTCTATAATAGTTTGGTTTCGGTGTCGGAAGGTATGCAATAGTGGTGCAATGGTGTCTTGTCCAGTCTACGTAACAATCCGAAAATTTAGAAAGTACAATGGGAAGGTATTTGATTTAGAATTGCATTGTTTTTAGAGGATTGAGAAATTAAACAAATACAGTGTTTAGGTAGGTCATAATATAATAATAATAATATTGCGAGTTAAACGAAGACTGGAAAAAGCAGGCATGTTGGTTGTTGATATATGGTTTTTGTGAAAATAATTACCTTCTCTATAATCCATTATTTAAACTGTAATTAGAAACAATTTTCCGTATAATAATTTTACCGAATGAATGCCAAACCGTCCGTGTGAAAAAAGTCATAATGTAGTATCACTGCTATCTATGTATACACAGTGATATGAAGTGCGAATGAGTCTGCAAATTGGATGATACTGAATATAAAGCTTTGTTTATATTAAATTCTTATATAAAAAATTTTAAAAGCATTCAAAAAGGCCATACAGAAAATCGTTGTAAGCTTGTTGAATGTGTGTTCTGTGTTAGTACGACACAGACATGAGTAAGTATACTGTCCATCAAATTTTGACAGCAGAACTAGGTACATGAAAGGTTTATGCAAAGCTGGTGCCTAAAAACTTGCCTGACGATGGTAACGGAAAACATGTCAATATTCCCATATCTATCACTGTGATTAATTTCCCTCTCCAACGACTAGGCGGAATTTGAAAAGTTACTATTATGGAACAATAGACAACATTCAAAGAGTAACCGCGCAAGTGTCAAACAGCCTCAAGTAGCAAGACTTCCAGAATTGTTATCAAGATGGCATTCTAAAGCTGTACACACACACACATTCAATAAAATCTTTATGATATACCCTTTTCATTACTTTTGAGACATGCATAGACAGTCGACCATATTGAAATATAAGATCAATACTATTCTTGAATATTAAACAAGATATTCACTATTATATTTGAAGTGTCGGCAAGCAACTTGATTTGTTTTCTATTATAGTCATTCCTAACCTAAGTACATTTTAGTCATAGTAAGGTAACCTATAGATATTATTTAACATTTAAGAATAAAACGGAAATTTTCTCTAAAATTTTCTTCAATCTCATTATACGCCGTATGTACAAATGATGTTTGAATAATAACAACTATTATACTCTATCGGATGCAAAACCTAATAGGCACTAAATCTTCAGATGCTTTCGACGTATGCAAATGCAATTGAAAAATAGGTGCACAACATGTGAAAGTCGCTACATTCGTACACATTTATGCTGACTACTTAACATGTTACAATCGTGTACTGCTATTAACACCACTAAATGAAGAAGGGCGAGGGAGCAGGCGATTTAGAAAGTGCAGAATTAAATGTTCGTGACTAGGATGATGGGAAGATCGAAGTGATATTGAACTCATTCAAGACAAACTAGTGTAAGAAATTCGACTTTTGTAAATTATATGCACGTTTGGTAAGTATTTAGCAGATAATTATACAAAAAAAAATGCTAATAAAATTATCTTTTAAGTTTTAATTCTGAAGATAAGACGCAACTCTTATGATATAATGCTCCTGGTAGCTTAATAGTAGTAGTTTCATAAAATGCCTTATTAGGATTATTTTAATATGAAATTGTGTGCAATTTTGTAAGTAAATAATATAGGCTATTTTGCAACGTACTTTCTTTCTAAAAACGAATATACTCGTATTTTAACACAATTTTGTTTATACGATTATCCACAAACACGGCGTTCAAGATGATGTGACCTGTTTCGAGTTCCTGTTACCGAATATTAACCAAATTTCACAGCTGCAGTATCATAATCAGGTTTTTCCGCTGTTTGTCTTCTCTCTCTAGTTTAATCCATTGTCAAGCGATTCGCACTCGTATTCTGATATCTGCCATTCCATTGTGCTATCTGCTTTACGATTACTCATTTTCTCCTCGTCAATTTCTTTCCGTTCACTTTTCTCTGCAAAAACAAATATTTATTTAACAACATTCGGGTGATTAATTTGTCCAACACTTTCATTACATATTGTATATCTGTAATATCAACCTTGTCCAGAAATTCGTCATGATTTTCTCTTTGTATCTGTCAATAATCTAGTAGTTGGAAAATAAGAACATAATGAATCACATGGCATATTTTTTTATTTTAGTTTAGAAACTGATATCCTACAATTTTAAACAAGGATGAAGAAAAGTATATCCACTGGTGAATGTTCGATTATCTTAACAGTCAGTTCTTATAAAACTATATTTGTTGTACAGGGTGTGCGATTGACAAAGTAAAACAATCTTAATACATATATTAATTATTCTAATTACAAACACCTCATACAGTTTGTAAAAGGATGTAATAACATAAAAAGATGGATCGAAGGTACCTAATATGACGATAACTGTATTTCTTCATGTTGTTGCTTTTCGTTAGTTCCTTAAAATATTCTTCCCATACTTCCTTATATTGCTCTTCACGTTCAACCACTGTGCCTTTACCATCTTTGCATTGTCGTGTTCATTGATTTTTTGGTATTCTTCTTCATACTTTTTTCTTCGATATCCTTCATCTGTTTTCCCATCCAAGCTTCTTTACTTTTGCGTATAGTTTGTTTACAATTCTTTCTCATCTTCTCATGCTCTATTCTATTCTTGTTTTTTCTCGGCGGTAACCATCTAATTCTTGCTTCCACTTTCTCGATTAGCATGTCCTGGCAAGCTTCATTATACCATTCATTGCATCTATTCTTTCTCTTTCTTCCGACACATTTTGTACTGCTTTATTAATACATATCTTCGCTTGTTAACTGTCTCTCTATTTCTTCGCTGTATTCTACTCTCAGTTTTTCATTACTTAATTTCTCTGTGTTCCAATTATTCTTCTTCTATTTCATTTTCGTTATCTTTTTATCTTCAGTTTTATTGTCTTTGTCGCCATGAAATGATCTGACTCTGCGTGGTTCCCCTATACGTTCTTATATTTGAAGATGATTATTTCTTAAACTGCATAATCTTGGATGAATACTTATCAGCATTACTACGTCTTCGCATATGTAGCAATACCTTTTACACCGGAGGGATACATCATCAAATTATTCGCTTTGGTCTGACTTCGCACTTTAGGGAACATGTAGAAGCCATTGCATTACTTTGTCTTTTCCCAAAAAAACCTCAGATCACACAAGTTGATATCTCAGCGCAAATTTTCACTCACAGACTTCGAGGTATAAGATTGTTATGATTCTGTGTTGAAGGAGGAAATGTACTCACTTTAAGCTTCACTACATTATCCCTTTCGTTTTAATACTCATGGTAATAGTTCATTACCCTCACAAGTTTCTGACACCTACGTAAATGTCAAAACTTTGGAAGTATTTTTTAATGTGTCGCTATTTCTATCTTGCTCGAATTTTTTAAGAATCAAATCCACAATTCTCTTTGCCCTATCCATGGTAATAGAAAAATAGCGAGGACATATTTGATAAAAAGTAAAAAGGGCGCTTTTAGTTGCGCGATGAGAAAACCAAGTGTACGCTATCAAACACAATTTCTCGCAATTAAACAAAACGTCACATCATTGAAACAACACCAGCGCGTGTGGTACAGGAGGGATAGTTATGAGAGTAAGGACCAAACGATAAGTAACTATGGCAGTAAAATTGTGAGAGAAAATCTCATATAGCGACCTACGCCGGGTTAAGTATATTTCTAGAAGAATTATTACACAGAACAAGTAAATAGAATTACATACCAGCTTAATAATACTACTCCGTATTCAATAATAAAATAACTATGTTGAATCCTCCGACTCGAGAGGAATATCAATGTATGCGTATGATATGCCTACTAAATAATTCTGTTGTATATTTGTGAATATGTAGCATTCTAAAAACTCATATCAAGTAAATAAACAAGGCTGGGATTATGCCACGATATCAAAAATCAAAAAATGCCTGTAAAAGGCGCTCATGGTATATTGATGGAAATCACCAATATTGCACTCATTCGTAGGATAAATGCATTGCACTCGTTTGCAGGGTGATTTCCAGCAATATACCATGAGCGTCTATTACAGGCATTTTTTGTTTCTTTATATGGCCGGGCGTAGACGAATTTTGCGAATTAATGATGTCTCCTTAAACGTAGAGTTAAGTTTTTGTATCTTTGTCGTACGTTCTTCTTATTTTCTATCTTATAGCTAAGTGGATAAAATTAGTAAGCCTTGATTCTAACAGAAATCATCTCACATAACTAAATAAATCGCTAACAACACGATTTCTTCCGCAAGATTTTACTTCAATCAAAACACAGCAACAACAAGGCGGTAATGTAAGCTTGCTATTATTATCATTGTCTATTCGTTTTTATATTAACTTAAAATTCTACACATATTAATTAAGTATATAATATCATCGCACTGTGGCAAAGTGTTTAATAACAATGATGAAATATTACGTGGAGATGCATTAATTACAGTTACATAAAACACCTTCATCGCACGCGACCTCATAGTAGAGTCATATAAATCAATAAGTCTATACAGATTTCTATTTACCAAAAATACAGTATATGGCTTTATCTATTCCAAATCACGCGCCAACATACAATTAACTCTATTGAAAGCTTTATGTGTTTCTGTATGAGATATCTTATAACATTCGTCTTTAAGACGTGAAATATTAAATAATATCACACAAGAATAAAGGTTTAAACCATGACACGAAACTATGTCGTGAGTTTTACTGGCGCATGGTACATTCGGAGGACTTGTATACCACATACCATACCGACCTTATAATATCTTCTTATTTCCCAAAATAATCAAAAAAAATTACATTAAAAGTGGTTTGTAATGAACGATTCCAGTATCTACGAAACTCATTAATAAATTCAATATTAATGTATGTATTGTGAAGTACTATTAGTAATATAAACCCTTCAATGATAAAGTGCGTTGCGATGCAGTAAATAGAGAGTGATGGTTTTCATGATCATAAAACCAGTATTCAATTTAGCAGCAACAGTCTCCAAGAATAATTCATCACATCTCCTTCCTGACAAACAACATTTTACATACTTGTTCACGAATCTTAAATGTCAAATTACAGAATTTATTTAATGAAGATGTTATGGCTTTATGTCGCGCTGTCAATGTCAATAAACAAGTAGCCATAAAACAGTAATTTATACATCTACGCCGACAATAAATGCGACATCTTACAAAAGGCTCGACGTTTTTCCACGCCATGAATAGATACTATATTTATCCAGGTATTCACATATTTGCATTTGCATTAACAAACACACCACCACATTGTCGTATATAACAGCACGTTTTAAGTTAAAGTGTTAAGCGTTAGCGAGTTGCAGTCAAATTTCACAGCAATAGCGCATAGCAGCCGCACATTGGCTTAAGTACCATCACAAATTACGCGATTTTTATAATTACCGCCGCTGTGATGTCAAAAAGTGCGATATCATGCTGCGCCTATCACAAATGAAACCCATACTAACTTTCTAACGTGTTGCTCACTTAAAGGATGTTAACGGTCGGTGAAAAATACTGCCTATATCGTACGTGTTCGGGGTGTGAAGTATTTCGATTATCTTTACTCACACAAAATTCACAATAACTTAACGCCGCCTAACTCCAACTAAAACTAAAGAATGCAAGCTTCAGATATTTTAGATAAGGCTCCCATAGAATGTGGAATGTTTCGTGGTTTTCAATACACTAATACATTTGTTATATATCTTATGGTTATTCTTGGAGATATTTTTTTAATGATCATCAATTTCCATCATTCGCAAGCGTCCAAACTGATTTCGTAAATGTGATGACACACATATTATATGATATAGACATATACTCAACTATGTTCTATCTGTCTCAAAATAAATACGATTTTTTTAAGGAGTAATTTCCACTTAGTAAATAAAGGCTTGGCTTTAAAGCGAATATCATTTCAAGTAATTAAATTCGCTTTTGCAAAGCTTTTATCTATTTAATACACATCTCCCGCTGAAAATTCCCATTTAATATGAAAAAAAAACAGTACATGCACCATTGTTGAGATAAGTTATATTTGTTATATTTAAATCATTACTCGTTCTAGGGTTTGAAAACTTTTGTCAAAATTAAATTTTTAACAGGTTTTTGTTTGATGAGAGATCAAGATCCTATCCAACACATACTTTGTTAATCAAGTAGACATAAGACTCACTCGATTGTTTCGTTACTTGTGTGGCAAGAAATGCCGCTCTATTACCTATATAAGCTTGAATTTTAGATCCAATTATGCAAAGAAAGCATACAGTAAGATTGTTTTTCGGTTTTTCAGCTCATATACATTTACATTTACATTTTACCAAATGCTTGTTGCGCGAATGTGAACTTTCATCATACATCTAAATAACTTCAATGTCTTGGTAAACTACGTATGCTACGTACTGCGTATTAATTCAGTTCCTGAGTTGTCTGAAATTAATTGATTAATGACAAAGTGAAGTTCGAGATTTTTCTTGAATCTACTGACAAGAACGCATTCCATATTCAAAAAATTTGCAAACTAGTACACCAACCTCTAATTGCCTGAAATTGAACAAAATAACGCAACCTTGGTAGACATTCAATTGTGACTGTCGTTTTAATCGACAATTAACTCAATAACGTATCCCCAAACAAGTTCTATCTAAAAATTTGCATAGATAGACAGTTTCCAGAGCTTTTACAATATTCAAAGAAGGCATTCTTTCTAGAACAGCCTAATTTGAATTCAAATTAGCATAGTCCTGTATACATTGCAGATATTCTTACTTATATTTTCTAAATATTTGTTATACATATAACCAATCGCATAACTAATATTTGCTTGTTATTGTCGTCATGTATCACACATAGAAATGTGGAGTTAATTCTAAAACTCGGTGGTCCCCCACGTCTATCCCTTTCTAGTGTTAAAATTAATGGAGTTAGAATAAGTAGTGTCAGTATTGCACTCAGAAGTGATAGCAGTCTTGTCCTGCGGTTGTTACTTCTATTCTTAAAAATGTTGCTACTATCTCGGAAGGGAGAAACGGTTGCCATTCGTGGTGGTACCCCACAAACTCTTTTAGGATAATATTTTCGTCTTTTCGAATTCAATTCGGTGCGGTGTAAGATGTATTACATTTGAGTGTATTCTACCTCTTAATCAATGAATTATTCAGTTATAGATAATTTGTTGTCTTTCCGGTATTAAATCGGAATTAAAGTCATCTTAATTCGACTACGAATATATTACCTTCTTCTCAACACCAGCTTTTAGATATAATTTAATCGAGAAAAGAGAAGAAGACAAAAATTACGCTAAATTTGATTAAAACTGTCACTTTTTTCAACATAAACTTATTTATATTTTAATACCAACTGATAATAATTTATTCCAAAAATTGTGTGTATGCACTTCCTGCACCTAGTGTTTATAAAGATACAATGTATTTTTCTACAACCGCCAGTCAATATAAGCAATATTTTCATTAAAAAATATACGTATATTCCTGATATTGAATTGCGGTTGTAGAAAATAATTATATTATGTATACCCCAAGAAATTCTTCGGTGTTAAAAATGCTTGGAAAGGTAATAATAAGAAACATTATTGAAATTATTACGTGAAGTACACCTTTTTGATTTTTTCCAATCAGTTAGATAACGCTATTTAAACGATTAATTAGTGACATACAATTCTATGTTTGCAAATACATAATTTAAAGTATACGCTATTCTAATGTAACAACAACTTTCCAGTAACGACCAGAATAAACTCCATGCCTCAATGCACAAAATGTTTCATGCATCACTAAGAGACCACTTAGGTCATTATTCGTAATTGCTTACATTAATAGCAAATCTTGTTTGATTCGAGCGCATTTAACGCCAATGGTCAATAATATTTCTCTGCGCGTATTTATGATCCACTCGACATTAGTACAAAGCCAAAGATACCAAACCGAGTTCACATCAAAGAAAACCATTCAATAAATATAATGTTATAAATTAGTAGTTTTTTTTACTTATGTATTTTCATTTATTTATTTGTCGGTTTAACTGCGACAATGTTACGTGGATCATACCAATTAAGAGAAAACGTTTTAATTTATTAAATTCAACCTAGATTCTGCTGGTAAACTGACGGACCATTAATTACACACGATTGTGCACATAAGAGAAAGAAATGCGTTAAATTAACGTATACTGATGCTCCGTAATTAGAAGCAGTTTTTATGTTGACACTAGTTTTTGTTTATATAATTAAACCAATAATAAACAATAATTATTCGCTATTCCAATCACATCTTATTCTGCGTGTAGTTTTATAGATTACACTGCGTGCGTAGATAGTACTACAACAAATGGAATTATATAGAAACGTTTTAACATTCAGCTTTGGCGTTTAGTACGGTTAAACTAGTTGCCCCCACCCAAACTCTTCGAGTTTGCACCGCACTCAAAATGTACTAAATAATTAGTGGTAAAAAACTATTCTTTTCACATAGAAGAACTATTTGTGGAAAAAAACGTCGTATCTAATAGGACTACTCGATCCGTCTACCTCTGTATTCACAGTCTATCGCCTTTATCTTTTAACCATAAAAGATACGATATAAAACTCGCGAAAATAGACATATTTAGTATAATCTCGATAATACACTGACATTCGGATAATTAAATTACACCTCAGTGCAAAATAATAGCAGTACAGTATATTATCGCTTGTTTTACAAATAGAAGATGAAAAACGATTTCTTTCGCCACAAATCGATCATTAACAACAACAAGAGCTTAAATGTGGAGTATTTCTCTAATAAGTTAATTACATATGAACAAGTTACATGCATTGAAGTACACATGGAAAAATTCACCCCTCCTTTGTGGTGAAAGTTGAATTAAATTTGTGTCACTAAAAGGAAGAGTATTATTTGTTCATCCAACATTCCAAATTTGGTTAGATTACCTGCAGCGGTTCCAAAGTTATGAATTTTTTACTTTACAAAATAGAGGCGAAAATCGCATGCGAACCCTCTGTAACGCGAGTCGCACACGATTTTCGCCCAAAGTCTTCGAGTTTGGTCCGAATTCTTCGAGTTTGAAGCAGCAGCCCACCGACCAGCATTTCCGCTAGTCTTAGCCCGCTCCATAACTTTTAAGCTTATTACACATTGCTAACCACTTCCGCGGACCAGCGCCTAATCCAAAAACCAACGTCAACTCCAAAGACCGCGCCACCTCCGCAGATATATAATAATATAATAATAATATTTGATTCGTTATATATTACTCATTTTTGCCTTTATAAAAACGACAAAAACAAAATTTCGAGTTTAATATTTGATTATATATTACTCTTTCTTTCCTTCATAAGAACGACAAAAAAAAATCGAGTTTAATATTTGATTCGTTATATATTACTCTTTTCATTTCATTCATAAAAACGAAAGAAAAACAATTGTACCTAGCAGGGATTGAACCGGTGACCTCCGTATTACGAAGCCGCCGCTTTTCCACGAGTCGTTATAATTCGTTGGCGAATTATTCGTATATACAGTGTGTTGCCGAATAGGTGTCCCAATAGGAAAAACTTTATTATGGATGTATGGAAAAAAACATTCTTCGTAAACGGTTTTGCTTGATCTGAAATACACAAATAATACTAGACGTCTAAATTAATATCATAATAATGCGTAAAATAGTTGATTTTTGTAAATTTTGGAGTCACATTTTTCTAAGTCCGTATGATGTTGCACTCACATCTAATTGCATTGAACGTAATGCAACTTATGTCGTGTTAGGTTATGCATGTGTTAGGTGAACTACTGTCATACGGTATTTAATTGTCAAAATGTGGACACAAAAAAAGAAAAACTTTATTAGTTTTTCCTATTGGGACACCTATCCGGCAACACACTGTGTACAACTAACTTTCTTTATCATAATTTTGGTAGAAAAACATTAAAAAATAACCCGTTCAGAATGGCGTTGGAAATGTGAAATTTTGGTATTCGGTATTATTGGTACGGCGAATTCGCGGGGTATATCTTTCGACGTCGTACTCGATTGGGCGTCGGCGTAGCGACGCCGTCCGTCATTTCTTTCAATCGAACCCGATATCTTTATCGACATTTTCGGATAGTACTCATCGACGAGAATATATTTGCACATAGGCACGTTTCGGTGGAAGTAACCGTTGGGGAGATATAGGCGGTTAAAGTCGGATAGGACCCAGAATTTTCGTTAATCCGGTAACATCCCAGAGGATGGGCGTCGGTCGCGGCGAAACCTAGCCTACCGATTAGAAAATTTCTTTCCGCGTCGTTTGGTAGCCGTATCGTTTAGCTTCGTACGTTCTGCGTTATTCGTTCTCATTTATTTTCTATACATCCAACTATATCCTTTAAAATATACTGGATGATGATGGCAACCTTTTGGTTTAATTTTTTGACAACTAGAAAATCTAGACGATAGAGGATAGATTGACTGCCTATGCGGCAAGAATATCTATAGGGATGGTAAGACAAATATTTCCAAGAATACGAATATCACGAAATGTTAAAGGTGGCCTACACATCCATCCGGTTTTAGACCATTTCCATGATCCCCCCTCCCCTCTTCCTCCCTCTATCTCTCTTTACAAAAATCATCTACAAAATAACATACAATACCTATGTCAGAGAAGTCAGTTGAACAATATATTCTCTAATATTTTATGGAAACATGTGTATAGCGTACTCTTTAATATGTAGATATAAAATTAAAACTACGACTTACGAACTTTAGACCAAAATATAGGTAGAAAAGTAAGAAAAGTATGTACATAACTGTTTCAAGTAATATAACTTTTTAAACCTCTATTACTGTTTTTCAACATATTTTGTTAGAAAGAATATTTAGTTTGCAGACATGCAAGGGCATCTAAAGCTTGGATCATTGGTTGTTGTAAATAACCGTAGTAAACAATCTTAGCAGAACTTATTTTTCGATTGCGTTACTAATTTTCCTGCGCTTTAAACCTTCCTTAAGATAATGACCGCTGCTTACTTCGACAGTACTATCGTTACAGGTTCACACCCAACTCTAAGCTTTCGAGTTTCATTGTATATTCTAACACTACTAGAACACTAATTTGCATCGTTCACTACTTCTTTATGTGGAGTTTAAATAATTATTTTTAGAATATGTACACGCTCATTCTAATGACGCCATACATAAGTTATTCCGATAGCCAGTATTTACTTTTATGTTTATTTGGATTTCTCAAGAAGTTGATGAACACCAATTCTTGCTAAATTTCATGACAACAAAAATATGCACTTTATTATTAGTACCAAATTACCCAACATTAGTAACTCGTTTGAGTGGATATGGCAATTCTATTTTTATGTAAATACTACGCATTCTCTTTGGTATAAATAGCTTTCCTGGATATCATCAAAAGAGATCTCAAGTGACTCACTGATAGTACAAAAGCAAATTAAATGAACCAGAAACATAGAATATCGAGCAAAATCACGGTCGTAGCAAATTATACACCTTCCGAGCAGTTTCAAGAAATATTTTAAGACGCATAATAATAATATTTACTACACGAGCTATAGAAAGGTATGTCAGCACTAAAGGTACTCGAGGAAGATAAATGCAGACATTAAATGTAGCAATTGGAAGACGTTTTTCAATTGTTACATATAAATAACACGTTCGCTGTAAAGTGAATTGTTATTATTGGCAAAGACCGAGAAAACAACGGGGCATCGTAGAAGTGGAAGAAGAATAGTTAACGTTTACCGGTAGACGAGCAAATCGTCGTAACAGAAAAAATCGGTTAGCTCTTAACAACTGCACAATCATATATCCTGTTTCTCTTGCAATTGGTACTTATACAGATATATATACATATACCTATATGAACATTCTTTATAAAACGTCAATTATTATATGGCCTAAGGGAATAATAGAAATTAGATCGAAAAGAACAAATTATTAATATGAATACATCTGCGTATCTACATCCTTATTGATCTGATTCTTAAATAATATGAAATATGAATCAATAACATACATATATTTTTACAAGACACATACTAGCGTAGATCGATGAATAAAAGTCGTAAAACTTATTTTTGTAAGTAATCCAGGTTAATAGCATCTAAAATCGATTTTGTAAACATTATAGATATCTATAAAAACATGCAATCAAACCTTAAAGTTAAGAAAATAGATGGAAACTACAAAATGATATATTTTACATTTTCAAACCCTAAATACTGATTTGTAAAGAAACGCCTACATATATTTCAGTTGCATAATTGATGACTGCATTCTTAGCGAAAGCACCAGATATGTCTAATTCATCCTATAGGGGGATTCTGCGAAGATGAAGGAAGGTAGTATAGCCACAAAAATCTTATAGTGCAAAATTTTGCTCGTATTCTTCAGTACACATGCGTCGTATTATGAATCATTATAAACACAAAAGAGACACTTATAGAGTATTCAACTTGTTTAGACAGAATTACTGCAAAGAAAAGAGACTCGTGTCTAAAATCCATCCAATATCAATTAAATATTGCATAAGGTTCTCCTGACACACAGAGAAGATGTTTAATTAACACTCAAAACATAATTGCTGACAAAATTTTACATTAGTACTCTGTTAACGCAAAAATGAACCAGTAAGTTCTGAGGGATAACAAATGTTTATGGCTACCTATCCTTTACACATGTCTGTGTTTAGACGATCTCTTTATTCATAAAACTCATATAAACCAGTAGTGGTCGAATCTATATTGTCTGCACAATGGCACGCGTAGATCATAGAATCATATAAAACTGCTTCGCTCCACTGACCACAAAAAAATTAAAGAAAATCGGCTTTAAGTTACATAAATATATTTTAAACAAATGTGTAAAAAAATAATATTCGACATGTAAAAAAAATTAACAAATAATTTGAGAGTGACCATATACTTCACTAACCCCTGTCTACGCACAAGATAATTTAGTGTTGTATAGGATACGGCAATGAAAATTATAGATGTAATGTAAAGTAAGGTTAAAAGAGATGCACGTTACATCTTGTAAGAACCTAAGGAATAATTGACCAGCAGAAAATTATATACTCAATTCTTAATTTCTAAAAACATAATCAGCTTCCAGACACTTTACATCAATACATTTGGGCGAAGGTTAAAAGCGGTTAATGATACCAAATATCGTCTGATGCAATGAAACAGTTCTTTCTTTTGAATTTATCTAGGAAGATTCTTACTGTACACTATTTCAATCATCTATCTCTCAAGTTATTTACGGATCATTGCATTGTTAATCATTTAATAATACCTCATGTATCAAGATCCGATAATGTAAATAACAGTACGTCATTTGGATTGAATGTGACCCATTTCTAAGTATGCTAACAACGATGGTTGTAATAACGTAACCTGTATAGAGTTACAATTGAACTACCAGATCCAATTATCACATCTGCATGTGTTGAGGAACCACAATAAGATTCCTCCGTCACTTTATTAACAGTCTTTTTGTGTCGGTAGGTAAGTGATGCTACGGTTTTGTTTTCTAACTGTATAGATTTTTTTTTACTAAGCGAGTCAAACGCATATTATAAATTGACGCGCAGCCTTTCCCAATAAAACTAACCTCGAATGTAATCACTGCATTGCAATATTCAAGAAAGTTGCCGTCATTGTCTATGCTGACAACTACTTACAAAAAATAGATTAATACGTTAGTAGTTAGCAGATATTCGATTACTTTTATGTGGTACATTCTTAGTGATTGTATATGTAAATTAAAACTAATAAGGGGCAATACCTAACAAAATCAAATAAAAGGAACACTTTCTTTAATTATTCGTACAGACATACAGACAAATAAAATAGTATATCTATCTCATATTCGCTTTTACAATGTATCGTAACCAACTGAACAATTGTTACGACTTTGTCTTCACTATCCTATTTTATGCTATATGAACAGTAACAATAATGGATAGAAGCAGGATGTCAAGATAATAAGTACATCGTACAACTACCTTATTTTAAACGAGCGCCGAGGTTATCTAAATAAGTAAAATTGATTCCATGTTAACTCAGCGAGTAGGTTGTGGTGAGGTGCATTTCTTCTGAACCAGACAATTAAATTTTAATATAGGTAATGTATACATAGGCTTATGGGGTGTGGAGTTGTAGATAATGTATGCGTTCGTGGTGAAGGATAAGGGTGAATGTATTAACTTTAAGCGTATCTCCCACGTTAATGCGACTTTATGTCAAGTGTCTGTCGATTTATGTAGATTATTTCATAATAATGAATTATTTGGTACAGCTTCATTGATCGTAATACACAAACGAAATAGCAGTAATATAAATCTAACTAAATACTTAACGATACCTAAAAAGAATTATTTATGTCCGTCAAAGCTCAATATATCCATTAATATTAAGGATATCACAAAACATTATATACAAAAATCATAGATAGTCTTAAGCTACATATTTTTAAATTATTTTAGTATATACAACGTATTTCATATTGCCAGGGTGAACCAACCATACATTTTCTTAAATAGAACACACTATATATTATTTCAAATTTAGATTAAGCATATCTTTCTCATTCCTCCTCATATAAAGTTTCATTGAGTTATACCGAGTATTTCAGAAGTTATGGTCAATTTTGTCTGAGAATCATTGCGTGTTCAACATCCTGTGTATTCCACACGAAACAACTTGAAATTCTTTTCGGACTGGAATAACTTTTTTATATTGTTACAGTTTTATAGCAAAGTGATATTTTGCCAATATTGCGAAAACTATGTACAGGGCGATTCAAAACACACATGGATTATTTTCTTATGTTATTTAAATGGAACAGCCTGTATTTTATATTAAGAAAAGGACACTGGTGAAGGTCATTGATATAGCGTGTATAAAAGTGCGCTATAGTCCTTATTGACAAAACTATAAATAATTAAACTCGATGTTATAACAATTCAGAATAACATAAACACAAAAAGATACATTGATAATCCTAAACCAACCTCTCCTGCATAGTAACTAAAATCATATCTGAAACTAATGGATTGAATAATAAATATTTTTATCAACTTAAACTAAATATCAACACTATATACACTCCAAATTAGAGCGTAAATATTTCCCAATACATATGTATATTATACCTTATTCTAAACTAAGGAAAGGTACCAAAAATATGCTTCATTGAATCGATAAATATTGTATAAGTTCGGAAGAGATTAGAAAAAGAAGCTGAAAAATGGGTCAATACATTAACCAAATGGAAACTAAATATATGGAATGATTAGAGAAGGAATTTAGAAAAGATAATTATTTGAATTTAACAACAGAGGAAGGGCGAATATATCAGTTCGAGGAGGTGGATAAATTTACATACTTAGGAACAATATTTACAAAACAGCCGAATATAATAATAATAATAATAATAATAATAATAATAATTCATGCCTTAGCATCCCCCAACAGCTTGCGCCAATTACAGGGGGCATCGGCTGGCCATGAGTTATTATTACGCCTGCGGCTGTAGACCGACTTAAGATGTAACCTTTCCGCATTTGCCGTGTAATTTGGAAAACTACAGAAAACCAAACCGTTGAGTGAAGGAATTATAAAGAGACGCAGCTCTGTGCTAATAAGCGTAACCGCCAAGGGATCTGAAAAGTAGATGGCACAGCACGATTTCAGGATCTCAAAATTTAGTCTCTATTCAACTGCTGATCTGGTAACATGCACTGTGTGAAGTAGATTCGCGCTCCGCAGCGACAAATATAATGGCTACGGCAAATCATATTTGTGTCTATACAAAATGTGATAAAAATAATAAAAGGGACAAAGATATTAGTTTTTTTAAATTTCCAATACATGACGAAAATAGAATAAAAGAATGGATAAGAAATTGTGGCAATATTAACATTGCCATGATGGATATTCCTCATTTAAAAAATAAATTAATTTGCGAAAAGCACTTTAATTTAGAATATATTATGATAAGTAATAGACGTAAACGCCTAACAAAAAGTGCAGTTCCTAGAAACTATACTGAAACAGGTAATTTTAATTCTTATTATACATTCAAAAAAATTGAGGCCATAATTTTATATTGCCGTTTATACTAAACATATTGTTTAATGCAATTGGTCGCCCAAGAGGAGTAATAAAAATATTCTTTTGAATAGTGGACATATATTTACTCAATACGAGCGATTTATGAAGCTCAGCAAAAGATTTTTACAGGTACGGCCATAAGTTGATAACGAAATTTTGGAGCTATATATATCTGAAGTATGTATACTTCATTGAAGTACATGAATAGTTTATTGTGGTTAAAGGCTGAATATTATGTTAAATAGAAATTTAAGATATTGCATATTCTACTTTCGTCAGTGTTTGTAAGTTTAGAATCACGTTTATAGTAAACTTAATTCTGCATTGGGCGCTGTAAAACATACGTATTCCATTGTGAGTGTTTTTATATATTATTTTTTTATAAAGCCCATTATTACTGCCAGTTCTGGTTTTGGTCGCACCGTTGTACCAGACTTATAAACTTGCCCTTACTAATCCAGTCACTTTTTTTCGTTTGCACGGTGCTGTTATATATGTAAAAATTGAAAATAATTCGAAAATACTATATTTAACGATAGAAACTTCTTGGATAGAATAATTAATAGAATGAATAGAATAAATAATTTATTAATCAATAAAATCGATGTTATATTTTCACGTTCAAGCCACTATTACAAAGAATATTTTCGATTCAAAGTTTGATTTTACAATTTTACTAAACCTATTTGATCCTATTACAAATTATTACAGTGCCAGGAGAGAGTACTCATACTACCGTTCAGAAACCCAAAATTTACAAAAGGCAAAGAGAACTTGTAACTAGTGACGAAGTTACGTCAGCCAGGGGTTCGCAATTAAAATGTGTTAAGTTACCAACAGTAGCTTCGTTTGGCAGCAGCTCAAGCAGAACTTCTAAGTTGAGTGATTGTGTAATGGAGATGCCATCGCCAACTAGTACAACGAAATTAAAAAATAAGAAACTTACTTATACCATTAATAAATTGAGGAAGCGGTATAAAGCTTTGTATGCAAAAACACGCAGGCAATCAAAAAAATATAATGCAATGAATTCGATTATTAGCAACCTGCTGGATCATAAAAGTGATTCAGTGAAAACATTTGTAGGCATGCAATGCTTTCATATAAAAAGTACACAGTGGTCAACATCAGAAAAGCATTTGGCTCTGTCTTTGTATTACAAATCTCCTTCTTGTTATAAATTTATGCGAAATAATTTGAAATTATGTTTGCCATCACTACGCATTATTCAATCATGGCTAAAGGTTATCAATTTGGCAACAGGTGTGAACAGTAGTTTTCTCAAGAAATTAAAAGTCAAAGCAAAATCAATGAATGACAACGAAAAGCAATGTGTTGTCATGTTTGACGAAGTTAGTCTAAAGTCGCAACTGGAATATAACAAAGCTATTGATGTTGTTGAAGGGTATGAAGATCTCGGCACTTTGGGCAAACAAGAGAAGTTAGGCAATATTGTCCTAGTATTTCTGATCCGCGGTCTTTTTTGTAATTGGAAAATGCCGTTTTGTTATTATATATCAGCAGGCCCGGTGAAAGGAAGTTTTTTAAAAGTACTAATACAGGAAGTAATAAAGTCATTGTCAGCAATGTCATTTAAACCGAGAGTGTTGGTGTGTGACCAAGGAACAAATAATAGAAACGCGTTAAAATTATTAGGTGCCACTAAAGAAAATCCAGCAATTGACATTGAAGGAGAAAAAATTTTTACATGCTTTGATGTGCCGCATTTGCTGAAAAGCATAAGAAATAATTTTATGAATTATAAACTCCAGTTTATAATTAAAGATAAACCGGTGGCTTGGTCTGATGTTAGCGACACGTATAAAATTGACCAACGCAGCAAAACAGCTAGAAGCCTACTAAAAATAACTGCCGCACACATTGCTCCAACAACATTTCAACGAATGCGTGTGAAATTTGCTGCTCAAATATTTTCGCGTTCTGTTGCAGCAGCAATAAGAACAGCTGCGGCTACAAAACAGCTAATTTCTTCTACAGCTCTAAACACTGCTGATTTCATAGAATACATCAATAACGTATTTGACGTCTTAAATAGTCGCATTTTACATGACGTTAATCCATATAAGCGTCCATTATCAATATTTGGGTCGCACTGTTCTGACACACTGAACGATGCATTAAGCTATTTCGAAATGATACAAGTTTTTGAAGGAACCAAAAAACGTAACAACATACACTGTATCAATGGATTTTCGTGGACTATACGTTCCATTCTATTACTTTGGTCTGAATTGAAACAGACTAACACTAAATACCTACTAACCGGATTCCTGAATCAAGATCCTCTTGAAAATTTATTCTCGGTGATAAGGAACCGAGGAGGTTATAATCCTACGTCAACAGCGCGTCAACTACGAATAGCACTACAACACAATATGACAATCCAGCTCCAAGCAGCAACTGATACTAGCAATTCCGAACCCGATGAGGCGGATAACCTTGACATTAGCCATCTGTCTCAAATATGTGAAAATGAAGAAGAGACCATCTATTCCAATGATTTAAAGGAATCAACTTCTTATCACTCCAGAAGCAGCGAAACGAAAACTTTCGAGGATGTATCATCTTCCTTGGACACTGAATCACCTTCACTGGAGACTTGCAGTAACGTTTATGTTGCAGGACACCTTGCTCAGGAGAAAGAGAAATAACTGCGAAACTTGCAAAGAGGTTTTAATCATCGATAACGATGATCTAGTAAATCAAAACGAATTATTACTGTTATATAAGGATTATACCGGCTCTACGAAAACAAAAAATATTCAGTTTTTAAAAAGACCATCCCTACGTTTTACCAATGTTATAAGTTTTTTATTGCAAGAGTTCAACGTAGCTTTCGATAAATATAAATGTGCATTGGGCATTGCTCAAAAAATAGAGTTGCACCTGCTAAAATCTCTTGGCAGTGAACGAAGTTTTTGCGAACTTCATCAGTTGGAATGCATACATTTATTGACCACAATGAAATTATACAGAAACTTAAAATGGGAGAGCGAAAAACTGCGACAAACATATAAACATAAAAAAATACGAGCGAAAGATACGAATGTGAAACCGCATAGAAAAATCAGGATTTTAAGTTGTAATTAGTAATATAAATTATCCTAACATTATCTTATTTATGTTTTATAATTTTTTCAATGTTTGTTTTATGTTGCCTCTCCGGTTTAGAATTTGATATTTATTTATATTCTCACATTATTTCTTCTTTTTGTAATGGATTTCTATTTTTTTATTCACTTTTTAAGGAACCTTTTTATCCTGGAATAAAAATATGATTTAGTGTTACTAACAATATCCCGAATGCGAATAAAACATTTTTATTTAATAGATATTCAACATAGGTCCGCAAGGTTGAAATTTGGAAAAAATAATTTATAACATATTTTATATTTCCTTTAGTTTACGGCTTGCTATTAATACACATGTACTTTTTTAATTCTTACTATCTGTCCCTTATTTCTGGTTTTTAAAACTTTCTAATTTTGTTAAAAAATCAATAATATTTATAGAAACTGCAAATTTCTTAGTCATCACTCACGACTTGTCGTTGCAGTTGCACAAGTGATTTACACTCCGCAAATATCTCATCTTTCGACAGTAACACAGCTGCACGATTGTTTAAATCTAATTCACTGATTTTCTTCTAGAGGTCGGTACTTTACGGCGGAATTATTCTGATATAGAAAGAGAAAAGACGGAGATACATATATGTTACGAATTTTTGCATATAGTTGCATCTCTCAACGACCAAACTCAGAAAGGAAGCACCGGGGTTCGAACCCGGTACTGCCGGACTACGAGGCAAGTGTGCAAGCCACTAGGCCACGAGCCCGACAAGGTTTAGAAATACAGGCAAAAATAATGCCGGGTAATAGACGGATGGGAGCACTTAACAAAACATTAAAGAATAAGACCATTTCAAGGAAGGCGAAAATCCAATTACATCGAACTGTAATAAGACTCATACTGCTATATTCGTGTGAAACGTGGACCATAAATAAACTAGAACAAGCACGGTTTGCAATATAGGACAGGAAACTACTTAGAAACATATTCTGTGGCAAGAAAACAGAATAACGATGGACAAGAACAACAAACCAAGAAGTACAACGACGCAAGTATAGTAGCTATTATACAAACGCGAGAGAAGGTCGTCCAAAAGGACATTGGAAGCCGAAAAAGGAGAAAGATATAGAACTCTTGAAGGTTATCGGATAGAGGAAAAAGCTAACGACAGAGAGCAGTGAAAGCGAATTACTTATCAAGCCATAGGCCAACTAGGTCTGTAGAGCTAATTAGATATATATACATAAACATAAGTGTCAAGACAACAAAAGAAGATTCGGATGGATTTCATACTAATCGTTTTATACATTGTGGTTTATACCCATGGCACTCTATTGTTTTCAATTTGTATATATACAGTTTGGTAGTCGCAGAAGTAAGAACAGCTGGCCATACGTAGGGCAATGTCTACGCTCCAAGGTCCTAATTTGGTCGACGTTGCGTGTAGCCCATTTGGGTAGATCGGTACTTAGGTTAAGCCGCTATTAGAAATTGAGACGTATTTAAACATATTTACACACACGGCAGGGGCTACAGTAGCGATCTTGACAAGCGATATAGTTAGCTTAAGAAACCGTTAAGTTGTACTTGCCATAAAAAAGAGAGGTAATGTGTCTACGAGAAAAGCAAGAAGAATGTCTTAATATAGGTAATAAATTTCGAATAACTCATACTTGGTAACAAGTTTCTAATACATATGTTTGTTTTTTTCATTCTGAACTTCAATGTTATAAGAAACAATCCCATGTAGAATAAAGGTTAAACTAAATTCTCTTGATTCACGGATTTGGTATATTGTAACATGCTCCAGTTAGAAAACTTGTGTAACCTATCAAGTTACAACTCATCCCATTCACTAACACTTTTAAAATGACACTAATTTATGTTTAAGTTCTCTTAAATAATGTGTGACCTCACCACTGTGTCGCTCGCTTTATTTTGTCTGAATTTCCACTACATTCAAAGTAGATACAGGTAGAGCATTGTGTAAATATACAACATCTTTTGATAGTTCTGTGGACGCGTGCAAACTCGTATTCAATTGTTAGACGAACACTTTCATGTAACAAACGGATCGATAGCCGCAGTGGTTAGATGGCTGACTATCGTTGTGGTGGAACGATAGGAGTTGGGTTTTAATGCTCCGGAACATTTTTCGCGGACAATTGGATACGGATCGATCTACCATTCGCTGTTAGGAGCAAAATGATTAACAGCACGGGATTATAAAAGACGGTATAATTCTGTCATAAAGCCATTTGAACACAATAATAGACACACAAAAACTACACCGCGGGAGTTTCAGTGATAGTCTAACAAGCAATACAGCTTAAGAAGTGACTGCAACTAAGCATCCGCCACACATAAGAAATTAGATGAAAGTAATTATTCATAATTATTAATAATCTATTCTACAAGTTGATCAATTTGAACCAGACGCCAACGGTAAAGTAAGTACACCTCGATATTATACGGAAGAAACTTATGCAAATTACAAAAAATAGATAATACGAACATATACCGAGTATCATCATCTACCCAACTTTACCAGCTTATTATTATAGAACATTACAGAATATCGGCGTTCATCCATCAACGCTGGGACGAAGCGTTGTAAACGAGCAGGAGATAACTGAAGGAAAAAAGTACGTTATTACGCCAGGAAGAAATTCGAGTCGATCGTGTTCAATGTTCTCGTCGACACAGGATGAAACTCCCTAGACTAGGAACTCGACAACGCTGCAATTTTAGATTACGAACCTTCGACGAGGAACTAGCGAGCAGGAAAAAGCGAGAAAAATCGGGCAAATATTAGTCGACCGTCATCGTTACTGGCGCAGAGAGGCGCCGCGAATCGCATCAACTATAATGATAAATAAGTCTCGAGCGTGGAGCGTCGATTGCACTCTTGATAAATTAGAAAAGCAGGAGGTACATAGAAGGATACCGCGGGCAAAGCATGGCCTCCTTATGATACGTGCCTTCAACAACAAGAGAATTGTTATATATACACCGTATTATTATAGATAACGCTTGCTATAATAGTTTACGGTTATCTAGGTTCTGAAAGAAAGTTCGGCTAGCAATATTTTCGAGGGGTCAAGATTTTCTATAAAAATGGATAAGTAAAATTTTATTTTATAGAAACTAATACTTAAAAGTACACTACCAAATAACTCTATAAAATATTTGCTAATTCTGATGATATCAATATCTTATTATATGGATATTAATCAAAAATAAAACACCGGTAAAACATATGTTGAAGTATTGAAAGTCAGGCAGTAAACAAATACATAATTGTTAGTTGTTTTCATTAATTACACTGTAGTTCTCAACTTTATGCGAACCTTCTCACTTATTATAAGAGGGATTATCCTGTTTGTTATTGGTACCAATATTTTATATATGTATTTATAATTATTCCTTATTTAGTCGAAAATGGAATGAAAATACTATTAACTTAACGTATTACTGCCTATAAAATAATAAATCCAGTATCAGTAGTTCTCCGTTAGTTTCGGCGCTCAGTATACTGCGCTGTTAATCAGTTCGCACCCAATAGCGAGTAGTAGATCGATCGGGATTTGAATTCCAACCCCCAGCGATCCGCCACATCAGTAGGTGGTCGCCTAACCACTACGACTATGTACCGGTTATCGACACTGATAAAAGACAACATTACACAGTTTATTATCAGAATATAAATTTTGCAAACAAACTAAGAGTGGAGTAGTTTGACAACTATACCTATCGGAAGCAAAATATTTCAATTATTAATGAAGAAAAGTATTGGCTTTAATACCTAAAGAATATAAACACATGTAGGTAAGATGTATTAAATTAAGAAAAAATAATTAAAGTAAAAGGACGATCTCCTAATTGAAAAAATAAAACGCATAATGAGAGTCCTTATAAATACTTGAAACATAACATTATTTGACATTTTTTCGTACCACCAGTGTTACTAATGGTGAAATTACTAACACTGTGTAATACTTTCCAAATGGGATGTATATGTATGACCCTTAAGATAATGTAAGATCAAAATGAACTGTACTCATATCATGTCACTTACTATTAGTTCGACATCACTCCATCAATTTTAATTGAATATAAGTAATGAAATATAATATTACCGAAGTAAAACGCTGACATAAATGTTAAATAAAATTACACAGAACAATTTTTTTTTTCTTTATGAATTATATACAAACTTATTTTGTTTTATATTCCTAATAATTATTATAAAAACAAATATCTTCTATCACGTCTGGTACTATACACAAATGAAATTCATATTGATCATACAATACTAACACTAACTAGGTATATGCTATTCTGGGACGTATTTAGAAAGTCTTCTTGTCACTTTTCTTTTATATTAGGATGAAGAACATTCCGAAATAAAAGTCCAACAGTAGTCAGCAAACATTTCGCTATTCCACTTGCCCTGATAGCGTTTTTCAATAGCGGCAATATCCTGATGAAATCTTTCCCCATGCTCGTCACTAACATCGCCAAGATTCAGGGGAAAGAATGCAAGAAATGTATACATTGAGTCAATTTGAGTCGAATAACATGTCTGTAGGGTCTTATATATACTCACATATGCACAGATCTATTAATTCCTTGATTTGATTGGTTCTAGAGAAAAAAAAGGGGTGATTTAACGACTATGACGTACAAATAAAGCCCAAATATGTTAAATCCTGTTGAGACATGCCCGCTAGCATGATAATAACTTGATAGTTTCTTTTAACTTATTCATTAAAAAAATCGTTACACATACAGTAGGTACAGTGGCCCAAAAAATTAATGTCTCCCCCTTTCAATACGCGTATATGAATATTATCTTCCATTTGCCGGCGTAGGCAGTTCGGTGAGTCTCGGACATATCCTACCGCCTAAGCCCTGAAAACGTTTTCAATGCAGTAGTATCAACTGCCGCTGAATGTGTGTACGATAATCAAAGCACGATATTCAGTATTTTAAAATATAAAGGCTCAGCATATTCGTATCATTAATAGTAATTACATCTAATACTAAGCATAAAATGAGTTGTAATGGATCTGTATAATAGTTTCCTATCATTTCAATATACAATTTGTATTTATTTAATTACTCTTAAATTTTATTTTCAATAAATGAATCTCCGGATAAATATGTAAATACCTTTCTTGCGCTTTGTTTTTTGTTTATACCAACAAGTATAATAACAACAAGTTATAATTTACAATGTAAAAAGAGAATTAAGTGATACCTACACAATATGCATAGTATGACCTATGAAATTATTTATTATCCACATATCATTTCTTATATACCTACAGCTAAAATATATTGAAAGTTACAAGTCAAATCTTGCTAAATTATTTAATTAATAGCATTTATCTTTTTATTCCTGATTATAATTATTTGCACTTATTGTCACTATTGTCTGCCCAAGGTAACAGATTCTGAATTGCTTATATAAATATCTTAGTTCCATATATGTAATTACACTTTGCAAACCGCAGACATTGTCAACTACGGATGAATTAAGCATTAGCAAGGAACATTATTTGTTGATTCTAAATTTATTTCAGTGTGTATATTAAAGCGATACAACCCAACCTACAACTTAATAATTTCAAGTCATTAATATTAGATATATTCAGGATTGAAAACATTATCTTTCCATTTACATGTTTTTATCAAAACGCTGGAAAATATACAGTGTATTCAATTTGCAATAAACATAACAGCAGTAACGCTTGCGCTTACACTAACTTGAAATTTGCAAGACCCTATAATCGCCTGTCTCTATAATTAGTAAATTAAAATAAACAAGTAACTAAGTAGTATTATCTTGACCAGTGAAATTTGAAGCATCAGAAGTACTTGATCATATAATTTTCAAAAATCAACTAGAAATATTTGTATCTGATGACTAAGATCGGCAAAGCGGAGGAAGTTTCAGTGCAGTGTGGTGAACAATGTGGAGGGCTCGCGCAGCCGTATCAAGACGTGCGTTCAATAACGTTTACGTAGTCGCATCATTTATATTCGTGACTTTCATGAGTGAGCATAGGCGTAACAAACGCATTAATGTTTCCTCATAAAATAATGACAAAGGATATATTATATAATGTGCTAACACTCGTACTGTTTCAGAAACTTCCATGAAACCACATTAAATATGTTTCCACACTTATTTCAGTCAAATGAGTACGGCGTGCGGAATAAATAGCTTTTAAGGATGGAAACGACCATTCCACATCGACTAATGTTACATATATTTGCAAATTTAAAGAAATCCTTGTGACAACTTAATGGAGTTTTGGACGCACCTTCACAAATTTGTCTTAGTATGAGAAAATCCGAATCCTTGTCAATAACACTTTCAAATGAACACAACTTACACACACCAAACGACACCGCGAGAGTTGCAGTGCTAGCCAGACAAGTAATACAGCTTACGAGTCACTGCAACTAAGCAACCACAACAAACAAACAATATTTTAAAAAAATAATACAACCACAATTTTTTTATCTTTCAATTCAAATGTGAACTTGCTGACTTAGCTGGTATGTTTGCGTAGCTATAGTGCGCCAAAAATTTAGTAATTTATGCAACAATGTATATGTACCTATCTAACTCAATTTGTTCTGAGTACGCGCAGCCTATCAGGTATCATTATTGTACAAATAATAATCATTTGCACTAAACTCTTGAATTTAACAGAACCTGCCTATAAAATATCTCTAACAATCACTCTGTACATTTTTAAATTGGTATTAGAACAGCGTGTAAGGTGAGTGTTAAAATTTCGGATTCATTACATCCATTTAGTTTCCTTTCAATAGCCTAAGAAATAACTTGCTGGCAAATGTTTTATCTAAAATACCCTGTAGTCGACAAAATTATTGCTTGGGTTTAACGTTTACAACGATTCTACTAGACTTGTGTACATGGGCTATATTATTTACTACTCTATCATAGTCATCATACTTGTTTATACTTCGACATTTACCAGGTTCTATCTTTACAACTACGAGTTTTAAAATACGCTAAGTGAAAACGATTAAAGCCGTAAACAGACAGAAGTCCGAGACAAACACCACAGCCATTTTATCATTCAGTATAGCAAGATTGATACTAAAATTTACCTTTTGACTTTTGCACGCTTATACACATGTTACCCTGCAAATAATTTTATGAGATTTCTCTTTAATGACGTCCGTAATGTATGTATATTGTACGACTGTGTTGTTTTATCTTTGTAATTATTAAAAGCGAATATTATCAATAAAGTTGTAATTGCCTCTGGTTCTATTCCGTAAAATCTACATATGCTCGTCAGATTCTCATACATGCCATTAGCGTAAAACTTAACGTTGGGTCGTATAGGAAATAATTGCAATTATTTCAGTAATATTCATAAAACCCGTATACATGCAAGAATATTAATTACTAATAGAAGCCATTCAATATGTACTACATAACTACCTCTGTGGATAAGACCGAAAATGTGTAGCAACTATTCCTCAAGGCTTGGTTAGTAATCATTAATTATTTATTGATTGCTTATATAAACCTGTCAAGTTGTAATCGTTAATACGTATTCAGTTTCTGTACGTTAATTTGTTTTGCGTCCAAAAAAGACTAAGGCATTGGACGCACAAACTCAATTTGGAAGGTTTCAGTGGCAGTAACTGTTGTGATGTGTTTAAGTTGAAATTCATATACAGTTTACATAAAAATGGTAAAAATATTTAATGACCAAAGTTTGATCTATCGCGAAGATAACGAGTTAGTGTAGTAGGTACTATTAAAAAATTATATTGCTAATCTGAATTTACAAACAAATTTTGTAATATCCTGCAAAATCAATATAGTGGCTCAATGGTCTGCATAAGTAAAATATAGCAACAATATTTAGCTTAACTTCTAATTTTGATTATGTAATATAAATTATAGCTATACTTAAAGTAAGACATATTATACTTATCGTAAACGATAGCATCTATTTTCTTTGTATGGTTATCTTTCATGTTCAAATTCAAGTCAGAAATTATTTGAAGCTAGTTAACAAATCAAATAATAGTTCTATGATCAAGGTTTCCCTTATTCCCTTATTTATCTAAATTAAGTGAAAATAAAAATGTTATTGCTCTAATGTACAACTTATCCCCTTGGATTTATTACTGACAAACCTTTTTTCAATTTTTAGAAATCATATATTGTAAATGCTCTCCATCAACTGGAATACAATTTGAAATTGTAGATATAATATTATACATCACACTGCGAAACAAATCTCCATCTACATACTTCTATAGTTCCTTCTCGCCCGCGGTTGCTAAGTTTCCCAAGTGTTACAGGACAACTTGTAAAAGGTCTTTGCTTTATAATATCTACAATTCTATTTGTTAACAACGCTATCTAAATGAGTGTTTGCCTTATGGTTAATTAATAAATCCTGTATTGATACTGGAGGTCGCGTTAAAAATTCTTGACTGAATATTAATTGCCTACTGTGCTATTTGTAAGGGTGATATTTTATATCGCTATGAAAAATTCTGTAAAGACTTTCCTTGGATATTCCTCTCTCACTCGGTCAATGTATGCAGGATTACAAACCGTTCTTTCATGTCAGGTCAATGTTCTGCACAGAATTATACTACAATTATTTTGCACACTGGCGCATTACCCCTATCATTGTTACCAAAATTCCGTGGAAATGCAAATCGAACTTTTTCTATTGAACCAGTTCTAATTTAAATTTTCATACAAGAAATATTTGTTGCAATAAATAATCTATGCTGCCACAAAATCAGAAATAAACAAATAAAAAATGGAAATGACTATTGTATAAATTACTGTTTGTGCAGATTTATGACAATGGCGATCATTTAATTAATATACCTATGGTATTGTATATTATAATTTCATAGCCAACTGAAAACTATAGAAAAATAATAGTTCGTTTATATTTTTTAAATATATCAAAATGTTAGTAGTGGAATATGGTCACTATGTATAAGAATGAGAAAATTTTAGAAATAGTTTATTTCAGTCTTCTTTCACTAAAAATGGCGGAAAGGATACTTTTATGTGTTTTATACACAAATACATACGCTAATATCAAAGCAATAAAGAACATATCCCAAATTACTACATTTTTTTAAATCTATGAAATTACTTACGTTTCTATCTACGAAGTAATTGATTATATCTAAGGTATATATAATATTCCTTCAGCCTTAACTCGTGTTTTTTATAACGTCTCACCGATATAGACTATTTCGGAATGGAAAGAAAGCTGATAAAATTAGATAGCATTCGACAGTCACTACAGTTCTTTTGATAATTACACACTGGATACTATTCGCCAATTACTACGTTAGAAGCACCGCCAACAAGTTGAAATTGTAATACGCAGACCTGCACGCATAATTATAAACTATTGCTGATAGTTATGCTTGTTTCTAATACTAATTTGCTACCGTGATGTGGAATCCCGCTTTTATAGTTATACCATATTATTACGTTGATAGAGTTGGAATACATGCGTGGAACTTTCAGATTGTCGTGGAAATTATTCACACGCAATACTTTTTTCTCCAAAAAATTTTATATCATGTATTATGCATGCACTCGTATATCTTATATTTGACACACAATTAATAATATCGAAAAACTGCCACTGGAGATTAATCCAACCATTACTGTGCTCCAAAAATAAACTGGATAAACGAGCAGATCAAGTATTTAAATAAAAATTTAATATGCCTGCAACAACGACGTTTCATACTGCCAAAATGTATGGCAGCAATTCATAGCCCGAGTGCGAATATTGCATGTAAAAGGTGCATATCTTCAACGTACCGCATACTTACTTCGTTCAATATGTTACGTATGGCGCACATTAAAGAAAACAATTATCATAAATCGAAACAGAACACGAATTTAATTTATAATAACAGTTACTAAAAAGCATGTTCGAGTACATTATTTTGTAAATTAAATCTTTATAAAACCACAATTTTAAACTGCTACACGCGTCGAGTTTGCAACAATGTATAACAAATATTCCGTTTCACGTATAAACGGTGACAGCAATATATGATCTCTGTACTCATTTTTTCCAGTTTCTTACTTGGATATAACAATTACAAAACAAAACATTTTAATTTTTTAATTGTAATTTCTTTTACATACCAACTACGAAACCAAATCCTGCATTACTTGATTTGTCACTCGACAAATTAGAGTCTGTTTTAGAGTCGATTGTCTAATCACTATCATTTTTAAACGTTTATAAATGGTCTTGAAGATTCCTATGTTCTAAACAAATAATTTTGTTCGACTGTCCGTGTAAATTAACTTTGTGAAGGCATTATTCCACGAGCCTACAAATCGTTACCACGGACAATCACACGGACCATAACCATGCAACCACTGTTGATTGTATAATTACTTTATAGAGAAATGGACAAATATTTCGGAACGACTTAATTACAAGGCAAAAGGTGCTAACGGATCTTAGTTTTTGACAACCTGTAAAGCTAAAATCGTACTATATTGCTATGGCTTCTATCTCAATAACGAGCTATCGAAAGGTCCTTCTATTTTATTATTAATGAAACACCCTTCATATCATAGCATCCTCTTATCCGCATTTAATTTAGAATATTTTTTATTATACTCTATGTCTAAATTTATCTGTTTTAGAAATATTAAATAAAAGTAAGCAAATACAATCATCTTTTAATATTAATTATAACATAACAAAATATAACAGTTTAAGAGAAAAGGTATTTAAGAAAATTTGCGAATTGTTTTCCGTCTGTCACTTTGCCAACCCTCTTTCAAAGTACATTTTGTAATTGATGATGTGTTGACGATTCTGTTTTCAAGATCATTTAGTCTCCGGTTCAGTAGAATCTCCACCACTTTTTATATTACTCCAGCATCTAAATTAGTCACAGATGGTGATGTGGGAGTCCATTCAATATGTATATATCTATTCACCTTCCCAGAAAAGCTTTATCGAATAGTTTCTAATGTGAAAACTAAAATAGGGTAATGCCTTGTTAAAACCAGTTGTTGTCTCTAAACCAAGTGTTGTCTCTTAATACCTAATTGTGTCCCATGTGCGCTATGAATTTCTGTTTTAGAGATTTCGTGGCAATACGGATGAGCAGCAACGCGAGATTGTTTCAGCAACTTTTCCTCTAACCAGCTTGATTCACCACCGCCACAGTATTTTAGACAACTGGTAAACCGCCACACACACACGCACAACACCACCGCCGCCCGGTGTAAAAGAATGAAAATCCTACTTGGTTATAATGGCAAGTGTCCATAATTATATAAATAATTTTTCAAATAAGGTAACGTACGGTAGGACCTTTCAGCTACTACTTCAGCAAAGTAGTGGAATTTTAGTTCTACAGGTTATCACTCTTATCACTTTTCGCTTTCTTGTAATTATGCCATTCCAGAACATTAGCAATTCACGGCAGCATGCATTTTTAATGTAAATATGGTTACTGTATTAATTTTGCAAAGCAACTGCAAATTTATTATCTTTTCTAGCAAGACAATTTAGCAAATTTACAAATGAAAATAATTTTAAAGGCGAATGACAGCTTAAACAGCAGTGTAGACAAACTGCTAATTTGAAAATACTAGTTATAAAACATGTTTAATTTCCTGTGTAAGATCTAACTTGAATGTTTGATATAATTTGCTGTTAGTTAGTTATCAAATAAGTCTTGTACATAAATTTAAATTTAATAAAGTTAATAATTATTATGATATCATTTTATTTACCGCCAACATTAAAAGCCAGAGATTTGTTTTAATTTAATTTGCTACATTCAAGAATTTGATAGGCAATTATATTCAAACTAGTAGAAAATTAACACGGTGAAAATGAAACGCCCTGTATATCGCATACTAATTTTAAAACAGCTCCGCGTGCATGCACGAACGACATCAGTTCCGTTGATATATTGCGTATTTTGGCAGTCGACGCCACTGCATCATCTGTACCATCGCGTGGTAGAGTTAATTGGCGATTGTCCACCAAGCAATCTCGCTACATTTAGCGTTCATCTCGGAAAGCTTTTATAAGATCGCGTTAACAGAAAGTTCGTGATTTTCTTATACGCGCCGATCGTGCAAACCAATAAGTATTCTACCATACAATATATTATAGAAATACTTCCGCTTTACCTTAGTATACTACTAGAATCACAATTAGACCATAGAAATTTCCAGTACAAATTAAGTCCAAAACGAATAACCACTGAAGCCAAATAAAAAAATATAGATACAATTTTACCGCTGGAACAACTTGCAAGCGATGTTTTAGCTTTTAAGCAAAAATGGAAATACTGGCTGACTTCATTTCAAAAATAGAGCAGGAGCGTAATGTCTATTAAAACTGTTTAAAGTTTTAATTGCCATTAGAAATAGCTCCAAAGTTCAATATTTTGACAAGTTAAATACAAAGCAGATATATCAAAAGTATACCTAGAGGAGAATCATTTGTCAAGTATCATTTAACTACATACTAGTACTTTTGCTAAACTTAAAACTTAACATCCTGAGGAAAATTCAAAAAAAAGTCTGTTGTTCTTAACACATTAATATATTTTTCATTAAGGCATTCAGTTATCCTTAGATTTGTGACTACGATTATGGGGTTGTTACAAACCAACCAAGAATGATGGTTTAAAAATAGTAACTTTTATTTGTGTACGCGTAAGATATCTAATTTTTGAAAACGCTAGGTAGACCTATTTATATAAAAGAATAAAATAAACTACAATTTAACAAAAATTTAAATAACAATAAATGATCATATTAAATACTCCACCTCCATATCTTCAGATATAGTGAGTTTGTGCCAATACATTCCTTTATTGTTATATTCTAATTCAATTTGTTTATTACTGTTATCGCACTAAAGCTTTCTTTCTTCTATTTTCTTGCACTTCATACAATTTAAATCATATGTTCATTACTGTTGTTACTAATTGTCTTATAGAAAATGATCTTACATTGTGAAAATGTAAGATGAAATGTTGAAAATTCACATTCTTTTATCAGAACATACTAGATGTAGCTATTGAAAACCTGGATTGATGTTATCTCAGTACGAATTGAATACGGATAAGAACATGGTAATAATGTGGCTTCCACAATAATAGTGAACAAAGACGTGTATTGTTCTACGATTTTTTTCCCTTAGCAACCCAAGTTTAACATTAGTAGGTAAACTATAGGCGTACGAGCGCAGTCACTCGACGTGGACACGCTGTATAAGCTGTAGTTTTGACAGCTAAAACCTGTGTAAAACCAACAAATTGTCATAATTATGACAGTTTGACAGGTTTTAGCTGTCAAAACTACTGCTTATACAGCGTGTCCACGTCGAGTGACTGCGCTCGTACGCCTATAGTTTACCTACTTATATATGTATCTATTTGTATACATATGTATCTTTGCGTCGTCACTGCGCTATCTGCAAATGTTCGAAAATGCTGAGGCACCCGGTATGCTGCCATATTTAGATTTGTACTACCTAACAATAGAGTATTACTCCAATATTATAACGTATAATTAGACAAATACGTCTTGACACAACACGGCCTCCTCTAATATATTTATACTCGTATGTAAGTAGGTAAACTATAGGCGCATCAGACCAGTCAGTGGACGTGGACACGCTGTATAAGCTGTAGTTTTGACAGCTAAAACCTGTCAAACTGTCATAATTATGACAATTTGCTGGTGTCACACAGGTTTTAGCTATCAAAACTACAGCTTATACAGCGTGTCCACGTCGACTGACTGGTCTGATGCGCCTATAGTTTACCTACTAACATTGTAGGAATAACTGTCCCTACAGCCTTTGTTTAATATCGACCTGGACCTAAACTATGTCGGAATTATGGTAAATACGAAAGCCGACATGTGTTAATGTGAAATTTACTTAAATGGGCCTACACTTGATAGGATGAAAGAAAGAGGTCAAAAGCAAGCTGAAAACTAAAGCGTTCAGTGTTTATTCAAATGTTTTTCGCAAAGTATAAGATTCTCGTATTGAAACATCCACTATACTTACCTAACCCACTCCGTGTAACTAAGAAAACTCATTTCGGTTTCATTGATGCAGCGAGGAAGAAAACCGATGTAGTTCATGAACACAAAAACATTGTTATCAGCAGTGAAAGATATGCATAGTATGAAAGCTAGGAATAGCCGAAGAATTTCATAAGGAGTAACTGGTGCTCCTTATGATACTAGATAGTCTCTTTAGCCGGTGCTAAAATAGGCACAAAAAGGAAAATTGATCATAACATTCAATAAAATCTGTCTCTCTCTTTATCAAATAAGTATCAGTTTGTGTCAGAACTCATAATAATTTAATTCACACCTGAATTTTATCACATTCAGTTCTTGACTAGATTTTTTGCCACATTTTATCTGAGTCTTTGAACAAAATTGTTAGAACTTGACAAAAAATACGTTAATATATAGATAATTCGATTTATTTTGATGGTTTTATATTAAATTTACATTAGTAAGTATTTTTTTAGGTAATTTATTATGAAGACATAATTAGTTATGGTCTGAAATGAAGTGATTTTTAATTCATTTCGCTTGTGAAAACATATCTTGGATTAAAAAGATAAATACTTACATAGGTCCTACTATATACATGTATGGTGAATAATAATAGAATAGAAGCTTTTTTTGAAACTACCAACAATAATATATGTGTCAGTGGTATTGGAATGCGTTCTCCTATTTGCTTCATTAAGTCATTCGAAATACTTTCGTATTTAGCGGTACATAACTGGGCACATATATGTATGTATTGTGTACAAGATATTCAATTTCAAGAGAAGTATTAGGTATCAAATAGAACTAGTTCGCTAAATTTAAAATTTGATACACCCGATGCTTGAATTAATCTGATATTCTCCATACTAAAAACATCGATCCATTGCACTGTAGTATACAACTACATTAAAAAAAAACTTGCAAATCAAATTGAATAATATTCGTAATAAAATAAATGTTAAATGTATACAATATCTAATTCAGTGAAAAGCAATTAAAATTACAGATATAATACTTTAATAATTAATAGCAACTAAAAATATCCAATCATGCCTGCATAATATTTCATGGTTTTGTACGATAAATTGTACAACCTATTACTTCCGACTTCTTTAATCGCGCAGTTATTAAGACATCAACATTTTCACTTTTAAAAAATGGTACCCACGTACACAATAATAATAATAGTAATTAATTAGTTTTGCCGTATATGATAGCTAGTTATCTCCAATTCTGCTATGCTCTTCGTAATGTAGTCGTGCACGCGAAACCGTTACCTTCATTGATATGCTCCTTAACATCCTTACCTTACTAACTAAACATAAAACTGAATAATTAGGTTTCCGTTTGTAGAACTAAAGATTTGTTTAAATGTTATCTTATACGGCACAAACTTATGTTGAGTGACCTGAATTATACTTACGGGTACTTACGAAGCTGTTTCGTTGTATATTGAGAACTGTTATATGTAATACGGACGTCCAATTTTTTGTGAATATTTTTTATATGTTTGATGAATGGTATGCTTAACAATTCTGAATATAATAGGTAGGTACTAGCAATCTCCAAATATGATGGATAATTAATAAAAGAAGTCTAATTAAACAAATCTTCTACTTAGTAGTAAGAGGGTCACTAATATCATCTAATAATAGGTACAGTAATTTGTGTATGCTAATTTTTTCTTTTGAAGCACACTTCTTTCTTTCCGCAATTACTACTTTAGCAAGGATGAATCTCTTACTAAGTACATTCTATTGTCGTTCGCTCATTCATCTTTAAATGTTAAGCTTTTGATTAACTATAAAAACTATCATACTTAGAGATGAAAGACACACAACTTACGAACGATTTGTACTAAATTGTTTCAAATGACTTACTCTTGAAAGAAACAGCATGTGCAATAAAATTTGGAAGGAAAGATTCTAAAGGAATGATCACCTTACTCTAAAAATTAAAGTTTGGTTGCAATAACCAGCCAATACAAATTATAGAACTAGCTATGCTGGAACTATCACATGTCAATCCTCTGATCCTGATTGTGTTAATGTAATTTAGACAATCGTTAAAATTATAAAGTTGAAACTTTTAATACTTTCGATCGTATTAAATATACCATATAGTACAGCACTAGTAGAGTATTAAGATGTATTTCATTGCAACAGTTCCGTAATTTTGAACCTCACCCTTTTCTGCATAAATTTCGACAAATCAGTGATGAAGGCACCAGATGTCCAATTAGACTAGAACAAAGAAAATAGGAAAAATAATTAAAGGTTTAAATTTATGATAAAATTATTTTAGATAGTAATTGAAGAAAAACTGTATATTGTAGACAATATATTATAGAAATACTCCCGCTTTACCTTAGTATACTACTAGAATCACAATTAGAAGACCATAGAAATTTCCAGTACAAATTAAGTCCAAAACGAATAACCACTGAAGCCAAATAAAAAAAATATAGATACAATTTTACCGTTGGAACAACTTGCAAGCGATGTTTTAGCTTTTAAGCAAAAATGGAAATACTGGCTGACTTCATTTCAAAAATAGAGCAGGAGCGTAATGTCTATTAAAACTGTTTAAAGTTTTAATTGCCATTAGAAATAGCTCCAAAGTTCAATATTTTGACAAGTTAAATGCAAAGCAGATATATCAAAAGTATACCTAGAGGAGAATCATTTGTCAAGTATCATTTAACTACATACTAGTACTTTTGCTAACCTTAAAACTTAACATCCTGAGGAAAATTAAAAAAAAAGTCTGATGTATTTTTCATTAAGGCATTCAGTTATCCTTAGATTTGTGACTACGATTATGGGGTTGTTACAAACCACAATAATAACTGGTAAATTTATTAACTCATTCATTAACATTTTTCTTCAGTTCATTTGCGTTGCTTTCCAGTTGGTTAATTAGCAAACTTATAACCTAAAGATGAAAAAGGTATCAATTGTGTTTTAATTCTGAACATACGTACAATTTTTGAAGGGGAAACAACGACTCAATTGTAATATACATATTATTAGCAGCACGAATACGTGTTATTAAACAGACAGCAGTATTTCTATTTATCGCAGCTTTTATATTTGTTTGCGAAGTCTATTAGCTATAATAGATGTAGTTACAACTTCCTATATAAACTATGACAATAGCCACCTAGACAATAGGAGTTACAGTGACTCCGTAATCTGTATTACCTGTCTGGCTACTATCAGCGCAACTCTCGCGGTGTAGATTTGTGTGTGTAAATTATGTTCAAATCGCCTTGTGACAGCATCATATCGCCTTTTATAATACCGCGCTGTTAATCACTTTCCTCCCAACAGCGAATGGTAAGTTGGTCCCCATTTCAACTCTCTGAAAAAATGTCACCGTCCCTCCAGATAATTGAAATCCGGCTCCTATCATCCCGCCACAGCGATAGTCAGCCGCGTAACCACTACAGCTTCATTTAAGTTACGTTTCTCAATCACTTGAAATAAGTTAGTGTTCCACAATGTATCGTACACAGCCCGACTGTATCCTCATTACACTCCTAATATATTCTAATTAATTTAAGTTATGTAAGATAGCTTAAATATGTAGATAGTTTGCGAATTTGCTGATTGCTTTAACGTTATTGAAAAAAGTTTGATCGGTGGTGATATAAATAATATCAGAATCCTTGTTAATATTAACGCTGTAAAAAATTGAACGTATAATTATCACTCAAAAATTTCAGAACTCGTAAATTGTTTAACGCTGGATATCTAAATACGTACAAAAAAAGAGAACTTTGTTGTTCTGTATCGACATTCTGTATAAGTATCTGGTGTTTAAGTAACTTAATTCTAATTTAATGTATGTAATATTGCAATATAAGATCAGAAATGGGGCCAGTACACACAATTATTTTCATAAATTTACAAATTTTAGTATACAACTTTAAGTAGTTAAAGTACAATCAAAAGAAAATAGATATTTAGGATATACATACATACATATTTCAATACTGCATGAAGGCAACTCGGTTCCCCCTATTAACACACAGCTGGGTATTTCTCGCATATTGCATCCGTAGTACGAAAACATTATCTTTAAAACAATTGATGCTAATTGCATCGTATCATTTTTTGTTCCAATAAATGTTATAATATGTATAATGATAGATATAAAAATCTGTATCTGTTTATATGTTTATAAATCAGAATTATCCTATTCAGCAAAGTTTTAGTCATTATTATAATGGAGCTTTCCCATGTATTAGAAGAATTTCAATAATCTGAAACAATCACGACGGTATCTAAAATTATTACGATTACGAAGTTTCACCAAGGAACGTACTATGTATATGGGGGCAATATTGCACACAAAATTAAGTACGTAACTACTACTCTTCATGCATTTAGTAATCAAACAACACTATAATTGACCAACACGATAAGAGAATATATGTATGTATATGATTATTAGATTAACTACTTGGCTACTAGTATGTCCCGAATACAGTAAATAATATATCTACTATGGAATACAGACCGGACCGCAAACGATAAAATTTAATCAGGCGTATTTATTTAGAGCATGTGCAATGTGTACACGTAATAGTTTCCACATTATGTTACATGAGAAAGGTAAGAATTACTATTAAAAGTTAATAACCGAGCGTGCTGTCTACAACCATAATTGCATCACGCAGGTAACATTATTCCTCATATTATTGTTTATGCAGGCTATTAACAGTAACACCTTCACGCATAATGACAGACATATACATTCATACATACGTACTGTATGCGTTTTATATTTTCCAAAAGTAAAAGTGAAGCCGCAAGAAAAATGTATCCTATTACTAAGCATTTAATAAAGTTACTAGAAAATATCAACAATGGATTGTGCATGCAGATGCATTATCGATTTGTCTATAGGTATTAGTGCACTAGCTATAGCGGTAAGTGAAAGTATCTTTACGGTGTTATAAACATGTTTTCCTTTATAAACGATTTTTTTTCCACTGTTTATAACTCATGTGTACTAGAATTTTGTATCCTATCAAAGGCGATACGTTCTTAAATTTTCACGCTACTAAATTAGAGTTTTGCAATTATGCTCTCGAACCATCACTAAACCGATATTTATTATTTAGCATGCAACGCAGATCACATAACTAACCGAAATTTGAAGTGTTTTTTGTCTTTAAATCGATTTCTAACAGATTATTTATTAAATTTTCTTTTTATTTCGCGTGTGTAAGCAGTTAATCTGCTTCAGCTACACTCACATATGTGATACATATTTTATAATTTAGTTATTGCTTAGAACACCAAATTACTTTATATATTCAGTAAGGTTAACGCCGTCTGAATTCTGATTACATGCGGTCACAAGCGCAATTCAGGTGGCTATAATGCTTAATGGAAGCTTTCTACAAATAGGTTAGAACATTTTTCAGTTTTACATAAAATCTTTTCAAACCCAGATTTTACACAAACTAACTTTTAGAGCTCCATAAAACCGTAAATATGAAATTTATATCTTGCTTACAGATCCGGTACCATAAAATACGAATAGTATTCTGATGCATGGTATGCACATATCTAAGAATTTTAATCTGTCATCTATATGCACAAGCACCATTTCTTTATCACTTTCATTAGATACCGGGCTGTTATTGCAAACACGTTAAGATAAACAAAGTTTCACTAAATGTATATAATTTACATCAAACTGAAAATTTCACATGCAGAGATGTTCAGTTTCTAAATTATTAAGAACATTAGGGCATACATTTCAAAAACAAGTAGGTACATGCAATACGAATGCGTACACACCATTAATAAATACATTAAAATACGCAGAAATATTGATCTACTTTATAAGAACACTTCTATTATTCATTTTTTTTCCAAAGGAAATACTAGACCCCAGTAACAACAATTTAAAAATACCAGGTATGGGGACATTTAGTTTGGATTTCACTTTTATTCGAATAATTACACATATAGTATGTATGGAATAGTTTCAGTATCCTCACATATAAAAGTAATTCAATATATTGCAGTGTTGGTAATGAAATATATTTAAAAAAAATACAAAGAATCAACGTCAATTTTCTAAATTTAAATTTAATTTTTTCGCACCTGTGTGTTTGTAAATCCTGGTCCTTTACTATTTCCCTCCTGCATTTCTTCCGTTTAATGTTTTCAATCTTATTATAGGTATTTTGCTATTTCGTTACTATTATCCTCCAACGTTTTCTTATAAATAGCTCATTTCTTATTTATTTTCTTTACTCTTCTAGTTATTCACTTTCTTTGATTCTCCGGTTCTTTCCTTTTCTTTTTCACGTTTTTTTTCTTTTTCTATATGTTTTCAAAGACAAATCGAGCGACAGATTTGTCTTTTTTTCAGCCGCCGTGATGTGTATTTTCTTTTTTTGTTACACTTAATTTTTTTTTAATCTTTTCGCTTCTTTAATATTGAAAATGTCACAATGTGTCAGTGATCACATGACAATACAGGATTCGTTCTTATTGCTCCAGATGTTTATATTTATTATCTGGTAGTCCATACAATTTATGCTTTTCGAAGTACTTAGTTTTTACACTCAGCATTCCAACAACTTAATATCACAATAGTAGAAACTTTCTCAACTGATTACATTATACATTTCCCTTTGTAGTTTTCTTGTCGTTTTTCGCATTTACACTATATCTAATAAATAATACTATATATACTATGTAATTGTTACGTGTATTGCACGGCTCATCTTACGTATTAATATTTTATATTCCATTGCTTACATCACCAGCAAACTGGACGATCAAGAATTTTTTTCTAAATAACACCCATTATACTATTATGTCTTACAGTATATGAATGACTACACATTAATCTTTCTTCTTTCACGCAAAAATTCATGCATTGATTCAACAAAAAAATGGTAAATCCAAGAACAATTTTCGTTTAAATACGGCGAAGAGGTTTTTTTGTTTGAACGAACATAAAAATTAATGTTACTTTATTTCTGTTAGTTCAAAAGTAAAATTAGTTTGAAGTAAACGTTCCATTTGGTTGTTAAGACAATTACAACGTAATTTTTATGTTGCAGCAACAATAAAATATTAACACAACTTACATTTTGATTTAATAACTGAATATTTGTTAGAACCACTTAATATGTATTTGGTTCAAATAAAATAAGATAACACAAAACGTTTTGTTAAATTAATGCATGAATTTTTCTGAGTGTACTGTTTGCAAATTCTACAACAGAGAAAAGTAAACTATATAATACTTTTACTAATTTTTAGTGTTCTGTAGTACTAATTTGTTTATTTATTCCTATGTAATATGTGTGTACAAAATTGTCTGAATAGCGTTCCGAAGGCTACTTTTTTACAGGCATCAAATTGCGCTATAAAAATTATTTTTCCTCGAGCTGTGTAGTATATAATTGTCATACTAATATGTATGTCAATATATAATTGCAGAAGCAATAATGTCTTATGTGCATTTTATAGCATACACATTATCTGGAGGTTTTGAATTTTCAATTAAATCTACTACTAAATTAATGAATATAAAATATTATGTCACTGATTAAATTTATTGCGATTTTGGTGATGCTTATCTTTATAATGGTATGTAACAGTACCGCCTGTAATAAAAGATTAGAGACATGCCAATTAATGGTAGATGGTACCTGTTCCACATTTTAATTCCGGGAGTGACATATATGAAAATGAACATAGAAAAGTATAATTTGTTTAGACTGCTGCCTTTGATGTTGTTTCTTCACCGTTTTTTTTTTGTTAAACAATAATCGGCTAATACCGATGTAAACTGCTACACCAAGGCGTTTTATAATCTACAAACAGGAGGAATAAAATAATAAAAAACGCAATTTAAAAAGTACACAGAAATGGTTAGATATGTATATGATATTGTCTACAATATAATGTAGTCAAGTCGTTACCTCGAAACAGTAAAAAAACAGGTAGTTAATGTTTAACAATGAATTTAAGATAATATGTAGGATATACATATTATCTTAAATTCGTTCGAAGCACCCGTATGGTATTGCTCCATTAAGATCCATACTACAGAATGTCATATGTTGTATACAATAGTGCATGGACTTCATGCTTACGCTTTGTCAAATGTACCGCGGCGTTGTCTATTCTACACACACTAAGCGTATATGTCCGTCATATGCGATAGTATTCTACAACATTATGGGCTTTATTTTGTTGCATTTGTTTTATTTTTGGTATTGTGTATATTACCTTTACTGTGATGCGGTCAAAACCCGGAAGTCCTCATGACAGAGATTCGAACCGTGGAAACCTTCGATGTCATTTATTTTAAGATTTCTTGGAAGATATGATAATTTTATAGCATCTTCTACGTTATAAATGCTGAAAACAATTGATTTCAATATTATAGTTGTTATATAAATAATTTTAATAATTCCTGTTCCGTTACATGTATACAACGAAAAGTGGGAAAATTATTTACAGTTGGCAACAACTGTTGTAAAAAATACTTTCCATTACCACTCACAGAGATGACCTTTTAGAACTTGCTTCAAAATGATATGTATAAAATAATAAGTATGAATAAGAGAAGAAAAACATACAATAAATCTTCTTCGGTCCTTCCTTTTGCCTTCCAGGGCTAAGTAAAACTCCTAGGCCCTCTTCCTTTCTTAGAAGCAGACTTTACTGGCTGCGGTAAGGTGCGTATCTAGCGACAATAGAGTTACCGGAACGCCGAATCCTATCCAAAGTCTTCCGGGCCAGTTGGAAAGCGTACTTGTGGAGTGGTGGAACTACTAGATCTCGGCGTAGATCAGATCGACATTACGAACGTACCATAGGGCACTAGTAATTGTTCGCAAGGTGTAGTTCTACTGGGTCTCCAATCTTCTTAACTGAGTTTTAGCGATCGTTGACCAGGTCGTTTCATAGATCAGAATCAAACGTAGAAAAGTAAAATAGATCGATTAGTTTTAATCTAGTGAAGAGGAGACATTTAGCGCAGAGGAATGGAAGCACCTAAGATTTAGCTGGCCCAAAGCGCGCTATTGTTATAAATCTAAAAGAAAATTTTCGCAATTTCATTAATGGATATGTATGTGTGAAATGTCTTAGTAGTAGGTATATTTGTTAAGAACAACATAGTGGTTTCCAAACATTTCTTTAAAATCAGTTTTAAGATTTGTTAAATATTTCACCAAATATGTTTCTCAATTGTAGTAGTATATTTCTCTTTACTGTATTGTCTAGTGTATTGATGAATTCTATTTAATTATTTATAATATTGTACTGAAGTTGTTTTCTACAATCTGTCGCATAGATTTTTTATAATTTTACTAAAACACTCTAAGAAATTCAGTGTCTTATACTCTATGTCAGAAAGAAAATGGTGCACCATAATAACTTTTAAAAATACAACACAAGCTGCTTAACTTTTATCTGTTCAATAAATAATAATCTATAAGGTAAGAGAACATGATTCCGCTACTTACTGGGATTCTAAAGAGATTGTGTTTAGTTTTTTGCAATATATTTGTAGTGATACGTTGAAATTCGACAATTGTAATTTAGATATCTAACAACTTTGTAAGTACAAGTACATATATATTTTTTTATGTGTGGTGGGTGCTTAGTTGCAGTGACTCCGCAAGCTGTATTACTTGTATGGCTATCATTGCAACTCTTGCGGTGTAGTTTAGTGTGTGTAAGTTGTGTTTAAATGGCTTTGTGACAGCATCATATCGCCTTTTATGATGCCGCGCTGTTAATCACTTTGCTCCCAACAGCGAATGGCAAGTCGATCCGGGATTAAACTCTCTGAACCCCGGCACCTATCGTCCTCTCACAACAATAGTCAGCCGCCTAACCACTGCGGCCATCGACTCGTTTTGAAATCAATACTTTCAGCCGCTACAAATCGTTTCTATAATTTATAACTGAAGCTGGATAATCGCGTCCGAGTGATTGACTGACTATAAGTACATATACGGGTGACCTCTATCATCTAGGTCTACTTTAATTTAAGTTTTGGTGGTTGGAAATCGTCCGTAGAAAGGATGAGTATACATTGCAGTGAAAATTATAGCAGGCCCGCCTCTGTGTGATATGGCATGCAATAACTGATATCATATAATCAAATATTTTCCGCCATTAAAAGCTTGATTGCGCATTTTCATTCTCCGTTAAAATGTTATTGCCTATTTTAAAAGTTGCGTTCGCATATAAAATAAGCTTTCCAACCCAATGTACGTTTCCTTTAATAAAATTTTTATTTCTAGAATTAATCACTAGCTATCAATACACCAAAATCAATAATTCAATAAAAATTAATGACTTATTGTTAGCTATAAACTTAGATGAAATGCAGAATTGTCTGCACAGTCATTTATAATTACTTTTCTCTTGCTTGTATAAGCGAAAACATAGATTTTGACACAGACTATACATGTATGTATGTAGAGCTAAGGCGTCGCTTTGCATACTCGTATACAAAAACACACGCGCGTATATACGCTTTTACAAAGTACTTGAATCAGCTTGCAACCGTGACATTCGCACGCACATTTCTTTCACTTTATCCATCCATTAGCGCGATCTTAACCTACTTGTACAGATTTTTAGGATCGATTTTATTGCATGTTCGGCAAAATTTATGCAAATACTTTAAAGAAGCGGACAAATTTCCAAATGAACGGTAATATATAAGACAACGCGCTGATCTTGGATTCACTACTTCATGTTGCTTGCCATCCTACAAAAGAAAAAAACCCCAGCCACATATCACTGTGGGCACCGTGAAAGAAGAAACGAGAAAATATACGTTGAAATAAACACTTACGGACACACAGATAGAAAAGATACATATTCGCGGCAAAATTCTTAAACGTGTCAACGTCAAGGGTACAATTTACGTCGATATAATTTTTAAATGGTTGTATATATAGTCTGTGTATATAGTTACTCAAAGCGAGTACGTATAAGATAAAGTGATAACTTACTACTACACCAAGAAGTAGAGATTCTGCGATATTAAAAAGAGTTATAAAATCTAATCTTCCATCATTATAAAGTTGATAGGAATTATCTTGCACATATAATTACTGTAGTCATAAAGAAATTATACCAGTAGTAGTAACACCTGGCAACTTTATTCACTACCTGAGGATGGACGTATTGGAAAATAATACATCTCATTATTGATTGAAACATAAACAATTTAGCACATCATTTTATACTCAATAAAATTCAATTTGGTATATTTATGTCTAGAAAGTTAATTCGTTCTGATAGCAACTGTTAAAATTGCATAATTATTAAACATGGTAACATATTACGAATTTTGAGAATGAAGAGAAATTATGATACAACACGAACATAATAGGTAAAAAAAATTCAAGACTGTTATTGGTTTTAAGCCCCAGGTTTTTCCAAAAACTCCTTGGCATGTCCAAAATGTCATTAGAGAGCCTTTTGGAGAATTTTGTCAAAATGTCTATCCCAATTTAATTCTTGATTGAGACTAATTCCTAGATATTTAGCTTCACTAAAGTAACGTAATTGTACTCCGTTCACGAATACTATATCCAACGAGTATTTCCTTCTTTTGGTAAATGGAATGACAACGGTTTTATCAGGGTTGACACTAAGTTCTTTCTTCATCTGCCGATGATGTGTAGGACTTTCAGCATTAGGCTAGTTTTAACTTTTTCGAGCATGCCCTTTATTATAACGATAACAAATTAAACAGATTATCGATGACCATAGACCACAACAGGGACGTTAAAAGCCTTCCTTAGAGGCACCCCTCACTGGTCTAAATGCCACCGAACCTCCACCTAACCGCGCGGTTATCGTCCGACTATCTGGGCTCTAGGCCGCTTTGCGTCATAGCTGTTGTTATCGACTCAAAGGATTGCTCTATTTCCTTGTTATCGAAACGTTATGTTTTTGCCAAGATTATGTAGGGTTGTTTCCGTAGATTTGCCTACTCGGTAAGCAAATTGATTAGAATGAAGGGGTATCACTATTAGATGTGTTAGGTGTTCCCCTATATGATTATCTATGAGCAAAATTTGCTCTAAACATTTTGGTTAGTGTTGGTAGAAGCAGTTCTGATCATTGCTGCAACAGAGCTGGGAATATGCCGTCTTTTCCTGAAGATTTGTAACGCTTAAAGGAGCTGACTGCACATTTCATTCTTTCATTTGTAAAGATTTTCCCACGGAGACTTACGTCTTGCCTGAGAGGCCTTGGAGATTCCTCCCTCACCAGCCCAAGTCCTCCCCATATTTCATCGCCACCAACAGAGGAAAATGAATTAAAGTTGTCAGACCTTCCTTTGTGTTCTCGGTGTGACATCCGTCTTCCTTTTATAGGAGCCCTATCCCACTTGAAGGGTACGTTGAGATGATTTTGTGAAGTCGCGCTGCTGGAATGAGTTCCTGAATCTCCTCGCAAAAGCATCTCCATGTTTTCATCTTCTAAATTTCTTATTATATTCAGTTGGGGCAGCGTTATAGTGTTCCCAATAATTTGAGCGTTTGGCATAGTTGAAAATCTTTCTCGCCTTGGCTTTATGCTCTTTATTCCACCACGGCACATATCTAGAAATACACGTGTGTGTCAGAGCACAGATTATGTACACAGCGGTTATGTTTACATTCTCACAATTTACAATTTAATATTACTATAAAAATAAATTAAATTATTTCTATATCAATATATTTTATATCAAGATCTTCAAGCTTCTCTTCGAAGACTAGAGAAAGTGGTGACAAAAAACCTGGTTAAGAGCTTAAGCAGTCATTTTAGAACTGATATTTATAACTTAAGTGACACTTATAGTGATTTTATTTATGTCTCAATGTTATTAAATTATGTTCTTGCCTAGGTTTTTTGTCATGTTTTCACAAATCTCTCAACAGAATTGAAATTAATTTATTTTTAAATTTATATTATAGCATTAGCAAGTATTTTGAATATTCTTCGAGAATGTAAACATAATCCCATATGGCAATGATTTTTTGTTCTGAGATTTTTTCTTGAGAGACATAGTTATGTTAGGTTTGTGATTGTCTTGGCTTGGATCTTTATTCCTCCACCAGCTGCAAAGAAAGTGCTTAAATCAGTGGCAACATATATAAGAAATATTTTATCTACAAGAGATAGAGCACTTCAAACCTCGTTATTCTATTAATAAGTGTTGATTTGATTCTGAAAGAGGAAATAATATGCCAAATATTATTTAGGTTCACTTTGATTACGCCGTGTAGTATAACGGAACTATGTTGGACAGCGAAAAGATTTTGTTCATTAGGAAACTACGAAATACAAATACATCCTCGCGTTTCATTCGGTAAACCTGTGAAAAATACTACAGCATTAAAAATGAAAACACAGTTGAGAGAGCGCAATTTCTCTATTGCTGCTGGTTTAGACATAAATTGCTTGTATTTGTTTCAAATTCAAGATATGCCCTTTACTAAACTGCTCTTTTGTAAATTTATCAACGCTAATTCAACATTTGACATTTATATAATGATGGCTCTTATACGAGTTCCTTCCTTTTCTAAAGCCACTAGAATAGGTATATACATATATATATATATAGCTGTAAGTGTTACTTCTAAATAGAGAAGAATTCTGGGTAGATTTAAGAGACAAAACACTATTTTAATAATGCCAACGTTTCGGACCCATTTATTTGTTCATGTTTACAAATAAGTACCATCTTTGGTCCTTCATCAGGGCTATATTAAGAGTAACAATTTTACAAAAATTAGCCAAGATTTAAATTTTCTCATTAGTTTCTTCGACAGTAATCGCACCACATATTGCCATTCACCATGTCAAAAAATCGGTGAAAACGTCTTAATTGGAAATTCTATATACTAGTTAAAAACTGTAACAGCACTAAGACAGGAAACAACACATTAAAAAGTATTAAAAACGCCGAGAGCGTTAATGAAACATTAAAAAAAAATGTTCCCGGTTTTGAATGCAACAAATAACCAGAACCGATTAAAGTTCAGAAACGGAAAAAATTATTTTTCCGTTTATAATAATAGTTATATTATTACATTAAAAAATATAAAATAATTTTCTTCCTTTAATGTGTAAACCACTTTATTTTATAAAATGTAGAAGCAAAGTATATACATACATATAAACAATAAAACCTATTGCTATAAAGGGAAAGTAATTCCACAAAAAGGTAATTCCATTGATAAACTCAACAGACGTTTAAAAAATATTCAACAAATAGTGAAACGTAAATGACAAAACCCGAAGTGACTTACTCGTCCCACTTCAACACAATACTAACACGGAACAATTTTGACCGACGTTATAAAACAACCGTAATATCGACATAAATATAAGCATTTATCTCGTGTGCAATATGAAACATTTATACAAGGACTTCGACAGTTTATCTAATTTTACTTAACACCACCAATTCCAGTAACATTCAGACACGATATGTCATACGCGAACGCAGGTTATTACTTCACAAATAATGCGTACAACTACATCTACTTCCAGGAATCTCATACTGTCATATATTTTCATGATGATCTTCGTCGTTCATAAGTACGTACAACTATGGTAACGATCTCACGAGCACACCCTTTTAAGATTAAAGCTGTTCGTATGCGAAATCTTAAGGTCAGAGTATTATAATTTTACGTAATCTTATACTTCGCTTTGTTTAGAGTAAATTGGGTTAGAATACACTACGTGATAATAGAGAAACAAGATTAAATAATTAAAAAATCGATTACGCAGGCGAAAAAAAGAATGTTTCATGTTAAATCCTATCCGGCAAACGATTGCCCAGAAGGTCTTTGTTTATTGACATTTGTAGGTCACGACTGATTAGGAAATGTAATATGCCAAAACCTAAAAAAGTCTCTATTAACACCTATTCACACAGACAATTGGTTATTAATCGAAAAAGAAAAGAACTGATTACTGCTTTCTTAATAACATCAATCTCCCTCGGCATTTTCTAATTACGATAACTTTTGTATTGAAAATTGGCAAAAAATCAAAAGTAATTACTTGTCAATAGATAGCATTGTCTAAGTGTTCTTTGAAATGCTGATGATTCCATTACGAATACTATAATTGAACAAATGAATGTTATTCACATATTTTCAGTGGGTATTTGCAAGAAACAACAGATAATAATAGATAATAGATACAAGACGTTAATGAGAATTATAATAACGACGGCAGTACTAATGTAAGTTCAAATCTATAAAACTTATCGAATTGTATTTGTGACAGGTAATAAATAGATTTCTAAAACTGCACGGTGTCGTGTCTACTTTACATTTCAAATGAAGTATAATTTGAGCTCTTTAGTGTACGATGAGCCTGCGCGAATATGCAAACCTATAATTCTCTAAAAACAGTTTTAAACTCAGGTACGATTAGAATATAGATGAGCCGTGAAATATACTGATTTAGGCATTTAAAGGTATTCGCACAGCCATCCATACGCTGGATGTTATATAGCCGTATTTAAATAAATGCAAGAACGATTCGAGATAAGTGGATTTATATACACTTGAACGTTTCTCACATTGATATATAATCTTAAAAATACTTACAGCACATTTCGAGGTATCCAATATTTCAACTTCCGTTGTGACATTATCAAATGTTACGTTATGCCTGTACAAGAAATCTGAAACAAGAATTCACAAGAGTTAATAAAAACCGTAGTACATAACGGATTCAGCTTATAGAGCAGGATGAAGGATAGGATTATCTCAAAAGTACGTGTAATGTGTAATGGCAGCAACATCGGCTTATGTACCTACTACATACAGAATGCGTGTGTATTGCCTCTAAGAAGTCGTTGTATAAGTAGATCTCTTTTTTCAGTTAATTAATTTAGAGTTTGAATGACATTCTTATGCAAATGTTCGGCTAGGCACAGCACGCGTATATAACAACCGATACTAACTATAACTATAACTAAACTATACTAGGTGCTTTTTTTCTCATTATAAAATATGAAGTAAAATACTATAATCAAGGGTAGAATATAAGTCTAGTCTATCTAATAATCTATGGTTATGCAATCGTAATAGTTGTAGTTGTTACGCGGATCTTTGCTTTCTCTCTATTTTGTCGTCGTTCAACTTAATATTTACTACTCCACTCCAATCTTTTGCAAATACAACTTGATCGTCAGTAAAGGTGCATCCACTAAGCAGGAGATGTTTCGAATCTCTATGTCCAACATGTACCTTAGAGGAACATTCACAATTCTATATTAGAGTTCAATCCTTAATCATCTAACACATCGGATGCATCACGCCTTGCTGCGGTATCTGTTTATTTTCTGGTAAATTACACAATTGTGGACTATTAATTTTCACATAATTTCTGTTGCACCAATAAAGGCGCGTTATTAGTCGTTTTAAATATTTGTTGACGGAAATCTTTTTTAACAACGTTCAGGATAATGTAAACTTTCGATATAATATTCTGCTACTCTGTAACTATTACAACAGGTCCAAACCTGATATAAAGACCGGAAAACACTTAATCCTTACTCCTGTCAAATAAAATTTCAGAATAAGACCAATAACTAATTGGCGAATTTGTCTTATTACGCTCTGGTGGTAAGGGAAACAACATAATAATAATAATAATAGAGCACTTATATAAATATATCCATGTATATCATATAATGTATAATTGTAAAAACTGTAAACTATATATAATAATAAAAACAAAGAACAAAAACGTCCGCGCCCCTTCCTGACGCAGGACCCCTGGTCGTGGGTGAAAGAGGCCAGAGCCGGCGCGCTCTGGTCGTGTGTGGTAAGGCAAACAACATAATAATAATAAATTCGTTTAATTCTCAATATACAGAAACAAGTCAAACAAAACCAGAAAAGAATACATAATAATAAAGAATTAAAGAATAGACATAAATTACATTGCATTTAAATAATCATTTAAACAGTAGCAATTTAGATTATAAAGGTATTTTTTCGTATCCCTTTGAAAAGTTTTAAAATTACTGTCTCTGATAGCGTTTAGCAGACAATTGAAAAGCTTACATCCCATAAACGTATGATACTTTTGGAAGAAAGCTGATCTATGGGACGAAGGCAGCACATAGTCAGCATTTCTGGTATTGTAAGTATGGTCAATATTATGAGAAAACTGCGATGTAGGCTTTTTTACAAAACATAATGTTCCAAATATATATGCATCGTAAAAAGTCAAAATATTCCTACATTTCAACACGGGTTTACGTGATTCCTGCTGTTTAAGGCCAAACATAAATCTTAGTACTCTTTTTCGTAGTATAAAGACACATGAAGATTCAGAGCACATAATAAAAGTTAGAATAGTAAAACTAAAGAGCATAGCAAGTTCTCGAAAGGTCAGCGCAAGAAGCATTCACATGACTATCCCACTTTAGCTCCTGATCCATAACTACTCCTAAAATCCTAGCAGATTCATGAAAAGTTACAAACTCATCATGTAAGCCGAAACCAGGAATTTTATGTACCGATTTATTTTTAAAAAGAATGAATTGAGTTTTGGTAGAATTTAAGACCAATTTGTTAGCGAACATCCAATGCTTAATAGAATCCTAAACATTTGCGATCTTACCAACGACAGCGTCGTAACTATTTGATGAGGCTATACAGATCATATCATCAGCATAAAGGGTTAAGTTATTCGTTGAAATAACCAGGTGAAGATCATTCAAATATATGAAAAAAAGTATAGGGCCGAATCTAGATCCTTGGGGCACACCATAACACAAGGGAGATATAGAAGATTGGGTATTATTTATTTTCTGATATCGAATTTATATTGAAACTGAAATAATCTTTTATTCATGCCCTAATTTTAATCTTGTTGAGATATGAATGAAACCGCTGAAATAATGCTTTTATTCATGATACCCTCATAGATTTTAGAAAAGGTTGGCAGAATACTAATGGGTCTGTACTTCTCCAACTGATGATTGGAAATACCCTTCTTGAAGGATGGTACGATCCGTGCTGTTTTAGAGGGCCAAGAAAGCTGCCTTTAGTGAATTAAAGGTTTATTGTGTATGTTAGTGGACTTAATAAGAATATTTGGCAGTTTTTAACTATAAAAGAACTTATACCGTCATCGCCGGACGTATGAGAAGATTTAATTTTGTTCATTACTTCACTAATATCACTTTCTACGACTGGTATACAAAAAAAGAATGCGTAGCATACCGTAAATAATCATTTTTAAATACAGAAAATTTAGAACTAAGATCTTTCATTAGCGCAAGATTATTTCTAAATTGCATAATTTCCGGTGTAATCCACGATTTATTATAGGATGTGGGTGTATATTTGCATATTCAATATTTTTGTCATTTATAACATGCTTAGTTTTTATAAGCAAAGAGGAAGATGCCATTGTGTCCCTATATCCTCAAACGTCATAAAAAAATCTACCTACATCGAAGTACTGTAACCGACAGCACTATAGTAACCAGTAGAGAGTTTTCAATATTGACATTTGACGACTATGCTACACTTGTTAACTCCCATATTTACTAATAATTTACGCCATAATATTATCAATCCGCTTTTCACGAATATGGTGTTTACGTTTTTAAAGACGTTGGTATATGTATGTTGCAAGCCACAAAATGTATATCCTATGTAGGCCATGTATGTACTTAGTCACGTCTGAGCCTAGAAAATGACATCCAGAAATAATCGTAGTCATAAGTCAAATTGACAAGTTGAAAATACAGGTGATTGGTGAGAATGGCCTATTAAAAGTATTACACAAACGGAACGGAATTTTAAAATGGAATTTTATGGCTAGATATGGTTGAATATGAACTATCACGTGAAAATATTCTTGAATAAATATCACTTCCGGTTAACCGGAAGTGGGCATCAACTTCGATTTTCTAAATAGCATGCTATAAAATAAATTACAAAATCAGCTTTTACGACAAATTTTACATATATTTGATGTACCATACCCTATACCTAAATAGCACTCCTTCTGAGTTATTCGCGATTAAAGAAAAAAAGTGACAGATACCGATCTTATTTTATAGTGATATTACGTCACTTAGGAGTAAATATTGTGTAGTTACACAACATTTGAAGTTCTTCTCTGTAACATTATATAGACTGTTTAAAAACTTAGTTGCTTATAAATAAGTTCAATCCGCGAAAAGTAGATTTTTTTAAAGGGAAAGGTATATATTTTCTTAGATATTCTGATTCTATAAGAGATTTTCTTTTAATCCGTATTAGGTGTCCCTATACCTAAAATGGAACGTGAATAAGTTATAAACGATTTAATTACCCTCTGTACCTAACATTCTCAGATACGTCAATTTACTGAAGCAAGGGTGCTTAGCTTATTTGTTTTACATACTTACTTACTATTTATTTTGAAATCTGTCGTTTCTATTAATCGTTCTGATATGCGGTTATCTATTATCATACAAAAAATACATCGATACTAATTTTTTCTTGAAAATTTTGCGTTCTGGTTAAATGAGGATTGTTTTGAGCCCATTAGTGCATATTACGCCTATTCACAACTCCTTCTCTGTCAAATTTTGCCTCGTCAGTCCAAATAATATTAGCCAAAAACGTAGGATTCTGTTGCGTATGCATCAACATGAGTTCACAAAATTCCATTCTTGCCATATGATCATCTACTTTAATCTCTTGTACTGGCATAATCGTGCATTTTGTGCTTCTTCAGAATTTTTTGTATTGTAAAATAGATATATCCCAGGTCATTAGACGCACTTCTAATAGATGCCTGTGGATATACATTAAAATATGCCAATACCATTTCTTCCAGTGTAACGTTGTCTTCTACCTTTGCTCTGTGAACTAATCGCTTGCTTAAAACTTTTCCATGGCTCAGAAAATCCTTAGATATTTTTTTAAACTTCTTGCTAGTCATTGCATTTAAATGTTAATATGTTTCGTTAAACGTTCTTTCATTCACCATGTATAATAAATAAAATTATGATGTCTTCATTTGTATACGGTCTATTTTCCATAATTTAGTTGGAACAGTTTACTCAAATACGATTAACAAAATGACAGACGTCAAAATAAGTGGCAAGTAAGCATGTAAAACAAATGAACTAAGTACCTTGGCTTCAGTAAATTGACATATCTGACCATTTTAGGTACGGAGGCTAATTAAATCGTTATAACTTATTCACCTTCCATTTTAGGTATAAAAACATCTAATACGAATTAAAAGAGAATCTTTTATAGAATCAGAATATCTAAGAAAATATATACCTTTCCATTTAAAAAAATGTACTTTCCGCAGATTGAACTTATTTATAAGCAACTAAGTTTTAAACACCCTGTATAACGTTACAGAGAAGAACTTCAAATGTTGTGTAACTACACAATATCAGCTGCGCGTATGCAAAATTTCATTCGTCTCTCTTAGTCCTACGTTACATAATATCACTATAAAGTAAGATCGGTATCTGTCACTTTTTTCTTTAATTGCGAATAACTCAGGAGGAATGGTATTTAGGTATAGGATATGGTACATAAAATATGTGTAAAATCCGTCGTAGAAGCCGAATCTGCAATTTATTTTATAGCATGCTGTTTAAAAAATCGAAGTTGATGCCCACTTTCGGTTAACCGGAAGTGATATTTATTCAAGAATGTTTTCACGTGATAGTTCATATTTAACCATATCTAGCCATAAAATTTCGTTTTAAAATTCCGTTCCGTTTGTATAACACTTTTAATAGGCCATTCCTACAAATCACCCTGTATATCTTAGCTACTTAATAATGGCCTTTGTATTTAATCGACAACAGAAACAATATATTATTGGCATTGATTTTAGAAATGAAAATAAATTTTGTGGCACAGTATTTATACTATACGTCTTTTAAATTCTTTAGAGACTTCTTACATAATATAATTAATCCTTAGTAGGTCATAACATCCGCTAGCCAGCATTTGTCTTTTAATGAACTAGAGAGGTGTTAATTGTTCGCAGTGAGGAATTCAATCTGCAAAATGTGTTCGCTCTACAGCTTTTCTATACTAGTAGATGCTATTTTCGAGTATTCAGTTTCATTTATTGCTGGATGACTCATCGTGATAAATAAGATAGCAATAATTATTCATGGACACTGTTAATGAAATGTTTTTAAGATGTATCTTAAACAATGAATAGCAATATTTCTCTTCCATATACACAAATCTTATTCTTTTACGAACCAACCCAGCGAACAACAACGTAAACTATATTTCCTTGCACTACAATTTTTAAGGAATATATCTGAATGGAATGCTTTTATTTCGGAGAACGATTTCTATTGAAAGAAAAATAAACGACCAAAAAAGAAAACTATGATTGTACAAATATTTCGATCTATTCACAATGTGTTCTATATTGTTTTTAATAGTAATAATATGATAATGTTAAACTAACTCTTAACCTTAAAAGCTTAAGAGATATGAAATAATTTTTTGGAGAGCGCCAAACCGCATTGGACAATAATTCTTATATTTATCGTAAGAATCAAATGAACTATTTTTTATTTTAAGATAACCTGCATTATTGACAAACACGTGAAATAATTTTTAAATATTATTGTACTTAACATTGTAGAGCGAATAAAAATATAGAAACTTCTATGTTTTCGACTAATACACATTCTCTTTTCGTTTATAAAACATATCGTACAAACTTAACATCTTCTGTCATGAAAAACGCACACTAGAAATGTTTATATCCTTAAGATATAGTTGTCAGTGGTAAATGCAATTGCTTCCAGAAATAATTACAACTGAATGCCGCATAAATGGTTAGAAGAAACAAGTGTACCATCATTGCGAGCTCTAAATTACATGATAGAGGAGAGAAAAGCATCAATTGCCATCTCAATTTTACAGGAAAGTTGTAGAATATGCTTTCTACTCTATCTCATTCGCTAAGCGGATTTAGAAGTCATTTAGTCAATTTCCGCACAAAAACAATAAACTTTATTATAACTTGCGCCGACCGTGAGTGATTGTTATATCCAGTTGTTATTATATATTTACTTTTAGGCGTTAACTTTCATATTGGAATTTTTATAACGACCGTCTGCTCTCAAACACTCTCAAAACCTATATTCGGCCACGCATTTAATAAAAGTAGCTTCTATTCGTGACGGACTTTCATATAATCTAACATTTATAATTACAGATTTTCTCGAATCAATATTTATGCTACTTGCGGAATATGACATTGACATTTTCGTTCATCTTGAACCGGTTTCAATTGTTTCGATAAATACAGGAAAATTTCAGAAACCGCACCTATTATTATTGCAAGAACTTTAGATTTGTAAATTATTACTTGAAAGTTTCGTAAGTTTACTAGCTTTCTCTACTTTCAGGTATTACATATTTTATACAGCAAAAAATAAGCACAGATATTAAGTCATGAATTAATTTTATCAAAAATATATTTCACAAAATATATAAATGCAGTGATGTAATGCTTCTTCATAATTTGAATAAATTCAAGCAGCCACAGTTAATCATCACTTTTTTATTTTGGTCACACAGTGCGTCTGCATAGCGTGTTAGTAAAAGAGCTGCTTTGTTTTACATTCAAAGAAAGTCCTACTAACTAAGCAACGACAGATCCATAACACACAATTATACATAACTTTCCAGGATGTTTATTTTCGGGACTGTGTTATACATATGTTAAAAAGAACATCCAGAATATTGTTTGATTTTGGCGTTCCTCTCCTTATTCTACATTAGTATTCCTTGTCCAGTGTATTTTATAAATATTTAAGCTTTTCAGCCATTTTATCATGATGTAGCCCTACCTGAGAAAATACATATTTTAATCACTTCCTACGTATTCTTTCAATAACCAAATGAGGTAAAAGAGAAGTCCAATAAATAACTAAATTCTGTATGAATATATTCTCTAGTTACAAGGCTAAATAACTTCATTCTGCCGAGATATTTATCTACCCAGGAAAATTCTCAGTGTCATAACAGATGAAGTCCGTGTAAGTAAAATTATGAGGATAAGTTGTATGTGATTCAACGTAATTTTAGTAAATATCTGCTAAGCTCACGCCTTGAATAGGCCGATATATTACTATGTTGAAACAACACCCATTTTCAGTTTTAGGACGCTCGTCCGCAATTACTTCTGTCCAAAAGGGATCTGTAGGATACGACAGCAAACTATCACTGTCATGTCTTATAGATTTTTTCCTTCTCAAGATAATAGGAGAATTTCGTTTATCGCTAAAGACACTAGAGCCATGACGTTCCCGCGATAAGGCTGATGCAAGGATTTCGCCAAGTTCAGAACTGAGTTTCCTCATGTGATCTGTAATGGTTACTCTTGTTTGCTTTTCAGCATATAATAATAAATCCAGGATTCATCCATTGGTACAATACACAACAAGAAGATTCACTGGATTCTTGAACAGTTATAAATGTGCAGCAAAAGTTTCCATCCAATTTCGTTCCTGGACCAAATCATCAAATGCGCAATTCATTATAGAAAATGAAATGTACTAAGTCAATTAAGGCGCCTATGGTCTTTGGCAAATGATAAGGCTACTGCCTTTGTGGAAATAGTTCGTCATATATTCTGGCAGCCTCTTCGCCGTTGTCGTTAGCAACACTATACGCTAAAAAGCATATCTACAAGTTCTTTGAAGATATATATTTTTCAAAAGAAGTTACACAGAACTTGTTCCTTCATTTATTAACTTATCCTTGTGTCCTCTATGAGCCAACAAAGTTCCTCATTTTGGATGTTCTTCAGACAAATTCATCAATTTTCCCGTCAGTAGTTCGTAGTCCTTGAGTACTAGTAGCGCCTTTTTTGTTATAACTTATACCTTCTGCTCTGTACATAACGGTAAGTGTGAGCTACAGTATTGATACTTTGAGTTAATTTATATAGATTTCTATCAAAACGACGTTTTTATTTCGTATCTAGAAACAAATATAGCTAACATGCCGCACAACTAGTTTTACTTGCCGTCAGTAATCACTTTATAGGAAAATTGTGAAAAAGAACCAAATCTTTTAAAGAATGAAGTAAGCTTTATTAGTTACTATAAAACTACTAATACCACGCAGTGAACTTCATTGTCTATCTAAACAAAGTAATTTAATAATTTAGTACAAATTTCAGTTATTTGTGTGTTTTAACGAACTATATTTGACATCTAGGTGCAACATGTCCTACTGTAGTGCGTACATTCACAATTGATTCTAATATTGTTGCGAAAGTGTTGAGTCAATAATGTATGGTAAATATACAATTACAAACATACACGCAAGTATAAGTACGCCTCGTTGAAAGATATTGGTTATTGTCATGCAGTCGTAATACGTTGCGGGAAAGAAGTTATAGTCACAACCACGGGCAGCGTTGAGAAATTGCGAAAAACCGCTTACCGCATGCTGAAACGGTATACATGTAGGTAAGCTTACATAATAAAGCGTTCGCTGGAAAGGAAGACGACAGTGCAGAAACCTTAACAGGTATTTAGTAGTAAACCGATATTATGTGTAAGTATGTATATGTATGTATATGTAGTTCGAAGTATGCGTACAAGAAGAAGCCAAGTGGTAAATCTTGTTTCATGCAGGCTTACGTGCATATGTGTATAAAATACATAATTTATTAAAAAATATAAAAAATAAGAGTCTGCGGTTAATAACAATGTCAATAAATCTAAAAATATGTTGACATGAAGAAGTGACCCACTTGGTTAAAACGTTGTATAATATAAAGATACAATCAAAAAGCATGAGATACATTTTTTACTTACATACAGGGTGAGGCATTAGTGCGTCAAAGCTCAATATATCCCTTAATATTGAAGATATCAAAAAAAATTATGTACAAGAATCATAGACAGTCTTAAGCTACACATTTTCAAATTAATTTCATATATACAGGGTGTTTCATATCGCTAGGGTGAACCAAACATACATTTTCTTAAATGGAACACACTATATATTATTTCAAATTTGGATTAAGCCCATCTTCCTCGTTCTTTCAATATAAGGTTTCATTGAGTTATACCGAGTATTTCAGAAGTTACGGTCAATTTTGTGTGAAAATCGTGGCGTATTTAACGTCCTGTGTATTCCATACGAAACAGCTTGAAATTATTTTTTTACTGGAGTAACTTTTTTATACTTTTACACTTTTATAACGAAGTGGTGTTTTCCCAATATTACGAAAACTGTGTACAGGGCGATTCAAAACACAAATGCATTATTTTCTAATTTTTTTTAATGGAACACCCTGTATTTTATATTAAGAAAGGGAAGAATACTTGATATACTTTCATTTTCATTAACCATTCCCTATATCTAAAATGGTTAGTTTCTGAGATATTTAATGATTTAAAAAAAAATTTGAGCATTTTGGCAATAATTGGAATGTAATACATTAGCCATGAAAAAGTGACATTAGAAAAATGCTAAATCATTAATTAAAATAATCTTAATAAATTTAACTACAAAATAAAAACCTTATACCGATAATTAATATTTTACCATTTTAGCTAAAGTTTAAATACAACAAGGTTCACAATAAATGCTCAAAATGTCCTCCAAAAACATCAATACAACACTGCAGCCGTCTTGCGAATGATCGACTTACATTTCTTAACATTTCTATATTAATGCTATGGAACGCTTGTCTTATTCTATTCTTCATATCATCTTGCGTAGTTGCCGGTGTTTTATACACAAAGTCTTTTACATAACCCCACATGAAAAAGTCAATTTTAGTTAGCTCTGGGGATCGGGCTGGCAATTTAGTTGGTCCTCCTCTTCCTATCCACCTAGCAGGAAAATGTGTATTTAAATAAATATGAATCGGTCTAGTGTGATGTACCGGAGCCCCCCGTCATGTAAATACCACATATTTTGACGAATATTGATGGGAACATTTTCCAGCAATAATGGTAAATGGTTTTCTAAGGAGTCTAAATAAACCTGACCATTCACTCGGCCTGTGAAAAAATGTGGTCCAATTACGTAGTCGCCAATTATTCCACCCCATACATTCAAAGACCACCTATTTTGACTATTGTTAATGGGGTTCCTACAAAATATGGATTACTTGTAGCATAATAATGAAAATTATGGCGATTTACATTTCCATTTTTATGAAATGTAGCTTCATCTACAAAAAGAACAAAATTAAAGAAATCTCTTTGGTTGCGGGTTTGTTGTTGAGCCGATTCGCAAAAAGCAACTCTACGGGCCAAGTCATTGTCGAGTAACTCTTGATGTAATCGCATACGACATGGATAAAATTTATTTTTACAGAGTATTCTTCGGACAGCCTTTTGACTAATATCTTATTGCCGCGAGATTTCTCTGGTACTAATATGTGGATTGTCGGTAACTGCAAGAACCACATTGAATTCTTTTTCCTCGGTAAGAACAGTTTTCGCTCTTTCATCTTTTTCATATATTAGAGAACCTGTCCAAGTAAAGCGATCCGTTAACCTTTCCAGCGTTATTGTTTTAGGTTGTCGTCGGGCAGGATATCTCTCCTGGTAAATTCGTTTAGCAAGTAGACAATTTTTCATGCTCTCTCCCAGTACCCATATCATGTCTGTCAATTCCTCAACAGAAAAATTCATTTTAAAGAGTAATTAAATTTGCAAAATCTAACAAACTATACTAACAAATAAAACTAATTGATTAACTGATAAATAATATGATTCAGACTTTTCTAATGTCACTTTTTCATAGCTAATGTGTTATAATCCAATTATTGCCAAAATGATCACATTTCTTTAAAAGTCATTAAATATCTCAGAAACTAACCATTTTAGATATAGGGAATGGTTAATGAAAATGAAAGTATATCAAGTATTCTTCCCTTTCTTAATATAAAATACAGGGTGTTCCATTAAAAAAAAATTAGAAAATAATGCATTTGTGTTTTGAATCGCCCTGTACACAGTTTTCGTAATATTGGGAAAACACCACTTCGTTATAAAAGTGTAACAGTATAAAAAAGTTATTCCAGTAAAAAAATAATTTCATGCTGTTTCGTATGGAATACACAGGACGTTAAATACGCAACGATTTTCACACAAAATTGACCATAACTTCTGAAATACTCGGTATAACTGAATAAAACCTTATATTGAAAGAACGAGGAAGATGGGCTTAATCCAAATTTGAAATAATATATAGTGTGTTCCATTTAAGAAAATGTATGTTTGGTTCACTCTAGCGATATGAAACACCCTGTATATATGAAATTAATTTTAAAATGTGCAGCTTAAGACTGTCTATGATTCTTGTACATAAAGTTTTTTGATATCTTCAATAATAAGGGATATTTTGAGCTTTGACGCACTAATGCCTCACCCTGTATGTATATATGGTCTCCACTGACTATTAAGATAACGTGTATTTTATATAAAATTGCACCAGAAACTTTGAAATACAATGAATTTTCTTGTTGCGATTCTTATATCATGCAATGATTAAGAAATAAAATAGTTTGCATTTAGAAACTGTTATAAAAGCTAAATAAGTTTTTTATTCAATTTTAAAGTAAATGAGGATGAATTTAAATATGTTTATTATACAGGGTGTAAGGAGTTTGACTGCCAAAATTTTCCCAACATATAGAGCAAGTACATAGGATTAAAAAAGTTTATTATGAAGTAGACGTTAAAATAAATAGATTTCCAGAAAAACAAAAGCAAAGCTCCAACTTTTAAATCGCGCTATCTTAGGCAGTTATAAGTATTTTAAAGTGTGAATTTTACAGTGTACTCATCACATAAATACAAAGAAAAAATTGTTATAGAAGTTTGTTCTACAGTCTAAGGTAAAACACTAAACAATTTAACCCACTGAACACCAAACAAGTTTTAACTAAAACACCGACGCGTTTCAACAGCAATGCTGTCATTATCAAGGCGATAATAAAACTAAATTAAAATAAAATCTACAAAAACAGGTAACCTAAATGTTATGCACGGTCAATCCGATACGCATCATTAATTTCCGATTAACGAAAACAATGACGAATACGGTATAGGGCCATTGTCACAATTCATTACACATGACTTATTTTTATATATTTCTAAACTTTCGAAAACATTTAGAAACTTACAATTGTTTATTTGTCTACTTAATTTAACATTGGTATGATCGATGTTGTGATCTGTTTCAAAAATGTGTTGGGCAACGCTCGATTTCTCAATTCTATTAAATCTAAGATGAGCCATATGCTCTTTGAATCTAGTTGAGACTGCTCTCCTGGTTTGCCCAATATATTTTTGATTACAATCTTTACAATTGATTTCGTAAATACCTGACTTTTCTAGAGGTTGTATTTTATCTTTAGGGTTACCGATGAGACTTCGTAAACTAGTCCCAGAACTGTAAACTATTCTGAGATCTAGCTCTTTGAAGATTTTACTCAAACCTTTAGTGATAAAGGGAGCGTAAGGGAGGGTCACAACGGGTGAAGCTTTAACATCCTCTCGAAAAGTCGTAGATTCTTTCACAGTTTTCTTATAATTAAACTTCCTAATTAACTTATAGATATGCTGAGGCTGGAAACCATTACACTTGGCCGCATCTTTTATAATTTTAAGCTCTTTCTCATACCTCGCCTTGTTCAAGGGAAAAGTGAGAAGTCTGTGGACCAAAAAATTCAGGCTTGCCATTTTGTGTTGAACACAATGATGGGAGTCTGAAGGAATGTAGCGAAGTGTACTGGTTTCCTTTCTATACACGTCAAACTCTAATCTATTGTTATTTCTAATTACTAAAGTATCTAGAAAGGGTAGCTGACCGTTTTCTTCTCTTTCACAAGTGAACTTTATGGTTTCGAACCGATTATTTAATCTATTGAGAAAATCGTCAATATTACATTTTTTAGTGTCAAATATAGCGAAAATATCATCCACATACCTCAACCAAACCCTAGGAAAGTATTCACTCTCAGATTCTAAGTCCTTTTCAAAACGGCTCATGAAAAGGTTAGCCAAAAAGGGCGACAAGGAGTTACCCATTGCCGTTCCTTCCAGCTGTTCATAAAAACCCCCGTTGAATTGAAAAATGTTCTGTTTCATACAGATGTCAGTTAAGCGAATATATTCCTGGACACATTGTTGACTCAAACTATTTTGAAGTAACAAGTCCTCGAGGTATGTCAAGGTGCCTGGAATCGGTACACTAGGAAAGAGAGAACTAACATCAAATGAAATCAATACTTCACCCTCCAGCAACTGAATATTTTGAATTTCTTTAATAAATTCTAACGAATTTTTTACTGCAAAACTAGGTTGCTGTATTGGCAAATTACTAAATTCATTGGTCAGCCATTTGGAAACTTTATAAGTCGGTGCGTCAATTGCCGAAACAATTGGCCTTACCGACTTACCAGGTTTGTGGATTTTAGGTAAACAATATAATTTAGGGACAACAGGATTGGAAACATGTAGCTTACGTCTAACGTCGGCGGTAACAAGGTTATTACAAGTTTTAAACACGTTGTTGACGTCTCTAATCATTTTCGGTAAAGGATTTTTTGAAATTGACTGAGAAGATAAGAAATTCTCTCAGGATAGGAAATTAAGAAAGTTAGGTTGTTTTTTAAAAAATAAACATCATGTTCCGATCAATACCATTAACATAGTAGAAAATCATTCTTCGCAAACCTTTAGTGAACGGGAACTTAATCTTTTGAATAAAGGATTGAAATTTGGTTTGCAGACTCCTGAATCGAATGTTGAGTGGGTTATTGCCGGGATAGAATCCTCTATCCAGCGGTTTCCTGAGCCCACAAAGCAGTTTGTTAGGGAGGCCTGCAAACATACTATTTCAAAAAATTTGAAATCCTATAAATCACCTCAGAAATCCGAAAACATCAAAATCATTAAAACTTTGCGGGAAAAAGATTGTTTTTATTTGAAAGCTGACAAAGGGAACAAGGTTGTTATTTTAGATAAAGAGGACTACTATGATCGGGTTAATGACCTGTTGAGTAGTGGCCCTTATCAGTCAATTTCAAAAAATCCTTTACCGAAAATGATTAGAGACGTCAACAACGTGTTTAAAACTTGTAACAACCTTGTTACCGCCGACGTTAGACGTAAGCTACATGTTTCCAATCCTGTTGTCCCTAAATTATATTGTTTACCTAAAATCCACAAACCTGGCAAGTCGGTAAGGCCAATTGTTTCGGCAATTGACGCACCGACTTATAAAGTTTCCAAATGGCTGACCAATGAATTTAGTAATTTGCCAATACAGCAACCTAGTTTTGCAGTAAAAAAATTCGTTAGAATTTATTAAAGAAATTCAAAATATTCAGTTGCTGGAGGGTGAAGTATTGATTTCATTTGATGTTAGTTCTCTCTTTCCTAGTGTACCGATTCCAGGCACCTTGACATACCTCGAGGACTTGTTACTTCAAAATAGTTTGAGTCAACAATGTGTCCAGGAATATATTCGCTTAACTGACATCTGTATGAAACAGAACATTTTTCAATTCAACGGGGGTTTTTATGAACAGCTGGAAGGAACGGCAATGGGTAACTCCTTGTCGCCCTTTTTTGGCTAACCTTTTCATGAGCCGTTTTGAAAAGGACTTAGAATCTGAGAGCGAATACTTTCCTAGGGTTTGGTTGAGGTATGTGGATGATATTTTCGCTATATTTGACACTAAAAAATGTAATATTGACGATTTTCTCAATAGATTAAATAATCGGTTCGAAACCATAAAGTTCACTTGTGAAAGAGAAGAAAACGGTCAGCTACCCTTTCTAGATACTTTAGTAATTAGAAATAACAATAGATTAGAGTTTGACGTGTATAGAAAGGAAACCAGTACACTTCGCTACATTCCTTCAGACTCCCATCATTGTGTTCAACACAAAATGGCAAGCCTGAATTTTTTGGTCCACAGACTTCTCACTTTTCCCTTGAACAAGGCGAGGTATGAGAAAGAGCTTAAAATTATAAAAGATGCGGCCAAGTGTAATGGTTTCCAGCCTCAGCATATCTATAAGTTAATTAGGAAGTTTAATTATAAGAAAACTGTGAAAGAATCTACGACTTTTCGAGAGGATGTTAAAGCTTCACCCGTTGTGACCCTCCCTTACGCTCCCTTTATCACTAAAGGTTTGAGTAAAATCTTCCAAGAGCTAGATCTCAGAATAGTTTACAGTTCTGGGACTAGTTTACGAAGTCTCATCGGTAACCCTAAAGATAAAATACAACCTCTAGAAAAGTCAGGTATTTACGAAATCAATTGTAAAGATTGTAATCAAAAATATATTGGGCAAACCAGGAGAGCAGTCTCAACTAGATTCAAAGAGCATATGGCTCATCTTAGATTTAATAGAATTGAGAAATCGAGCGTTGCCCAACACATTTTTGAAACAGATCACAACATCGATCATACCAATGTTAAATTAAGTAGACAAATAAACAATTGTAAGTTTCTAAATGTTTTCGAAAGTTTAGAAATATATAAAAATAAGTCATGTGTAATGAATTGTGACAATGGCCCTATACCGTATTCGTCATTGTTTTCGTTAATCGGAAATTAATGATGCGTATCGGATTGACCGTGCATAACATTTAGGTTACCTGTTTTTGTAGATTTTATTTTAATTTAGTTTTATTATCGCCTTGATAATGACAGCATTGCTGTTGAAACGCGTCGGTGTTTTAGTTAAAACTTGTTTGGTGTTCAGTGGGTTAAATTGTTTAGTGTTCTACTTCTGCACCAAGAGATCCAGTGAAGAACTTCCCAGTCTAAGGTAAGAATAAAAAAATAGAAATCGAAGTACCTACATGAAATATGAGCTACCATAACTGTATACAAACAAATGTGTTTCACAGCAGCTGAGGGTTGCGGCGTCGATAAGAAAATTGCAGACATTGCACTTTAAAGAAATAAACTGCCTTGTACAATTAAGTCGTATGATTCCTGTCGTTTATTTTGTTTTAGTATGAATACAAGTGCTCTAGGTTACAGCAAACGATATTTTAGTGAATTATTTGACAAAATAAAGTGTTGGTGTTAGCACGATGGTGCGCTATAATACGCGGAAATATGACGACATGCTGTTAATTATTGTAATCGCGGTAAGTCCTCCGTATACGGACAGTAGTAATATTACATATAAGTAAGTATTTACTTATCTTGGAAACCGTAGGTGACAGGCAAAAAATTTATCAAGGTATTCTGTTCAGTTTCATTCAACATAATAGTCTACACTACATTATAATTATGGCACTCAAACCACTCACACCCTGTATATGTAGTACATACAGGGTGGTCTATTTATAGTGTAACACAGTAATATCTTCGAAAGAATTAATGTTATGAAGAAATGTATTAGACAACAGTTTAACTATACGAAGGGGCTCGTTCGATGGCGCTACTGTTGTCACTATAAAGAAAGACACAAAGGTCACAGCAAGGTAAACTCTTTTTTTTTTTCAAATAGCATATGGTATTTTTTTATCAAATTCTAAAAGAGCAATAAGTTGTGAATAGAAAAATAGTAAACCACATATGACCTCAAATTAATATTAATCGAGATATTTCGAAAAAATTAGGACATGATAAAAGTCAGTGCAGCAAATGCTTTTTATTTGTTTGTTAAATCTAAAAGTAGAAAATAAATGTTAATAGTAGCTATAAATTGTTTACATAAGGTAAACAGTGGAAGAAAGCAGACGGCTATCCAATTAGATGTTCAAATTGGCAGCCACCAGCCCCAATGCACTTTTGTATTCGCGGAGAAGAATCGATGGGAGTATGGCCCCCAGTAAGAGCGGACTCAAACTGGTACACTGACGGCACTAAAACTCACTACGGCGTAGGAGCTGTCATTTACGGAAAGAAGCCTAGCAAGGCCCTTTCACTGAGCTTCAGTAAAGACTCGACGATTTTCCAGGTTAAGGTTGCAGCGATTCATCACTGTGTCAGGTAAAAGCGTCGCTATTTACTCCCACAGTCAAGCAGCACTTAAAGCGATCAGTTCCGCAAGTGCTGACTCAAATCTTGTCTGGGACTGCGTACGGGCACTGAATGAGGTGGGCACTCAAAGGAAAATAACTATGGCCTGGGTTCCCAGCCACATAGGCGTGAAGGGAAACGAGGCGGCAGATGAGCTGGCCAGACGAGGTTCGTCAAGGCCTTTCATAGGAGCCGGCTCTTTCTTCGGCATCACCAAATCACAAATTAAAAAGTCCATCTACGAATAGACATAAAATATGTCCAAGGAATAGTGGAAAAGATCCCCAGGATAAAGACAGGCAAAAGAGTTCCTAAGGGAACAGAGGCCTGAGTTTACTGAGGACCTACTGAGTAAAGACAGGAAGACTGTCAAAGTGATAGTTGGTCTGATGACCGGTCAGTACAGACTGAATAGGCAACGGTTTATTCACGTTTATGCTATTTACAGTTCTGCTGTGTACCCACTTGTGTGTACGGTGTGTGCGGTGTGCTACTTCCTACCTTGCTCACTAAAGGGCGCGTGGTTGGAATTAGTCCATTGTATCGTACACATAAGTGGAAAGGCGAAGGGCGGTGAAATTAGATCTTGCATTCGGAGTAGCACAGATAAGACCTGAAAGGTCGAAACCACGTGGTCTGCTTCTAATGCTTCATCCATTTTCATTGCATTCGCCCGCAAGGTAAATTCCAACAATATACCATGAGCGCTTAGTACCCATAGGCATTTCTTTGGTTTTTTATAGTGGCATTTGTCGACGTTTTCATATTTACACTTATTTTATTTTTCTACAAGATAGAGAAAAATACGTTTAATTGCAAACACAACAATCCAGAGTTAGAGAAAAATATCAGCGCACCAAGAACTATCGGCCTGGCTCTATAGATTCTGTCAAGAACAAGAAGAAACCCCAGTTCATGTTTTGTGTCACTGCGACGGCCTAGCGAGGACAAGGTTTCTAGCAATGGGCGTAGAGAACCCCACAGCTAACGACTACATTAGAGAGTCGCTCTCAAAAATGTCTAATTAAGAAAACAAAACTAGAGCACGTTCTCTAAGGAAAAGGGGATAACAATAGACCTGTAAAGGTCGCGATGAAACAGGTTCGCATGCCACCCGATCCCTAACCTAATCTAACCCTATTAACAATTATAGTTTACTATTACACATTAATTAATTGCTATTCCCTAGATGATTACATGAACTCATAATTGATGCTAAAATATTTACAAAAGGATTTAACAGCTAGTTATTTCCCTTGATTGAATGAAAAGCTATTGGCTTACGTTGGTACGGAAGTACTCAATTACCTTACATATTGTGATATATTGTTTATCAGCTAGAAGAATCTGAGAAAAATCAGTTGTTACAAATTTGGAAGCGAAATTGCAATTGTAGAATTATTGTACATATTAATGAAAAAAAAAGTAAAAATGTTTGCACTAGTTGTAATATAAAATAAATATAAATATCAGTTAATAATTACAAAGTTTATTGCATATGTATGGTTATTGGTCATACATTTTACATACATTTACAGCATACACTTGGATACTATTTGCAGCTTTCCAATTATACTTGATACATTTACATTACGTAATTTATTTTATATGTTACTGAGTTTTAAATCAAGGTTGCTGTATTATAACGCGTTCCCATCAACATTGACCGTAACCTATAGACAGCAAGTTCATTGCTAATGGTCGACATTCACACAGTTACAGCAACTCGCCGATTTTATTATTCGTGCATCTGCTTCTACTTTACCCTTTGCCTACCTACATCATTCTATCACTCTAATGTGAACGTGCCTGTTGTCTAGACCATTTCAATGCAAATGGAGGTCTAGATTGTTTCATGCAAAGGTAATGAGTTACCGCAAGGTATGCAGTTACTCAACGAAGTTATCTTAGATGGTAAATGGACGTATTAGCGAAAACAAAATAGAAGATACGCAAAGGTGTACAACGCAGTTGAATGAAACCCCGCTTCTAACTTAATTAATGATCTATGTGGGTCCCATCAGTATCTGTATTCTAAGTAATCATGACATGAGTTATTTTCTATTGTCGAGGCCGTCGGAATTATCTAAAAACATCACGTTATTCACAAAAGTCAGTTTATGTTACTTGCACTAGTACGCGTATTTTCTCTGCTTATATTCGAATTACTCTTTCTAAAAGGAGCGTAACGGAGCGCACTGGAAAAGGTCTCATCGCAATGCCGTTAATACTTGGAAATTTAACAGTAAAACGGTAATCGGGAAAGATTAATTTCACTTTAGAAATTTTTCTATTCTTGTCGATCAGAGAATAAAACGATAAAAATACAACTTTAATCGAATTAACACCAGATATTATAACATATTGATTTCATTTATACATACATATTTAATTGTGTTACTTACTTTACTTTTACTATAATCTCGTTAAGGTGGCGAATTTCAAATGTTCCCAAATAGCAAACCCATAGTTAAAAAATCTTTGTCAATATGTTTATCGAACTTTTTAAGAGTTTATGAGTTTTGTAAAGAAGCATAGACTAAAATTATATATAACTCTACAGATATTTCGCGAGCAAGTAACAAACTAAAGTGACTCTCTTAAATTGAACAGCCTGTATATTGTTGACTCTTTAGGTTGCTTTCATTCGCTTTTTTGACGAAAAGGTATAATCAATTAGTAGTCTAGAACTCATAATTTTCGAAATATTTAGAAGTCTTTTTGGAAAATGCTACTTGTGTACATGTATTTCGTTACATTTGATTTATATATTGCCAGCTCTTCCCCAGAAAGAATTTTATATTACTGGTGTTTCACTTTTGTGTCACCTCATTTCATTTCAATCGAATTGTTGTACAGGGTGATGTATTTCTAGGTAACAAAGAATAACTTCATTTCTTTTGGTGGAACCCCCTGTATGAAATAACATTTCCAGAAACATAAGCATTTTTATTTGATATCAAACTTCTTATACCAAACTTGTACAGTTCATGACATAAATAAAGGGAAACTGTTTTAATAAATTGTAATGTTAGAACATCTACACAAAATAGAAAGAAAAAAAACAATAAAAATTGATTACGGTGAACTAATGTTGTATCATGGAAACACACTTTGCATACACAGTATACATAGCAAGAGCTGCAGTACATAGTTTTGACAAGCAACATATTTTAAGACGCTACTACAACTGCAAAATTCAATATTTGAACAAATATGCTCCTCCTTTTCGCTGCAAAATGCTGCTCATTATATGAACCATCATTTCATTCCGTGTTATAAGAACGATAGGACTTACTCTTTCGTTCACATAGCTCTATAAAATGTAGCTACGAGGTGTAAGATACGAAGATCTTGATGGTATTGCTTCTTTCTATACATCGGTTTGGCGTTCAAGTAATTACGAACTTGATGAAAATAAGTAGTGTGGTAGAGGGCTATTATGTTGAAACCACATCTATGTCCGATATTTACGTTGGCATTTTCTGTCGGGAAAGGAATTTCATTCCAAAAAATATTCCTTCCCTCTCCTCACACCCACGTTTATAGAACATTGATTTTGCAAATTTAGATTTTTCATATTAAACAACCTTTCATTTTCTGAAGTATTTCCACTTGTAGATCAATGAAAGACCAAATTAATTAAATACAATCGAATAAATTGGTATTTAATTAATTGGCTGTCATAACATGGATATATTAATCATATTAAACAACATAAAAATGCATTATGATTTGCGGTTTTGTTATCGCGAAGTGTTGTCTCATCACGGAACAATATGTGTTGCAACGGCAATTATTTAAAGTAACGAAACACGTTTGATCAAGTAGTATTTTCCAAAAAATTTGAAGTATCTCGAAAACTACGAATTCTATATTTCTCAATTGGCCACGCTCTTTTTGGAGAAAGGAGCAAAGGCAATATGCAAGATGTTCCATTAAAGAAAAAGCAATTTCGGTTGCATACTTGATTAAGAAACTTTCTGTATATCATATTCTACATAATTTTATGTTGAGCTTCTATAGGTAATCTATATTATATACTAATTTGGAGTAATTTTCATTTTGTGGTCGCAATGAAAGACCTGCATACAGATCTTGGATCCTGTGTATTGATTACTTATTTCGCTTTGCGTCACGTTATATTTCGATTTTGTTATGCTTAATACTTAAAAAATTAATTATTTTATATTGGTAGTATTCAGGCTCTGAGAAAAGATATGCTTAGCAGTATCTTTACATCGCACACGTATATCTTCCATATATTCCGTATATATGTATATTAACTTAAAACATATGTGCAGGAGACCTTGTCATATTTCAATTAAAATTAAAATAACGAACGGACTTGCTAACGTAACAAGATTATGTTCTTAACGGTACCCTACCTGTAGTGGGTGCTAGTTGTAGCGGCTTCTTAATTTGTTATACTCGTCTGATTATCGTTGTTGTGTAAAATCTGTGTATTAAATGTATTCAATGGCCTTGTTACGGGATTATTTCGCCGTTTATAGGCCTATTACTTTGCTCCGAACAGCGAATGGTAGATCGATCAGGATAAAATTCTCCGAGATAAATGCCACCGCTCCCTGGAAGAATTAAACATCAGCTCCCAGTGTTTCCTCACAACACTATAGGCAGCCGCCTAACCATTGCGGATGTCGACTTGACTTCAAATTGATCAATTAGTTCCCAATACTTCTTAAGTATTCTTCAACGTCATAGCTAATTCCTGAATGGTTTTTAAGGAATATAAGTATACCAAGAGTATTGATGTGGATAAACTCATTAAATATATACATTATTTTGGTAATGCTTCTTATAGTCCTTCATCTAAATATTATATCATCATAAAAGTAAGCATACTCGGTCAGAGTTTTAGGTCAGTAATTTTAAAGTACTCTGCAATTACTTGTCACGGCAAACTATTAAACCTTCTAATCGGACTTTGCCAAAAGAGATTGTGACAAAAATTAGTTTCTATGTAAACGCGTCGTTAATTGATTAACCAGGAATAAGTCAATGCACTGACTAAAAACTTTGGCCGCGTCGATTTAAAATTAATTCGTAATAGTTCTTATATTAGATTAATGAAGTCACACTTCCTCGTTAGTATACAGTGTGCAAATTATAAGATTCCTGCAAGTGTTAAAACAGTGACCTACTGTTGAATATAAGCGCCAAAGTATTGAAGCAAGCTGTATGTATTATTATCTTAATAACGTATAATACACTTTTCCCTGACATCTCAACGAGAACTCATTAATTAGCGGTACGATCGATACCGCCTTTCACTTTTACACACCATCAAGAAAGCCGAACATGCGGTAAACTAAAATTTAATTACCTGTAAACACGTAAACAAATTAAAGTAAATCATGTGTATTCCTTCTATTGGCGCTCTAACGCCCACTGCCAATTATAATAAGTGGACAGACACCGTGAATTTGTTACTCGCCATTACAACGTATTACATTTTATACAAAATGCGAGCAGATAGGGTACAACACAATGAGTCATTTCCGGAATGAAAGTCTATTAGTTGTATAGATGTAAGAACAAGAACTAGAGGAAGATCTTTCTGTAGGAGACAAGCAAGATTTCTTAAACTTGATAGTTCCGTCTTTAAACTATTTATGAAGATTTTACCAAATAAATGTTCAAAATATATTTTATGCCTTCTATTATTATATAAATGATCACTACCTTAAAAATATTATTTCTGGTGGTGTCACGCCATATTTTGTTGATATAATACCAAGAGCATATATTCTGATGAATGATACGCTGAGAAATTCGTAGTAGTAAGGAACAGAATAAATTTGAAACAAAAAGATTATAGCAATACTCACCATAATTATTGTTCTTAAAACAAACACATTGTAAATATTCCTAAAATAAAAGTAACATGAACCAAGTTTTGTAGTTGTGGATTCTAATAAATTTGTGTCAATAATCACTAAATGTTTGTCGTTACGATATCGTGGAAGTATACATCGCAAAATAATGTACATTGAATGGTATATTGTAGTAAATATAACAAAATGTTTATCGAAAGAATACAATAACAACATTTCTAGCGGATCGGTAATGGGTACCTGAAGGATACAATAGAATAGTAGGCAGATTAATATGATGTAACTTAGGAGTTACATTAAAAGTAGAGATAAGTCTAAAGTGGAGGACAATGAAATATTAAAATCATATTGTCTCTGCACAAAATTACTCTTACTCATGTTCTAACAATATGACTTGTTACTAGGCACTGAAATAAGGGAGCGACAACAGAATAGCATCGCAGTTAAATTATTTATCAATAAATAAGCATAAATTAATCACAAATTACAAATCATTTAACAATAAATTATGAAAACCTAAAAATGCGTGCAATAGACGCTCATGGTATACTTTTAGAAATCACACTGCAAACGAGTGCAATGAAAATAACGCTTATTACAGGCATTTTTTGGTTTTTATATTGTGGCATTTCTCGATGTCATGGTAAATCGTATATGGAATCACCATTAGACTGCTGGCAGATAGAGACATCCAGCGGACTGACAATCCAGGAATTGTCCAAGCTAGACCTGTATCTGCTGTTACGTATCTGTGTCGTGTAATGGCCGACGGTGCTATTTTCGATGTTGCCCACTAGAGCACATGAGGTTCGAATTAGTCCATGGTTGCAGGTATCATACGATTAATGTTGAACGACAACTTGCGATAAAATTAGGTCTTACGTTTGGAGGTCGTTGATAAGATCGGATAGATCTTAGATCGTAGTCTGGTTTGCAGGGTGGTTTCCAACTATATACATACCATGAGCGACTATTACAGACGTTTTTTGGTTGTTATATTGTGACATTTCTCAACGTTTTCAAACAAATTATGAAGATAAAATAAGAAAAGTATTATCAATATGCAAAATGTTGTAAATCAATGCAGTTTTGTTATGACACATTCATTTCCAAAGAATTAGGAGCAAATTTTATTGTGTATTGGTTTTCAAATGTAAAAGTTGAAATGTGATATACTACGCTAGTATGAATTGTTTTTAATACCATCCCGGGTCAGGACTTAATATTTAATAATGAATATTTCATATAGTTTTGTATTGTTTGGTGTCGAGTTCTAATATAATTTCTTATTGAATTTTGTCTTCAATGTATTAGTAGTTTCGAATATAGATACGTATATAGGGTTTTTACTGGGTTCTCACTGTTGAAGGAAGACAATGCGTCTTAATTATGTTTTAGAAACTAATATAATTGAAAGCAGATTTATTGACACACTGAAATTTGTTTCCGGAACATTTCTCTCTGGCCAGAGAGAAATAACATATCTTACCTAATATGATTACCTTAAATATTTTTGAAGTGAACAGCTGTATTATGACAGCATTAGAAACAGTATTCTTAATCAAACATCGTAGCAATTCATATTGAACAAGCAAACATTATCTAATTTATAATATCGTTCTTTCTCGATTGATTATTCATACAAGCCATTGTGTTATTTTTTATTTTCATAACCAAAACAGATGTAATACACATACAAAATTTATATCAAGCAATTTGTCATGTGAGTGATAAACGAACGAAGTTGTAATAAATCAGCCAATTATAATTTTGTAAATTTCTAGGACTGCTTTGATTTATTACTAACCTTAGATCTATCTAATTAATTAGATATACATTCTAGTAGTACCACTCCCCAAAAAGTAAAAATTGACAACACCTTTCTTGTACTTACGAATATACCGTGAAATGTTCTACGGATGAAAATTGCGATGTGAAAAAAAAATGCCACGAATACAGTTAAAAAATAATCTTCGCACGCATATCGATAGTAGAAAGTATACACGTCTAATTAAAGTAGTAAGGATTAAAAACAAAATGTAAATGAACTATTCGATCAATATAAGATATACAACACCAAAGGAGATGACGAACTAATTAGATTGCAAAAATAATTTCTATGTACGAAATTGCCAATTAACCCCAATGTTAACTACTAATTCCCGATTGTTTTACTGCCAGCCGTTTTTGGTAGCAGTTTTCGCTAATCGTAGCCTATTATGGTTACGGTAAATTGAAAAGACTGGTACTTTTAAAATGTACGTCGATACGAATTTAGATAACGATAACGGAGAGGTACCTTTCTGCTTTGTAGATCTATAAATTTCGGATCATTTGTTCCTAAAACATCTAATTTACATATGAAATAATTAGAGAGTTTTCAGTTAACGGCACATTGTAATCTAGTTCAGTTACAAATTGAAACTACCATGACCTACCTACTCAAAAAAATGAACAGTTTTAGAAGCGCTTGTAAATGATGTGAACACAATTTTTCTTAAATGCAAGCGAATTTAAAATGTAGAATTAGCTCTATATAAATTTATTTATTTGAATTATTCCCCGACCTCTTGATAAATAGAAACTGGAACTGCAGGTCATAGATTGTTCTCAGTTAGTTAAAAGCTTGAAACTACATATTATGTAGGTAGTCTTAAGAGAAATAACATCGCTACATGCAGTTGTAAGGTTTGAATATCTTGAAGGAAGTTAAGTAACCACAAAAAATCGAAATCAAGATTACCTCCGAGAAGTAAAGAAAAACTGAAAAACTAAACTCAATGATCTCGAAACTTTACAAACATCGTGCGAGATGTAAACCAAATCACTTAGTTTCAAGCATATCTGAAGCTTCTAAGGCTCTACTAACAAATACGCTAGAACTCATTATTGAAAGCAGGGATTATTGAATCCAAGAATTCGGTATCTCTGGACTAATGGCGATATAAACCCTGTATACCTACTTTAATTTGTATCCTGCCATAAGGTATTGCGGAGAACATTTTTGCAAGTAGACACATTTTAATTGCATTTACGAAAAGTGGAAATCAGAGTGAAGACAAAATGAATAATTACCCTAAAATTCCACTGACAATTTTATCAACGTGAAATCAGCTTAGTTATACAAAACTTAATCTTTATTAATTTACATCTTTAAACTTACATGTCAGTTCTAAGAATAACATTTCTTTGCATAAAAGTAGCGAAGTTAACGATCTATCTAAAAGTATCCCAATGGGGTTCACCTTATTGCGTCTCTTATATGAAATAGGAATTTCAATCTCCATTAATAACAATAACATTTCGTAATTGCACATTCGAAAATTTATGACCTCTCAATGAATTTATAACTCGTTTATGTTTCAGCAGACTGACTGGAAATAGCTGCGGTTTGTCTATTACTTTTTGTTCATTTGCGGTTTAGTCTATTTGATTCTAATTGCGGCATCTACCTTTCGAGGATTCAACTTGAGATACGTCTTTCATTATTACTAATATTGTGGTTCAACTTCGTTGATGGCAGTATTATTGATAGCTTACTTTTTATCACAAAAGCTATTATTAAAGTTGAGTGTTAAATACGGAAAAAAACATCTAATAGGTAATATGAAACAACATATCAAAAAAGCAATTTCTTTGCAGAAACAATTCCTTTGGTGAATATAATAATATTTAAATGTATTTCGCGAGAGGAGTCTGTCTCGCCACCATTATTGCTATGGTCTAATAACAACTGTGTCTCTTCAACTTTGCTGTATGTAAGTTATCTAAAAGTTACTACTGTCGCTTTATCACTTCATGTTTTTACCCGTTACATATAATTGTTGAGAGTCAGATCTGCACACAATGCTAACCTACTATCTAAAGTTATTTTTAACTATAGCGCCTATTATATTTATAAAGTCTGATACGCCTTGTTAACATATTTTTCCTCCTAGAGAACCCCTTTTTTAATCCACTATACATTCTGTAAGTAGTGCATTTTGTTTTGCATCAACACTTTCATTTTTATATCAATCTCTACAATTAAATCATCCAGCCAATTTTGTATATCATTGTCCACGTGTACTAACCTGAAATCACTCAGCACGTCTTCGTAACAGTACGTCATAAATGAACTCGTCTAAAAGTAAATGTAAATGCCTAACGCTTGCGGTGTAGTTTAATAGTTCGCATAGCTCACAGTCCGTGCCACATTTAGAAAACCGCCATAGAGCCACCCTAAATATGGCAAGTAAATAAAAGAAATGATGGTCTCTTAACGCGATTCTCAAGAACGGATTGAATTCTAACAGAACGAGTATAGACTTCTCCGATGTCAAACAGTCACTTACATCAGCTGAGTTTATTGTAATTTGAAATTAACTTATGTCATACTTATGAATTTTTGTGAAATTCAAAATATACCGTTCACAAAGCACATCACTAATTACCACAATTACAAATTTTAACAGTAATGATTCGTGTAAAACTAAAAACCAATAATTACGCCAGTAGCTAGAATTAAATCGAAAAACTACAGAAAACTAAAATAAAAGAAAAAAAAGGCCTTATCGTCTTGAGACCAACACTGAGCTCTTCACTAAAGCAGGTGCAGTTGTTTTCTCTTTCAAATAATCTCTGTAATAGGATACATGGCAAAAAACGTTGTAAAACTTGAGTTCACATCGTCGAACACGAACTTATTTGTACCGAGAATTTCAATTAACTTCCAACCTTATTCTGCTCTGTAATGTAATTGTTGTCGTTGTTAACCCCTTTTTTAACGTTGTATTCAAAGAATTCCATCGTTTTTCAATTTCCTATTTTAAACTGGTATCCAACGCATTTTACAAGAATTTGCAATTCAAGAGCAGAAAAAAATATAAATTACTTTACGATATTCCATGCCTTGAAAATGAAAATCGAAGAGGACAGAAGCATATCCACAGCAATACCTAATCCAAAAGTGTGCTTTACAAAGAAACAACCATCAATTTCAAATTATAGTATTAATTAGTAGAACAGTCAATATTGTGACAAAAATCTATCTAATCCTTTGGTAGAACTTACGTCACTCTATATATCGTAATAACAATTACTTCTCCCTATAGAAATACAATTTCGTACAGAGCCGTGCTGCTGCAAGTTATGCTAATTACACAAAGTATTAGCATCGCAAATAAATTCATAAAACATGCACAATTAAAACCTATCAAGGGCATTCGCTGTTGGGATATGATTAACAGTAATACGTCACTTGTATACGGCGAAACAGTTGCTTCTTTTTCAGTGATAATCACGTCAGTCACTGCAGCTGCAGACCTTACAGCAAATTATTAAAGATCCAACGTACACACAAGGAAAACAAATACACCAATTCAACTATTATTCATTTCAATCAGATATACTCGTATGATACGATTAAAATGAAACTGTACAATACTGGAATTCAGGTTAAATATTTTTACAATTCGCAGTGAAAGATATTTCGTGCAATAATACCAATAAATTTTAATGTAATTAAGTATTTTTAAAATAACCATATGTGCACGTACATTACATGTGACACCATCGAAAAAGTCGGAATGTCTTTTGCCTTTTGAGGTGAAACACAATGGAACACGCAATCACATACACATTTTAAAAATTTAAGCCATGACATTAAACGCGAATATCCTTTATATGCAGCACCTCTTCTGTGTCTTTTCTTACGGCTAGATCTGATTCCGCGTTTGCTACCTCATGATTGTCTTCGTTGATATCTTTTATAACACTCCTTAGAACGCGATGTCTTGTTCGATAGCCTTTACTCATGTAGTTACAAAATCGCGATGGTTGAGAATTCGTTCTCGGTATCTACTGAAGCATAACTCATATGGAATGCTTATTTTATAAATACTATGACAAGAAGAGTAAAATAATATTACTAACATAACTAAGTACAAATATACATACATTAGAAACTTCTTCTTTTACAAACACATAATGTGCGCTATAAATTATTATGATTATTTCCAAATAATTATCATAAGATTGTGCTAGTTTATCTTTAAACTATTACATCTTTTAGCAAATACGGAACCAATAAGATCGAGCCATAATCGAGATGCATAATTAGGTTGACCACCGTGGTGAAGTTTCGTCTATAACCTCCAATTATATCTAATATTGAGTGATAGGCTATAATTTGAAGTAATTTTAAATTCGGGTTATGATGTGCATGGGTCGCAAAATACAGTTATTTAGTTATTTTATGTTCCTGCAAATTTTATATGGTAATTCATACTTTAGTTATTTCTATATACTGAGATGTCTACAAACACAGAGCGTGCCCAATTATGCCAATGATATTGCTATATTAAATATTATCAAAATGAACAGTTAAAATGAATAAGAACTGTAAGAAAGGGTTGACAATCCATAACGAATACATGGAAGTAGGCGCAAACAAAAACGTCCAAAGAGCTAACCGCTCAACGCTTTCTCGATGTTGAGTTGGATTACAATTAAGATAAAATAAAAAAAGCGAAAAAACGTAGGATAGTCCCAAGCTTGGATAAATAAAACTTCCCTTTATTTTTAGGGGAAGACCTGTTTAGGTCACAAAGTTTAGACTACATCCATTTAAATGTTTTGACTCGAACATACTGGAACGGTGTTGGATGTTCCATTAGGTGTTAATCAGATAAATTGATCAAACAAGCGTGAAAACTTCTTCTGCTTAACCATAACCAAACTCGCGTTATCACAAATCTCACCCGAACCTTTTCTTGGATCTGTTCGATTAATTGACTTTCAAGAAACACAGACACTTACTACTAGAAATTATCCAATTCATTTGTCGTACCTTTAAAATGGCATACCAAAGATTTCTCCGTTTAGTCAGATTAAGTGGAGTTAGAAACTCTTATATTGTTGCCCTTCAACACAAAAATTCCATCTGCAAGATTGAACCACACAGAAAGCTTAAATTAAATAGTGCAAAACTCAGTTTAATTACTAATTAGGCATGACAGATAAAGTCAAACAAGCGTCATCATTAGCATGAATTGCTTATATATGCAGTTTTCTTGATCTGTTCGATTAATAGGAATAGGAATTACAAAGACCTGTGGATAGCCTGAATTTTTCACCTTGAATTTATAGGCTCCCGATCTTCTCCAACTTGACTTTGAAGGATCAAATCGCCGGAACTGCGAAAGCGTCACTAATGTTATCATAATCTGTAATGCAGGAAACGTGTCAGTGTATTAACTGAATAACAGAATCTGAAATACGTTGTTGTTGCAGTCAGGAATCTATAGTAAATATCAAATAATCTACTTCAACGGTATCTGACAAGTCACTTGGATTTAGTAACATTTATAATACAAGAAACTATATCTCCCTATAATCCAGCAATACAACGTGAGTGATATTTTCAAAGACAAGCAACAAATCTTCGAGATTAATTATAAGCTTTTAGCCATTAACAGTGCCATAAATTTAGATATGCAACAACACTACGTGTCACTTGCAATTGAATTTTAATTGATTTAGTCCTTTGTATATCAGAACAGGCAAAAATCCTTACTTCTTTCTCATGTGTAATAAAAAAAGTACATAAAACTTGATTAAACACCCATTACATTATACTTTATTGGCACCGCAACATATTTTATCTAAAATATCTTTTACATCACAATGAAACACTCACAGAGACTCTTCCTATTATACACGTCAGTATTACTTGACAACTACTACCCTATAACTTCACTTTATTGGTGGTAATTAAGAACTGCGCGCAGTAAAAACCGAAATATATTAGGTTCGTTAAAGAATCGCAGCTATAAAACTTTTATGTTTCTTATATTTCCCGAACAATTTTTTGAAACAGTTAGAATTGATTGCAAAAGAACCTTTTATTTTTGTTGCGGTATCATCCATTTCCGCAATGTCGTTATATAGCGCAACTACGTGCATCGAATTACAACGCCACCTGAGCTCAAAGTAAGGAATAATTATTGTTATCCTATGTAAATACTTCATTTACCTTTTATCTCTGAGACTTCTGAAATGCATGGCAAGCTTACTTGCTATATTTGGAACAATTGTATGCAGAAACGAGCAGTAAAATACAGTAATCAAATATTTTATCCCGTTTTAGTAAATTTAAGCGAACTGCCTTCAGCGCTCAATGTATAATGTTGTTAACCAATAATACAGGTATTCAGACTCGTAAATGACGCAGTGTCGTACTAACAGTATTTATAAAATTCGATTCCTGTTTAAATCTACCTTGTCAGTATATCGGTTCATTACTTTAATAGCAAATGTGCCTTAATTTCACATATTTTGAGCTTTTTGAGTAGTAGCAATATATTCTCATCTTCCTTAACTTCCTGACGAACAACTGTGTTTACATACAAAAGAGAGACACTTATATTTATCATTCCTATAGGAAAACATAATGTAGAATTTTGAAAACCGTAGTTCTGATCCTTATGACAAATCTGCCACTGACCACTTATTTAATCTTACATATTTTATTACCAACACCATAATGAGAAGAGTATTAATTATTATTTTATTCGTTTACCTTTGCACAGTATATTTTTATACGACCGCATCTGAATTGATACTCTGTACTTGTTAAAAATAAAATTTTGTCTACTTGATTATAATTTTTGAAAATATACTGAATATTTTGATGTCCAGAAAAAATTCTTAGAATTGATTAGACAATCTTATTTATATCAATGTTCAAAAGCTAGAGATTTCAAAACATTCCTAATAAGTCATCTACAATGTTGACTTTGAATGGTGAAAAATTACTTTTAACTATACTAACTAAAATTTTGTTAAAATGCACAATAGTACTCCAAACAATATTTGGATATTGTATTTGGATACAGAAGGAATACACGCACATTTATAGGATGTAAAGAAAAGTAGGTAGGTGCTACTGTAGTATATACACTCCAGAGGGATAACTGAAATGCAATCAATATTACTCAATACCATTTTACACATAACTAGGCAAATTATAGCAGTATAAGACTTACTATGGCATGACAAATGAAAGCTTTAAAAATGCTACAAGATTCCAAAAAGTTGTTCGTTTGATCTGTAAGTTGGCAGAAGTTATCTTTGTGCTCCCTACTATGGCCAATATGTGATTGTTGTTAGAAGCAAAGAACGCGGTCATAATGGTAGGGTATCAGTGACGGTAGTATCATTCGCGGTGGCGACTAGATTTGATATAATAAACAAACATACTCTTGCACTGTTGTTGCTGCGGACGAACTTGCAAATGCACACACGTTTCAGTAGGTCGACTCTAATCGCCCTCGGTATCGTAGTTACTGCTATGATTGCGGATATGGTTTCAACTCTGGAACTGATGATAAACGGAAACACCAAAGGTGTTGGTTACCTTTAGCACATAGTACTACGCCTATTTTGCGTTCACGAGCTCTTCCACTGCGACAATATCGCCGGTTGTTATTACATACATAGCATTTCTAAGCTAGCATGCTGTTTGTGCACTTTCCCTATGAGCACAAAATTAAGTACTGCTGTTTCGTTTTGTTTTTAGTTCCAACTGGGTTTGACTCAAAAAATACATTATAGACTTTAATACGATATATGCCGACAATATGCCATTATGCTGCATTCTTTTTATGTCTTACAACAACACACTGCTACCTGTTTCTCATTCTTTGAAGTACAAAGATCATTTCCGCTAACAGTGGTATTTCGTGATATTTAGAAACTTTGTAGCACTTTTATTTTTATTCTAATGATATAAGATCTACTGTAAATGACATAACTGTCTCCATATTGTACTCACCACTAGTTGAACTGTATTCTCCTATATATCTCTTCGTTAAGTATCGCACTGTCACAGCTGAAACAAATTTATTATTTAGTTGTCATGAAATCTATGATTGTAAATTTATTATAGTATCATACGAGTAAGCATTAATTTGTATGTATAAAATGCAAATATTATGTGCACTCCAGACCAACCCATATAATAATTATTATGCATAATTAAGTAGACGGTGAACATGGGATTTATTGAAATTAGTCTCCGAATCTTCCACCGTATTGAATTCCTCAGTACCGTAGATTTTTTGGACATTGTACACATTTCTCTTATAGTGATTTGAATCGAGTGTATTTTGCAACTGCAGTGTAGTATATTAGCCTATTCAACTCTACACTCACTACTATAAATTATACGTGTGTATGCAATATTGACACCGATCAATTAAGGAGTACACGGTTACGTGATTCTCGCAAGAAGCGAATACTACTAAAAATACGTATAAATGAGTCCATTGTAGACACCACCACAAAGCCTTGCCAGTTTGTTAAATAGCCTTTCTTCCTTTCTTATTTAAACCCTAAACTTTCATATGTTATGAGTAGCAAGTAGCACCACAATCGTTACAAAAAACATTACAAACTCCATTACAAGTTGTACAGAATGTTTAAAATGGAAAAGACGAAAAACTTCAAAATTATAAAAGTAATTTCTTTCAAATAGAATAGCCTCACATTTTGACATATTTAAATGCAGATTTAATTTTCGCATACATATGCTACAGGTTTCTGTATACTTATCTATGCTGGTTTTGTTGTTGTTACTAACGCTTTTAATCAAATATCAATAAACTTGGGATCAACCTATGCACGTCTAAAGTATGAATGCGAATATGTCAAACATATCTGGATATCATTCTCATTATTGAAGTAAAAAATCAATTCCATAAAATGGAAGCAGTTGAAGAATATTCCAGTTCTATAGCATACATGGTAGGTGTAGGAAAATCTAATATAGCATATCGTAAAATCGGTTGCAGAGCTAAAAAATATTATGGCTACTTCCTGTTTAGAACAAAAGATGGCTAGGGGTTATCTTTAACCTGTAAGATTCAAATTCATAAATAGTTAAGGATTCTGGCAACTCGTGATGAATGGATTTGCATGGTAGATCCTGTATACATAGGAATCTTATTTGGAGAAAACATTCACTCGCCTAAGAATAAATTCATAGATCTTTATAGAATTATTTATAAAATCTTCACCACTGTTCTTATCCAATCTCCTATAAACCCACGTATGTATGTATGTACATACATACCCACGTATATATTTTGATTGTTAAACGCTCTGCATACTACATTAAAAGAACTTCTCCAATTAAAACGGCAACTATTCCTTAAGCGGTAATTCTTTTCGACACACTATCAAACAACGCAAGCTGTAAAGTGTGCACAACTTAATAAAAATCTTGATTAAGCAACAGGAATATCAGAGCCCCGCTCTTGGCGGCCTCATTATACTGCAATCAGACGAGGTCATCACATTAACCTCATGGAGACAGGAAGAGCTACGCAGTGTTAAAAAGTCGCTAACCTATACAATCTGAAATTCGTTGCCTGAGAGAACTTTTAATTGAAACTTGAATTGATTCTATCACCACCTTTAATATACCGTACCAGACAGTTTGACAATCAAAGATATGCTGTGATTCCAATTAGCTATTTTGGTACGAAGTAAAATTATGCTGCTACTTAAATAAATAGTGATCCGGTACTGCGAATTGTGCTAACATAATTTAATCTACAGCATTTTTATTTTATAATAATAATAATAATAATTATCAGGAAATTATCAAAACAACCAATTTTCCCTGAATCTCATCACAACAAATAAATTATGCGAATATTAGCTACTACAGTAAATACAGTCTAACGAAAAATATATTAGTATTTATATAATACACCTTTTTTCTACACAATACTGATGGAACTAATTTGCTATTGTATTATAAACTTGTTTACTCTCTTCGTAACTCGAAATGTCAATTAAGTCTTTTCTCTTAGTAATGCTATTCTCATATTCCTCTGGTCGTGTTTCAATCTACCACTCATTCCAAAGCTCGTTTCATAACCGCTTTATATTGCTAAGAAGAACAATAACAATTTTATCGTCCATTAGGCCATTGCATTGGTTTAAGACAAACCACAGAGAATTCTTTTCATACGAACGAAAACAGATGTTTAACATTTAATAATCTGTGGCGTTGTACAATAACGAGTTCTCTTTCTACCAGCTGCCGCGAAATTGCGAATACTAGTATCGAAAACAAAACTATTTTTATCATGACAGGGTATAAATCGTTAACGAAGGTAATAATAAGGTCTTATTTGTGAATGATAAAACCGTCCTTATTTTTTATACTCCGATTAGATAGTTCTTACATTTGATAGTTTTCCATTGCAGGTATGGCAGCTTACAAAGCAACTGCATTATCAACTTGTGTAGCTGTCCGTTTGTCTTGGCTTGTATACATATAATTAAAATGAATAAAATGAAAGAAAACTGGTGTAAAGTTATTTATATAGTATGAAGCAGGTATAATATAAATTGATCCTGGCATTCGTCATTAGTAAATGTAAAATACCATTTCCGTTTCTCTTCGCATATATGAAATAAAATTTCGTTTATTTCTGTTCGTAATTTAATCAAAACGGATAAAATAGAAGGAAGTACAGTGATAAAAGGATGATTCTGCACGATCATATCAAGTAATTTTTTTTTTACTTGAAAGACAGATCTGTAAACATGGTGCTGATCTCTCCAAAACTGTAGTTACCAAACGCAATATTGATTTGGTACCATATGAAGAATTATGGTTAGGTTTATAGAGAAAACATGTAGCTTTTCCATTGGACCTGTTGAAAAACTGTTGCACAATAAATCAATGTGTACCAAAAATGTTAATTGCAAATCAAAAACGCATCTGTCAAATTACCGCTAAGATAAATTTGGCGATAATTAATAGAGATCCAGATGATTTCTTGCAAAAATTCGATGCAGTAGATAAAACTCGTGCTAATTACTTTGAACAAAAATTAAAAGGCAAAATATGAAATAATAGTAATATGTTGAAAATAAAATTATTCCGTTCTTCTTAGTTGCTTGTTTTTTGCTAGGGACAATAATTGGTTTCCTCGTATGGGAAAATGTCAAGTATTATTCTTAGGGATGAGAACAAAAATTGCTAATGACAGCACTGATATCGAAGCATATTGAAAAATGTCAATACTTGCATAGTCTGCTTTTAATGAGTTGCTCGACATTACAACAAGCGTGAGCAACATAATGTCGTCATCTCCGTATCCTGTGTCCTGAGTTTCCAGAAGAGAACAGGAAAGAAAATGCAACCTGATGTAAACAATAGTCATTTTTCACTAACGCACTGGCCAACTAAACTTAGCGGCCAACATTGTCCCAAAAAGAAACCACTTAGCTAAAATTGGTTTCAGTGTAAAGAAAACACTAGTAGACGAAGTAGAAATAGATCCCTACACTGGTCAAAACTATTACTAATGCTCACTTACTATTACCTTAAGAGTTATCGTGTTCCTTAACCTAACCTAAGATCAGAATATTACAATTACTTTATAATACCATAATTACTCATAATACGTTAGACACGTATATTTATGCTAGAACAAAATTTTATTTATGAACATGAACTTAATTTTTTTCACAACTGTTAAGTTAAAAGATGAATAAATATCATAAAGCATTAAACATATACAGTACAAATACAGTTAAAAAATACGCAAACTAGGGTAATTATTTTACTACTTTGGTAATTATTTTTACACGCCATTGATGACTACATTATTAAGATATTAGTCCAGTCTATGGACATATAGCACGATTTAACCAAAAAAGGAGTAGTTCTGGTACTTTTATTGATTTAAATGTAAAGCAATATTTTTTTTATATTGTATAAGGCTAAATATAAAAGATTTACATCTGCTACAGTCACTACTAACCTACTAGATTAGAAGTTTTTAATACGAACGTTTCCAGATGCTTCGTAAACATCTATTACCTCTCTATGTGCACAGGCAAAGATTTTCATCGCTTTAACCAATGATTAATCGTATGTCACAATATTTGTAGATACTATGTACTATTAGACATTACCATGATAATGCTCTGCTCATAAACATTTCAGCATTAATTATGCAGTCGCGACCGTTTAAGTACAATATGTACCTGTAAGAGTACGCGACGTATGCGTGTGTGTTGTGTGTTTGTTCCGTGTTTTATTTCTCGTAAACCATCGAGGAGAGTATGTATTTTTTCCGAACTCACTCGGCACAAGAACAACAGTTCTCAATACAAACGAGCCATAGGCAGTACATATATTATACGTGGTTACAAGAAATACAACGCGCAGGGACATAATGCTAAAATAAAATTGATATGTTTAGCGCTGACCGTCGTAAATTTCCATCGACCGTCAGACGTTCTTTATTATATCTTCATGTGTGCGTGTCTATATATAAACCTTGGCTGAATACATGTATGTATATGTATAAGCTTTTAAGCATTATATAAGAGCATACGCATTCATGTAACATGTATGTATGTATGTAGATATGTACGTATATGTGGACGTATAACAATAACTATACCGAACGGTCAGCGTCCTTCCATGAAAATGATCTTCCATTTGCAATGCTAATTACGCGAACGAGTTGAACCATCTTCCTGAAACTGATAATAAAATTCGCAAACAGTTCAACGCATGACGATTCAATACACAGTTTTGAGACGGGCTTCATTAAGAACAGTTATTGAACCTTTCGTAAACGTGATCCTACCGATTAATTGCAATTAACCCACAGAATTCCACAATATCTTTAACGTCTTCAACCCGTTGTATACGGAAGCTATGCCATCTAAATCAGATAAATATTGCGTTTTACGAAGATAATCATTTTATATCATAATTCCTTAGATGGTCTTGTGTATTTAGTATAGTTGGTCTGGAAGAGGTATGACGTGGTATTGTAGTAACTCTGAGCCTGTTGTCGATTATAAATTACATATATAATAGCAATTAAATAATAGGAGTAATAAATTTTAAAAGAATACCATTAAAGAATCTATGTAAACTTATAGCAAGCAGCGTGTTAAATTCAAGCAAAATTTGTGAAATCCTTCGCAGAGCAAATGACTACGAAGAATACACAATGATCATCTTATCGCTATTATAACCCTTCAACATCTATCTAGAGATACGCTCTCCATAATTTGCTTGTGTGTACCTTTGCTTCTAATTCTCTATATTTTCAAAACTAAATTTTGCTGTTCCTAAAAAATAATCTGCTTTTTTTGACTAACTTTTCTCAACTCATAAATTTATTTGAAACTTGAAATTTAGCATACTTACTACAATTTAACCCTACCTTACACTCTCTCTAGTGTTACCATATTTTAGAGTTAATCACTATTTAGCCTGCTAGCTGATATTCTCACTCTTTGATAATCAACCACATTTCGGTACATTTAAGTAGTATGAAAGAGTGCGCGGATTAGAATATATTTCTTGAACTTCATATCTACATAATGATTTGTTAACATTATTCGCAGGTATCATTCTCTCTGTTCATAACAGAAGATAACTTTTCTCCACATTCAATATAAATTACCAAACATATTCTTTAGAAAGAAAATGAATCTAAAATAAATCTATGTATGCAATATGTAATTTATGTATATTTTCAATATTCTTAATCAATTAATCGGAAAAATTATATTGACACATTTTTTTTGTGATAAGTGCCTTTCCGTTACGGTATAAATTTCCGGTTTCTTAGAATAATGTGGTGCACTGTAAAAGGCATTTATCAAACGTGATAGGTAGATGACTAGATGACTCATTTCGAAATTCAGAGGTTTTCCTGCCAAAAAGTACGACTGCAGTTACTATTTAATAATACCATCGACAACGATCTCAACTATCTCTCAGTTTGCAACCTTGCAACCCTCTTTCCAGCGTTATCGTTCACGATCTTTCTTATTGATCTAGTTTAGTTGTAACAATCTCAATCAGTAGAATTGTTTCAAAGCTCCAACCTTTTGAAAGTGCTTCCAGAAGAAAGCAAACACTAAAAAATCTAATATGATCGGTATCACTCTGCAGATCGTCAGAATAATTATTGAACTTTGCATAGTCTAGTTCTATCAGTATAGCAAAATACTAAACGATTATCTTCACAAAACGTTTTTCTCATAAAAATCCAGTTTAACAAGAAATATTTCATGATCATCTTTGTATTTATCATCATCATACGAATCCACTACCAACTGTTGCCCATGCTAAGAGTTTCAACATGTATCGTAACCCATAAAGTTCACTCACGATACCGGACGCAAGTGAATTATTAACGAAAATATACTTATGAAGCTCCCCTCGAAAAGCTTATCCAGCTAAAAATCATTTTGTTATTATTTGTTAAATGTCAGATAAAGATGTCATTGATGCATATGCATTGACACATCATACTTGAGAATGTAGTCACAACCGAGTACTGAAAATGATCGCGCAAATTGTTCGTAACGAAAACACCGTATTTAAAACAATGAAATTCAATTTCTCTAATGCAATTAGATGATAATATAACTAAACACTTTTACTGTACCCAGACGTATAAATGACAAATATGTAGAAGTTGTGTATTGAAGTTAACAATCATTACAACGATCAATGGTTAGAATACCAGCGCATCCACCAAATATGAGCATAATTTTTATATGTACATAAAGACGATATGGGCCATATATCACATTTTTGTGCGAATTATTTATCTAATTTATTACTCATTTAACATAATTTTTGGATCTTTGCTCGTTATATATATTTTGTTCAACTACAAAAATGTCGCGTTCATCAATCATCCATTTTTTACGTAGTAAATAAAACACTTGTGATATTACTAAAGTCTCGAAACGTTTCGAATAATATCATCAATGATAGCAAGCATATCTTGCAAGCTGTGCAGCATCCTAAGTATACTGCAGCCATAATCTGCATTATCTAACACTATCGAGAAGCTTTCCGACCTTAGTTATTAGCGGTTCATAGAGAATGGAACGTTAGTTAGGTAAACAGTGATACATTTTGCATTATTCTATACGCGTTATTAGGGTTCATTAGGTTATAGGAAAGTAACAGCTGCATATTTCGTTCGGATAAGCATCAAAGGTGGAAGAAATGTCATGAAAATTTCTTCCGCCATTTATGCTTGTCCTAAGGGTTCATTACGTTAGAGTATGTTTTCAGAAACACCCCGCTCAAATATTTGAGAGAACAACCCAAACATAAACGTTTGTTTGAGTTTACATCTTGTCGTGGTTCCCAAATCAAATCGATAGACCATTACCTTAACACATTCTACGTACAACATTAATATTATTCTGAACTTTCAAGGAAATTGAAATCGCATCTGTTGATTGAATTAATATTTCAATAAAAACTGGCGATATTTTTTTTGTGGTGACTACAGTTTTAGCGACTCTCTAAGCCATGTTGCCCATCAGGACTACTACTGAAGGTTTTACTGTGTTAATATGCTTCCACGGCTTTGTTTCAACATTATATTGCCTAAATATCGTGGTACCAATTTAGCAAGACTCGTCACAACCGATACCTGCAAGATTCAACCACTGAACCTTTCAAATTCTGTCTGTTGAGAGTTCGTAACAATAGACTTATAGTAGAGTACAATGCACAATATAGCATATTTCCTGAATTTACATGATAGATTACTAAATAATAACACATACGTATATAGAGTGAATCGTAGCGAGTAAAAACCTTTCTGTAAGCCTTATATCCTAATCTTCATAGTTTTAGAGACTGTGGTAACGTAAGGCTTAATTATAGAAATATAAAAACATAGAAAGTCGAATAAACTGAACTTATTTAACAATATTAATAAATTCAACTTGATTTAAATGCGTTATGGCAAGAGCTATTCAAACTACACTCCTTGTGCTGTAATATGAGCTTAAGGTCCAGAAATTAGGAATCGTATGACGCTTGAGTTAAAAATAAAGCGGGTTTCAATCAAATTGTGTTCAAAACAAGTATTCGTAGTCAAATTGACAGCTCATGTTGTTACCATTAGTAAAATTAATAGTGCCAATTTATACAGTTTTAAAATAAGTTTAAGTCTTTAAAAGATGAATTAGTTGTATGTACAATAAAGCCTTATAATGGTTAATTACAATACCTTTACTTCTTGTAGTTACTCAACTATGAAGATTAGGACGTAAGTTCCTAAGTAGTTTTTTACACATTCTGGCCAAGTTTTGTCGTTTGTTATAATCCCATATAATTAAAGCGGATGCAAACGTCGTTTTGTTTAAGTTCAAATACCTTTTTTTATGCAGAACAATATATTATTAGCTGGGCTAACATAGAAGATGCCATCTACATATAACCAATGCATCGTTAATTAATTCAGCTACTTCGAAACGAAAACAGATATTTTATGCGAAAGCATAAATAAAAAAAATTGTACGAAATTTAACAACGTATGCTCTGACCAAATAAGTCAACCTTAAAATTTCCAAAACGCTGGCCATATTACCAATTTCAATTGTAAAAATTTAGAAACTTACTGACTATCGCTGTAATTATAGATTTTTTCCGCCACAGCAAAGGCGACACAGATAGAATGATAAATGCCACGTCGAATTAGTTTAATTACCGCTCTGGATATATGTTTATAATTTATCGGAACGCTCACACCTCGATTTACAAACATGCATGACAGACAAATAATCAGGATTTTGTGTATAATTATTAAACACCTGAACATACAAAGCTTGCGCACGATAATTACGATTTGTGGCTGTTGTTAAGAAGTTTTACTATATTGTGATAATTATAGTATTTCTTGCGATCTGATTTCATTTTTAGTCATCATTCACAACCTGCGCAGCCTGGAAGTCTTCATTAGCGTAAAATATGTCGAAGAAAACGTCCAATATAAATACATTTAACTTATGCGTATGCAAATTCAAAATAGACGTATATGGCGAGTTTTATTAACATAAATTTCTACATCCGCAACGCGACCACTCAAAAGTCCACGCCTACACGAATTATTTATTTTATATTACACTAACTAACATGATAACATAATATTATTAGCACAAAACGGAATATCACTCGAGTATTGAAAACATACATACAGGGTGGAACATTAGTTCCAGAAAGTCCAATTACTCCTGTATTATAAGAGAAATGAAAAAATGTTATTGAGATAAAAATTGAGGCGCATGGGAGCCTATAACATAAAAACATTTTTAACTATACAGGGTGTCAAATAAAGACAGCGTAAACTAAACTTACTTTATTTTAAATGGAACACCCTATATATTTTTACAGTTTAGGATTCTTCTAGGTCTTACCTTTATTATAATATAGGGTTTTGCTATGTTATTCAGTTTACTTTAGAAGATATGGAAAGTTTTGCATGAATTTAACAACAAAGTTGGCGCCTCCTACCGTACTACGGCTTCCACATAAAATACATAGTTCATTTGCGCTAGAAACATTTCTAATGTGATCTTCTTTCATCATAAATTATTTATTTATCGGCGTATATAGATGGTGAGTCATAACTCGGAATGTTTATTTTCTCACCGATTTCAAATGGAACAGCCTGTGTTTTATTATTGGAGTAAACGCCTCTCTTCACGAGCTTTATTATTTATTAAACATTTCCTATAGCTAAATGTGCTAGTTTTTGAGTTATTTGCGTTTCTATAAGTCGAAAGCATGATTTTAAGTAAAAACGGGTTTTATTTTGATTAGGTAGTTGAATAGCAATATTAGACGAAAACTGCCGCTTAGCTGGGAAAACAGAATTCTATACCTAAGTCGCTAAAATTATCATTATATGACGCAAAGTTGAGTGAAAAGAACAGTATTAGCTATGATTGACCTGTATACGGTGATACCGTAATGTTATTCATCAGATATTTTCTGTTTATATCCGTCTTCTCTCTTCTCTAGGCGAAAAGTATGATGAAATAGCAATACCAAAACGAATGCAACCCAGCAAAGCGGAAAAGAAATGCGATATAATAACGCAGATCTGAATTACTTATGTATTAACTGTAAGAAAATATTTGTTTATATTTTTTTGTAATTATTACATACATACCTAAATCTGATGAATCTACAAAGATGGGAGTCTATGAAAATTCTACATTTATATTTATTGATGTGATGGAACGCGCTTCTTTGTGCACTATATTGTAAAAGAACGGCCTTAAAATGTGCTAATATGTGTTTAAAATCACTTGGGCGCCACGGTATATGAACAAATCCCTCTGTGAAACCCACAATGACAGACTTTACTGATACCGAAATAAAGGAATTAATTCCCCTGACTAGCAAAATGTCGGTCGCAATCGTTCTAACGTAATAAAGAAAACAGATACTTTACAAACTCTCTTTCTTTATACGTTCCCAGGACGTGCGGTAAGTGGAGGATTTATAATATTTTAGCAATAAATAATAACAAAAATATGCAATCTTATTTGCCACTGAATAAATGAAAAGGCAGTAAATGAACGAATAACAAATATATTAAATAAAATGAGTGAATATATAGATACAAAATTAAAACATGTTAAACGAAATCTTAATACTAAATGCATCTTTCTTAATTTAATTTAACAATTACGCGATTAAATGACTAACGAACTAACAACGTTCAATATCTATCTGAAGTTACGAGAACAACAACGGTAAAATTTATATAGAATAATATTTAATGATTTTATTTGCTACGAGCTCGTATTAGTGCAAAATAATAGTTTTGTACCCAAATACCTTTACAAATGCTTCTCTCTTCGCGTACGCCCGCTGACACTGTTTCGTTCCGCCAAATGTCCGCTTCTCTCTTTGGGCTTTGTCTTGGGGCTTCGAACGTGTCCTTTCTTGTTTGTTCTTTTACCAGTATTGTATTTATTGGCTACGTGCTGGCCTATCACCAGTAACCACGGCCGTTTCCTTTATACTGATTATTTAAACAAATATAATAAAACAAGAACACTAACTGGCCCTAAATTGACAAAGATATTTTATAGTAATTGCGGGGCCAACTAAACTCCCTGGCGGTCGAGCGAAAAGTGTTTTCTTACAAGCGAAGCCGAGCTAAATTCCTACACCCGCGGTACAGTTCTCATCATAAGTCACCTATTTGCTCGTTGTCGGTTAAAAACTATTACATTTTTAAACTATTAAAAATACATGACAAAGAGATAATTATATACAGTCACGGAAATATACAAATAGGTGCTTTGCATTAATTAAAATAAAATAACATTTCTAATATACATATACAATAAGTACTTGTTTTCCTTATCACATTAATATTTAATAAAATAAAATAAATAGAAATATCGCGTCCCGTTACATTGGGTACGAATGTTAGATCTCCCAGTTTATTAGGATATGTATGTACATTATTTAATATGCGATTCTACCACCACATTGTGCAATATTTTTTTTCCATACAGCTGCAAAAAACGGATTTATAATTATTTATACATTACATTGTGCTATAGAATCACTGCAAAGGAAACTCCACTGAATTCATTATCTACGACTTGGAAAAAAATTAGGCTGTGTAAGATTGACAGTTAAATGCGATAATAAGCTCTACAGACGATCGCTTCCGGCTGAGAACTACACACATCTCGTTGAAGTTGCAGCGATTTGCTCCGATTTCTATCATCAAATCCTAGTGAAGGGAATATAAATTAGTGCAAAATATATTCAGAACGATTTCGTAAAATTGATAAACAATGAAGTCTTGTCGTAATTGTACGACGAGAAAACGTAAGCTGTCAACTGTGTTGAAAAGTTCACTTCATGTATGGCGTCCGCTGTTACATGTTCGTAGGTTTCAGGAAAACTTATAGTTGTGTCTTTGGATCGCACTTTCTCAACTGAAACAATTTTTTTATCTAAAAGGAAGTTAAGTGTTTAAAAACACACATTTTCTATAGTTCTCCAAATTGACTTTCTAATATAAAAATGAATAATTACTTGTCGAAGTAGCGCACTGCGTAAAACCATTTATCATTTCAAATAATTAATTTGCTTATATTGCGAAAAAATATAATATGGCTCCATATTTTCTTATCTTAGTACAAATCTAATATTTACGTTTTAGTTTTAACGAAATGAAATTTAATTTGCGTGAAAGTTATTGAATGACGAGTGTATAACCCGTCTGAACAGTAACAAATAATTATATCTTACCTAAAAACTAGATGCGATTGATGAATGATATTTTTCATGTTAGCACATAGCAAACAGCTAGATTCTAATGTGCGCGAAAATATATCATACGCACGTCCACATATATTGTAATAATTGACACAATCGCTTTCCAATCGTTCACTCAGTAACAAGCTAAACTTAAAAAATACGAAATCGGATGTACGTATGTATAAATGATTTTGTAAAATACAAAGCAAAAAATTCGAAAGCATATGAACTTATTAAACAAAAACCTACAAATAATCCTATCTGGAATGGTAGAATTTACATTTGGAAAGCGCGACTTCTAGATTTATAGCGTGCCAAACTTGATCTTCTTAGGAATGACCATTAACATTTTTGTGTAGGTTTCAACTGTGTTAAGAACGGCAACAATGTATAACATTCATATACGCAACCATATTTCATAGGTAACAAATTACGAAATTACTAATGAGGGTTGCCTACAGGCAAACATTTCTACGTAGAGTTGTTTTATTTTTTGGTTATATGCCACAATTTTTCGGATTTATATTTATTGTACTACTATATAGAATAGAAATGCAATGTATTGTAATGTGAAATTTGATTTATAATAAAATCAAGAAAATGTGAGTTTTACTCTTTTAATTGAAATTTGGGGTTTAAAAAAATTAATCTCAGGGGTTCGTGAATTCTTGGCTCTACAGCAGGTGTAGAGAACAGAATACGAAAGCTTACCGTACGTTGAACAAAATACCCAAGTGAAAAAAAAAAAATTCTAAGTTAAAAAAAAATTTTACAAGCCAAAAAGATGTTTTACAAAAAAAAAATTAATTTTATTTTCTTCAATAAACCTATAAAAATTTGTTTACACTGTGCAGAATGACGTGGCAATCACCACAACTAAATTATTATTTATAAAGACCTTATTTGGTAGTTTTTGAAATTTTGTCCAACTTTTTGTTGGGACAGAAAATTTCTGTATAAAAAAAAATTTACTTTGAAAATTTTATTTGTTTAATTAAAATAAATAAATTTTACCTTTTTAACTGAATTTACTGAAATTTATTATTTCTAAAAAAAACTACTAAAAAAAATTTTAATTTTTTTTAAATTTTTCAAATATTATTTTTGTAAAATTTACTAAGTTTTAATTTTCAAAAAAAAAATTTTTTCTTAAATTTTTGCAACAAACTTAAAATTACTTAAAAATTAAATTACCTTATTTTACGTGTGTGTGTGTGTATGTGTGTGATTTTGGAAGCTTCTGTCTTCGCGCGCCTAGACGGATGTTGGATGGACGACGTCCTCTTCGTAGGGGTAATTAAATTTAAATTAGGTGGAAAATTTTTATGTTTAAAGTACTTTTTCGAAGATAATCGTTAATTTGGGCCCACGGTGCACCGGGGTAATTTTAATAAATTTTACGTAGAAAATTACACGCTCGGTTCGACGATCTATGCAAAAAGCGGAAGTTTCTTGCTCTCGCACGGCTTTTTATAGGTGATTCGCAATTGTCTCTAAATTTCATCAGAAATACCTTTTGATAGTCATCTGTCAATCACGGCAATCAACGATCGTTGATGGATTAATTTATGCGCGTCCGGTCGAAAATTTGTTGTATACAGGGTCACCGAAAAGTTGTAGATTTTAATTACCACCTACTTTTTCTTCTTAAAATGCCCCTAACTGGCTGGTCTTTCTTCTTGTGTGTGTGGAATTTAATTGTGTGATTTTGTTATAATATTTATGTGTGTTTGTGTACAAATTAAATGATATAAAATTTATTAATTACCTTATAAAATATGAGTGATAATATTGTGGTGTATTTAACATCTTTCTGTCTTTGTCGCTGGCTGGACTTAACATAAGATCTCTACTGAGCAACACCCCCCTTCTGCGTCAGATGGCTACTGAGGCAAACCATGACATCGACTCGCACATATGCAAAGAAAATACTGATAGTGCCAACTTGAAGAGTTGCGCATCCTCTATCATTTGATAGTGTAGAATTGGATTTAAATGAATTAATTTTAAACAAATACCTCGCATGTGTGCAATCATGTTAATGTTACATATTTTATAAAATAGAATTAAATTAAATTGAAGAAATACACAGATCAGATAGTTGGTTATAGTTTAATGAATATTGAATTAATTTAGTGTTTTTTTTTATCTTTTTAGATTTACTACAGCTGCTGATCATCTGTCAAGTGACAAATGGAATTGTAAACATTGAATAAAATGTAATATATCATTACAGTATATCACAGAAACTGTAATACGAAAAATTAGTTATCAGTAAATATTTCTCTGAAGCGTCTTTGCATAAGAATAGATATTATGATAAAGCGATTAGATGATTATATAATGAAGAAAATGTATAACCAGTTTTAGATTACGTACTGTCGCAGATGAACGATATTTAAAGATTGCTGTAGTTATTGCGTTGGCATATATCGTACATACGGCACACTGCATGCTACGCGTACTATTTATTAGGTTAGTCCTTCTGCATACGACACACTAGATGCATTAACCAGTTTTACTGCTCATTTGGCAGCCTATGTTATTCTTTAACTTGTAATTGCATAAAATTTAATAGTGATTTATTACAAATGCATCAGTAGTCAACTCATAACTCTTTTATGTCGACTTTGTAAAACTACAATACGTTTCTGTGATTTATACAGTTTTCGATATGCGTCTTTGATTGCAATTATACAAACACCTAGTTTACCACGATTAACCAAAACGGTATTCAATTTCAACATTCTAGAATGAAAGAAAGAATTATTTATTGGAATAAATCATATTTTGAAAAATATCGATACTCGTATATAGCTACTAATTTATGTTTACTTACTTGTTAGAAACTAGCAAATGACCGGAGTAATAAGGAAATGTAACCTGTTTTTGACCTCTATTTTTTATTATTTATCTACACTACTGTCACTAACTGATATACAGGATGTCTCAGCGAGACCATTCATTAGAAGTTTATAGTGTTCTGGTCGAAATATAAATTTGAAAATTCAGAATTATATGTAGTCGAGTATGTTCTCTTCAATGAAAATATTATTAGATTTCTAGATTACACCGGAAGTCGCCATCTAGTTTGTTATTTTTAATCCTGTATATTTTTACATATTTGGATTTATCTATTTTTAAGCTTTATAAATACCTTCAGTTTTTTTTTGATTCAGGCGTTTTGTAGTTATTCGATTTTTTCTAAAAAAATTTGCTATAGCTAATATATGTATATATATATAGTTGGAAAGAAGTATTAACCGTACTACGTTAGGAAGTAGAAGATTAATCGCGAAGGCGGTCTGTTAATGAATGAAAACTCAATCGTTTAAATACTCAATATTTCGTTGTTATTTCAATAACTTCATCAGGAGTTTAAACACAGAGTCCCTAACTTGCAAATTCACATGACATTTAAGTATTAGTATAAAATTACATTAAACTATTTTTTAAAATTGGTTGTAGAATTAAAATTTTTAGGTGTTTAAATCAAAACGTTTAAAATATCAATGATTAATATTTTAAGTATTTGAACGATTGAGTTTTCATTCATTAACAGACCGCCTTCCCGATCAATCTTCTACTTTCTATATATGTATATATATATTTATATACATGGAAGAAATATCGTACTATGTAAGGTAATAAAAACTATAGGGAAGCGGTCTGTATCAATAAAAGCAATTGTTAAATGTGCCTCAAATTTTCGTCATTTATTTATAACTTCTTCAGGAGGACTTTCTACAATAGTAAGGAGACAAAACAATAGTAAAATACAGAAACTACAAAAGATTTTACAATACTTACAACATTTGAGCTGCTAATTCGAACTATACATGTTAATAAATTTAAAATTACTCAGTTAAATAGAAACATACCAAAGTCGAAGACGAACTAAATCTAACAAACGTTCAAGGAAACGTAAAGGCAACAAAAAACTAACCAGAATTATGTGGAAATAAACTGAAGGAATAACAATCAGGTTCAAAAAGTTTAGTACTATCTGTTAAAATTCAATATATTGCAGTAGATGTTGCTGAGCTCATTAGTGTCAGTTTTAAAGTTTATAGATTGTTTATTAGTGAATACATGGCTCATCTCCAAAAACAAACGTTTTTTATAATTACTTTCCTGTTCTAAAATTTTAACGTTATTAAAGTCAAAGTTGTGGTCTAAATTTAGAAAATGGAGGGTCAAGGCACAAGAATTTTTACCAATGCGACTATCGCTTTTATGTTGAGTAATTCTATTTTTTAATAATTGAGATGTTTGGCCAATGTAGCATCCCTGATAATCCCGGTATGGCACAGAATAAATGACATTACTCTGATTTAAGGTTTGCGTCTTATCTTTAATACGGGAAAAGACGCCACCCACGGTGAAGGTATTATATTTTACGATTTTTAAGTTGTTGTAATTCTTAAAATGAGATACAATATTTTCCGTAAGACCTTTTACAAAAGGTATCTTTTTGTAAGTTAGAGGACCAACCAATACATTTTCTACAGCTCCGTCAAAGAAGTTGGAATTGTAAATTAATTTAGTTAGAATCTTCCTGGGATAGCCATTGTTGGAAAACATAAGGACAAGCTTGTTAAGATTTTCCTTCAAAAATCTCTCATCGCTGATGTGAGCGATTTTTCATGTTAAATACGGAAACAGAAGATTGTGGCGATCAAAAAAATTTTTTGATCGCAGCGCCATCTTTATCGTCACGTAATAAAACACAATTGTGATAGCAAACTGGAGTCAATCATATTCTTCTTTTTGGAAATATCTCCGGAACCGTTTATCATAAAGAAAACAGCTGTAACCATTTTCTACTTATAATAAGCTAAGTTGTGTGCGAGAAAATCTTTTTTAAAGTCATAATTGGTGAAGATTTTGAAGGGGTAGTGGTTGTTTTTCTCCCCAACTTCTACGCCACTGGAAAAAGTACGATTTTGAGACGCCCATTTGAACCGCCAACGTTTTCTACGCAAAAAAGGTTGGTCATGAGCTCTAAAGTTGACCGTTTTCGAGAAAAATCAACTTTTATGTTGAAAAACGTAGGTAGTAAATTTTTTTAAATAAAAGTTTTATTTTACTAAAACATTAGAACAAGTAAGAAAAGCAAACATTAACAACATAAAAGTTGATTTTTCACAGTAACAACAGTACCTTTTTTGTGTAGAAAACATTGACAGTTTAAATGGGCGTCTCAAAATCGTACTTTTTCCAGTGGCGTAGAAGTTGGGGAGAAAAACAATCACTACTCCTTCAAAATCTTCACCAATTATGACTTAATTTTTTTTTTCTCACACACAACTTAAAGGGTAAGTTGATGGGAACTTTTTTCAAATTTTTGAACAAGCTATCACATCCTGAAGTCCTGCGCATATATTATGAAACACCCTGTATATAGCTACTATTTATTCAAAAAATCAGAGAACACTCGATTTTTCGGATTAGAATTTAGAATTCATAACATGCTTAAATAACATGTTGGAGAATATTTTAGCGCCGAGAACGGCTATCTGTATTGCGTGGTTACTGTACTATGGCACGTTAACTGTTCGAAAATTTGAAGAACCATAACTCAATTTTCTCAAATGGCACCCCCCATATTTGATTACTTAGTCATCTTCGGCGTCCAATTTTACATCTTTTATGTCCGACACAACATATATGGTTTTGTACTAAAGTCCACAGAAAAACTCGCAAAAATAGCAGAAATAGCTAAAGGCGAAAACCTTGCATGTTTTACACATCGGGTTAACGTGACCTTCTAACATCCCTCGGCCGTTTCGCCTCTAACGATTTCTAACTTATTAGTATCGCCTATCCACTTTTGGCCTGAAAGAAACTACTTAGCATAATGACGAAACGCCGGGTTAGTGGATCTACATTTTGTGCTTTTATTTTACTGTATTTTATATTTTGTTTCTCTATGCCTGGTGGGTGCTTAGTTGCAGTGACTCGTTAAGCTGGTAAGCGGTGTAGTCTTATGTGTGTAAAATCTGTTTAAATGGCTTTGTGACAGCATCATATCGCCTTTTATAATGCCGCGCTGTTAATCACTTTCCTCCCAACAGCGAATGGTAAGGAGATACGGATTTCAACTATCTGAAAAAATGTCACTGTCCCTCCAGAGAATTGAAATTCAGCTCATATCGTCCCGCCACAACGACAGTCAGCCGCCTAACCACTGCGGCTATCGACCCGTTTTAATTTTATAGTGTTCAATTTAATTTTGTATTGTACACTATTATAACATGGTCAAAGTATTCGATACCGTTTAACTGTAGTATAACATTTTAAGGCAAAAACTTTAGGATAATTCTACTCACGATAGATAGATCGCCGTGAGGAGAGGTACTGAATGCCTCATCGACTCATGGTTTTTAAAATGTGGTGAACACATTAGTGAACATTTAAAGAACTATAGTATACGTCTCAATTCAAGCTCTAATTTATTAAGCAGACGATAAAATATGTTGAGACGAGAAATTTGAGCCACTCAGTTGACTTTGTGAATTTCCAATTTGATTCACTCTCTTTAGCATATTCGACGGAACAGTTATTATTATAAAGATTATTTCATAAAATTAAATAACTCGTATATATATTTTTCCCCTTTTTGACGTCTGACGTCTTACTTATGTTTATTTTGATTTCACTCCTCATTAAATTTGATTCTTTTTTTATGTAAATGAATGAAATAGAAATTTTACTCAAATGTAAGTATTTGTGTATATAAAGGTATGTTCTAACATTTGTGTGAAAACTATATTCTTTTGTGGTGAGTGCAGCTGCAGCTTCTTAAGCTGCTCCTAATTTTTCGACTAAATACCTACATAATTTCAACAACTACTAAATAGGAACTAGTAAATCCTGTATACATCAACAGCATTTTTATAGATATTGGCAGCTTGTATTCTTTCAAATGAGTATTAACGCAATTGCATGTTATATCAGCAATAATTTCAAGCGTCGGAAAAGATTACGATTGGATTCTAACAACATACACTTACTTAATGTGTAACAACTGTAATATACGAGCAACAGCTTAACTAACAACTCACTTTCTACTTTATATCGTTCAGTTCACAATGCTGACGTCCTATTTGTACAGTTTCATTGTAAACATTTGCTTCGACATCGACTGCAATTTAATTCCGATATAATGGCCTACGACTTATGGCTAATTTGAGTTGCAACGCGTATACTCCTTGTTAAGTTTCATTGCAGTCATTCACCCTTATTACGAGCGTGATGTATCTTCGTAATTAAACGCACAATGTAGGTATAAAATCTATAAATAGAAATATATCTGCTACGCTTACCGACTGGATTTCCTGCTCAATACAGCTTGCCTGCTCATTACCTATTAGTATTTCCTACGTTTACCTTCACGTAATTACCGATCTTTTATCAAAGTTAGCTACTCAATGGCGAAGCAAGCAACTAAGAGCTCAGGGTTTATGCTTTTGTTATATTGAGCATTTTACGAGGAAGTCGCTGAACTAGTAATTGTACACCATTAATAACTTTCCATCTCCCTTCTAACTTCAATAAGTTTTATTTTATACACCTTTAGAAATTATGATATATTAATGTGCATATTAATGTTAACGCAAATATTCCAGATATTGTAGACGTTATTCGGTACAATAACGGGACCCCACATATCATTTAGTAGCTATTCTCATGAATGGAGATATGCTACATATTTTGCTCAGCAAAAATATTTTCTAGTGTTGACGTTTATTGTATTAAATAAATATTTTTATACCAAGATAATTACCAAGGGATTTGTAGTGCAGCTGTTTAGAAATACAATTAACTTTAACTTTTTTTTATGTGTGGTGGGTGCTTAGTTGCAGTGACTCCGCAAGCTGTATCGCTTGTCTGGCTATCACTGCAACTCTCGCAGTGTAGTTTTGTGTGTGTAAGTTGTTTTCAATGGCTTTGTGACAGCACCATCTCGCCTTTTATGATGCCGCGCTGTTAATCACTTTGCTCTCAACAGCGAATGGCAAGTCGATCCGGGATTAAACTCTCTGAAAAAATGTCACCGTCCCTCCAGAGAATTGAACCCCGGCACCTATCGTCCTCCGACAACGATAGTCAGCCGCCTAACCACTGCGGCCACCGACCCTTAAATATGTCGAGATACTCTCTGAACCTAATTTGTGGAATACAAAAATGCCAAAATATGAAGCGGAAGAATAACAACGCATATTCGTTTATTAGGAAACTAGTTTCAGAGGACGACTTTTGTTGCAAGCGTTGACGCGTCAAAACGTATGCAACAAAACGGAATGTGTTTCTATACTATTTTCTGCATTTCAATGATTTTCTTAATTTGCGCTTTCATACTATGCAATTTGTATAGCTGACATTTATTCTTCGGTATAATAATGTAAACATCGGTCATACTGAGATTTTCTTTTATTTATTACTAGAGATGGTGATTTTTTTCGCACCCAGCGGCGCAGATCGTGTAAAGCCGACCAGAAGTATGTATTATACTCCGCTACGTCAACTTACTCCAGCTTCCAGCATTCCAACTGCCTTATTCATTTCGTCAGGATGCAAATGACGACGTCTATTTTGTTCATTCATGTTTGCTTTTAACGCAATTTATGCTTACAGTTATCCATGCGTACTAATTTTTGTGATAACGCAGAAATGGTGGGAGAAGTAACACACTAAAGTTAAAATTCAAAACATTTTAAGATTTATCATTAACTGTACTTGTTTAATGGATACTTTTGACAGATAGTTGTCTAAAAGTTACCTAGCAACCAAACTAAACAACAAAAGACAATATTAACGGAAGTAAAATCAAGCAAATAAAATAAAAATTGATATCCTTAGATTATGTTGGTGTGTGTATATTAATATTGCACATAAAATCGAAGTAAAAATGGTTGATTGTGTTATAAAATACCTATGGCAGATAAATAGTTTGCACAGAAGGCATATTCTGTTTCAGTTGAGTAAATTGTAACCGTCCATCCCAGAGAAGCCAGTAGGAAAAAAATTATATCTGCTTACCTTTCCCTATTGACGTATCTTGCCGTAAAGAATTGGCATAAAATTGCAGCATTAGTAATGCTTCAATTGTAGATTTATTTAGCTTTCTGACAAAAATACGTGCTTGTATTTGGAAAATTAAGCGTTTTCCATCTAATAAGATAATATTTGTGTATTTTAAATGCCATAACTTTCACTGTCAGGTGTGTCACTTATACCCTTATTTATTAATCGTATTTTCTGCGGATCTGGATTTTTATTGAGAATGGTTGTGATGCTTGCTGTCCTATATTATCCATCAAATTTCCTTGGGTCGTTTTCATCTTGTCGAGAGTGTTACGTGTTTCCGATGAGAAAAATGCCCAATGCGCCAATGCGCTATTTGGCAATCTTTCAACACCAGAGTACTTTTCGCAATTATCCGTTATATCTGATTCAATTTGATGATCTGAAAACAGTTCTTGGACTGTTTTAATAGGTTCAGAATCTTGTAGTTTCAGTATCCAAATAAAAAATTTGATACTCTGGAAAAAAAATCTGTACAGTAATAGAATATTTGTGCAAGCGAAGATGGTTCACGTGGTTGTGGAATTTCTGAACAGAATTTTTGAATTGACAACTCTATTTAGAAGATTTGAGAAACACCTTTTTTGTGTTAGCTATGAGTTGGTCTACTCTTGGATAGTTGAGCCTGATAGTATCTGCCACAATATGAACCGCATGTAGTAAACATGTTACGCGTAAGAGCAGCAGAAAATCTATTTTTAATAATCTGTTAACTTTTATCATAGTTGCGGCTCCATCAGAGGCAAATATGCTTACTTGTGGTCGCTGTACACTAAATTAATAGCATCTTTTATCATTCGAATTATAGTTTCTGCCTTAGTATGTGTGATGTATTTAATACTCTGTATGTTGTACCGTATTGTACGCTAGTACTTTTTATGTAGTTCCTCACTATAGAGTGAATAAAGATATCTGCAGCGATCAGTATAGATCGGAAATTGTAAAGAACTGGTGTATCTAGATAAGCCAATAAAATATATAAACTGAGTTAATGTTTTATTAATTCGAAACATTACAGTATGTATAAGACGTTTGCTACAAAAGAAATGGTACAGACGGTCCATGGCGTTTCGTCCACATTTATCGATAATTTCGCATTTTGGATAATATCCTGTACAGCATTTCTAACTTGTTATATTACACGCATTGCAGTGCGTTTTTTCTCGGTAATTTCCAAGCAGGAACATATTTTTTTCAACCTGAATGCATTACTTCTTGCTCCACAGTGATTTTTGGAATATTACAAACACTTAACATGAGTATCATATCTATCACGAAAGCCCGGTATGGTATATTATTATTTACATTTTCCCTGTGTTTCGCTGATTCCATGTACCGTTTGCACTGTAGTTTGTTATAAAGCATAAGAGTCATATTGCAAGCATCACATTTTACGGAACCGCTATGATATTTAAAAACAAATATCGATGTATATATTTTTTATTTTGTATATTTCATGCAATGTGTAGTTTACGTAACATTTTTAAAGTACACAGTTGGTTTCATCTGCACAGTAGAAGCAATGCAAGCAAACTGATTTATACATACATATGTATAACGATATAATATCGGCTGCGCAATCTACGCCGCTGCGTGCCAACAAAAAACACCATCTCTACTTATTACCATGTTTAAGTATCAAAGTATAATCATAAATACACTCGAACCTCGTCTCTATCCGCGGTCGGGAAACGTAAACATTCACTTACATCCTCTCAAGAGGGGTCCCCACTCTTATCTAGTTAGCAGAGAGGAAAGGCCGTGCTACGCGCTGATTGGCTCATGTGAATACGTGCACTATCGGGTGGTGGATGCCGAGGGGATATGAATGAGCGCTATAGTGAGGGCATAAGTGAGGGTAGATATAAGTGAGCGCGGAGATAAGCGAATAATAATAATTTGTCTTTTTCTTGTCTAAGTATTTTCGTTCAACTTTAATTTTGATTAGAATACTTTCATCAATATTGATTAATTCATTTTGAGTTTAAATCGCTTCCAATATCTTCTCATTACTTTCATGAACAATGTCTTTTTCGACCCCTGTAACAATTATTTTTGGGTGTTTTAGTTTTGGATCAATTATTTCATATTTCTTACCAATAGTTTTTTTAACAATTTCTCTTAATATCTCTTTGGAATTATTATCGCTACAGTTAATTACCACGCTACCTTTCCCTTCAATTCCTACAGCTAATTCGCTTGGATCTATCTTTTTTCTTATATCTTTCTTCATCTCCTGTGATTTTTGACGAAAGATGGCTTTATCAATACAGACACACACATAACCATTGCAGTAGCCCATTAATACACATATTTGCAGTATCTCTCCGTTCAGTAAAGCATTTTAATATATACATAATCATATTTGTTCGCGAATAACTTACAAGAACATAAATCTTCCGTTTAAAGCAGAGAACAAAAGAAGATAAGGTAATATTAATCAAATAGCTGTTTCAGTATATTTAACTCTGTCTTGCTGCATATACGAAATTATTAATATAGCGCAAAATAATTTCATACTGTAAAACACCTATTTATAAACATTTGTTATATATTATAGATAATAACGGATACATCAAACAATACATCGTTTTCAACTTTTGAAATACATTGTACAACACATTTATAAGTAATTGTTTTCAAACATTAAACAGTTGTTGCTAACAGAAATTAATTAACAAATAAGTATTAATTACGAAACATTAAAAGTTACGCTAATGCAAGTCATAGATGTCACATGTTATAGCTCATAAAAGATTACTATTGCCGAAAATACACTTTAGATAATTTAATCTCGGCAAACATCTTTAAGTGAACGGTAAACGGCAATTTACACCTATAGAAATCCATTAATAGCAGATAAAGACCGGTAAAGAGAACGTACTAGCTGTGGTTGCTGCTGTTGTTGTTGTGGTTATGCGACCGATATAGCCGGACTTTGAGTTGTGCTAGGTTGTGGTGCACTTCCGTACTTCTAGCCGACTAACTCACCCACTGTAAGAAAATGGTAACGGTTCGTATAGCCGAGAGACCAATCATAATAGAGCAAACATTGACTCTTGATACGTAAGTGTACGAGTTCTTATGCGCTTGTATTGTATCTGCGTGTTATATAGATATATTAAATATGTGTGCTGCGGTGTGAGACTTGTTGTGGGGCGTATTATCTCCTCAATGCCGTGCCCTTCTTGAACTCACCTCCGCCTTGGGCACCTTAAGAACTTCTACTCGACAATATCCAGGAAACGAATTCTAAATTGGAAATAATTTACCGCGAAAAGTAGAACCCTTGATATAAGCTAGAACAATGCAGAATCTTTCCACATCCTTGCCAATGCACAATGTTTCTCCCTAAAATTGTAAATTTCTTTACGCATCAACAGCATACCCATAGCGAGTAGCAGTTATAATCAACGAAGGTATGACAAAACGATGTCCGTAAAAAAAAAAAGAAAATAAATTCATAATTGTGATTTATAGGTTGAGAACAACACAAAGCGGGTTCTCAGTATAATTGCTAGCACTGACACTTTTTTCCTTCGCAAATTTAAATAAAATACGATTCTGTTATTCTGTCTGCCACAGTCAAATAATTTTTATAGAATTTTCTGACAACCTGCGTCATTGTTATCTTTTACCACATACAACATAAAAATGGTTGGCTTAAGAAGTAACAAAGCGTAAAGGTTTTGGAACTGCTATTAAATCGTACAGGAATGCACATTTTATATTACTCATAAATTCAGTAAAGGCGCCTGATATAAACAATTCAGTTACACCTTGTATAGTGCATAAGTACGATGGAATGTTTAGCCTATATTTCACAGTCATATAGAGCTAAATTTAGAGCGCAGTAAGCGACGTATATATATATAATCAAAATATATAACTATATACTATAACTGTAACTATTTATACCTATCAAATACACTTTAAAACAGAAATAGTCTACAGTGTGTTGGAATTTATGCGGTTTACATTTAATATATTCCAATCCTTTCCTTTTTTAATACTATCCAATATTACAAGTGGTCGCTTATTGCAGTACGTAAATTTGAAGGCGTTTATTGTAATTCAAAACCAATTGCTTTGCCTAGATAGCTTTCATTTCTCATCTCCGTTTACTTCATTACACAAAACTAAAATTCTCTTCTTCGGTTGTACCATTGCTAACTCGATTTGATGTTGTCTGTCGCTGTTCATTTTCATCAGCAAAGTAGTAACATTTATTCTAAGTAAAATTACTTTTACCTATATACATATATCTGGTTTATCACCGAGAGATCTTAAATTCCCTATACACAACACTTCACCAAACACTACCGATGAAAGTCAGAAAAGCTAAAGAAATAATCTTGACACTAATTGTGGATGGCAGGTTTAATGTGGATTAAAAACAGTTTTATGGAATACGTTAAAAGAAGACCTACTACAGTAGCGGTCAGCAACCTGTGATACAAAGCGATTTATGGATTTTGTATCCATGTTTAGCTCTCTGGTAGAAATATTTGGTATAAAGGGATAAGTAGAAGTACAGAACTCTATAGATGATTACGCTGTCAAGAAGCACCGTGTAAATCACAACCTCGACGAATACTAACGCGATCCAAGAAAACGATCTATAAATCATTACTTATATGAATTTATTAATTTTTAACTACAAGATCCATTAATAAATATCACCATACAGTCAGCAACAAATCAGAGTTTAGCTGCACCATGACGTGTACCATATATAGAAGTTATGTCGTAAACTGCAGAGTGATTGGCTGATATTCGCAAAACGATCGCTCTTAAACATTAAGAAATACGAATAGGAATGAACCTTAGAGTTCGGATGCTGAAAATATTTTATAGACGAGGTGATGCAATCACTCTGATGAACGGCGAAAGTACTCCACTCGCAGCAGAGTGAAACAATCTTAGGAATTATTGCATTTATTGTTCATGATATTGGGTTACACATACATGGTAGAATTTGAAAAGAAGCAATAGACACATATAAAAGCATATAAAGCCGAAAATATGGAAAAAATATGTGGATGATACCTTTGTCATATGAAATAATACAATAGAATATGGCCGACACAGTAAAGACCAGAGTGTATAAAAAGCCGACGCATGCATGACAATAGCTATACTTCGACTTCAGTCACCCCACTAGTGTCAAAATTGAAGTATCTAGATGCCTATATGCAGAGCCAAGAACATTTGCTGAAAGGAAAGGAATAGAGAAGAGAAAACACACTATATAATGCGTACACTTAAATGTAATAGATACACAAACATGATCTCGAAGAAAAACAAGCATACATAACAGTTACTTCATATGTTAAAGGTCTATCGGAAAAAAAATCTGAAGAATAGGCGACAAGTGTAAGACTGGGACTGCAATTAAAGCAACTAATACCAATCGTCCAATTCTAACTAGAACAAAACAAGACAAGATGAATTAATAAACAGAAGCCTGTGTATGGCGTGAACGCGGTAGAGTTCTAGAAACAAGGAGACCCCTGCAAGTAACAATCGTTTGTCGAACAAACAAACTACGTCCAGACTAAGACCACAGAATCCAATGAAACAAGGCCACAATCATCAGAGGAGACAATCACATCAAGAATAAACTAAAAGAAACTACATATACATATCAACAATGCAAACCGCCCAAAGAACAAAGCAGTTGTTGTATTTCTATTAGACAATAAAGTATCTCGGTTTTTATAGAAAAGTAAGAAATATTAATATCTAATCTTCTATTTTTATTCTATCCTATTTGTTGAAAATACTTGCAATTTTAAAATAAGGAATACCGTGACAGTTCTGAAATTTAAAGTTGTGTATCGAACTCGTCATTATTATTATTATCTGTTACCATTGTTGCACCATACGTTCATGTTCGCTATATGAACATTGTCGCCATCATAACAAATACTAACATTTCAGTACAAAATTAGCCAGTTACGCGTGCGATTGTAAATCAATAATAAACTGATTTAATCGTACGTGTAATTTCTATTCATAAATATACACATTCACTAACTATTATACTTTATGTAAGCCGGTTTATACTCTGTAATTACAAACATACTAATTATACATGAAACCCGCACGTGAGTTTTATACATATACATACATTTGTAAATGAATATGTATTAAGTATGATTTACAAATATTTTTTTCATTATAACACCAACTGTTTTAACCTTTGAGAATTAAAATATTTACCGCATTAGATAAATTACCATTCTACAAACAGAAGCTGGTGGTCACGTGTAGATATTCATGTCCGTAAGAATGAATAACTGCTCGTCAGCTCTCTTAAACTACTATACTTCTACGCATCATCTTATATTGTGACATAACGAAAATGCGTACTTCCTTTAAAAACTTTTAAACTTCTCTAAAGTTTTACTGATGTTATGTTTTAATGGTAATTCTTCCTAAAGCTATGTACTCACTTGAGCAAATTTACGCGCACGAACGCTGTGCGCACACAATCCTTTGATAAAGGTGAAGAAACCGACAAGCGATGGATAGCGTTCGTGCGCATATTGGGTGTTCGTGCGCGTAAATTTGCTCAAGTGAGTACATAGATTAATAATAATGTTATACACAAATGTCTTATGCATGTAGTAAAGAATAGCACAAAAAAGTATCTCGCTACAAGATGTCCACGTTTTAGAAAGAAGAGCTATGCCATTAACTAGTTTTCCATTATGCTGACATATGGACACGACAAACAGGAGCATGTTTCAGTGCAGTACGGAGAACAACGTGAAGAGATCGAGCAGCCGTATCAAGGCGAGCGTTCAGCAACCTTTACAAGAAATATATTACATAACGTGCTGAAACACACAAACTTACTGTTTTAAGAAGCATACATGAAATCACAAACTGTTTTCCGAGTCTACTGATACATGTGCACATGTAACATAGCTGTAGACATATTTATTCAAACTTAAAGCTTTCTCTGTCTGCTATCAGTTTACTTGAAATACTTTATCCAAAATGAAACAGCATAGTGAACTATCAATTTATGCGAGTCAATAACAATATAAAAACGAGTACGACGCTATACAGTCAATATGCAATGTCAGGCTCATGCGCATTTGTTTTAAAACACGCCAATATCTGCGGTTTTACACTGCTATTCCGACCAGCAAAATAAATATAAAAATTGAAATTTTCTTAAAAGAACGATCCTTAGGAAATCCATATAAACACATGTGCGTTGATGCATGTTCATTTCGGTTTAAGGTTTAAGATTATTGTATTCTCTATCTATTTATCAGTCTACTAATGGTCTTGGTGAATTAAATATAAGTAAAAAAGTAATGGTAGGAACTATAGTTTCTGTAGTATAATAGTTTAATAATAGCCATACCCTTAACTGTAACACATACTGTAACATTCTAACTGCAACTGTAACAATAATTATCAAATAACCACCTAACCACAAAGTATAACAGAGCCGAAGCTGTTGGCAAATTGCCCCAGTTCGATCAATAGTATCCCATCTTCGTTGGAAGGTCAAGATAGTGCGCGATAGTGGGTCAGCAAGTAATAATAACCTATTCAAGGCTTCCACTAGCCGAGTCTCTGTTATGAGGTTTCCGGGTTTTGACCGCGTCATAGTAAAGTAAACATACACAACAAAAGCAAAAAGTAAAATAAAATAAAAATACTTACTGTTTTGCAATTTTATTTTTTTTATTTTTTGCTTTTTTGTATATTTACTTTACTATGACGCGGTCAAACCCCATCAACAGTGATTATTTACAGTTCATCACTATATCCATTACATATCAGGATAGGTCAGAATGACACATCTTTCTTATAGAGTTTCGGTAGTGCATAATTTCAAATTTTCAAATCACTATGTTTCTATAAATTATTTAGTAACAATTTATAAACTTATTTCGAATCAGCACATTAATCGCCCTGTCCTGCAATCGGGCACAACGACTGTATAAACTTCAACTCCAAATTCTGTTCTGAAAGGCATAACCGCCTATGGTGCTTATGCAATTACTTAAAATATTGCGTATTATGCTAGTGCCATCGTAAAACTTCTTAATACCTTAGTTCATGTTTTCACCATTCACCCGATTATGCTTTATGCTCACAAGTAACTGTACATAAAAATGTGCATACGTAAAAATATATTTACATATGACCAAGATTGCCCTGAAATGTACTCTGGTCAATGAACGCACTAAATGTTTCTTTTCTCTAGTGAAAAACGCTTTGGTACTTTATGACAGGAGACACGTTCATCAAATTATTCACGCCTGGTAAATTAGGTTAATCTCCATCATAAAGTCCGCATACGGTCGCCATCCAGAAGAATGGGCTATTAGATCAGCGAGTACTTGCGCCTCGTTGATTTGTATTCTTTTCGAAACCGCAGAAATAAGAGCCGTTGAAATAAAACTAAAGCCAAATGTTTATAGTCTGTATCTGCAAACCATAAGACGCGAATTATATTGCGTAATACACATTCTTATAGTTAATTTCCGAGTCACTACATTTATCAAAGCGATATTTAAATGATAAACTTCCCAAAATTTATAGATCTGTGTATCAAACGGTGTAGTTGTAAGTGAAAATGTTCTTTCTTAGTTAACAGTTTTTCATTGTTTCGTCTACAAGTTCTGTTTTAAGGTTATGCGTGCAGTGGAGTGTGGTGCAAAATTTTCTACATATAAAAAACGTGATCATTGCCGTCACGTTTTCCGAAATTTTAATACAATATTTCTTGAAAATTACAAAAATTATTGATAAAAGTAAATGACTGTAGCAATTATCATGATGTTACTGTAGTGATAACTAAAGACCGCAAATGTGGTCCGGTAGCAGGAACGTAACTTCATCGACTTTACTGAAATAAAAATGGGCGTTATTTAGAGAAACTTTATACTAGAATTAATGAAAACACAGACAGAATATACAAAACAACTTACCCACCCCAGCCCCTTTATAAATTAAATCGGAGAACTGCCATAAAAATTTGTTTACCTTATTAGCAAACAAACACGTTGAATCATTTTCACGAATTTTCCACATTTTAAATGCGTTGCAACCGAATTACAGGTACGCATACTTGCAATGCATGATCATGCAAGAATACCGTACGATGACTGCCTACAAACTGCCTACAAAACTATTTCACTGCATACATACTCGTACGGTAGGCGCGCGCCGTTAATATCACTCCCGATGTACTGCCGCTGGAACCGAACCAATAAAGATTTTTTCTAGTTTTTTTTTTTTTACTTTTTCTAAATTAATATATCTATGTTATGACCTTTATGTACTTATCCTTCATTTCCTGAAGTATTTCCACTTGTACATCAATGAAACAACAAATTAATTAATACCAATTTATTATGCCAGAACATATAATATTACGTTAGTTTTATTCTGACACGTACTACATGTCAATTTCTTCCACTGAAGAAGTCTTATAAACGAAAACATAATATTATATATTCTGGAATAAATTGGTATTTAATTAATTTGTTGTTTCATTGACCCATAAGTGCAAATACTTCAGGAATTGAAACGTTTTTGCAAATATGTCAGTGAGTTGGCAACAAGATGAATCGACCGTTCTCACATTAAAATAACTGAATTCCGCTATCACATTGTATGGCATACTTTTGTCTCAAACATTTTTCTAACGACTCTCATTAGCATAAGCAGATTATGGAAGTAGTTAAAGAATATTGTATCGTAGCTTTAGTCTTAAAATTACTTATCCAATTGACAAAAAACCTGTGGTTTGTATTTAAACTAATGTTATATAATTTAGTAGCTTAAAATTACAGTTATATACACTACTTCGATTTGTTATCTATTTATGTACCTACTTACGCAATATATTACATTATATCAGTATTTTTTTTCGATGACGTATTCGGGTCGCGAGCCGAAAAGTGGCCCTTCTGAATCGCCCTTGGTAGGCACCCCGAAACCGGCGTCTTGGACATATCTTCGGAGTGTTTTAGCCGTCTTTTGGTCTCGGTCTCGTATCTCGTGTCCCCGCCTACGTCTCCCGTCCCCCATGCTAGCTGAGGATTAGAAGTTCAGTGGGGTTTTCATGTAGCTATGTTATCCAGTCCTGCCTGTCTCTCCCTTTCTTCTTTTTCCTTGGCTACCATAATGTCCTTTATTAACTGGTGGATGGTCGTCCAATGTTTTACTGTAGATGTCATCACGGGTATCATGTTGTCCGGGGAGATTCGCGTACCGAGTGCACGATACGTCCTGTCCCTTTCCTGGCTCCAGCAGTGACATTCAAAGATGGTGTGCATTACGTCGTCCTGTTCTCCGCAGTATATGCACGAGTCCGTGACGCCTTTACCAAATCTAAGTGCATACGCCCTGTAGGCTCCATGGCCGCTCAGCGCCTGCGCGAGGTCTGTCGAAAATTACATTTGAGCCATGGTTCTAAGTTCGGAATAAGTCGCTTAGTCCATTGTGCTTAGTAATGTTCTATTCCACCATTTTCATATCTATTCCATTTTCATATCTATATTTTCTTTCAGAGGCCAGAAGATCAATCGGGGAAACGCTAGTGATGACTTGCAGCGCTACCGTAGATGTGGTTCAAAAAGTCGACGCAACTCTAAGTAACATCTTCCTTTGGACCATTTCCGCTAGAGGATGATGGAGTGTACCACTTCCGCTAATATTCTGCGCTTTATGCTGCCAGGACCATTGATATTAGGCACTATGCGGATTAGTTTAGCTATCCTATCTGCTGCCTTCTTGGTAGCATACTTAATGTGCTCTCCGAAATAGAGTCGCTGGTCAAGAATGATCTCTAAGTATTTTATGTTTTTCTTCGGTTGGATTATGGTATTGCCTACTTCAAAGTACACGTGTTCACTGCTTCTTTTACCTTTGAAGATTATCTTCGGATTTTGCTGCAGCTAGTTCAAGTTTATTCTCCTCTAGCCAGCTGCACAGTCTCTTGAGAGATTTGTTGCCCTTTGCCATCAGTTCGAATTCGCTGCTCGCTGTGACTATTAACGCCATATCAGTATTATTGATTTTGGTAGTATGTATACAGGGTGTAACCGGACGAGCTTACGTTAGCCGTATCTCAGCAACTAAGCAAGTTCCATATTTGTAAATTTGCAGAGTTATTTTGGGCATGGGGGCAAACTTTTAGAAAATATTAGTACATATTTTCTATTTCCGGTTTCGGCGAAAGCACAATCAACTTCATTTTTTTTTTAATGGATTACCCAATTTTTTTTCAAACAATCGAATTCAGCAACAAATTTGGCGTATAGATCATTTATTTCGACTGGTGTAAACATTACCGTTTTATAGCTAACTTGATTTTTATGAAAAAATTTTCAAATGTATCCTAGTACTTAGTGACGTATTTCTTAGATGGGCTATTGAAAATTATTTTCACTTGTGTGTAAATACTATACAGGGTGTTGATATTGACCGACCCAATGTGTTAAATTTCAAATACTAATAACTTCGTAATTTTAAATGGAACATCCTGTATATCTTTATAGCAAACGGCAGACAATTAAATTCTCCATCAAATGATATTAAATATCCCTAAACCTAAAATGAATGTTATAGGAGCTATTCGCAAATTATGTGAAGGTATTGAGAATCTTCGTGTGAGTGCTAAAGGTGGCTATGAAAATTCGTCACAGTTTTAGCGTAATGTCTCATTTTTTAATGGCAGTTCGATAGCGTGTTAATAAAGAAATAAAAAAAAATATATTTTTTGAGTAAAGAAGAAACGGAATAATAAAATTTATTTTGTAACCGAGATAACATTAAAGAAAACTATGATAACTACTATGATACTCCTACATTATATGGAACTTGCTTAGTTGCCGAGATACGGCTAACGTAAGCTCGTCCTGTATACATACAGGGTGGCTGGATTTTCACTAGCCAGCCTATATCAGCTTCATTATCAAAAACGCGAAAAAAAATGTTAGAGAAACTGTTTTTATCTCGAAATGGTCTATCATATTGCATCATTAGTAAAATCTTTCATAGCTTACTGATTTTTAGCAGCGATAATCAACTTTAATTTTTTTAATGGAACACTGTATATTTTCTATAAAAATAAATCATCATTAAATTCTGTTTATCATGATACGTCACAAGTTGGCATATGTGTAGCATTTGTCTACGGAAACAAAATAATAAATAAAAGTATGGAAATCTAAAATTTGCGTTTTCTAATATAAATTAAAAAACATAAATACTAGATAGTAGGTAGTGTGTCTTATAATAATTCTTCAAATTGTCCACCATTACATTCTAAACATTTGTAGGCTCGCGTAATTATGTTCCTCCTGAGGTCTTGCAGCAATGCTGGTGTAATTAGCAAGCAAGCTGCGGTAATTTTATTCTTCAGTTCCTGAAGATTTTGTGAAGAAGTATCATAAACTTGATTTTCAAAAACCTCATACAAAAAAATCAATAATTGATAAATCAGGCGATCTGGCATACCACAAAATTGGTCTTCTGTTGCCGATCAGTTTTGACCAAATTAATTTTGTACATAGATAATTTGTTACTGCAGTTCTATTATAAGGTGGAGCTTATGGAACCATAAGTTTTGTCTTAAAGCTAATGGGAGCTTGTCTATGTAATCTTAAAATTCATTTTGTAAAAATAATAAATATCGTAAAAATATGGCCCCAAAATTTTATTGTCGACTATCCCTATCCGCACATTAATTGAAAATCGCTCTTGCGCATGAGTTTCAACAATTACGCGAGGAGTTTTAGATCGTCCCAGTAATGCGTATTCTTTTTATTAAAAATACCATTTCTGTGAAAATTAGATTCATCTGCCCAAACGATGTTATTTAAATATTGTCGTCCCACATTTGAGCCATTCACAAAATATTATTCTATTGTTAGGATCATTAGCATGTAATGTTTAAACTACATGTAATTTAAAAGGCTTTAGTTTGTGCAATTTTAAAAGATTCAAGTCAAACGCTGCTTGTCTTATTCTTGGATTGGCTCTAAAGTAAGCTAAAATAAAAAGCTTCATTACCGTGGTTGTTTCCTCGTCCATTTTGATTATTTATACGCCTTGAAAAGGTGCCAGTTAACCGCATAATTTTCTAAATTTTTTGAAAAGTATTTACGTGCGATTGTCTTCTGTCAGGATATAAATTTTGATATAAGATAGCACCCT